>OX422210.1:629221584-629911584 GCA_949130495.1 Sambucus nigra | reverse complement strand
TTGGGTTATATCACGTCTTTTTGATATGATATAGTCTTTGGCGAAATTGATTCTTTCACCAAGAGAGTTATTCTCAACTCCAGATACTCCTGGCCAATTCCTATATTCATTAATTAGGATTTGTCCTATGGCTGGTATCTTTCTAAAGTATTCATCTTTTAAGGTCTCTCCAAATTCTTTAATTTGGTAATATAGCTGTTCATAATTATTGCTATATTCATTTATCTTATCTAACTTGCAAATGCTAAGGAGGGCTAACTTAGTTTTTGCTAGGTCTTGTTCATTGATCTGAGCTAGATGTCCGGCTCCAATGAATTCTGCAGTGAACAATTGAATATATTCTTCAATTGATCGTTCTTCTAGGTTTTCTTTTATTTTCTCAATCTTAGCTAAGGAGTCTTCGTCTGTAGCCTTTCTTAAGCTATCTAAGTAGTCTTTTGCAATACCTCTAATGGATTGCTCAGCGTACTGTTTACATGAACTTGCATCCCATTGTTCATTAGATGCAAAACACATGTTCATCTGATTACGCCATTCGTCTAAGGCTTTCTTCCTATCTTGCACATTGTCTAGGTTGAGGTATATACCTACTGGGTTTATGGCTTGGCTTGCCATAGTCTTGACGGGAGTGAAACTCTTGTCACTAGTTGGGAAGTCTTTTATATAATCAGGTTTAGTCTTTACTACAGTGCTTGAGTATATAGGAATATTTATTCCTATTGGTTTACTAAAGAGTCTAGGAGCATCTTCTAGCCTACTACTACTTCCTATCTCTTGTTTACTAGGTTCTACTTGTGTAGCTGGCATTAGTCTTTGTTCTCCTTCTTCTATTAGTCTTAAGTTTCTAAGAAGTTCCTTAGTGTTCTTAGATTCTTTTAATTTTAATATGCGGTCTTGGGCTATCATATTAAATCTTTCTCTTTCTTGAAACTTAACAGAATGACTTTTCTTAAGGTTATCTTTAAATGTCTTCATATCCAATTCTGAGGGTTCATGTCCAAAGTTTTGGATTCTAGCTTTTTCTTTAACTAAGTCTTTTTGTTCAAATGATCTTCTAGGTCTAATTGTCGGGGCTTGTCTAAGTAAACTAGCACTAGTCTTACTACTACATTCTCCTTCTGAAGGATCATTGATTATGACTTCTCCCATATTCCTAAATCTAATTTCTTCGGTCTGGATATTCTTATTGACAATCTTAGGGGGACCAAACTGGATGGTAACATTTCCAGTGGCGTCGTCTTGATTAATAAACAAGGGTTTATTTTGTATAGTCTTAGTTTCTTGAAATTCTGGCAATTGCCAGAGAGTCTTAGCTTTCTCTTTCATAGGTCCAGTATTCCTAATACTGTAAGTATGATTATAGTCTGATACAATGGTTCTAACTAAGATTTCTTCATTAAGTCTACCGCTAGGAATTCCCGATTGCATTCCTTCATAAGGAAATTGGGAGAACTTCACATAGCTTTGGAATTCTATATTTATATTAGCGTCTGGGATAATATAGTCTTCATAACCACTAGCATATAAGATTAACTTAAAATGCTTGGCGGTGTCTACGGTTACTGTAAATGCCGGAATGACATTAAAGTATCCAATGTTGTCTGACATTTCTAATTGGGCTATTCCAATAAGACTCTTCTCAAAGTCTTTCCATCTTTTGTCTACTAAACAGCATAATATGTTAATATTATTCTGGGGTCTATGTAATCCTTGGATTCTTGCTTGAAAGAGTCCAAAGGTTAGAAATTGGAACTTCCTATCAGTTCCTCTAGATCTAAGCCATTCTGAGTCAAATACTTGGAGCTCAGTATAGGATTTGTCTAACACATGATTTCTACAATGGTAGGTCATGTTATAATTGGGAGTCTTAGGAGTGGCACCTTCTTTAAACAAGTCTATATATCTAACGGCTGGAAGTTGTCCATTATGGATGGAATCTTCCACGATCTTCCAGTCCACTTCACCCCATTCTTTCCATTGGAGAGGATTGGTGAAATTTCTTTCTTTCCACCATGTCCTAACATTGGAGGATGAATCCTTAAGTCTTTGGAGCATATGATTACTCTGTCCAATATTTGGGATAGAGCTGGCTACTTTGCTAGTCTTATCTAATCCGTCATTTATGACTCGTCTTCCTATAGTATTCTTTTCTCTAGTTTCTATGGGAGGAGATTCTTTAAACTTACAGGTGGTTACCTGTTTTTGTTCAAGTCTTTTTTCAATTCTTTCTAAGAAGTCTGAATAATCTTTTTGTCTTTTTATCTGATTAAGGATTTCTTCTTTAAAATTTTTATTTTCTTTTCTAGTCTTTTCAAAAGTTTCTTCACTATGTCTAGCTAGAGAATTAACAATGGTTTTACCAACGTTAGTGATATAGTCTTTTACTTCATTATCTTTTTCTAATTGTTGCATAGTTCTAACTTCTATGGCTTCTACAGTCTTTTCAATTTTATCTAACCTAGTTAGAATAAAAGGTGAGTCTATTTCTGCTTGGGAAGGTTTATTATATACGGCCTTAATTCCGTTTATAATTTCACCGTATTTTTCTTCCACTTGGGCCATGTCTAGTCTAAGTTCATTAATAATGCTATCCATTTTAGATAGATTATGTCTTTCCATATTATTAAGGTAATTTGCTAAATTCTGTTGAAATTTAACAAAGTCTGTGTAGAAGGTAGTTAACCCTTCTGTCTTAGCCTTTAAGTCTAAATGCAAGTCTTTAACAAAGCTACTATTATAGTCTTGGGTAGCTGCTATGGATGTAGAAATTAAATTCAGTCTTTCTAATATAAGTCTAGTTGCCTTAGCAGCGTTGGCAATCTCATTTTCATTTATCTTGTAATAAAATCTATCATCGTTTATCTTTTCTAAAATTCTTTGATAGAATTCGGATAAAGTCTGAATGGAGAGGTCTTTTGATACCTCATTCCAATCTGATCTAACTATCTCCATTAGGAAGATAACTATCAAGTCTAGGGATAAGCTTAGCTTGTTCCTTAGTAAGTTTAATTAACTCACTGTCTTGGTTTTTAATTAAAGTTTTAATTTCTAAAATGTCTTTGTTAATGACTTCTATATGATTAGTCTTAATATTTATTTCTTGTAACACGTGGACTAAGTCTATTGGGATTTGATTATCTATGTCTAATAATCTTGTAGAGATATTTTTGATCTCTGTTTCTAAGGTATGAGTGTCTTTTATTAATTGTCTTAATATAAGCAATATACACTTATTTTGGTCTATTATGCTATTAATAGCACTAGCAGTAACTTGTCTACTATCTGCGTGTTTGGCTGGGATATGTTCAATGTGTGAACAACCGTCTATGTGTGTGGTTAAACAACCTTCTGAGTCTAAATCAGTTATGGGTATAGGTTGGTAGTCTGGGTTGGTTCCAAAAATATCTTGGTAAATGCGGGGGATAAATCCCAAGGGCATTAAAGTCTTTTTTACCGTATGTCTAAAAGGAACGTCTTATGGCTCTGATACCAGAATTAGGGTTTTGGTCGGAATTTGGTGAGGTTCTAAAATCTTTAAAGTCTTGATACCAATTTTGGGTCTGAATTATAAATCTTTTAATTATATAGTCTTAAACTTAAGTTTTTAGAGTAAGACAAGAGGGGGACCATCTGGGGTAAATAACAAAAGTCTTGGGACCACGGGGGACCACTGAGCCTGGGTCTATATATACGGGAAGTCCGCACCTGAGCCTGGGTCTATATATATATATATAGACCCAGGCTCAGGTGCGGACTTCCCGTGTGGACTTCCCGTGCGGACTTTTGTCCTTATCCGAAAAGTGGTCCCCCGTGGTCCCAAGACTTTTGTTATTTACCCCAGATGGTCCCCCTCTTGTCTTACTCTAAAAACTTAAGTTTAAGACTATATAATTAAAAGATTTATAATTCAGACCCAAAATTGGTATCAAGACTTTAAAGATTTTAGAACCTCACCAAATTCCGACCAAAACCCTAATTCTGGTATCAGAGCCATAAGACGTTCCTTTTAGACATACGGTAAAAAAGACTTTAATGCCCTTGGGATTTATCCCTCGCATTTACCAAGATATTTTTGGAACCAACCCAGACTACCAACCTATACCCATAACTGATTTAGACTCAGAAGGTTGTTTAACCACACACATAGACGGTTGTTCACACATTGAACATATCCCAGCCAAACACGCAGATAGTAGACAAGTTACTGCTAGTGCTATTAATAGCATAATAGACCAAAATAAGTGTATATTGCTTATATTAAGACAATTAATAAAAGACACTCATACCTTAGAAACAGAGATCAAAAATATCTCTACAAGATTATTAGACATAGATAATCAAATCCCAATAGACTTAGTCCACGTGTTACAAGAAATAAATATTAAGACTAATCATATAGAAGTCATTAACAAAGACATTTTAGAAATTAAAACTTTAATTAAAAACCAAGACAGTGAGTTAATTAAACTTACTAAGGAACAAGCTAAGCTTATCCCTAGACTTGATAGTTATCTTCCTAATGGAGATAGTTAGATCAGATTGGAATGAGGTATCAAAAGACCTCTCCATTCAGACTTTATCCGAATTCTATCAAAGAATTTTAGAAAAGATAAACGATGATAGATTTTATTACAAGATAAATGAAAATGAGATTGCCAACGCAGCTAAGGCAACTAGACTTATATTAGAAAGACTGAATTTAATTTCTACATCCATAGCAGCTACCCAAGACTATAATAGTAGCTTTGTTAAAGACTTGCATTTAGACTTAAAGGCTAAGACAGAAGGGTTAACTACCTTCTACACAGACTTTGTTAAATTTCAACAGAATTTAGCAAATTACCTTAATAATATGGAAAGACATAATCTATCTAAAATGGATAGCATTCTTAATGAACTTAGACTAGACATGGCCCAAGTGGAAGAAAAATACGGTGAAATTATAAACGGAATTAAGGCCGTATATAATAAACCTTCCCAAGCAGAAATAGACTCACCTTTTATTCTAACTAGGTTAGATAAAATTGAAAAGACTGTAGAAGCCATAGAAGTTAGAACTATGCAACAATTAGAAAAAGATAATGAAGTAAAAGACTATATCACTAACGTTGGTAAAACCATTGTTAATTCTCTAGCTAGACATAGTGAAGAAACTTTTGAAAAGACTAGAAAAGAAAATAAAAATTTTAAAGAAGAAATCCTTAATCAGATAAAAAGACAAAAAGATTATTCAGACTTCTTAGAAAGAATTGAAAAAAGACTTGAACAAAAACAGGTAACCACCTGTAAGTTTAAAGAATCTCCTCCCATAGAAACTAGAGAAAAGAATACTATAGGAAGACGAGTCATAAATGACGGATTAGATAAGACTAGCAAAGTAGCCAGCTCTATCCCAAATATTGGACAGAGTAATCATATGCTCCAAAGACTTAAGGATTCATCCTCCAATGTTAGGACATGGTGGAAAGAAAGAAATTTCACCAATCCTCTCCAATGGAAAGAATGGGGTGAAGTGGACTGGAAGATCGTGGAAGATTCCATCCATAATGGACAACTTCCAGCCGTTAGATATATAGACTTGTTTAAAGAAGGTGCCACTCCTAAGACTCCCAATTATAACATGACCTACCATTGTAGAAATCATGTGTTAGACAAATCCTATACTGAGCTCCAAGTATTTGACTCAGAATGGCTTAGATCTAGAGGAACTGATAGGAAGTTCCAATTTCTAACCTTTGGACTCTTTCAAGCAAGAATCCAAGGATTACATAGACCCCAGAATAATATTAACATATTATGCTGTTTAGTAGACAAAAGATGGAAAGACTTTGAGAAGAGTCTTATTGGAATAGCCCAATTAGAAATGTCAGACAACATTGGATACTTTAATGTCATTCCGGCATTTACAGTAACCGTAGACACCGCCAAGCATTTTAAGTTAATCTTATATGCTAGTGGTTATGAAGACTATATTATCCCAGACGCTAATATAAATATAGAATTCCAAAGCTATGTGAAGTTCTCCCAATTTCCTTATGAAGGAATGCAATCGGGAATTCCTAGCGGTAGACTTAATGAAGAAATCTTAGTTAGAACCATTGTATCAGACTATAATCATACTTACAGTATTAGGAATACTGGACCTATGAAAGAGAAAGCTAAGACTCTCTGGCAATTGCCAGAATTTCAAGAAACTAAGACTATACAAAATAAACCCTTGTTTATTAATCAAGACGACGCCACTGGAAATGTTACCATCCAGTTTGGTCCCCCTAAGATTGTCAATAAGAATATCCAGACCGAAGAAATTAGATTTAGGAATATGGGAGAAGCCATAATCAATGATCCTTCAGAAGGAGAATGTAGTAGTAAGACTAGTGCTAGTTTACTTAGACAAGCCCCGACAATTAGACCTAGAAGATCATTTGAACAAAAAGACTTAGTTAAAGAAAAAGCTAGAATCCAAAACTTTGGACATGAACCCTCAGAATTGGATATGAAGACATTTAAAGATAACCTTAAGAAAAGTCATTCTGTTAAGTTTCAAGAAAGAGAAAGATTTAATATGATAGCCCAAGACCGCATATTAAAATTAAAAGAATCTAAGAACACTAAGGAACTTCTTAGAAACTTAAGACTAATAGAAGAAGGAGAACAAAGACTAATGCCAGCTACACAAGTAGAACCTAGTAAACAAGAGATAGGAAGTAGTAGTAGGCTAGAAGATGCTCCTAGACTCTTTAGTAAACCAATAGGAATAAATATTCCTATATACTCAAGCACTGTAGTAAAGACTAAACCTGATTATATAAAAGACTTCCCAACTAGTGACAAGAGTTTCACTCCCGTCAAGACTATGGCAAGCCAAGCCATAAACCCAGTAGGTATATACCTCAACCTAGACAATGTGCAAGATAGGAAGAAAGCCTTAGACGAATGGCGTAATCAGATGAACATGTGTTTTGCATCTAATGAGCAATGGGATGCAAGTTCATGTAAACAGTACGCTGAGCAATCCATTAGAGGTATTGCAAAAGACTACTTAGATAGCTTAAGAAAGGCTACAGACGAAGACTCCTTAGCTAAGATTGAGAAAATAAAAGAAAACCTAGAAGAACGATCAATTGAAGAATATATTCAATTGTTCACTGCAGAATTCATTGGAGCCGGACATCTAGCTCAGATCAATGAACAAGACCTAACAAAAACTAAGTTAGCCCTCCTTAGCATTTGCAAGTTAGATAAGATAAATGAATATAGCAATAATTATGAACAGCTATATTACCAAATTAAAGAATTTGGAGAGACCTTAAAAGATGAATACTTTAGAAAGATACCAGCCATAGGACAAATCCTAATTAATGAATATAGGAATTGGCCAGGAGTATCTGGAGTTGAGAATAACTCTCTTGGTGAAAGAATCAATTTCGCCAAAGACTATATCATATCAAAAAGACGTGATATAACCCAAGGAAAGTTAATAGAAGAAACTTTCAAGCAGATCCCTCCAATCAAAGACGAAAGAGATGTTGCTCCAATCCAATGGGGATGTGGAAGTGAACCTAAGAAATTCAAAAAGAAGGTAGAATGGAAACATAGGAAGTATAAGACTAGACCTTTAGGATTTCCAAAGAAATACAAATTTAGACAATCTACTACCTTTAGAGAAAAGAATCCTAAGACTAAGAAAAATAGATTTAACCAAAGAAGATACTTTAAGAAGAACACTAGTAAGCATAAGAAGGTTCCTAATTATAGGAAGGAAAAAGACGTAGCTCAATCTAAGACTGCCACCAAAGAATGTTGGACTTGCGGTAAAGAAGGACACTTTGCTAAAGACTGCCCTAATAAGAAAGATAAAGAAAGTATTAAGATTATTAATACAATATTAGACTATGCAGATCAAGAAGAATTAGATATCCTATATGCTATAGAAATATCAGACATAAAAGATGATGATAACACTAGTATCTATAGTGTTTATACAGACAGCGACTCTGAAGACTATAGTGATACTGATGAGTATGAAGACTCTCAGGATACCTTAGACCTATATATGATGCAGACTGATCTAGGCGATCTAGATAATGAATATATAGACTTTGAAGACGCTTGGTATAAATGTATATTAAGCCCCTTTCTGAAGAAAAGATGGACTGTTAGTAATCCAGAGCTACTAACCTATATACCTAGATGTTACTTTGATGAAAGACATTACTGCACGTTTGAGATGAAATGTTGCAAAAAAGACTTTAGATGTGTAGAATGTTTTGAGACTATACAAACAGAATTATTTATGGTTTGTATTGTTTGTCAACTACACTACCATGAAGACTGTTGGAGAACTAGATTTAGAGCAATTTATACTAGCCAGTATGACATTCAAATAGACTTAGATATTAAAACCTATTATCAAGACATTGATAGGAATATAGCCAAAAGATTGCAAGAAAATGAAGACTTCGAAGGAAAAGGAATTTCCTATGACTTAGACGAATACCATTCTGATGATAGTTCAGAAGAACAAATACCCTTAGATCTTATAGATAAACCCCAGAAAGGAATATCTATTTTAGAAAAGAACAATTTAGGAATTTCTACTAAACCGCATGCTTGTTTTGTAGAATTATTTGTTCAACATAAAGACTATCCTAAAAGACTTTCAGCATTTATAGATACAGGGTGCTCTCAGAGTATTTGTAAGGCTAACGCCTTCCCTGAAGACTACTTTTTAGAAAGTACTCAAGAAATCTATGGTAAAGTGGCTAATGGAGATCCATTTACCTTATATTTCCAGACTATTCCTATTTATTTTAAATTAGGACATCAGACCAACAAAACCGTTAATCATCGGTTTTGGATAATGGATCCTCGTCCTAGTTTCACAGGAAACCTTATTTTAGGACAAGACTTTATTAGTAAATATCATCCTTATACCCAGTATAATGATAAGATATTAATTAGTGACCAAGAGGAATTTAATATTAAAGCTCCTCTAATAGATCATAAGACTGCCTTTGACCTTATGCAGGTCAAGCCCAATTATAGACCCATAAAACATCAGAGTTCTTCAGCTGAGCATGGTGGACCTAGACCTACAACCCAACAAGAAGCCTTAGAAATAACTAAACCCTTACAAAAAGAGTGTAAGTGTCCAGATCAAAAGTGTTATAAGCAAATAGCGCTTATACAACAAGACATTTTAGATCAAGCCCAGCAGACCTTATTACAGATTCAAGCCATATCCAAACAGAAGAAAATGGATATAGAAGTAGAAAAAGAGAAGCTTAGGCAACTAGCTGAGCCTACTTTAGGAGAAAATCCCATTGCTAAGTGGGATAAAGACCAAAGCTATTGTGAAATCATCCCTATTAACCCAAACGCCACTATTAATGGTGGAACCTATAAGAAAGGGTACTTACAAGAAGATAGAGAAGAATTCAAGAAAGACATAGACGAAATGCTTAAGTTAGGCATTATTTGAGAAAGTAAAAGTAGACATAATAGCTTAGCCTTCTATGTTCAAAATGAATCTGAACGTAAAAGAGGAAAAAGACGCATGGTCATAGATTATAGACAATTAAATAAGAATTGTGAATTTGATTCTTATAAAATACCAGACAAGAATAATTTGATAAATTTAATAGAAGATAGAATAATATTCAGTAAG
This sequence comes from Sambucus nigra, assembly GCA_949130495.1. Lineage (NCBI taxonomy): Eukaryota > Viridiplantae > Streptophyta > Magnoliopsida > Dipsacales > Adoxaceae > Sambucus > Sambucus nigra. Next base: position 629,901,914 of record OX422210.1, on the reverse strand, counting down.
TTTGATTGCAAATCAGGCTTCTGGCAAATTAAGATGCATCCAGACAGTATTACTTGGACAGCCTTTAGTGTGCCCCAAGGAAAATACGAATGGCTAGTCATGCCATTTGGATACTTGAATGCTCCTCAAGTTTTCCAAAGAAGAATGGATAATATATTTAGACCTTATTCAGAATTTTGTCTTGTTTACATAGATGATATTCTTGTAGCCAGTAAGACTGAGATAGAGCATGTAGATCATCTTAAAAAGATTATTCTAGAATTAGACAAACATGGTATTGTTATTTCCGAAAGGAAAATGCAATTATTTCAGACTGAGATAGACTTTGTGGGAATGCATATTAATAAAGGAAAATTATCCTTGGCAGAACACATAACTAAAAAGATCCTTGAGTTTCCAGACCAACTCAAAGATAGAAAACAATTACAGTCATTTTTAGGATTGCTTAATTGTGCTGCAGACTTTATTAAAGACCTTGCTTCAAAAAGACAAAGCTTAACATCCAAATTAAAAGGAACAGACAAAACTAATCCCTTTTATTGGACTGAAGACGATTTTAAAGTAATAAGACAAATTAAAGATGCAGTCAAGAACATTCCTTTACTTGAGCTGCCTAATGCAGAAGACCAGTTCATAGTGAAAACAGATGCCTCTGATAAGCAATGGGGAGCAGTATACTTTGCCATTGATCATCAGACAAAAAAGAAGAAATTATGTAGACATAGTTCTGGAACTTTCACAGACCCAGAAACAAGATATACTGCCCATGAAAAAGAAGTTTTAGCAATAGTAAGGGCAATAGAAAAATATATGTTATTTCTTAGACCTAAACATTTTACTGTTTATACAGACTCTTCTTATGCAGTAAAATTCAGAGACTTAGATTTATCTAAATCAAGAACTAATAGACTTATTAGATGGCAGCAATTGCTTAATGGTTATGACTTCTCTGTTATTCATATTAAGGGAAGTAAAAATACCATTCCAGATATTATATCAAGAGAGCCAATGTTTGCTAACACTAATATAATTTCATGTTTTATGTTGCAAATGGAAGACTTAGAAGACATGAGTTCCTCTGGAACAAATAGACTGAACAAAGACGATGTTGCAGACTATCTTAGACGCGTAAGACCAAATGCTGGTGTAACGCAAAGACAGACTCATATTCAAGACTCTCAAGAAAGACCAATCCTAGAGAACTTTGATGATATCTTAGTTCCTCCTGGAAAATCTAGACAAGAGATTATTTCTCAAAATAGACTCATTGGGAAGATGTATTTCCCCCAATATAGACCCGATCAAAGATATCCAGACTTGATCAAATTTAGACGAGAATTCTCAGAAGACGAAAATACTCTTGTAGATGCCATATGGTGGAACGTAAAGAATAGACTTTGGATTGAGTTCAAACAAAATTTGGTAGCTATTGCCAGATTTATGAGAACCCAAAGACTCGCAGTTACCCAGCTTAGTGGTAATACTGTGCCTAGACCTCAGAATCAGACTTATGCTCAGACTCTTGGAGAAACCTCCAAAGCTAGACCCATTGATAATTTTTGTTATCAGAAAAAGACTTTTAAGACTAAGATTGTTATACCATTTGGTCATAATAATCTTCCAATAACTGAAGACTTTAAAACAGAATCTAATAACATTATTGATCATTTTAATATGTTATTATCAGGAATAAGTGGAGATGCCTTAATAGTTAAAGGTTTCTTCAAAGACGTTCCAAAAATATATCTTTTTGGAAAATCAGAAATGGCACATATAACTCTTGCAGACCACGGGTTCATTGGACTCGTTCAAATAAAAGACATTGAAGACTCTGTTGCTCTTGGAAAGATTGTCCATGAGTATGTTAAAAAGATAGAAGATTTCCTTCCTTTATTTGCTAGAATCTATCAGATTGCTCCAAGTTCCTGCGGAGGAATGAGGGTGGAAGGATTTAGACTCGTTAGATTTTCTAACTATACATTTGAAGACATTGAGATCCTATCTGAAGACGAAACTAAAGATTTAATTGTTGATAAGTCCAAACTCCAGATCGCCCAGGCAATGGAAACAATTGAGATCATGGAATTATTAACAGGAGAAGACAGGTGGTACACTGCCTACCACAAAGAAGACTTGATAATCCAAGCTGATGAGCCATTCAACGGAAGGCTCAAGAAAGAATCTAAAGACATGGTGGAGATAGCTTTGCCAGCCAGCCTCAGAACGGTAGGCCTTATTGATGAATTTTTCAATAATACCCTCCCAAATCAAGACAAGGCAGAAGAAGACACAGACACGACAAAGAAGGGCCCCTCAGTGGTGGCTGAATTAATAAAGACGGAAGAATCGTTTACCTAATCCGTGCTTTTTCAGAAAGTCAAGAGACCTGGCCCCACTGGGACCACCAAAAAGAAGACAAAGACTTTGCAGCATAAAAGACGACAACTCGTGATCAAGATTCGGCATGCCTAACCAGCTGTCCACCTTTTCAAAAGGAAGAGGGTCCCTCCATTTTCACGAGATGGCCAAAAGATGAAGACTTATCCTATAAAGACAATATTGCTTTAATAATTCATGGGAAACCGGATCACTTTTGTTTTTCGGTTGCCAGTCATCGCATGTACCCTTGATCTATAAAAGGGAGTAGTGGGAGTTGTAATAGACATAGGTAGTGAGAGAGAGATAACAAGACTTCTAGGCTTGTAATAAATGTTATGTATATGAGTGAGTAAACCTCTCATAGTTAGGGGAGAGGGGAGAGTTGTAATTACTTATGAGATGCAATAAAAGTGTTTTCTTTTCCAGAAATCTCTTATGTTAAGTTGTTATTATTTTCCAAATTGCCTCCAACTTTCTGTTCATAGAGGACTATTGTGTTGAACCTCTGGTGTAGCACAAAAGGTGTTATACTGGTGAACCGCCGTCAGGTGCCGATTAGCCGTGAGCCGTTAGCCAGGTGGGCGTTAGGCGTGAAGGCGTACAGGCAGGAAACGGGTCAGCCGCCAAAATAGTGGATTGAGGTGCAACACATAAAGAGAGAGTTGTAGGAGGCCAAGACCGGAGAAGAATAGTAACAAAGCTGAAGAGACAAAGGGAAGAAGATAAAGATATTGCAGACCAAAAGGAAGGTATAAACTCGAACCAAACCCTTAACTATTTTACATAATATTGTTTTAAGAAAAATCTTATATGAGCTTACAAATCACTAAAGACTTTTTAGATTTTGTTAATCAAACAAGTTTAGACTTAACTAGAGAAATTCAAGACTGGACTCTTACAGACCCTAAAGATAAAGAACTTATAAAATCTGCTTTAGTATATGCAGGTGGTACTTTTAAATACATAGACCAGATCATTGAGTGGTTAGGAAGAGAAGTACCTAGAATAGAAATAATTAGAACAGGAATCCGTGACCTATTTAGACAAAAATTAAGAACTGAAGAATTTGCAGAAGAATTATCAAGACCTGAAAAGTATCTAGAATACACTAGGATACTTGAAGATAGTATAGACGTATTAAAATTTGTTAGACGTAAAAGGTTAGCTGAAACAAAGACTATTTTAATTAGAGCCGGAGGAATCCGTCCTCTCCTTAAAAACGTAGAGACAGCTGCTCCAAGAACATACCGTAGATTTTTGTCATCTTATGGTGATAATAATTTAGACGAATTTATAGATAACGATATAATCGATATTGTTAATCAAATATATAAAGAAACTAGACAGATAAACCCACGATACCGTATAAGGTATTTAAGACTAGAATATTTTCCAGCAAAACCTATTTCAATTTCTAGACTTCTTGAAGAAACTATTTATATAGATAATCCTCGCTATTCAGAATTCCAGTACGATAGTGACGGAAGAAGCTTAAGAAGTAGCAGCAGCCCTGAAACTTCTACAATTAGACTTCCAGATTAATTAGACCTTAAAATAAGCTTAAAAGACGTTAGAAAGCATTGGGGTGAAAATTGATATTTCCCAAAACTTAGAATAAGACAAAAGACATTGCGGTCCCATAAGGTGGTCCTAAATAGACAAAACGGTCCCTAGATAATTCTTGGACGGTAGCGGTCCGTAAACTAGGTCCGTAAACTAGGTCCGTATACGATCCAGCCTCTATATATATATATATATATATATATTGTGTGCTCATAAATACCGGTGTCTAGGTATTTATTTAAAATTATATGCGCCACTGCTATCGGGGGAGGTTGCGCGATGTGGGTGAATCCCCTAGCTTGAGGAGTAGGGAGAGTATATCCCCAGGTCATAGCGTTCATTATATGGGTGAGGGGCTTATCTCACTTTTAGAGAAGGAATATGACCGCCTCCAATGTCTATATTTTTTGGCCAAGTTAGTGAGCGATTCTGACTTGGGATAACTAGGTTATGCGAGTATACCTAGTGTGATAGCACTATAGAGAATACATCCGATGAGTTATTACTCGGGAGGATGGGTTATATTTATATTCAACATATGTGTGAATGTTGTAATATGGTTTTACGTATATAATGGAGTAGATAATTATATACGGGTAATTAAATACAAGAAGAGAATTTGTATTATTTATATAACTAGTGAATGTTATATGGCTTTCAAGGAAAGATGATAGCATTGAGAGACTGCATCCATTGCTTTATAGCTCTAAGGGATGGTTATTATACTTATATATTGTGTGATATATAAGTATGGATATACTTGATGTGTATAGTATATAGTATATATATATATATATATGAGATGTGAAACATATATATATATTCGAACATAATAAAGAATGGAATGTGAGATAAATTCTGAATCTTTCGAGAGTATAAAATCAGGAAGAAAAATAGGGATATACGTATATAAAGATGAGAATATTATATACGAGGTTAAAAACACTAAAATGTGAATAGTGTAAATAACTAGTGAAAGTTATTCATGATGAAATTATGAATCATAAGTGAGAGATTATGATGTATAAGCTCAGGCGATAGCTTAGAATATATTATAAAGGATGAATAAAGTGATATTCTCCTTCCGGTAGAATAAAGCGATATTCTCCTTCCGGTAGATTTATATCCGGATTTATATGTATATGGATCATAGGTTCTAATGAGAACTATTCACATATACGGGATGGTATTAAATGAGGATCTTTAGAAGATGGGTGAAATGAATTAGTTAGACAGGGTAGTTTAACTAAGTGGTTTTAAAAGGTATGCGATAGTTGTGCACTATTAGAAGAGGGGTAAGGGGTATCTCACGAGAATGCGATGCCAGTTTAAATATGAGAAATTTCATATTTTAAAATATGCCAATTATGCACTTGCTAAAATATTTTCAAACTCGGGCTCTGACCCGTTTCTCTATTTTCATCTCTTGCTATATATGTATATATATTAGGTGTCCAGACACAGGGACGCCTGGATGATGATTCTTTCGAATCAGACGTTCGCTGCAGCAGATGTTGATGCATGCAGGTTCATTATAGACGCTTCTATCCTTGAGATCTAGATAGGAGGTATTGTAGAAACATTCGGGCCGATGGCCTAATTGTATTCTTTTATTCTTTACCGCCTTTTAGTGCGGCATTCGATTTGGTTGTATTAAATTGTACCGAGTGTTCGGTTATTTTATTTCATTTCAGTTGTTGTATAAACTGTTGTGATGGATTTTTTTGAATGCTTTGGTTAAAAAGATTAGTTAATTAAAATTTTGACGCCAACCTAATAGGTTATTAGTAATTAAATTTGTTTTCGACAGTGATGCTGAGAATGAACCATATGAGACTCCTGTTTTAATTTGGTATATGATTGAACACCTGGTATTTTATTAGGCGGGGTGTCACATGCTGGTGATATTGAAACAACTATCCCAATAACATCTAATTTGAATTTTTGAATTAGTAATATAATTGTATTAGTTATATAGAATTTATATAATCTATGATAAAGCAATCACCTGTCAATTTTGTGTCGTTTTGAACTCGAGATCTTAATTCGCTGAATTCGACTAAGTTGAAGAGAAGCATTTGGATCTCTGTGTCTGCGGGAGCTTCTTTGACGATAGTTGACGGTAAGAATTGCATCATGTACTCGTGTTGAATTGGTCAAAAATATTAAAATATGAATTTGTACATGGCAATCATATATATAAAGAAGTTTGAAACAAATGCAGGTACTTAATGTCCTTCGAAAATTACCATAAAATTTGCCATGTACAAATTTGCCATTTATTAAGTACCTGCATTTGTTTCAAACTTCTTTATATATATGATTGCCATGTACAAATTCATTGTAATGTATGAATTTTCACGAAATAATATTTGTATATTACATGATATCATAAACCCTATTTGTAATTATTTACCATTTTTCAACAGGGATAGCACTTCTTCATACACAATGTTTTTTGTGTAGTTGTAATTCTCTTTATTTTCATTGTTAATGAAGAAATTCAAAACCGAACTACTCTTCACTCTGGAAACAGCCACGTAGAGTTGGTCGTGACTAAACACTGGTTTAGGAAGGTATATGAACACTTGATCCAATGTTTGTCCTTGACTCTTGTTGATGGTCATTGCGAATGAAATCCTTACTGTGAATTGTCTTCTTTGCATAATAAATGGCCAATTTGAATCAGTTGCAGACATTATTATCCTTGGTATGAAGACCTTGTTTCCTACGTGGGATCCTGTAATGATTTTGGCTTCAATGACCATAGGAGCCACTTGCGTTATTATTAGCCTAGTTCCGTTGCAAAGTCCAGTTGATTGATTGATGTTTCTAAGAAGCATAATTGGTGAACCGACCTTCAATTCTAACTCATGGTTTGGAACTCCAGTGAACTTCAATGTGGTGAGGAATTCTGTTGGGAACATTAAATCTTGGTCTTGAATGTTTCCTGACATCTTGGATACGAAATTTGAACTAAGGTATGTCTTTATTTCCCCTGGTATTAATCGAAGCATGTAATCATTGACTTCATCAACTGTTTGATTAGTTGGTGTCAATACTGCTCTTCCCCTCAAATATGATGGATCTTGATAATTTTACAGGAAATATGGGTGTGTAGTGGAGACGATTCGTGGGATGTGGTCATTTGTTTGATCAATAAGAAAGTCGTCCAGAATTTTAATCCAACAGGGCTCCTCATCTTCATCGAAAGACTCCATCGGTATTTTCCCATCACCTATAGACAATACCCATTCGGTTAACGCTACAGAGTCATGTAGGCGCATGTTTTGTGTGAGGCTTAAAACACAACATGAGTCCCAAAGGTAGGACTTGTTGATATAGGCTTTAACTATGTCTTCTCTGCTCCCTTTGCGCACAACGGGCAGTGTTTTTCTGAAATCTCCTCCTAAAAGCATGGTTAAACCCCCGAATGGTTTGTCGAAGGAATCTTCAATGTCTTAACGCAAAATATCTGTAAGAGTTTTATCAAGAGCTTTGAAAGCGCGACGATGATTCATTGGTGCTTCATCCTATATTATCAGACTTGCCCTTTTTATTAAATCTGTCAGTTGGGTTCCATGGTGAATATTGCAAGTTGAATCAGCATTAATTTCAATGGGAATTGCGAATCTTGAATGTGCAGTACAACCTCCGAGAAGTAACAAAGAGGCGATGCCCGACGAAGCGACAGCTAAGGCAATTTTTCCTTCAGACCTTAAACGTGCAAGGATGGTCTTGTATAAGTAAGTTTTCCCTGTTCCCCCAGCCCCATGAACAAGGTAAATCCCTCATTTCTTTTCATATACAGATTACATCACAACATTATATACGTTGACTTGTTTAACGTCAAGACCGATGAATAGATTGGCTTGTTCATCCTCCATCTCCTTTTTATCGTAAGATAACTCCTCTCTTAACAAATGATTCCCTCGATCACGTATTATAGATGGGTCGGGCATTGGCATTGGGGGGAAATCAGATAATGACTTACCATTTTTCTTTAAAACCTCATCTAGTTCATGTAGGGCATAATTACGAATTTGATCTTCGCTCAAGACCAGATTATCAAAGTTTAACAACTTCTTTTGTTGATACAGTATGTCGTCTGATAACGAATCCCAATGTGCATCCCACAACTTTTCGAGATCGCTAACTTCACAAAACATTAGGATTACGACAAACAGTTCTCGTAGTTGATGTCCAGTTGATCATTGAGAAGCCTATAAAATTACGTCATGCCATTCTTTGTCATCTTCAAGTAGGTCTCTGGCGTAACATGCAGCTTTGTAAGTTGGGTATACAACACTGTCAAACGTCCTCACCTCTTCATAACTCCTTGATCCTCGAACAACGTTTAGCAATAATCTTAAGTAAAATCTTTCTCCAGATGCTGGATGTGCATATACAATACGACCAAGGAATGTACCTGACTTTCTTCGTGTCGAGCGCTTCTCTAAAGATTTCCAAGTCCACTCTTTTGGAAATTCCGCAAATGTCAGTTTTCTTGCATCTTCATAATTTCTGTTTGCAACCATCAATTATGTAAACATGGTCTTTTCTATGTCAATTCTATCAATCACATTGTCAAGATGATCTGAATCCTTAAAAGTCACAATTTATTCTTCGGGCAAATGGAATGTAAGTCGTTAAACACCAATGCTTCGATATTATATATCAAACTCGTATATTCTCCAACACGCTTCACATGTAGATAAGTATCAACAATCAAGGAAGCTTTTTATCTCATCGACTGTTGATGGTTGATCTTCACGATTAGCAGATACTCTCTCTTCAGCATGCTCAAGTATAACTCTTGCTCTATCAGGTCCTTTATTGATATATTTGAACAAATATTTAATTAACCTTGACTTGTTGCACCATTCAACATTTATATGAGCTTGATATTTGACAACTAAATCGAGATTGTGTGGTACCAGAAATCTATTGTCAACCTTTAGGCCCATTTTTGTAACATGCCCATTTTTGTAACATGTCTTCCATTGTCTAGACGCCTATAAACAGGGAAATTATTATCATCCAAAGTTGTTCGGTTGCAGCATTGTTTTGGGAAGTGTTTGGAGCAAAATCCATTTATCATGCATGGTGACTTTGGATTAGCATGTCCGCATGGACCATAGATCATGAATTGAGATATAGCGGCATATCCAACAGGTCTGATTTACAATCGGGTATTTCTGCAGATATTATTTTGTCAACGTCCGATGGAGTCGGTTGCTTAGCATCAGCATGCAAGAAAAGAAGGATATGTGCATGTGGTATACCTCTTTTCTGAAATTCAATCGTAGATATCACTGCAATGGTTAAAAGGAGTATTTGAGGTATCGTCATTTAATGAGTAAATTTAGAGGAACCGTTCTATTACTTTATATTATAAATAATATATAGATTTTTTGTGAGAAGTAGATATACCCGCAAGTACACACCCGAAGTGATTTTTCTTTATAAGGTCATTTAATAACGCATCAAGCTTTATTTTAAAGACTCTTGACACAATATCGGGTCTTTCAACAGGGATTTGTCCAGTTAAAGATGAAAAATTTGTAATTTCTGGCCAATTTGGATTTACGGTGAATGTCAATAATAAGTAAGGGTTGCCAAACCATCTACAAATCGCCATTGCATCTTGAAAGTTTTGGGCCATATATCTAGGAGTTCCTATGAAGCTTGATGGAAGAACAATACGCTTTCCAATACCTGATGGTGTACAATCTCCTTGCAATACCGCATCTTTTATTCCTTTATACTGTTCAACCCGCAATTTTGTTTGGTTTGAATGGACCCACCGTAGTCTTTCCTCTTCTATGCATGTGTATGCATCTACTACGAACTGTTGGAATAGCCGACCACCTAACAACAGAGTTTGGCCTTCATTTCTACGTTGTTGTAGCCTGTAAGCATAGTAATCTCTCATAGTCACACATTCTCTTTTGGTTGGCCTGTTTCTTGGGATTTTTCGATACTTTATGCCCAGTTGAAATCCATCTTCTCCGTATGGAAAATAAGTGTGTATTGCATTGCCATGAATGAGGGGTGTATTTCACTTATTCGTTGCAATCCAAGAGACATATGCTCAACGATGACATCTCTGCTCGAATTATCCTCAGTAAAATCCCCAACAATTAATGCTGCAATCTCTGTTGCGATGGGTAAATTGTAAATTATTAGGTTAGAGAATCTTTATCGAAGAATTCTTTTTTGTACGGTATGGACATCGGATTCAGTGAAACGATCTCGGGCCATCCTGAAGACTTTAGCAAGCTCGTTGTTTCTATCGATCATCATCAGCAAATCAGATACAACGGTTGAATCAAATTTAGATGAATTGTTATCCCCACCTACGGATCCCATTCGATTGCTCACCTCATTTTCAGTGTCATATATGTAAAGCTGTGCAAATTTTGGAGGTTTTCCCATTACAGGCAATAGTGAACCGATTTTGTGATGATTTTGTCCACATATACGATAAACGTACGGAGCAGAACCATTATTTATACGATTGTCTACGATTGCACCAGTAGATGTCAAAGCAAAGATTGAATTGTATGCTATTATATAGTCTTTGAAATTTGAACTCCTAACTCTATCATTTGTTGTCAAAAGGTTTTATTCAAAAGATCAGGCAGTTGGCATAACATTGGCAGTTTAACTCGACCAACCTGGCAGCATATGTTGAATTTAGGAACTCTAGTTTTTTTTTGCTCTTTTCATTTCTCTCTTCAAACCAAAGAATAGCGTTACAATATGGGCACGTGTGTGTAGGCATCCCGAAATCCATTGGTAGCGAGTAAGTTCCTAAATATTCAATAATATGTTAACGGTCGATATGTATAAATATGTTGAAAGAATGTTTACTTTCAAAAAGTGTAGTATTTTATGAAAAAGTTCAAAGTTGCTTACTTATCATCGATGAAGTTTTTGGCATACGTTCTTTTTCGCTTAGAACATTGAGAGTACGTTCAACGCTTTCTACGGTGTACCCACAGTATTTCAGAGAAGAATTTTCACGACTCAAGTTGCCAAGACAATCGTTAACACTTCCAATTGTATAACCACAATAGTTGGAAGCAGTGTCCATCGATTTAAAACTATGAAGGCAATCTTGAACGTTTGTCAATGTATAGCCACAATAGTTTGAAATAGTCATCTCTTTCTGACATGATCTGCTCATATCCTTAGTATGGATAACAGTGCCGTCATCTCGAATGACATAACATGATGAAATGTACTTCATAGTTGTTTGCTCAGAGACAACTATGTATCCACATAAAGAAATGTATAGTTAGAGAAAGATAATAATTATTTATTCTAAAATGTGTTACTCTCTGTATTATTTATCGAATATGAAATACAACTTTTGTATATGAGAATAGATGAACCTAAAGATTTGGTGGTCAATAGATCATATGACTAAGGATGAAGAAATTGCAATGCCATTAATGAACTTGTGAAGATGTAAAGAGATAAGTCGAAAATCAAAATTTTATTGAATACTAACCAGTTGCAACTGTGCTTATTACATATTAATAATGAAGGAAGACACCAAATAGTGGGTAAATGATACTACACAACGAAATATTAAGTTAAATTAATAACGACATAGTTAACATAGTATTTGATTAAAATGTGATTATTATATATTCAAAATGAATGAAAACATCAAAGTATTGGGGAATGAGAAAACACGATGGACATCAAGCTCCGTCAATAATGACATAGTCAACATTGGAGTTGCTTGAATTTCCTTCATAGCTTTCATCAATTACGATAAGCGGCAATGAAGAACGAAGATCTTCCTTAAGCATATCATCGAAGTTCACGGGGACGATTTTTCCATCGTTGTCAATTGTCTTGACTGCAAACACATTTGCAATGCATTTGTATATATCATTTAACTTCTCAAATCTAGGTTTTTTCACTTTGCTCTTTGAGTATTCAATAAAGTCTTCATATTCTCTATCACGTAGTCGTTTTGAGAAACGTGACTCGAGGTGATGAATTATCAACATCAATTACATCTTTACGAGCGTACAGTGCGTTTGACTTCAAAAGCATTTCACGTTCGTTTCTCATTATTTTCCGAGCTACTTTATGTAAGAAGGGAAACTACGTTTCATATTTTGGAAACCAAAATTAGTTAAAATAAAAGTAATTTATACAAAGGCTATTACTATTGACCAAATTTATAAGGAAAGCTGATAACTATAGAAGTCGTGAAACGTAACTCATTGTGAATAACAAACTTTTAACTAAAAAATAGTAAATTACTCAGAGAATTGAATAGGTAGTGAAATTATATGAATGTAAAGATGTTTATTGTATAAAATTGTAATATCGTAATGGACACATATGCTTTACACGTTAATGAATGACTCGGATCTAAATCGCCTAAATAATTAGGCTAACAGAGTAACTAAACACTCTTCAGGGCGCCAGTTTCTAGGCGCAAACAATCCAACCTGTATAAATCCCATCAATAAAAACCTTTGAACAACGGCTCAAATTGATTATAACATGCAGAAGTATGGTGATATTCCACAGTGAACAGAGATTAGAGTACAGTTTGTTTAAAATGAAGTTTTACCGGATCAAATATCAACATGTTCAAGAGTTTGTTCAATAAAGAAATGTATTGGAAGCAGAAACCAAAGGTAAAATTAAGTAAAGGGAGGGGACGACAACACACAACGAACTTCTAAATCGACTATAAATATGAGGAAGATGTTAATACAGAATTCTCAAGTTGTCTACTATATATTCAATGTTATACAACTATGATGAATTCAATAGTTAATCGATCCAGAAAGATAAACGCAGTTTGCGTAATTAAAATAAGTTAAATGCATGCGTGAGCGTATGAGATATAGAATTGAAATCGTTTGATGAGTACCAACATTTAGAATTTAAATGTTTACATAAATGAATGAAACATAGTAACTATGTAGTATGATTTATTCATTATATAAACTATCAATAGTGAATCTAAAATGTAGTTTGTTTAAAATGAAGTTTTACCGGATTAAATATCAACATGTTCAAGCATTTGTTCAATAAAGAAATGTATTGGAAGCAGAAACCAAAGGTAAAATTAAGTAAAGGGAGGGGACGACAACACACGACGAACTTCTAAATCGACTATAAAAATGAGGAAGATATTAATACAGAATGCTCAAGTTGTCTACTATATATTCAATGTTATACAACTATGATGAATTCAATAGTTAATCGATCAAGAAAGAAAAACGCAGTTGCGTAATTAACATAAGTTAAATGCGTGCGTGAGCGTATGAGATATAGAATTGAAATCGTTTGATGCGTACAGCATTTAGAATTTAAATGTTTACATAAATGAATGAAACATGGTAGCTATGTAGTATGATTTATTCATTATATAAACTATCAATAGTGAATCTAAAATGTATGATTAGTCATTGAATTGGGGAAAATTCTCCATTATTAACAAAAGAAATAAATTTATATGCGCAATAGAGAAATTTAGAATGAAAACGAAATCGCTTACGTTATTATATATCCCTCTTTCACACAGTTAATATGTGTTTAATTTTTTATGCAGTTGCATTTAGTTTAATTTGTATATTAAAAATTACAGCGATTAAAATATATATATATATATATAATAGTTTTCATGGCAACTAATGCATGTTCATATGTAGTAGGGTCAACAGTGGTTGAAACGGATGAAAACGGTTTTGGATACCCGAATTTTATAAGGAGTCACATGTAATAGTAAAGTTTCAGGCTTTAATTTAAAAATGTCTGCTGTTACAATAACTTTTAAAAGGAGTTTCAGGTATATCAAACTGTATGTAAGTCAATTGTGAACAAACTCTGATAAGAAGTTGTAAACTTAAATGATGAAAAACGAAGCAAATATAGTAATACCGAAAACAATTAAGATAATATCCAAACATGAGTTGAACTCGATCTTCTTGATTTTGAAAAAAAAGTCGGGGTTCATATGGCAACATCCATCACATCTTTGCGAGCGATGATAAGGAAGCCAAACCCAAAGAAAAAATAAAACCTTTTACTAATTTCATTCATAATCGTAACATCATTTCAAAGCATATATCACTGATATATGCCTAAATCAGAGCATATATCAATGATATATCATATATGCATAATCAAAGCATATATCAGTGATACGTGCATATAGGAAGTGCATATATGACTTATATATGCATAAATAAGAGCATATATATCAGTGTATATGCATACAGCAAGAGCATATATCACTGATATATGCCTACGAGCATATATCACTGATATATGACTAAATCAGAATACATCAAGAGCATATTAAGGTATATCAAACTGTATGTAAGTCAATTGTGAACCAACTCTGATAAGAAGTTGTAAAGTTAAATGATTAAAAATGGAGGAAATATAGTAATACCGAAAATAATTAGTACAATGTACATAACGTGCCTAGAGTAACAAATATGAACGAATAAACACAAAGATATAAATATGATAAATTGCAGATAAGACTACGGACTATAGCAGGGAATCCGTTTCATTCAAAGATATATTTTGTATAAACCAACATGTACAAATCCCATTAATAACAATCTTTGAACAACGGATCAAATGGACTATAACATGCAGACTATGGTGATATTCCATAGTAAACAGAGATCAGAGTACAGTTTGTCTAAAATGAAGTTTTACCGGATCAAATATCAACATGTTCAAGCGTTTGTTCAATAAAGAAATGTATTGGAAGCAGAAACCAAAGGTAAAATTAAGTAAAGGGAGGGGACGACAACACACAACGAAGTTCTAAATCGACTATAAAAATGAGGAAGATGTTAATACAGAATTCTCAAGTTGTCTACTATATATTCAATGTTATAAAACTATGATGAATTCAATAGTTAATCGGTCCAGAAAGAATAACGCAGTTTGCATAATTAACATAAGTTAAATGCATGCGTGAGCGTATGAGATATAGAATTGAAATCATCTAGATATATAGTATGATTCATTCATTATATAAACTATTAATAGTGAATCTAAAATGTATGATTAGTCATTGAATTGGGGAAAATCCTCCATTATTAACAAAAGAAAGCAATTTATATTCGCAATAGAGCAATTTTGCATGAAAACGTCATTAGAATGATGATCACAAGGGTTAAAAAGCTTCAGTAAGACTCTGTTTCTAAATTATTTTTCCTTAGCAATTTTCTTTTCAATATTTAAAGAGAGGATTAGAGATTTTATATAACCTTAATATTATAACGAACTCCTTTTCCATAATAAATCCCACAACAAATAAAAAACCAACTCCTCTTCCATACTACATCCCACACAACACCTATATATAAATAGTTCCATTCACCCTTCACACAACTTTCGAAAAATCCACAAATACATATACGCACACCAACCTCCATATTGTCGTATATATTATATCTCCACAATTTTGGATGCTCTTTGTAAGTTAGTTTTATAAACACGACATATAGCTATAAAATCATTTGTAAGAACACACTCTTGGCTTCATATAATAAGTCAAATTGAAACTAATTCAGATTTCATGCTCTTGCCCCATATCTTTAGTGTGTTTTTATGTGTAAATTATTGATAAAATTCTTCTACTATGTACAGGGAGAGATGACTTCAAATTTCTACTTTACATGATTTAAAAACTAACCTACCTAACATTATTATATATAAAATCCTAATGTTTTATCTAAGAAAATCTTTATCAAATCCATTTTCTTATATGCACCACATTAAACAGTAACATAAATTAAATAAATGAATTTAATTTACATTATTCATAAATTAACATACTATTAAGTAAACAAAATCCACCAATAGTAAGAATTATGCATGAATCCTCTTTGTTACGGTTTCGCCCAACCTCACAAACACATTTAGGTGTATGAATATGATGCATCAAATGTTGAATATCATCAAGCGCTAAGGTTTTTTTCAAATTCAGCATATCATATAATCAAGAGTATTTTGTGAAATAGTGTTCAAAGAATAAGGGAGAGGACCTAAATCTATTAGATTTACTCAATCCCACAACATGAATTTTAAAAATACTTCCTTCAAATAAAATTTAAAAATAATTCATTCAAAATCATTTTTTCCAGAAATTCAATGAGAGTGTAAAAAATGCATAGCAATGCTAATAGTAATACAGTTTTTCTGAATTTTTTTTTGTATTTAGGAAATTTAAAAATAATTCCTTCAAAATCATTTTTTACAGTAATTCAATGACAACGTAAAAACTGCATATTAGTGCTAATAGTACTATCGTTATTACATGTTGGTGGCTTGTCGTAAATAAAAAAGAAAATTCATTACAGTATGTGTTGAAAGACATTATTTATCATGTCTCTGCCATATTCTTATTTTAGTACTGTTTGAATTCACAAAAATCTTATTTGACTGTAACTCTGGAATTTTCCCATACATCATACATACATGATCATATATGCATTTGAAGCAAACTAAAATATAATTGGCTTCACCTAATAAAAAAAATTATGTCAGACATTTTTACATACAACATACAGACAATGGAGGACATACCTGATTGGGTAGCCAGATAAGTCCACAGCCTTGCAATCACAAAGGTTCCTTCACAGGGGAAAAACAATTTACATAATTGTCAACCTAGATTATGGGGGAAAAGTGAAAGAACTAATTCCTGAACACAAAAAATTGATGAACATGTCGATCCAAAATGCTTGGGAAAAAAATTATACAGTAGAAAGAATATATACCTAAAGATGCCGGCATATTAGAGTTCTTGCAATCTCCAAATATATAAAAAATGGGTTTGCCTTTGCTTATTCCATTGCAATAATGAAACCAAACATACAGACGGAAGAGAGAGAGGTTAAAGGATTCAGCCATTTGATTCATTGAGTAAAGATGAGCGATTAGATGGCCTCGGAAGAAGAGGAGTCGAAAATGAGATACAGAGGTATTCAATGGGGTTGGATCCGTTATGAGACTCTTTCGTCTAATGTAGATGAAATAATGACCTATTAAAACCTCTAATACTATCGTATTAGAGGTATATGATAGATTTCCTTCTTTTCCCAACTCCTCGGATTCTCTCCAACCTTATATTTCTTTATAATAACCACGACACAAAGAGGTTTACTCTTATTCATGAGCTTTCACCCATTTTGGTAACAATTGCCAAATTATTTGTGTGACTTGCTCGAAGTCCAAGCCCCCTGCTTCTTTTTAGAGTACACACTTCATCCCGATTAATAAGGTGTATCATTTTATTTTCTTTGCTATCATCCCAAAAAAAGTCCCTATCGAGCTTGCCACAAATTTTTTTCGGGAGCATCTGGTTTTGCATAACATAGTTACTGCTTGTATGAGGGTGGTCCTTCCTGCAATTGACAAAAGACTTGATTTCCCTCCCGTAAAACACTTTTCTACTTTCTCAACAATGTGATGGTAGTAGGATGTTATCACCCTACCATGAATACAGGGAAAACCAATATATTTACCAAGGTCTTTTGTGTCGAATGGCCAAGAGAAAGAGCTTCACTCGACTAATATTCGGATCGATATAGAGTTTAGATTTTGCAAAATTTATCCTAAGAGTGACTTTAACTATAAGAAATTAAAAAATGATATTAACGGTGAAAAATATGACTTTTAACTAAACCTTCAAAATTTACTGTTGATACCAATTTTAGTCTGTTGACATGGCATAATAAAGTGGAGACACGTGTCAATCTACATGTCACTAACAAACATTTCTGAACAATACCTTGACTTCAAGGAACTCAATTTCCCCGACCAACTCAGATACTCCGATCAGTAGGTGCTCACCGAGGAACTTTATTGCACCCAGCAACTCATGGATACCGAGATACTTAGGCGGTCTCAGCTGCACCTCGATCAGAGCATTTATTATCAGACAATTAAGAGGATTAAATGCGCATTAAATGTTGAATATTATCATACGGATGTATACGCTTGTTGAACCGCTATGTATTACCCATTCACATGTACAGCCTCATGGCTATAAATACATTGTATCATCCTCATTGTAGGGGAGCGGAATTTCTTGAGATAAATCCTACCTCGAGAATTCACAAACAATCAATAATAACACAAACAGTGGACGTAGGCCATTCGTTCAAGGCTGAACCGCTTTAAAATCTCTTGTCTTATTTATTTTTTATCTGTGATTAAATAATTAGATATAATCTAATTTTTTACATCAACACTTACCAAAGAAAAAAAATACCCAACCATTACCATATCAATAAAAAAATATAAAACACGATTAATATAATATATATGTTAATATATTACAAGAAAAAAAAAACTTATGTAGTCGCAAAAAGTATCAAAAAAGGAGGAGGGTGGAAGTATATTCGGTTAAAAGATATAAGGCAGGTGTGGGGAGAGAGAAAGAAAGAGAGAGAGATAGTTTTATGTGGGTGAGATTTTAAAACATATGAAAGAACTTGAATAAAGTTAAATAATGTGACATTTGGGGTGGATGTACACTCATTTTCCATTTCTATTCAGATACCTCACCATGTCATATAATAGGGCGATCTCATATGAGTTTTTACTACCCACATACTTGAGAAGTAAAATACTCTCTTTAAATTCTCTCCATGCCCTTTATTTTATAACATGTTATTAGCACGATTGTGGATCCTTTCAACATTTCTAAATTTTTAAATCAACAACAGTTTTTTGCAAACCTATGCTAGAATTTCAAAGAGGAGCTTTGGGAAGAATTTACTTTATAATTCTCGGGGAAAACAACCTCTCATCTTGATGGTTTAGATTCTGATTTGATTCCCAACGCACTCATTTTTAAATCATTTATCTTTTATTAGGAAAACATAACTATCATTACTCATTGCATGCAACTTTAAAAATTTTGGAATTACACCACAAGTGAGTATAATCTGAATCCAAATATAGGGGTAAATGGCTAAAATACAAATTTGATATTTGGGCCTGTTAGGAAATAACATTCTTATAGAAAATTTCGCTTCTAAGTTCGTATTACTCTGTTTACAACATAATTCTAATGTAAAATGATATTAATTTTATATTATAGTTTAATTGATTCTATGACACATGAGAAATTGTTATGTTTTACATATTCTTTAGAATAAATTACCTATTGTATATTGATCTTTCTAAAGATATTATTCTAAAGCTTTAGAAGATATCATTTAAAAGTGATGTGTTGCTTTATAATAAGGTGAAATTTGTACTTTCATTTTATATTTTGATGAATTATAATTGACACTTATACAATTGTTGGAGCAAGAAAAATCTAGGCATATTGTAAATTTATACTAAATAACCCACTACACTACAAATGCAGATGTTTATAACAAAATTATTTAACCTGATATTTTTTTTTGATTGTTAAGAGTTCATTTGTCAAACTTTTATTATTTTCATATAAACCTATCTTAATCTTAAAACTTTGCTTTTTATTGTTCGACTTTAAATTTTTGAGAATTCCTTTATGGTTCTTATGTTTGTTAAGTTACAAATCACTTAAAATTTGGGACTTGAAGTTCCCTTACAGTAATTTGTTTTAGGGCCTGAAGTTTCTATATAGAGATTTTAATTTGGGACTAGAAGTTTCCAAATCATTTAAAATTAGGATATGAAGTTCTCAATTGTTATTCCAATAAAATATGCCATAAAATTAAACTTGAAGTTTTGATTATTTCTATAATAGAGTAAGGGATACTATAACAATAATATACATTCTAGACCCAAAGTTCCAATATTTTTTTTGCTAATCAAACTTGAAGCTTTGATTCTCCATATTATAAGGGTAAGGACATTAAATGTACCTAAATAGAATTTTTTGGACCTAAATCTCCACACAACTTTTTGTTTTAATCTAAAAATAAATTAAAATCATAACATGACTTTTCAACATTTGGGCTCGTCATTTTTTTTTCTTAAATGATATATTTTTCGATATACCATTTTAATGGTTAGAGGTCCTTTACCTATTTTATTAATTGTTTCACCATTAACACTTTAGCTTTTGACCTTTCGATTCATGAGATTATTCATTTTTAATGATAGTATAATCAGATTGCATCCAAAAGTTTCGATTATTGAATTATTTATGCTATTATTATGCATTATATCATTTTATAATTATAATCTATTAATTAAATAGTTTAAGATGCCAAACAATTTTAAACTTGAATTTGAAGCTCTTGACATCTCAGGGGAAAATTATCTCAACTAGGTCCAAGATGTGGATCTCCATCTCCAAGACCAAAGTCTTAGTGATACGATAACAATTGATAATACTATGTCTCGACAAGACAAAGCTAAGGTCCTTATTTTTCTACGGCATCACATTCACAGTGATTTAAAGACTAAGTACTTAACTATGAAAGATAATCTTAAATTATGGAACTCCCTGAAGGAGCGTTATGACCACCAAAAGTCGTTCATACTTCCTAGTGCACACTATGATTGGCTCAACCTGAGATTTCAAGATTTTAAAATAGTATCTAAATACAATTCTGCAATGTTCAAAATTACCTCAAGGCTTAAATTATGTGGAGAAAGGTTGGAGGATGGAGATATATTAGAGAAAACTTTCTCCACTTTTCACGCCTCAAATATGCTCTTACAGCATCAAAATCAAGAGCAAGGATTCAAAAAGTACTCAGAATTAATCTCTTGCTCAAAGTCGCTGAGCAGAATAATGATTTATTAATAAAAAAAACATACATCTCTATCAACTAGCTATATAGTACTATAGAAATGAATGCTACTTCTTCTCAAAATATTAAAAGAGGCCAAAGTAACATGCAATGAGTCCGTGACAACCCCATTAGAGGAATGGTCGCCGCAATAACAATAATCAAAATTCTGCTCCACCAAATACAAAAGATATTTGTTATAGGTGGGGCTTTAGAGAACATTCGACATGAAAATTCCATTCGTCCAAACAAGTGGTGGAAAAATATTGTACCTCGAAAAAGGGAGTGGAGAAACGTTATGGAAGGTCTAGAAGACTGTTGGATGACAGAGACAAATATTATGGAAAGTCCTGAAGACCGCTGGAAAATTGATAATACCAAGCTCAATGTTGATGACTTTTTTTAAGATGAGGATGGCAATCCCATTTAATGAGACATTTGACGCCCCCGCCCCACATGCACGAGCATAAGACACTGAAGAACTGAATAATATATGTTTTCTTAATATCGCTAAAATGATTTTTTTTATTATGACTGAAATATTCTCATTTATTTCCATTAAATACTTATTATAATAAATTAAATGATTTTACAGTTATCTTTTCAATGCTTATATGATTGGTAGCCTTTAATTGTGTTACTCGTATAAAAGGTATGGGTCCAAATATGTAAGCAAGCAATGACTTTTTCTGTTGATGGTAGAACAAAACTCATACTATTTTGAAAAACAAGAAGTTTTCTCCGACTTGGTGTGTGATGTGACAAATGTTTCCATAATATCCGATCATGCTAAAACCCTTGACAGCTCCGAAAGATATCACGTTGTACTACCTAATGGTACACACTTAATGATACAAAATGCATTACACTCAAGCAGTTCTAGAAGAAATTTATTGAGTTTAAAGACATCAAAATTAACTGGTATAACATGGAAACAAGTAATGAAGTTAACGGAGAGCTCCTTTGTATTATTTCTAGTGTTGGAAAACAGAAGCTCACTCTAAAAAAACTCCTTGAATTATCCATGGGGTTATACCACACGACACTTAGTGTTATCAAATCACACTATGTCATGAGTTGGAAGTTCAATAATCCTAATGCATTGATATTATGGCACGAACGTTTGGGTCACCCTGGATCCAACACATTATGAAAGATAATAAAAAAACTCAAATGGGCATCTTTTAGCAAACCAACATCTCACCTGACAAAGTGACTATTTTTTCACCCCGTGTATACAAGAAAAATCAATCACTAAATTATTTTTTCTCGAAATAGCCTCTGAGTCGCTATCTTTTTTACAACGAATTCAAGGTGATATTTGTGAACATGTTCACCCTTTTAGTGGACCTTTTAAATAATTTATGGATTTAATTGACGCTTCCACTAGATGGCCACATGTTTGTTTAATATCCACTCGCAATTTAGCTTTTGCAAAATTACTTGCTCAAATCATTAAACTCAGAGAACATCATCCTGATTAACACGTCAAATAAATTCACTTAGATTATTCAAGTGAATTCGCTTCTTAAATTTTTTATGATTATTATTTACCCATAGGTTTTGGTGTTGAACGCCTAGTTCCCCACGTTTATACCCAAAATGGTTTAGCTGAGTCATTAATTAAATGTTTGAAACTAATAGCACAACCTTTGCTTATGTTATTCAAACTCCCAGTCTCAGCTTGGGGTCATGCCATCCTACTAACTGTAAAGTTAATTCAACTTTGACCAACTGCTTACTTTTCTTTTTCCCCTTCACAACTCGTGATAGGATGTCAGTCACACATCTCACTCCTGGGTAAATTTGATTGTGCCGTATACGTGCCTATCTCACCACCACAACGTACCAAAATGGGTACCAAATGTCATTTAGGCATATATGTTGGCTATAATTCGCCATCAATAATTCGTTATATTTAGCCATTTAGAGGTGATATGATTGTCGTTAGACTCGCGAATTGCCACTTTGATGAGACCATCTTCCCATTGTTAAAGGGAGGGAAGAGAGTATCGGAAGTAAAATCCATTCCAAAAGAACGACGATAATTAATGTGGAATATTTCCACCTTGTCTCATCTAGACCCCCGTACTGCTCAACCTGAGCATAAAGTGCAAAGGATAATACATTTTCGGGGAATTAAAAATCAATTACTCTATGCATTGAATGATGTAACAAAAGTGACCCAGTATCATGCATCCGTAGCTAATGCACTAGCTAGAATTGATGTTCCAGTGGAACAAATTTTGATTTCAGTAGCAAATTAATTTTTTGCATGCCAAAAGCGTGACTTACCTATAGGTTCCAAAGATTCCATTCCTCAAAAGCGGAGATTAAATCAAAGATCCTGACCTCATAACACTTCGTAAGAGGTTATGAATAAAAGATCCACTTTCTCTAAAACCCTTGAAGACGTTAGTGTCTCGAAAAAGAAATAAGTCCCTGAAGTGACTATAAAATCCACTGAAGAGGCAAAGGTACCTTATAAAAATAATAAGATTAGAATGCGGTGATTTTCTTAAAAAGCTTTTGATATCAATTTGGAAACTTATGCAGTGCAGCGGAATATTTTAAGTGTTTACAAATTGATTAGTTTGTATGACAAATCAACCAAATTAAATTAATCCCATATTTTAGTTAAACCCTAAATCATGCACCGAAGTGATTTGAAATCATTAAATCAGGAAGCATGCAAAGGAAACTAATTTTCAGGAAAAACTCCCCGAAGGGCAAAAACCTTTTATTTCACTAATAATTTGCAAACCACAACTTACAATATTACAAGCAAAATCAATAAAGAATTTATCGCAGTAAACTCTCATAGGCCGCAACCTAAATCAGCAATGGACTCCCACAACGAATCAATAAGACAGCAAGGAATACCTCCAAGCACTCTCAATGACCACAATCGTAGTTATCCAGCACCGCCCTCAAGAGGCACCAAGTCATCCGTAAATTTACCCTCTCTACATGAGAAACTTCAACAAAAATGTGTTCTTGGGTTCCAAAACAATTCACATTAACTATTGGGATGATTGTGAATTGAAAACAAAAAGGGATTAAAACCCTAAAAGTGAGAAGACAATGATTCTTCCAAAGAAGTTTTCGTAGCTGATAAAAACGCAGGTCTTCTTATGAAAAACGAAATTGGACAACCCTATTTATATAAAAAAATCAAGGAGGCAGATCGCTCAAACGAGATGTCAGTGTAGCTCGAACGGTAACACGCGTCGTTCAAACGACTTCGCACGACATGCCTTGTCGCTCGAACGACGACCCTCTGTCGCTCGAACGAGAAATTAAAAAATAAATATTTTTTGTTTCATCAGAAAATAGTCGTCCTCAACACTTAGAAAAGATTCTTTGGCGAAAAACTCTGCTCCAACACTTAGAAAATATTTTGTAAAAAATATCCCAATACTCTAAGTGAAATGCTAAGCTACTTATACACAACCTTGCCAAAATTAATCTCGCGGAGGCTTGAATGTTGAAGAACATTGATATTTGGATCCGTCTCAATGTTTTAATGATCTTGAATATTTCTTTGACGTTGTAGCGGTATATATATACTCAATTGTGAATGGACATTGTAAAATAATGTCCTTACAAATCTCCCTTATGTCTATGCTGGTACAAAATAAAAAAATTCAAATTATTAAATTAAAATGCCTATACAAATTTAATATCCTCACATGAACCCAAGACTGAAAAGGTACTAAAGATGCAAGTATCAAGCTTTTCTTCAAAATATTTAACATCAAATCTTCAAATCTTTAAGCATTTCGCATCTAGGTGTGCAAAAAAAATGATATTCAATTTTATACCTACACACATGAGATAAAAAAAATACCTTTGTGATGCATCAAGTTTGAAATGATGTAAGAATAAATCAATCAATAATCAAATCTCCCCCATACTGCAAAACTCCCCCATAATTCGTTCTCCCCCTTTTTATTTGTCCGATATGGACAAGGAAACGAATAAACAAAATAAACATGGAGTTGTCACGACAAACAAGGCAAACAACTATGATCATTAGGATATACTCAAAGATGTCCACAAACTATTATTGATTTTTCAATGTTTCACAAAAAAATGCAAAAATAATTTTCCAAAAATCACACACCATGAATTTTCACTAAGATAACCAAATCATGGAAAAGAAATGAATGGGAACATATTCGATAGGCAAACCAATGTAATCAAACATAACATATGTGCACGATGAATATGTGTACTCCTAACTAATGAACTCAAAATTGTCCTTAGGTGTCGAAAATTTGAACTTAGATGACATTGTTTTAATCAAATCAACAAATCAAAGTCAAACATTATTTTCACACCAATAACGTCTAAAACTATGTAATGTTTTTTCATGACTTTTCAGGACATGCAAACCCGTTTTTTATTCCATCCAATCTCCCTCATAAATAACAATTCTATTTATTTTTTTCTTTTGAGGTGATGAAACTAAATTCGCTCCTTAGAGAAAAATTTTGGCATATTTTTCTTTTGATTGCCTTAATTTTTTCTTGGGCTCTTTTAAACGGTGACTTTCACGACGAGTTAATTTTGTACTCTCGCAACCCTTTCCCGTGAACACTCGTGCACTACTTTTATTGTTAAGTTTTATCGCGTTTGGTTCGTTTTAATGACAGAATTGAGATGAAAACACATCGACCAACATGTGATAGACAAGAATAATAGTCAAACTAATTCGTGCAAGTGTACATTAAAGGAAACTATGAGTCAAACATGTAGGTAGTAACAACTAATCACATCTCAATGACTCCAAACATTGTAAAGCACATAAATGAAATGATGACGCATATCAACACACTATTAAATCATCACATGGATATGGAATGAAGTTTTGACCCAGTCATCATAAATGCTCATTTATAAACAGTGTAAAAAAATAAAAAAATATTTTTGTCTTTTTCCAAAAAATTATCAAAATAATATGTTTTGGGCTTTTTCAAAATTTTCTAAAAAAAATGAAAATCTTTTTGTATTTTTCTAAATTTTTTCTAAAACAAAAATCTGATACAAAGAGTATACAAGTCATAACACTAGCAAGAATTTAACATGAAGCACAACTAGCGTATGACAAACAATCAAACATAATCAACCGAGAGATCTAACATGATGTGATTCATGTGCAATCATGCAAGAGTCATGAACAATCAGTCCAGAAGTCTCTAAATCCGATTTCCTAACCCAAACAGATTTGAAAGACATGTCGGGGTTTTGTGAATCGAATTTATTCTCTTATTAAACTTCATAGGAGTATTTTGAAGTTTATAACAGAAACGCCTAAGATGACCTTGCCTACCGCAGTGTGTGCAAGTGTAAATCAAGCGGTGAGTGTTACCTAAAGGTGTCCCTCTCCTAAAGTTTCTAGGTGACTCTCTTCTAATAACTCTAGGTGCTTCTCTCTTAACAACCATTGGAGGCTTTCACACTCGTGTGGGGTTCATATTGGGAATGGGTGCAACATTATCATCGAAGCCTATGTCATACCTATCCTCCTTGATTTGGACAGTGCCTAACATATTATCTATCTTTTATGACCTAGACTCCAAATCAAACTTCACCTTACTTGTCTCTCTTAAACTCTTCTCAAGCTCACCTATCCTTGACTCAAGTACACGTCTAAAATCCTCAAACTCTAAAAGCTCATTTTTCATAGTCTCTATCAACCCTTTAAGATTATCTCTCTCACCCTCGACATATCCTAGATTTTCTCTAAGCATCTCCTCACGTGTCCTAAGATCCTCAATTAAGGCATTCATGTTATTCTTATCTAAGGCACATGTTTTCAATTTAGCTTCTAGTTTATATTACACCCCGTAATTTTGAGGATTTTGTATTTAATTATTTTTGGGAGAAATAAAAATATTTAAATTGTAGAAACTTAAATTTATGATTTGGAGAATTTATTTGAAAGGGGAGAATTATTTATATTTGGCGACTTTAAGTTAAATTGTTCGAATTAATGTGTGTTGCATTTTTGAGGTCAAAATTGGAGAATGTTACAAAGTATTTCGGATGACAATTCTGAGTGCGCGGTTGAGTCCGGGTGGGTCGAGACTCGAGATAGTCAGAAAAAAGTACCCTGGGGGTAGCAATTGGGTCTCCGGGCATTTTTAAGCATAGCCGGACCCACACGGGGTGATTCGGGCCATTTTAATTAGGCCCATGTGACCAAAAACGGGATTAGGGGTTTTAAACCTAATTGGAAAAATGTTGAACGAGAATTAACACAACTCTAAACCTAGAGCTTGAGAGGGAATTTGGGGAAAGCAAATCAAGAGCCAATTGGAAATCTTTTGGAGTCAAATTAAGGGACAAAAGTGAGTGTCCGTCATCAACACTTTCTCTACACCAACGGATCAGACCCTACGAACAATTCCAGGCAAGTGGTTAACTGTCGTGATTCTTAAATTGATGATAATCAATTCATATTATGGGAGGTGTAAACCAAAATTCGTTTTGGGTGGGTATTCATGAAAAATTGGGTTTTCGTTAATTGATATACTTTAATGGAATTAAGGGTGAAATTTATTATATTTATGATTCTGTAATGTAGATGTATGAATCGTATGTTAAAACCAGTAAGAATCGATGGTTAATTTATGTTAATAGGAATGAAAATAATATTGGAGATTTGAAACTCGGATAAAACCCAAATCAGGAAAACGTTGGAATTAATGGAATTTGACGATGAATTAAGGTCTCTAGGATGTTTAGACCCTTTTCTTATGTGGATGTAATGTTGGTTGTGATTGGGTAAGGGTTTGGGAAGGAACAAAAAGCTTGAGGGTTCATCAATGGCTGAAATATCAAGTCGGAGAAGACGAATACCTGTTTGATCGATCGATCGACCCAGGGGATCGATCGATCGATGGTCCCAAAATTTTGGCAGTTCGGCCAGTTTTATATATAAAGGGAAATTAATTTAAGATTTAATTTCCAGGCATTGTTTAATGTTAAATAATTATGAAGCATATATTCCGAAAAATTATAGGGAAAAGTAATTGGAGTTAGAGAGGATTCACGTGAGGCACTTTATGGATAAATTTGGGGAATTAGATTCCAAATTAATTATATACGGATTGAGTGAGCAAGTCCAGGTATATTGGTCGAGGGACGCCAAGGTGTTAAATTAATTATGCAGATAAACAAATCAATTTGGAGTCGGAATATAGACTCGAAAAATATTAAGTTATGGGTTAAGTGAGCGAGTTCGGGTATGTTGTTTGCATGACACAAGGTAATAAATTAATTAATGTGTATATTAATTAAATTAGAGTCGAATCATAGATTCGGGCAAATATTATATAAATTAATGTGTAAAATATTTATATTAGAATCGGACCATAGACTCGGGAAAAATATTATATTAATTGATGTGTGAATTAAATAAATTAGAGTCGAACTATAGACTGGGGAAGATGATAAATTAATAGGTGAGAAAATTAATTAAGTTGAGTCGGGCCAGAGACTCGAGAAATTTTAGGCTAGTGTTACGGGATTTTGAGTACACGGTAAAGCTGGGGTCTATATTATATATATACGGTGTAGTGAGAGTATATATATGTGTATATATTGTGTGTGATATTCAATATCAGTGACTAGATATTTATTTAATTTGTATACTCCAGTGCTATCAAGGGAAGTTGCGCGTTGTGGGTGAATCCCCTAGCTTGAGGAGTAGGGTGAGTATATTCCCAGGTCATAGCGTCCGGTATATGGGTGAGGGGCTTATCTCACTTTCAGGGAAGGAATATGACCGCCTCCACTACGTTTATATTTTTGAGCCAGGTTGGTGAGCGATTCCAACTTGGGTAACTAGGTTATGTGAGCACACCTAGTGAGATAGCACTTTAGAGGGAATCATCCGGTGAGGGTATACTCGGAGGGATGAATGTATATATATATATATATGTGTGGTTGTTCTTAGTAAAGGTACGTAGATAATGGTAGTAAATATTATATGCGGGAAATAATACAGTGTGTGATGTATATACTTTATATAACTTGTATCACGGTTATATGTTATGATTTAAAATAAATTAATTAAATTAATTGGTGAGATAAATTATAACCCATAAATTATTATAATCTGGTTAGAGTAGTATGGCAAGGGGAGATTACACCAGGACTAGTTGGACTTGGTAGTACAACTAGATGGGGTTAAGGTAACCGTTAGGTGTGCACATTAGTGGAGGGGTGAGTATGTCCTCAAGAGAGTGCGACACTAACTTAAATATGAAGCGCATTCATACATTTTATTTACTACAGTTAATTAACTTGCTAAATATTTTCAAAATATTTTGGGTTCTAACCCTTGCTATAAAACTATTTTCAAAACCTTTTAGGTGTCCAGCCACAGGGACACCAGGATTGATATTCTATTTCAGGGACACTGAGATGCGACATACGTGGATGCTAGCAGGGGCTTAGATTAAACGCATCGTTCATTCTTTCCTAGAGTAGGAATCATCTATCAGTTTCAGTTTACTTAGGGCATGTCGCCCAGACTTTTCAGTATTAGTTTTCAGATTTATTTATTCAGTTATTGGATGATTGTTGTTGGACTATTTTATTTTAGTGGTCGATGGTTTATTCGGCTAGTAATTAAATTATTTGTTCAGTTGATTTAATTCAGTTGTGTGAATGGTTTATATTTATTTCCGCATGTACTATTTTGTTTAATTAAAAAGTTAAAATTTGGCACCAGCTTTTTGGAATACGAGGTGGTTAGTAAGTTTAAAAAAAAATCGACAGTGATGCTAAGAATGAACCAACTGGGACTCCTGTTTTACTTTGGTATAGGACTAATCACCCAGTATTTTATTAGGTGGGGTGTCACAGATGGTATCAGAGCCTCAGGTTCTAGTTTCCTTAGGATCTGTGCGGCTTTTAACATTTCAGCTTAGCGTCCTTTGATATAGAGCCCTATCATAGGATTGTTGTATTCTTACACGTATGCGCATTTACGTTCTTCTTCCATTACTTTATATTTAATGGTGAACTCATACAGTTCGATTCTCATTTCAGATGCCGCCCAGGAGAGAGAGAGCATCTAGGGCCGCAGGGGGAGATAAGACTAGAGAGGCTCGTCAAGAGCCAGAGTTACCGCAGTTACTGCCAAAGATGATTTCAGCAGCACAAGTAACTGAATTAGTGGAACATGCAGTTGAAGCGACGCTGATCACAATGGAAAGGTACTTTCCATGAGATCATCCACAAGCATTGGTGGTACCAGATGTTCAGGCCCACCCGGGGCCGTCGGGGTGGCAGCAAGTACGAGAGGTTTTTCAAAAAGGGCATCCGCCAGAGTTTTGAGGGGGTTAAGATGTGGTGCTAGCGTGTCAGTGGAAGAGAGATATCCAGCATCACCTACGCATGGTAGATTGCAATGAGGTGCAGAAGAAAATGCTAGCCAGTTTTAGGTTAGTGGGCACAGTGCTGCAGTGGTGGGAGTCAATCACCACAGTTGAGGAAAGGGATATATTAGCTATTGCAGAGTTTTGGGTGCGATTCGCTTGCAAGTAGTTTCTGCCAGTAGTGGCGATCGAAATAAGGAGAAAATTCAGAGAGGTGACTCAGGGGGACCGTTCAGTGATAGATTACGAGGAAGAATTCGCTCGTTTGGCAAATTTTGTACCGGGTGAGGTAAGCGATAAAGAAAGAAAGAAATCAAGGTTCATGGATGGGTTAGTCTGGAGGATTAGACAACATTTGATTGGTAATCCCGCATTAGTAGATTATACAGATGTCGTTAATGCATCACTCGTGCACTACCAGGAATATCACTTCCACGTGAAAGGAAGTAGGAGGGGAGTGGAAACTAGCCAGTCGAATAAAGCAGGAGGGAACAGTACCAGTGGGGTATCCCAGCAGCAGACAGGGGGATATTAGGGATAAGATTTTCAGCAGGGGAATCAGGCCAAGCAATTTAGATCTGGGGACTATCGACAGAATGGCCAGGACTTCCGACAAGGCGAGCAAGGAAGGGATCAGTGACAGGGTGAATTTATTAGGAGGTGTTTCGTTTGTGGGAAAGAGGGACAAGAGATATTTTCCTAAGCGAGGCAGGGGTCAACTACAGGACGAGGTCCTGGATGTACAACCACTACAACAAGTCATGGGTGCGTTCGGGCAGGGGAAACCTGCTCAGGAACTCGAGGATCAGCCATTGCAGCTGGAGTACGGAGGTAATTATCTTTTATCCTATGGGCAGGGGGTATGTTTTGGGTGACAATGAGGGTGTCACAATATAAAATTATTTTTCACTAAAATTCGCGAGTGAGTCGGATTTAGTGGGTGCGCTGGCTGTAGTAGCCATAGTATGTAGATAAAAAAATTTCGTGGGGTAGCGAAGTCCTTTGGTGTTAACCACGAGAGAGTGGACGTGTACACTGAGAGAAGGTTGGAATTATGCTAAGGGTCACTACTTTCGAGAATTATGGGAGTAGGATTGATGATTTTCCCAAATATTGTCTGGATAACGATGGATTTGAACTATTGTGGATAGTGGGGGGTAAGTTTTGGTGTTCGCGACACTAGGGTATGAATTTTACTAGGTATCACCTGAAAGGGCATCTAGCCTATATATATGTGTATATATATGTTGTATTGCGTGGTGCGATAGACATAGAATGAGGTCTTGTGTTCTCATATTTTATCCCGGTAAATAGGGGTATTTACTGAAGTGGATCAGGGTGGTTAGATTTATTTTTGAGCAGGGAGAGATAGCTCGGGGTTTATTTTGCGCAAGAACTAGTGATAATAAGGGCGAGGTATTTTATGTTGTCTTTTATAGCATAAGGGTAGGCGTGTATGCTTTTGTATTAAGAGACAAGTATTTGGGGGTACGTGCTATGGACTGAGGGTCTAACGGATCCCAATGACCGATAATGTTAGGTAGTAGTGTATCGGGGGGGGGGGGTTCCTTGTTTGGATTTCGCTTTGCGAGACGTCCCACGCATGAAACGTAGCGCAACGTTGGATGTGGGAAGATGTTTGGTCGTTAGTACATGGGTTGGGTACCCCGACCAGTATATATATGACTACGAGTTGAAAGTTATATTACGAGTTACAGCTAGCATAGTCGGGTAACTTTCGTGCGGTTAAGCACGGGGATAGAGTGTATGGGCACCCTGATTAATTAGAGTAACTTTTGTGCGGTTAAGCACGGGTACAGGGTGTATGGGCGCCCTGGTTAATTAAAATGCATAATTGTGTAACTTATAGTTAGAAGCGAGAGAGCTAGATATAGCGAGCTTTTGAGGCACATGACTAGAGAGTGATATTCGAAGCTTGGAGCACTAGGCTTGTCTTAATTTCGAGGACGAAATTCCTTGGAAGGGGGGGGGGGGGGGGAGTATGTAACACCCCGTAATTTTGAGGATTTTGTATTTAATTATTTTTGGGAGAAATAAAAATATTTAAATTGTAGAAACTTAAATTTATGATTTGGAGAATTTATTTGAGAGGGGAGAATTATTTATATTTGGCGACTTTAAGTTAAATTATTCGAATTAATGTGTGTCGCATTTTTTAGGTCAAAATTAGAGAATGTTATAAAGTATTTTGGATCAAAATTCTGAGTGCACGGTTGAGTCCGGATGGGTCGAGATAGTCAAAAAAGAGTACCCGGGGGTAGCAATTAGGTCTCGGGGCATTTTTAAGCATAGCCGGGCCCACACGGGGTGATTCGGGCCATTTAAATTAGGCCCATGTGGCCAAAAACGGGATTAGGAGTTTTGAACCTAATTGGGAAAATGTTGAACGGTAGTTAACACAACTCTAAACCTAGGGCTTGAGGGGGAATTTGGGGAAAGCAAATCAAGAGCCAATTGAGAATCTTTTGGAGTCAAATTAAGGGACAAACGTGAGTGTTCGTCATCAACACCTTCTCTACACCAACGGATCAGCCCTACGAACAATTCCAGGCAAGTGATTGACTGTTTTGATTCTTAAATTGATGATAATCAATTCATATTATGGGAGGTGTAAACCAAAATTCGTTTTGGGTGGGTATTCATGAAAAATTGGGTTTTCGGTAATTGATATGCTTTAATGGAATTAAGGGTGAAATTTATTATGTTTATGATTCTGGAATGTCGAGGTATGAATCGTATGTTAAAACTAGTAAAAATAGATGGTTAATTTCTATTAATAGGAATGAAAATCGTATTGGAGATTTGAAACCCGGATAAAACCCAAATCGGAAAAATGTTGGAATTAATGGAATTTGACGATAAATTAAGGTCTCTAGGATGTTTAGACCCTTTTCTTATGTGGAGGTAATGTTGGTTGTGATTGGGTAAGGGTTTGTGAAGGAAAAAAAAGCTTGAGGGTTCATCAATGTCTAAAACGGCAAGTCAGAGAAGACGAATACCTGTTTGATCGATCGATCGATCGATGGTCCCAGAATTTTAGCAGTTCAGCCAGTTTTATATATAAAAGGGAAATTAATTTAAGATTTAATTTCCAGGCATTGTTTAATTTTAAATAATTATGAAGAACATATTCCTAACAATTATAGGGAAAAGTAATTGGAGTTAGAGAGTACTCACGTGAGGCACTTTATGGATAAATTTGGGGAATTAGATTTCAAATTAATTATATACGGATTGAGTGAGTAAGTCCAAGTATATTGGTTGAGCGACGCCAAGGTGTTAAATTAATTATGGAGATAAACAAATCAATTTGGAGTCGGAATATAGACTCGGGATATATTAAATTAAGGGCCAAGTAAGCAAGTCCGGGTATGTTGTTTGAGTGACACAAGGTAATAAATTAATTAATGTGTAAATTATTTAAATTAGAGTCGAATCATAGAATCAGACAAATAATCTGTAAATTAATGTGTAAAGTATTTATATTAGAGTCGGACCATAGACTCGGGGGAAATATTATATTAATTGATGTGTGAATTAAATAAATTAGAGTCGGGCCATAGACTCGGGAAGATAAATTAATAAGTGAGAAAATTAATTAAGTTGAGTCGGGCCAGAGACTCGAGAAATTTCAGGCTAGTGTTACTAGATTTTGAGTACACAGTAAAGCCGGGATTTATATTATATATATACGGTGTAGTGATAGTATATATATATATATATATATATATATATATATATGTGTGTGTGTGTGTGTGTGTGTGTGTGTGTGTGTATATATATTGTGTGTTATATTCAATATCAGTGACTAGATATTTATTTAATTTGTATACTCTAGTGCTATCAAGGGTGGTTGCACGTTGTGGGTGAATCCCCTAGCTTGAGGAGTAGGGTGAGTATATCCCTAGGTCATAGCGTCCGGTATATAGGTGAGGGGCTTATCTCACTTTCAGGGAAGGAATATGATCGCCTCCACTACGTTTATATTTTGGACCAGGTTGGTGAGCAATTCCAAATTGGGTAACTAGGTTATGTGAGCACACCTAGTGAGATAGCACTTTATAGGGAATTATCCGGTGAGGGTATACTCGGAGGGATGGATGTATATATATATATATATATATATATATATGTGTGTGTGTGTGTGTGTGTGTGTGTGTGTGTGTGTGTGTGTGGTTGTTCTTAGTGAAGGTGCGTATATAATGGTAGTAAATATTATATGCGGAAAATAATACAGTGTGTGATGTATATACTTTATATAACTTGTGTCACGGTTATATGTTATGATTTAAAATAAATTAATTAAGTTAATTGGTGAGATAAATTATAATCCATAAATTATTATACTCTGGTTAGAGTAGTATGGCAAGGGGAGATTACACCAGGACTAGTTGGACGGGGTAGTACAACTAGGTGGGGTTAAGGTAACCGTTAGGTGTGCATATTAGTGGAGGGGTGAGTATGTCCTGAAGAGAGTGCGACACTAACTTAAATATGAAGCGCATGCATACATTTTATTTACTGCAGTTAATTCACTTGCTAAATATTTTCAAAATGTTTTGGGTTCTAACCCTTTCTATAAAACTATTTTCAAAACCTTTTAGGTGTTCAGCCACAAGGACGCCATGATTGATATTCTATTCCAGGGACACGGAGCTACGACATATGTGGATGCTAGCAGGGGCTTGGATTAAACGCATCGTTCATTCTTTCCTAGAATAGGAATCATCTATCAGTTTCAGTTTACTTAGGGCATTTTGCCCAGATTTTCAGTTGTAGTTTTCAGATTTGTCTATTTCGTTGTTGGATGATTGTTGTTAGACTATTTTATTTTAGTGGCCGATGGTTTATTCAGCAAGTAGTTAAATTATTTGTTTAGTTGATTTAATTCAGTTATGTGAATGGTTTATATTTATTTCCGCACGTAATATTTTGTTTAATTAAAAAGTTAAAATTTGGCACAAGCTTTTTGGAATACTAGGTGGTTAGTAAGTTTTAAAAAGTTTTTCGACAGTGATGCTAAGAATGAACCAATTGGGATTCCTATTTTAATTTGGTATAGGACTGATCACTCGGTATTTTATTAGGCGGGGTGTCACAGTTTCAAGTTTGCCTTCTTTAACTTTATAGATTCCATATACAGTTTATTGTAGGCAACTTGCAACACACTAAACTCTTTCTCTTCCTCTTACTCCTCACTCTCGTCACTTCCACTCTCATCACTAGTCATAGGGGGTGGGAAGCTCTCGCTTAGTAGCATAAAAGACTTCCTTTTTCAGAATTACTATCACTAAGGAAAGAAATATGAGATGCCGGTTTATTAAAATCTTTCTTATATTAGTGGGACACTCATTTATCGTATTAATAAAATATTTCTTATATCTGTGGGACACTCATCTATCGTATGACCAATTTCCTCACAACCAAGATACCTCTCAGAGTCGTTTTCGACGGATGATTTAAAACAAGAATTCATGTGAACTTTCTAATTAGACCTTTCAAAAAGTTGACATCTAAAATCATTAATACCACCAAAAGCCATACTTAAGAAAGCCTGGATCAGAATACAATAACTTAGTGCAACCCGTTCTAATACCAATTTGAGAATTTGGTGATCTTCTTAAAAAGCTTTTGATATCAATTTATAAACTTGTGCAGTACAACAGAATATTTCAAGTGTTTTCAAATTGATTTAATTATATGATAAATCAATAAAATCAAATTAATCACATATATTAGTTAAACCCTAAATCATGCATCTAAGTGATTTGAAATCATTAAATCAGGAAGCATGCAAAGGAAACCAATTTTCAGGAAAAAATAGTCGAAGGGCAAAAACATTTTATTTCACTACTGATTTGCATAACTTACAATATTACAAGCAAAATCAGCAAAGAATTTACTGTAGAAAACTCTCATAGGCCGCAACCTAAATCAGCAATGGACTCCCTCAACGAATCCATAAGACAACAAGGAAACTTTCAATGATCGCAGTCGTAGTCAGCCAGCACCTCCCTCAGCGGTACCAAGTCAGCCGTAGATTTACCCTCTCTACATGAGAAACTTCAATAAAATTGTGTTCTTGGGTTCCAAAATAATTCACATTAACTATTGGGATGATTGTGAATTGAAAACAAAAGGGATTAAAACCCTAAAAGTGACAAGACAATGATTATGCCAAAGCAGTTTTTGTAGCTAATAAAAGCGCAAGTCTTTTTATGAAAAACAGAGTTAGATAACCCTATTTATATAAAATATCAAGGCGGAAGATTGCTCGAACGAGATGTCAGTGTCGCTCAAACAGTGTCACGTGTCGTTCAAATGACTTCATGCGACATGCCTTGTCGCTCGAACGATAACCCCCTATCACTAGAACGAGAAATTAAAAAAGAAATATTTTTTGTTTCGTCAGAAAATAACCCGCGTCAACACTTAGAAAAAATTATTTGACTAAAAACTCCGCTACAACACTTAGAAACATTTTGTAAAAAAGATCCCAATACTCTAAGTGAAATGCTAAGGTACTTAAACACAACCTTACCAAAACTAATCTGGCGGAGGCTTGAATGTTGAAGAACTTTGATATTCGGATCCGTCTCGATGTTTGAATGATCTTGACTATTTCTTCGACGGTTGTAGCGGTATACGACATACTCAATTGTGAATGGACAATATAAAATATTGTCCTTACAGATACCTTTGTTTTATACATATTAATGAGAAATGTGGGATTGTAATAAAATAGTCATTTATAACATATTTTCATATGCAGTAGTTACACAAATTTCAAAGGACATTGATGATGAAAATGAACCACGAACTATAAATGAATGTCGATAAGGAGAAGATTGGAAAAAATGGAAAGTTTTCATCAAGGTAGAAATTGAGTCCCTAAACAGACGTGGTGAATTTGGGCCTATAATATATACCCCCAAAAGATGTTAATGTAATATCCCGCACTTTTATGACTATTTAATTTTCATGTGCATATTATTAATTTAATTGAGTTTCGGTAAATATTAATTAGCTAGTTAAGGATTAATAATAATAATAATAATAATAATAATAATAATAATTATTATTATTATTTACTAGTGTGCAATAAGTAAATAGATATGTGATTTATTATGTGTTGCGTCTAAGTGAAAAGCGACGGTTTATTATATTATGTCGATAGAGAGTTACATCGGCGGATCGGTATATTCTGTGCACAACGCATACTGTACGCACGTGTCGGGTTCGATTAATGAGATGTTGGTGTATTTGTAGTTGGGTGACTCAGATGACTTTTTTGAGTGCATCGGTGATCTGGAATGGGTCAAAATAGGCCAGAACAGGTACCTAGGTGTTATGATTGGGTTTCTGAAGTTTTTAGACACAATAGTACCCGTAAAAGGGTATAATGATCTTTTTACACCTAGGGATTAATGGAAAAACGTGATTAGGGTGTAATAAGGAGGTATTTAAGAGTTAGGGAGGTGGATGAAAATCCACTTTTCAATCTCTACATAATTGTGTGACAACCTGCCTATTCTAATGGCGGGTGGCCAATCATCTACTAAAATAAAATAGGAATCCAATATGGTTTCATTCTAAGCATCACTATCGCAACAAGCAATTGAAATATAATATGAATAAAAACCATACAAATAAATCATTAGAATAAATGCCAAACATAAATAAATAAATAAATAAATAAATGTGAATCGTATAAACCATCGTTCACTAATAGTAAACATCCAACTAAAATAAAAACTGATAAATAAGATAACATCCTGACACAAATAAACTCATATCCAAACTAAGCGCAACACACCTAAAAAAATCCTAGATTAAAAAGTCCTATCTAGATAAAAAAAAAAGAGTTGAGGTGACTGAATCAATCGTGTAGCGTCCAGAACTACTGAATCGGCAAGAAAGATCAACCATTGTTGTTCTGGCTACTGCTGTTGCACACCTGGGGATTTTAAAAGGAAAAAAAAAAAGAAAACAAATTTGCCCGCGAGTCAAAGCCCGAAAAGTTTGAAAATATTTTGCAAGTAATTAAATTTTTTAAATCAATAAAATACGTGTGTATTACTTTCACAATTTATTAACCGATTGTACTCACATGAGACAAAACCTCACCTCTCATCTATAGTGCGCACCTAACGCATTCGTTTTAATATGTTAATTATTTAACCAGTCTAAATAGGACATATAATCGCTATCCAAGCCCAACCCCACTTATACTCTCTATTAGTTAAGTATAAACTACCCTCACTAGGTATACGTTCATAATCAATATCGTAGTGACACATGTGTTATAGATAAATATTCATGCAATAAATATAACATAGCTACACTCGTGTTATAATTAAATATACACATTATATCGTTTAAACATACATATATATCGCTCGTTATATACATATAATCATATTCCATAGCATGGACCTCACGGATTCATTTCTCGTGTGATATTGGGAGAGGCTCCAGGTGTACCACATACCATAACTGAGCCACCTGGTCGGAATCTCACCACCGAACCCAAACAAACACAAACAAATGGAAGCGGTTATAAACATACGTCTAACGGTTGTAACCATACCATATCATACCCAATCAGTCTCCAAATCAGCACATATCCTACCACATGGATAGTGGCCATGAAACAGTTCTATCACCTGGGGAATCAATCCAACACCCGCTGGTCAATGCCAGGGTGGAATGCCCACTATGCGCAACCTCCTAATGATAGCACTACCGAGTAGGTATGTTCAATATAAACAAGTAGTGCACACTCACACACACACACACACACTCACACACACACACACACACACACACACACACACACACACATATATATATATATATATATATATATATATATATATCTGTGTGTGTGTGTGTGTGTGTGTATAATACTGACCTCATACGCAATCCCACAACGTACTAGTCTCCCAAATCTCGAAGTTTAGATTGACTTATCGATTACGCATATAAGTGTTCACTCACATGAATTCCCGATTCATCTCACCCGAACCCATCTATCTGTTAGCCTTACAATTATACCAAACCCTAAAATTATTCCTCAGTAGTCCCACTCTACCCCAGAAGCCCTTGCGATCATTCCCCAAGCTCTAATGGGTCAAAAGAACACACAAACAAAATCTATGTAGGCCAGCAAATCGAACCGGTTCACTTGAACGTAACTACTACTCGTTTTTGGGTGTCGCTGCACTCAACCATACGCAAATACCTCTGGATATCTTTTTTCCATTGGCTAGCTGCAACAAAATCTTCAGTCCCCTAGGGCTCAGATGGATGGCCCTTGTGAAAGGCCTCCCTAACATGATCCCATACTGACGGCACTAGGTGAGTCTGAACTGGTGCTGCTATTTCAGACTTATATTGAGGTTGTTAACATCGCGATGTTGTGACACCCCGCCAAATAAAATACTGGGTGATCAGTCCTATACCAAATTAAAGCAGGAATCCCAGTTGGATCATCCTTAGCATCACTGTCGAAATTTATTTTAAAACTTACTAACCACCTAGTATTCCAAAAGCTGGTGCCAAATTTTAACTTTTTAATTAACAAAATAGTACATGCGGAATTAAATATAAACCATTCACACAACTGAATTAAATCAACCGCACAAAAATAAAATGGCATGCCGAATAAACCATCGGCCACCAAAGTAAATAATCCAATACAAATATCCAACACCGGAATAAAATAAGTCTGAAAACTCAACTGAAAGTCTGGGCGACATGCCCTAAATAAAACTGAAACTCATAAGCGATTCCTACTCTAGGAATGAATGAATGATGCGTCTAATCCAAACTCCTGCTAGCATCCACATATGCCGTAGCTCCGTGTCCCTGGAATAGAATATCAATCCTGGCGTCCCTGTGGCTGGACACCTAAAAGGTTTTGAAAATAGTTTTATAGCAAGGGTTAGAACCCAAAACATTTTGAAAATATTTAGCAAGTGAATTAACTGCAGTAATTTAAAATGCATGAATGCGCTTCATATTTAAGTTAGTGTCGCACTCCCTTGTGGACATTCTCACCCCTTCACTAATGTGCACACCTAATGGTTACCTTAACCCCACCTAGTTGCACTATTCCGTTCAACTAGTCCCGGTATAACCTCCCCTTGCCATACTACTCTAACCCGAGTATAATGATTCTTGAATTATAAGTTATATCACAATTAACTTAATTAATTCCTCTTAAATATTAGCATATAACCGTGTTACAAGTTACATAAAGTAAATACAACACACACTGTATTATTACCCGCATATAATATTTACTACCATTATATACGTACCTTTACTACAACATTCACACATGTAACATACGTATATCCATCCCTTCGAGTATACCCTCGTCGGATGATTCCCTCTAAAATGATATCTCACTAGGTGTGCTCACAAAACCTAGTTCCCTAAGTTGGAATCGCTCACCAACTGGCCCAAAATATAAACGTAGTGGAGGCGGTCATTTTCCTTCCCTGAAAGTGAGATAAATCCCCCACCCATATATACCGGACGCTATGACCTGAGGATATACTCGCCCTACTCCTCAAGCTAGGGGATTCACCCACATCGCGCAACCTCCCTTGATAGCATTAGAGTATATAAATTGAATAAATATCTAGTCACTGATATTTAATATCACACACAATATATACACGTATATATATACTATCACTACACCGTATATATATAATATAAACCCTGGCTTTACCGTGTACTCAAAATCCCGTACATTGCCTGTAATTTCCTGAGTCTGTGGCCCGACTCAACACAATGAAATTTTCTCACTTAATAATTTATCATCTTCCCGAGTCTATGGTCCGACTCTAATATAATTAATTAACGCCTCAATTAATATAATATTTTTCCCGAGTCTATGGTCCGACTCTAAGTAAATTAATTAACACACCCATTAATTTAATACCTTCCCGAGTCTATCGTCCGACTCTAATTAAATTAATTAACACACTTATTAATTTAATACTGCCCCGAGTCTATCGTCCGACTCTAATTAAATTAATTAATGCACTTATTAATTTAATACCTCCCCGAGTCTACAATCCGACTCTAATTAAATTAATTAACACACCCATTAATTTAATACCTCCCCAAGTCTATCGTCCGACTCTAATTAAATTAATTAACACACTTATTAATTTAATACCGCCCCGAGTCTATCGTCCTTACAGTCCGACTCTAATTAAATTAATTAATACACTTATTAATTTAATACCTTCCCGAGTCTACAATCCGACTCTTATTAAATTAATTAACACACCCATTATTTTAATACCTACCCGGGTCTACAATCCGACTCTTATTAAATTAATTAACACATCCATTAATTTAATACCTACCCTAGTATCCGACTCTTATTTAATTAGTTTACACATTAATTAATCAACACAAATCCGAGTATGTGTGTGACACCCCGCTTAATTAAATACCGGACGATCACTCCTTTATTAAATTAAAATCAAGGTGAACAGTTGGTTCATTCTTAGCATCACTGTCGTAAAAATAACTTTTCCAAATTTAACACCCTATTTAATTAAGCTAAGTGTCAAAACCAATTTTAAACATTTCTTTCCAAATTTTATTTTGAAAATAAAGATTTAATTATCTACAACAATTTAATATTTAAAGAATCACACCACAATAATCCTGGAACATATAATCCAATTAATTTAAACATTCAAAAACTAAATCCCAGTATTTAAAACTTAAAGTAAAACATGCATGCTGAATAAATCCCAAAGTAACAGTACTAGAAATAACTGAAATACAATTGTCCCAATAAAACAGCTAAATAGTGGAAAGGGCGACACATGCCCCAATAACTGAGAATGATAGAAGTGGAATCAAGTAAATGAAATCGTCTAATCAAGTGGCCTGCAACTCCCACCTAAGCTGCAGCACGTTCCTTCCAAGGGATCCTAAGCAAGACACCCCTGCGGCTGGGCACCTGTAATATATACATATATATACAAGAGAGAAAGAGGAATAGAAACGGGTCAGAGCCCGATAGTGTATATGATTTAAAAATTCGTTTAACAAGTATTTAAATTGATACAGGCCAATGCAACAACATATTAGTGCGACACTCTCTTAAGAAATTCTCACCTCTCTTCTAATGTGCACTCCTATCGCACTAACCTTCTCAATGGTTTATCTCATCATATATCACACTATCTTTCCCCAAGGATTTAACTTATCTTAGGTGACTCTCAAGATTTATGATTTAACAACATCATGGTTTAAAAGGATAATTTCATTTAATACAAAACGCTCATTTTAACTTTATTGAT
Organism: Sambucus nigra; assembly: GCA_949130495.1. Taxonomy (NCBI): domain Eukaryota; kingdom Viridiplantae; phylum Streptophyta; class Magnoliopsida; order Dipsacales; family Adoxaceae; genus Sambucus; species Sambucus nigra. The sequence continues at coordinate 629,859,461 of OX422210.1, read as the reverse complement.
TCATAAAAATTTTCAATATCATATTATCCTTTTCAAAACAAGTATTTCCAATTTGAGTCATTTCACATGTCTTACTTACCATAACACAATAGGCAGTTTCCCAAATTTTAGAAGTTCATATATATATATATATATTAAATACTCGTATAATATATATATTCTAACAACACCCCACATAAAAATTATGGTGCGGGCATACTCTGCTATCCAATCCCCGTATCAATCGTACTAAAGGGAATACAAGTTCGGAATCACTCTCGAACTGTATAAATACATACACAAACAATATTGAGGCGAAACATAGTTTCCAAGTCTAAGAGGTCAGTACATACCCTCACGTCTCTTAGGACCGTGACTACCGATTCGATAGCCTGTACCTAGGATTTCTATCTTCTAGGGTACGAGTCAATATCCACCATAAGGCACACGAGATAAGATCGTCCCAGCGCGGAAACCTCAGGGATAGCAAGTAGCGCGGACATGATTTTCACAAGTATATAATATATGCATACACAATCATATAAATATACCACTTTTATTATATCAATTTAGGTTAATCCCATAGCCCACATTCACAACATTTATCCTTATTTTCCCATTATTATATATCAAGTATAATGGTTCGTTTCTATCTTTAATTCGAAGGGTTTTTCCAACTTACTACGTGATTGGATATAAATATTGTATATTTATTCCCCTAATTTCAGTGCATTTGTGAACCCGAGTGATGTAACCTATATGGATTTGACGCACATTTATGCTACTAATCTTCGTTGGCAAGTACTTCGTGTTTCGTGCTTCTCTTATTGGTTTTACAGGTTAATTATGCAAGCAGCGCAAAAGAGAAAGCGAGACAATGAAAGAAAAGCTAAGAAGGCAAGTTCAAGGGCCTTTTGGTAATTATGCAGCCAGATCACGAAGGAGGAGTCAACTGGAAAGTTGAAGAGCTCGGAACAACGAGAACACTGGAAGAAACGACACCCAAATCCGAGCTACGGTTGATGAGTTATGACCCGTTGAAGTTGAAGAAAAAATCCAAGGAAGAAAGGAAAGAAAACAAGATAAATTTCTAAGTGTTTAATGGAAGAAAAAGCACCCCAGACCAGCAAACATTCGCGAACCCAGGGGTGAACCGGTTTGGAGGGCGAACCGGTTCGGGGTACATGCGAACCGGTTCGGGGGGCCTGATGTGCGAATTTGCCTCCTTTATTCTGATTGGCTCTAAGGTTTCCTTCTTATACAACATCAAAATTTCGTGGTTTAATCCTCTACATCACAAAAGGTTTCCAGAATATCATTTAAGTCATCACTACATGCAATTTCCTATCTCAAATTGGGTTTTTCTTCCATACAATTCATCCTAATCATTCCTAAACCAATATGAAAGATGCATCAACGAAATAAGAAAGATAAACACTTGCCTGGGATTTTCAGAAATCTGGTTTGGTGTGGTTGCGTTCCCCGTCTCGCGATCTACGCGTTGGCGGTGGCGGCGGTGCAAACGGTTGAGTTTTGAGCCTTGGAATGCCTTGAGAGCTCTCTCCTCTCCTCTCCAATGGACGTTCTAGTGTTTTGAGTTATCTAACCCTAGGAGATAACCTAAACATTTGATATAACCCCTTTAATTTTCGTGGGCTTAATTACCCAAAAATACAAAATGACTAAAATGCCCTCCCGGGGTACTAATTAGGCCTAAAAACGCCCCGAGACCCAAATCAAACCCCCGGGTATACTTTTCTGACTATCTCGACCCTTTCGGAAGCGTTGACGCACTCAAAACGACCATACGGACAACTTATAAAAATATTTACTTTTATTTATCAATATTTAGTCCCGACGCGACATGGGCGCGTCCCGACTCAAATTTTTAAAATTGTCATTTTATTCACTCGTGACATTTAATATGACCACTATTATATATTACTTTGCTCATTAGTAATATTCAACAAATTTTCCCATAATTACTAACTCTCATCACGTTAATAATTATAACATAATTAATTTTCGGATTTTTATTAAATAATTAATTTACATTAAATTTAATAAATCCCCAAATTAATATAGCATAAAAATACGGGATATTACAATGTGGCCCGACTCTAATATAATTAATTTACACATTAATTAATTCATACCAAACTGAGTCTGTGGTCCGACTCCCAGTTAATTAATTTACACATTAATTAATTTATACCAAATCCCGGGTCTACAACCCGACCCTAAACTAATTAATTACAACATCAATTAATTTAATACTTTTTCGAGTCTACCCTCCGACTCAACCTTCATTAATTATCACATTCATTAATTTAATAACTTGGTGTCACCCAACCATTATCTCCGGACTCACTTACTTGGCCCGTAACTTAATATTTTCCGAGTCTATGTTCCGACTCCAAATTAATTACTCTCTCTCAATAATTAATTTAATACTTTGATGTCACTTAACCAACATACCCGGACTCGCTCACTTGGTCCATTTTACATCTCATAATTTCATTCCCACGTATTCGCCCCCAATGTATCGCACATTCATCTCCATAATTTCCTAATTATATTTACCTATAATTACCAACATACCCAGACTCGCCCACTTGGTCCATAATTAAATTGAATATGTTTCACCCAATATTTTCACTTTAAGTCACAACTCTTAACTTAGATTGCACATTCCTAATAGCTAACTTTTGAGCTCCTAGCTATTAATTTCTCTTTAATTTTTCACCAAATAAAATTATACCCAAAATCCAAAAATAAAACAAGGGTAACCAACAACCCGACCTCGCAAAGAATTCCGACCGTCGATTGATCGATGGCCCCGATCGATCGATCGATCATACCTAGGCAGCTCTCCTTCCCCACTGAATTCCACCATTAACGAAGTCCGAGGTTTGTAAACCTTAATTTAAACCTCTAATCACATCACCCCATCGCATAAACATGGTTAATTCACATCCCACACATCATAGGGATCTTAAGATACACAATTTTCACCACTTACTTTCATAATTTCTCAAAATGGGTTTTCCATTAAAAATCATCAACTTTGTTCTACCAACCAACTTCCAAATCCAAATCCCACCCGTTTATATTCCGGATTCTCATTTAAATCAGATATCCATACTCAGAGATATACAACACAATAATTTTTACTTTGAATCTCATTCAATAGTTCCATGAACAAAAATCCCATTTTTGTACCCATTTATCCCCAAAACGAATTTTGGTTTACACATCACTATGATATGAATTGATTATCATCAATTTAGAAATCACAACAGTTAACCACTTGCCTAGAATTGTTTGTAGTGTCTGATCCGTTGGTGTAGTCCCTTAATTTGGCTCCAAAATCCCCAAATTGGCTCTTGATTTGCTTTCCCCCAATTTCCCTCTCAAGCCCTAGGCTTAGAGTTGTGTTGACTGTCGTTCCCTAATCTCTCAATTTGGTTAAAAATCCTTAATCCCGTTTTTGGTCATGTGGGCCTAATTAAAATGGGTCAACTCACCCCGTGTGGGCCCGGCTATGCCCAAAAATACCCTGAAACCCAATTACTACCCCGGGTACTTATTTCTGACTATCTCGACCCATCCGGATGCAACCGCGCACTTGGAATTGTTATCCGAAATACTTTTTGTCATTTCCAAATTACGATCTCAAAATGAGACACAGGAGATTTAGAACCATTAAACTTAGAAGTCCCCAATTATAAATAATTCGGCTCACTGAAATAAATTCTCCAACTCATGAATTTAAGTTTCTCCAATTTAAATATTTTTATAACTCCCAAAATAATTAAATATTTAATCCTCAAAATTACAGGGTGTTACATTCTCCCCCCCCCCTACAAAGGAATTTCGTCCTCGAAATTAAGATGAGCGTAATGTTCCAAGCTTCGCATATTACTCTCTAGTCTTGTGCCTCCAAGCCCGCTATATCTATCCCATCCGCTTTTGACCATACGTTACACAAGTATGCATTTAGATTACCCAGGGAGCCCATACACCCTGTACCCATGCTTAACCGCACAAAATTTGCCTTAATTAACCCGGGTGACCATACACCCTATCCCCGCGCTCTACCGCACGAAAGTTACCCAACTATGCTAGTCGTAACCCGTAATATAACTTCGAACTCGTAGTCATATATATATATATATATATATATATATATATATATATATATATATATATATATATATATATATATATTTACTGCCCGGTTACCCAACTCATGTGCTAACGTCCAAACATCTCCCCATAAATACTTGTCTCTCAACACAAAAGTATATACGCTTACCCTCATGCTACCGAAGACAACATAAAATTTCGCGCCCATACTATCACTAGTCCTTGCGCAAAATAAACCCCGAGCTATCTCTCTTTGCTCGAAAATAAATCTAACCACCCTGATTCACTTTAGTAAACATCCCCACTTACCGGGATAAAATGTGAGAATACAAAACCTCACTATGTGCTATCGTACCACGCAATACAACATATATATAGGCTATACTCCCTCTCCGGTGATACCTTGTACCAACCATACCCTGGTGTCGCGAGCACTAAAATTTTACACCACTATCCACCATAAATTAAATTTCATCGCTATCCAGCCGATTTTTAGGAGATGTTATCAACCCTACTCCCATAATTCTTGAAAGTAGTAATTCCTCGCATAATTCAAACTTTCACTCGGTGTACACCTTCACTCTCCCCTAAAGAATACCAAGGAAACTCCGCTACCCTAAGAAAAGTTTATCCACATACTATGGCTGCTACAGCCAACGCACCCACTAAGTTCGACTTACCCGCGAACTCTAGTGAAAAATAAGTCTTATATTGTGACATCCTCCTTGTCACTCAAAAATATATCCCACGCCCATAGGGTAAAAATAATTAGCTCCATACTCCAGCTGCAACGGCTGATCCTCGGGTTTCGGAGCATCTTCTCCCTGCCCGTATGCGCCCATGACTTGCTTTAGTGGCTATACATCCAGGACCTCGTCCTGTAGTTGACCCCTGCCTCGCTTAAGGCAATATCTCTTCATGTGTCTCGCTTTCCCCATAAACGAAACACCTTCTTATACATTCACCCTCCCACTGGTCCCTTTCATTCCGACCTTGTTGAAATTCCTGGCCATCCTGCCGATAGCCTCATGTTCTAAATCGTTTGGCATGATTTCCCCTGCCGAAATCATGCCCCTGATCTCCCTCTGTCTGCTGTTGGGATACCCCACTGGTATTGTTCCCTCCTGCCTTATCCGACTGGCTAGTTCCCACTCCCCTTTCGCTTCCTTTCGCGTGGAAGCGATATTCCCGACAGTGCCGGAATGCTGCGTTAACGGCATCAGTATAAGCTACTAATGCGTTTTTATCAATTAAATGTTATCTGATTCTCTAGACTAACCAATTCACAAACCTTTATGTTCTTTATCTCTTCATTGCTTACCTCATTCGGTACCAACTTTGCCAATCGAGTAAATTCTTCCTCATAATCGACCACTGAACGGTCTCCCCGAGTCACCTCTAAATTTTTCTCCTCATTTCGGTCTCAATCGCTGGAGGAAAAAATGCGTGCGGTCGAACCACACCCCAAAACCCTGCAATAGCTAGCGTATCTATTTTCTCAATTGTGGTAATCGACTCCCACCACTGTAGCGCTGCTCCCACTAAACTAAAAGTGGCTCGCATTAGCTTCTGCACCTTATCGCAATCTCCCATGCGTAGGTGATGCTGGATATCTCTCTTCCTTGACACACTAGCACTACATCTGAACCCCTCGCAACTCTGTTGGGTGCCCACTCTTGAAAAATCTCTCGTACTTGTTGCCACCCCAATGGCCCCGCGTGGCCTGAACATCTGGTGCCATTATCACTTGTGGCTGATCCCGTGGAAAGTACCCTGTCGTTGCGACCACCGTCGTTTCAACCGCCTGCGCCACTAGTTCAGTTACATGTGCTGCCAAAATCATCTCTGGCGGTTGCTTCGGTAACTCTTGCTCCTGATGAGCCTCCCTCGTCTCATCTCCCCCTGCTGCTCTAGCTGCTCCCTCTCCTAGGCGGCATCTGGAATGAGAATCGAATCGTATGAGTTCACTTCTCAAATATAAATGTGGCAGAAGGACGTAAATGCGCATACGTATAAGAATACAAAAGTCCTATGATAGGGCTCTATATCAAAGATTGCTAAGCCGAAACGTGAAAAGCCGCACAGATCCTAAGGACACTAGAACCTGATGCTCTGATACCATCTGTGACACCCCGCCTAATAAAATACCGGGTGATCAGTCCTATACCAAATTAAAATAGGATTCCCGGTTGGATCATCCTTAGCATCACTGTCAAAAAAAATTTTAAAACTTAATAACCACCTAGTATTCCAAAAGCTGGTGCCAAATTTTAAATTTTTAATTAACAAAATAGTACATGCGGAATTAAATACAAACCATTCACACAACTGAATTAAATCAACCAAACAAAAATGAAATGACATGCCGAATAAACCATCGGCCACCAAAGTAAATAATCCAATACAAATATCCAACACCGGAATAAAATAAGTTTGAAAACTCAACTGAAAGTCTGGGCGACATGCCCAAGATAAAACTGAAACTGATAAGCGATTCCTACTCTAGGAATGAATGAATGATGCGTCTAATCCAAACTCCTACTACCATCCACATATGCCGTAGCTCCGTGTCCCTGGAATAGAATATCAATCCTGGCGTCCCTGTGGTTGGACACCTAAAAGGTTTTGAAAATAGTTTTATAGCAAGGGTTAGAACCCAAAACATTTTTAAAATATTTAGCAAGTGAATTAACTGTAGTAATTTAAAATGCATGAATGCGCTTCATATTTAAGTTAGTGTCGCACTCCCTTGTGGACATTCTCACCCCTCCACTAATGTGCACACATAACGGTTACCTTAACCCCACCTAGTTGCATTATTCCGTCCAACTAGTCCCGGTATAAGCTCCCCTTGCCATACTACTCTAACCCGAGTATAATGATTCTTGAATTATAAGTTATATCACAATTAACTTAATTAATTCCTCTTAAATAGTAGCATATAACCGTGTTTCAAGTTATATAAAGTAAATACATCACACACTGTATTATTACCCGCATATAATATTTACTACCATTATATACGTACCTTTACCACAACATTCACACATATAACAAACGTATATCCATCCCTTCGAGTATACTCTTGTCGGATGATTCCCTCTAAAATGCTATCTCACTAGGTGTGCTCACAAAACCTAGTTCCCCAAGTTGGAATCGCTCACCAACTTGGCCCAAAATATAAACGTAGTGGAGGCGGTCATATTCCTTCCCTGAAAGTGAGATAAATCCCTCACCCATATTGATTGGGCATAAATATTGTATATTTGTTCCCCTAATTTCAGTACATTTGTGAACCCGAGTGATGTAACAGATATGGATTTGATTCACATTTATGCTACTAACCTTCGTTGGCGAGTATTTCGTGTTTCGTGCTTCTCTTATTGGTTTTACAGGTTAATCATGCAACTAGTGCAAAAGAGGAAGCAAGACAGTGCAATAAAAGCTAAGAAGGCAAGTTCAAGGGCAATTCGGTAATTTTGCAGCCCGATCCGGAAGAAGAAACCAACTGGAAAGTTGAAGATCTCGGAACAACGAGAACACTGGAAGAAACGGCACCCAAATCCGAGCTACGGTTGAAAAGTTATGCTCAGTTGAAGTTGAAGAAAAATCCAAGAAAAGAAGAGAAAGGCCAAAAAAAAAATCCTAAGTGTTGAACTCCAGGCCAGCATACATTCGCGAACCCCAAGCTGAACCGGTTCGGGGTACCTGATGCGCGAAATTTGTCCTTTATGCTGATTGGTTCCCAAGACTCCTATTAGGTTTTTAACACTCCAAAATTGTGGGGAACGGAGGGAACAACTTAGGAGCAACCATTAGGAATATTTTTAATCAGTTTTTGAGAGAGAAAAAGGAGAGGAACATCTAGGAACATCAAGGGATTATATTGCTTCAAGATTTCATTGTTTCGGGTTTGTTTTTCAAGTTTTAATTCAAGATTCAAGATTTTTGTCGTTGTTCTTGCATGCTTAGTTTTCGTAGTCGATTCAACTTGTTTTCGCATTCATAATACGTATTTACATGCTTCTAGCTAGTTTCATCATGAATTCTTCCACATGCAACGTTACTATTTCATGCATTAGTCCATTTAACATGTCCGGCTAGGTTTTAACGGTTGGGATGCATGAATCCAACCTAATGTGTTAGTGTATGTGTACAACGTGAATCCGATGAATTTAATTATTGATTTTGATCGTATCGCATAATTACATAATAATTGTGGATCTTTATATCTCGTTTGCCTCTGGGTACTCGTGATGATTTAGAGTACAATTTGAATGCAATTACTGCGATACCGATTTACTCATCCTCAGATTAGGTATGACGCGGGCTTGAACCTCGTATACATAATGCTTGGGAGTCCTAAATTCCGGGTTGGATTAATCGGATAAATTTATGATTGACGTTGTCACTGCACTACATTAGGGTTGGGGGATTGTATGCCCATCCTGTTTTCTCATCATTTAAGTTTAACAGTTTCAATTTAATTCTTCATTCCTCATTTAGATAATTTAGTTAGTTGCATATTTCATCATAATTTCATAATTGCATTTAGTTTAATCAATCCCAAAAACCAAAACCAAATCTTTTCCTTCCTTTTTAGAGTCATCGTTAGGATTCCTCCGTCTTATCCCGTCGTCACAACTTCGTTGTCCTTTTTCCCTGAGGATCGATACCCGACTTGTCGGATTATTACTTGAGCGATAGGCTTGAACTTGAGCCTAGAGAGTACACACTTTAGAGACACATTCTGAGTCGTGTCAAGTTTTTGGCGCCATTGCCGGGGAATTAGGTAGACTTAGGATTAGATCGAGTCAATCCAAAGCTTTGACCAAAAATTCAAAAATCCAAAAAAAAAAAAAAAAAAAAAAAAGTAAAAAGATTCACCATCACCTCTCCTTAGCTTTAATGCAAAATTCTGAAACCACTCCCACACCCCATAATACTCCAACCAACATTCACGAAAATCCACTTGTTGAGTATAATCCTGATAGTCCCCACACTCCGAACGCCCCACAGTTTTCGATCCCACCTCCCACACCGTCCCACTCAGTCTCTAGTAACACTCCATTCTCATTCGTAGGACACACTTCGAGCACACCCAGTGAGAGCGCCGAGTCGTCAAGTGAGAGAGAGATGTCGCAACATAGTAATGCACCTACCGGTGAGGAAGAGCCTCCGTACCGCCCGTTGAGAGAATTCTTATATCCCGAGCGCGCTGTCACTCCAGGATGCATTATACTCCCGTATAATGCCGGGAAGTTCCGTTTCAAAAATGGGATGATCCAGATGCTACCGCATTACCACGGTATGGATTCTGAAAAGCCATACCTCCATATTAGGGAATTTGAGGACGTGTGTGATACTCTCAATGATCAAACCTGCACATAAGAGGTAATCCGCCTCAAACTCTTCCCCTTCTCGCTTAAAGATAAAGCTAAAGCCTGGCTATGGTCTTTACCTCCAAGCTCGATTCCATCCTGGAATGAGCTACAGTCTAAGTTTCTCAAGAAATTCTTCCCAACACATCAAACAATCTCTATCAAGGCTCAAATTCAAGCGTTTAGGCAACAAGAAAATGAGCCATTCCATCGATGTTATGAACGTTTCAACGAGTTAGTGGCTTCATGCCCCCATCATGGATTTGATCCATCGCAGATCATCTCCTTTATCTATAATGGGTTGAATCTTAATTCTAAACAGCTTGTTGAAACCATGGGAAGTGGTCCATTTGTCGATTTAGATGCCCTTGATGCTGATCTTCACATGAGATATGTGGCCGAGACTACCCAATCCTGGGATACATCCGATCCGAACGCTTAAAATCGAAATCGACAATCTACCACCGCTCCGTCGACATCCGGCCTATTCCACTTAGATAAGAATTCTATGACGGACAGTCGGTTGGACACCATTGAGAAAGGATTGCGAGACTTATGTGAGGTAGTTGGATCTATCCAAAATCCTATCATGAAGGTGTGTGCGATTTGTGAGGCGGGACATTCAACTGAGGAATGTCCGACGATACCCGCCTACAAAGTCATGTTGCAGGAGCAAGTTAGTGGTATAGGAGGCTTTAAGGGTAATTTCGATGCCCCGCACGGGTATTCATACAACCCTTCGTGGAAAAATCATCCCGGTTTTAACTACGGGCAACAACATGTCGCAATGAACCCTCCTTCGCATGTTGCCCCTCCTCCACCATAACAATTTCAACAAGCTCCACACCTGCAAGGACATGTGCAAGCACCACCACCCCATGGAAATTATATCCCGCCACAGCGGATAACTCTCGAGGATACCATGAATCAATTCATTGCAAACCAGACCACAACCAATGCCAAATATGATCGTTTGATCGGTGACATAAATGCGAATCTGTCTAAAATACAATCCTCGTTGAGTGTCCAAGAGAAGGGCAAGTTTCCTGCCCAGGGCCAAAGACCTCTCCAAGGTCAAACTAGTGTTAGCTCGACACCCCATGACCATCCTGAGCAATGTAACGTAATTACCACTCTACGTAGTGGGAGGGTAGTTGACGTGTCACCTCCCCCACGAGACGTACTTAAAGACAAGGAGATTTCGCCCGGCACGACAGAGGCCGAAGATTTCTCCTTAAATGAGAGTGACAAAGAAGACGCTAGTGAGGCCGAGGTAGTAGTGGAACCACCCTCCGCGGCACCGTTTCCTCAAAGGCTAATTCCCGCGCAAAAAGGGAATCCACGTGATAAAGTGCTAGAAGTACTTAAGCAAGTAAAGCTGAATTTACCCTTTTTTGATGCCATCAAGCAAATTCCAGCTTATGGAAAAGTTATCAAAGATTTGTTGACGGTAAAAAGGAAGATGAAGGTGAAAAAGAATGTCTTTATAGCCCAGAACGTGAGCTCCATTCTACTAAATGATCTCCCGCCTAAATTCAAAGATCCCGGTGCACCCACTATATCCTGCATCATTGGAGATAATAAAATTGAGAAAGCCTTACTTGACTTGGGGGCAAGTGTAAACATACTCCCTTACTCCATTTATAGGCAACTTGATTTGGGCGACCTCAAGCCCACAAAGGTCACTCTCCAATTAGCGGATCGAACCGTGAAGATCCCACGAGGCATAGTCGAGGACGTGATCGTCCAAGTTGACACTTTCTACTTCCTGGTAGATTTTGTCATCTGGGATACGGAGCCCTCCTTTAACTCGAGCAATTATGTTCCCATCATCCTTGGGCGCCCTTTCTTAGCTATGGATAACGCAATCATCAATACTCGGAATGGCCGAATGCAACTCACCTTTGGAAACATGACCTTAGAGACAAACATCTTCCATGTCGCCCAACATACGGGGGAAGAAGATGACCTTCACGCGGTGAGCTTCGTAGACGAGATCGTAGGGGAGTACTTTGAGAAAAATGATTGTGAAGAGGCCCTAGGGTCCTGCTTAGTGTCGAGCCATGAGAATGAGGGGTCCCACAGGAGAGAGCCGTTAGGGGTGTGCCCCATTTCATCAAGTAATAGTGGTAGTTGTGACAATGAGAGAAAAGTGGAGGAGAGGTGTGTAGTGACCGCAATTGAAAGAGAAAGAGAGGGGTTAGAAGAGAGAAAACTGGTGGAGTTGGAGATCGAGCAAGTAAGAGAGGACGTAGGCACTACTCGAGAGAGAGAACTAGGAGACATGAGCATGGAAGATTTTGAAAGAGAATTCGGGCAGGTGGATGAAAGTATTACTATTGAAGGCCAATCCCTATTAGACTCTTGTAGTCACTTAGACGAAAGTGAATTGAAAGCAAAAATTGATGAATTCCTTCGTTGTGACAATCCGCCCACAACACTAGAGGCCCCGAAGGCAAGTGAGGAGAAAAGTTGTGGTTCATCTGACTTAGATCCCGACCCATGCATCTTAAAAATTGAACGAAACCTAGGTGTTCCCTCCGAGTCAGTGCACGCAGATCACACTTTGAGCCAGCATCACGAGGATCCCTTTCCAGTTAGTCACGATGAGTCTCCCGGTCTATCTTTATCTATGGGCGAGGTCCCAACTTGTTCCGATTGTTAGCTTATAATCCTAGGACGGGAGAGACAAGGAGAACATCAAACTCCGTGAGTGGGGTCGGGTGAATTTGTGGAGAGATGAGAGGTCGTCGTACCCCCGACGCATATGGGGTGATTATTGTTGTATTTTTGAGTCATGCATGAGTGTCATATAGTGTCTTGTTGCATTTTAATATTTGTTTGTTTTATTTTTTCGCACTTTTCATTCGCCTTGAGTTAGATTTTCGTCCTTTTTGCTTGAGGACAATGCAAAAGTCTAAGTTAGGGGGGGTCACAAGTGCGTATTTCTAAAACTTCACAAATTTTCAAAAATGCCCAAAAATTTCCAAAAAATCATAAAATTTTGAAAAACCAAAAAATATTTTTGTTCAAAATAAATAAAAATTGGAATTCAAAATTTTCAAAAATATCATTAAAAGTCGAATTGGAGTCTCAAATTGTAAACATCCAACATACACAAAGCCGAAATTGACCAAAGATGGAAATTGTGCAAAAATTGACGACTTAACGAATAAATGTGGAGATTAACAAACCCGGTGAGATTCGAGCCTATCACGTTTGCGAGTTTTTAAATCATTCCGAGTTAATTGTTAACTCAAAGTTCTTTTTGGCGCTTAATAAGTTGTCAAGGATCTCAATCCTTCCATTTTGATTGGTTTTGAAAAATGTGTGTAATATTGCCTTGAAAAACGTGCCAAATTAGTCTCTAAACTTAAATTCACCTCGAAACGCATATGGTAACGCAATTGGCATTTTGGACAATGAAGTAGGCCATCGTTTGTCACCCCAAAAATATTGGGCAGAAAAAGTAGCGAAAAATTACCCTTTTGCAACCCAAATTGAGCCGAATAATTTTCCCTTTCGTTTGACAACCCGAAAAACCCAAAATAGCCGGAATTGTGAAAAATAAAAAAATTGAGCATTTAAGTTTGAAAAGTGCAACAAAAAGGGGCAAGAAAAAAAAAATAGAAGAATGATCAACAAAAATAGCAAGAAAAGAAAAGAAATGAGAAAAACAAAAAAAAAAAAAAAAGAAAAAAAAAAAATGAGCAATAGCCCGGAAAATGCACAAATGGACATCACGAATGACTTTTCCAATTCCAACCTTCCATACCTCCTTCATTTTACCCAATGCAACCTTCAACCCGAAAAAGTCCTAACCGAGTCCAAATTGCGAAGATTGATTACCGCGTGGAGAGTTAAGACACCAAAAGATAATATAAGAGGTTAAGTGCGCGAAATAGAGGCAATGTTCCCGTTTTTAAAATCGTAATCCGTTGAAGAGATCCTTTCGCCATAAAATTTCCGTCTTTCTAATTGCATGCGTGAATTTGCTTCAATTACATTTACTCTTTATATCACGCATGCCGAGAGAATAACCCTAATCCGAGAGGTTCGTTTGAGAGAGTGTTTCGTGAGAAATTGAAATCAAAACGAATTTTCGGATAAGTAACGTAATGATCAATCGATGGAAATTGGCGGTTATATTTCAGGCTTCGCACACACACACTACGGTTTGAGACTTGTAAATATGACTTGATGATGACCATTTTATGGAAAAATTGAATTGCATAATTTTTGCGTATTTTGAATTTTCTTTGAGTCGAATTTTGTGGGTATATTCACTGCAAACCCTCACGAGACACAACTCGTCCTATTAGGGTAACCTAGAGGTTTAAAGGCTTGTTGCATGCGCTAAATGCAATCGTTTGCCCACGAAAGTGGTACTCTATCCCAGTAAAGTCCTTGAAGGGTCCTTAACTCTTACTTTCATTCTTTTACATTGCTCGGGACGCACAAAGTTCTAAGTTAGGGGGGTTTGATTGGGCATAAATATTGTATATTTATTCCCCTAATTTCAGTACATTTGTGAACCCGAGTGATGTAACAGATATGGATTTGATTCACATTTATTCTACTAACCTTCGTTGGCGAGTATTTCGTGTTTCGTGCTTCTCTTATTGGTTTTACAGGTTAATCATGCAAGCAGTGCAAAAGAGGAAGCAAGACAGTGCAAGAAAAGCTAAGAAGGCAAGTTCAAGGGCAATTCGGTAATTTTTCAGCCCGATCCAGAAGAAGAATCCAACTGGAAAGTTGAAGAGCTCGGAACAACGAGAACACTGGAAGAAACAACACCCAAATCCGAGCTACGGTTGAAAAGTTATGCTCAGTTGAAATTGAAGAAAAATCCAAGAAAAGAAGAGAAAAGCCAAAAAAAAATCCTAAGTGTTGAACTCCAGGCCAGCATACATTCGCAAACCCCAGGCCGAACCGGTTCGGGGTACCTGATGCGCGAAGTTTGTCCTTTATGCTGATTGGTTCCCAAGACTCCTATTAGGTTTTTAACACTCCAAAATTGTGGGGAACGGAGGGAACAACTTAGGAGCAGCCATTAGGAATATTTTTAATCAGTTTTTGAGAGAGAAAAAGGAGAGTAAGATCTAGGAACATCAAGGGATTATATTGCTTCAAGATTTCATTGTTTCGGGTTTGTTTTTCAAGTTTTAATTCAAGATTCAAGATTTTTGTCGTTGTTCTTGCATGCTTAATTTTCGTAGTCGATTCAACTTGTTTTCACATTCATAATACGTATTTACATGCTTCTAGCTAGTTTCATCATGAATTCTTCCACATGCAACGTTACTATTTCATGCATTAGTCCATTTAACATGTCCGGCTAGGTTTTAAAGGTTGGGATGCATGAATCCAACCTGATGTGTTAGTGTATGTGTACAACGTGAATCCGGTGAATTTAATGATTGATTTTGATCGTATCGCATAATTACATAATAATTGTGGATCTTTATATCTCGTTTGCCTCTGGGTACTCGTCATGATTTAGAGTACAATTTGAATGCAATTACTGCGATACCGATTTACTCATCCTCAGATTAGGTATGACGCGGGCTTGAACCTCGTATACATAATGCTTGGGAGTCCTAAATTCCGGGTTGGATTAATCGGATAAATTTATGATTGACGTTGTCACTGCACTACACTAGGGTTGGGGGATTGTATGCCCATCCTGTTTTCTCATCATTTAATTTTAACAGTTTCAATTTAATTCTTCATTCCTCATTTAGATAATTTAGTTAGTTGCATATTTCATCATAATTTCATAATTGCATTTAGTTTAATCAATCCCCAAAACCAAAACCAAATCTTTTCCTTCCTTTTTAGAGTCATCGTTAGGATTCCTCCGTCTTATCCCGTCGTCACAACTTCGTTGTCCTTTTTCCTTGAGGATCGATACCCGACTTGTCGGATTATTACTTGAGCGACATGCTTGCACTTGAGCCTAGAGAGTACACACTTTAGAGACACATTCTGAGTCGTGTCACATATATACCGGACGCTATGACCTGGGAATATACTCGCCCTACTCCTCAAGCTAGGGGATTCACCCACATCGCGCAACCTCCCTTGATAGCATTAGAGTATATAAATTGAATAAATATCTAATCACTTATATTTAATATCACACACAATATATACACGTATATATATACTATCACTACACCGTATATATATAATATAAACCCCGACTTTACAGTGTACTCAAAATCCCGTACACTGCCTGAAATTTCCTGAGTCTGTGGCCCGACTCAACACAATGAAATTTTCTCACTTAATAATTTATCATTTTCCCGAGTCTATGGTCCGACTCTAATATAATTAATTCACGCCTCAATTAATATAATACTTTCCCCGAGTCTATGGTCCGACTCTAATTAAATTAATTAACAGATACATTAATTTAATACCTCCCCGAGTCTATCGTCCGACTCTAATTAAATTAATTAACACACTTATTAATTTAATACCTCCCCGAGTCTACAATCCGACTCTAATTAAATTAATTAACACACCCATTAATTTAATAACTACCCGAGTCTACAATCCGACTCTTATTAAATTAATTAACACACCCATTAATTTAATACCTACCCGAGTCTACAATCCGACTCTTATTAAATTAATTAACACACCCATTAATTTAATACCTATCTGAGTCTACAATCCGACTCTTATTTAATTAATTTACACAATAATTAATCAACACAAATCCGAGTATGTGGTCCGACTCTAATATAATTAATTTACACATTAATTAATTCATACCAAACTGAGTCTGTGGTCCGACTCCCAGTTAATTAATTTACACATTAATTAATTTATACCAAATCCCGGGTCTACAACCCGACCCTGAACTAATTAATTACAACATCAATTAATTTAATACTTTTCTGAGTCTACCCTCCCACTCTACCTTCATTAATTATCACATCCATTAATTTAATAACTTGGTGTCACCCAACCATTATCCCCGGACTCACTTACTTGGACTGTAACTTAATATTTCCCGAGTCTATGTTCCGACTCTAAATTAATTACTCTCTCTCAATAATTAATTTAATACTTTGATGTCACTTAACCAACATACCCGGACTCACTCACTTGGTCCATTTTACATCTCATAATTTTATTCCCACATATTCGCCCATAATGTGTCGCACATTCATCTCCATAATTTCCTAATTATATTTACCTATAATTACCAACATACCCGGACTCGCCCACTTGGTCCATAATTAAATTAAATATGTTTCACCCAAAATTTTCACTTTAAGTCTCAACTCTTAACTTAGATTGCACATTCCTAATAGCTATCTTTTGAGCTCCTAGCTATTAATCTCTCTATAATTTTTCACCAAATAAAATTATACCCAAAATCCAAAAATAAAACAAGGGTAACCAACAACTGGACCTGGCAAAGAATTTCGACCGTCGATCGATCGATCGATCATACCTGGGCAGCTCTCCTTCCCCATTGAATTCCACTATTAACGAAATCCAAGGTTTGTAAACCTTAATTTAAACCTCTAATCACATCACCCCATCACATAAACATGGTTAATTCACTTCCCACACATCATAGGGATCTTAAGATACACAATTTTCACCACTTACTTTCATAATTTCCCGAAATGGGTTTTCCATTAAAATTCATCAACTTTGTTCTACCAACCAACTTCCAAATCCAAATCCCACCCGTTTATATTCCGGATTCTCATTCAAATCAGATATCCATACTCAGAGATATACAACACAACAATTTTTACTTTGAATCTCATTCAATAGTTCCATGAATAAAAAACCATTTTTGTACCCATTTATCCCCAAAATGAATTTTGGTTTACACATCACTATGATATGAATTAATTATCATCAATTTAGAAATCATAACAGTTAACCACTTGCGTGGAATTGTTCGTAGTGTCTGATCCGTTGGTGTAGTCCCTTAATTTGGCTCCAAAATCTCCAAATTGACTCTTGATTTGCTTTCCCCCAATTTTACTCTCAAGACCTAGGCTTAGAGTTGTGTTGACTGTCATTCCCTAATCTCTCAATTTGGTTAAAAACCCTTAATCCCGTTTTTGGTCATCTGGGCCTAATTAAAATGGCCCAACTCACCCCGTGTGGGCCCGACTATGCCCAAAAATACCCCAAGACCCAATTACTACTCCCGGGTACTCTTTTCTGACTATCTCGACCCATCTGGATGCAACCGTGCACTCGGAATTGTCATCTGAAATACTTTTTTCATTTCCAAATTACGACCTCAAAATGCGACACACAAGATTTCGAACCATTAAACTTAGAAGTCGCCAATTGTAAATAATTCGACTCACTCAAATAAATTCTCCAACTCATGAATTTAAGTTTCTCCAATTTAAATATTTTTATAACTCCCAAAATAATTAAATATTTAATCCTCAAAATTACGGGGTGTTACAGATGCTCCATTGCCAGGACCATCGCTTCTATCTGAGGGGACCAAAGAGGACAAGAGATTTGATCCCGTAGGGCTAGATTGGGGCAGCAGTGCCAACGGGGCATCGCAGCAGCATGATAGGCAGTAAGAGTGATAAACACCCAAAAGTGTTTAAATAAAATTCCAAATAGACAGTTTTTAATTTCTAATTCTCTGTAAAATTTGTCTTATGCACATGGATGTCCATCTTTTAGGTCAAATAGCATTTTTTGATTTCAAATGATTCAATTCAAGGCAAATGTTCGGTAAAATAGCTTAACCCAATTCCCGTACTAATTACCCAAACCCGAACCTAATCCCAAGCCATTACCTTATCCATGTGTGTTTAGATTGTACTTTATATTTTTTAGATTTTTAGTTGAATCATGTGTATTTTTTTAGGATTTTTATATTTTATTTGTGTGCGTATAGTTGTAAATATTAAGGTTCGTGTATTTTTAATCTAAGTTCGTGTATTTTCATATTTTTATGTAAATATAATTGGTGTGCGTATTTATTAGATTTTTAGTTATTTTATCTTATTTGTTTTTAGTCTTTTTAGTTAGTTTAGTTTTTATTATTTTTATTTAAGTCTTTTATTAATTTATAGGATAGGAATTTAATTTTTAGTTTTAATAGATTTTTATTTTATTTTATTAATATCATATTATAATGATTTTTATAGGTGTAAACTGAATACACACACACCCCTTAATACTCTATACCTCACCTACACACTAAAAACCCTTATCCCATATACCATCACACCCCCAAAGCCACAAAATCGGACCTACGATTTCAAACCTCTATAACCAGAACTCCAACAAAGCTCTACCCAAAGCCAAATCCAAAATTGGATCAGCCGAAACCCAAAATTCAACTCCTCTGACCTACTATCCACTACCAATAACTCTGGCACCCACATGCTGCCCGGATCGAAACCCCATAACTCGAACCTCATCACATCATCAAACCTGGAGAACCCATAAACCTGATCACCTACACATCCCAAACCACTGCTTTATCCCTCCACGTCGGCTGCCATGGCAACCCTTTTAACTCCGTCCACTCCCTACTTCGGACTTCTGACCCACTACCCCCAAACAATCTCAATTTCGACGAGTCCAACCCTGCCATAACCCATTCATGCTTTACATGGACTCTACCTAAATCCTAACCCAGGCAATCCCAACACCGAAATCCATATATGTTTATGTCCCTCCAACTCATTTCGATTTTCTACTTCCCGCCTTTTGTCCTGCCTTACCCATTTCATGTAAAACCTATTACCTATAACACCCAAGCATCTGCATTCTCCAAAAATACATCTGCGTTCTCTAAAAATAAAAGTCACATGTTCTTAATTACTTTTACCCCCTTTGTCCTAAACTACCCTATTCCATTATACCTTCCAATTTTACCCCTAGCTCCATGCCTATCATAAAAGAACGCCCTCTCTTCATTTCAAAGAGAGGAGTAGAAAAAAAAATTGGGGAGCAGATAGAGTGTGCAAGGAAGTAAGAAAATAGTGCATGTTATAGACAAAAAATTGTAGAGAGAAACTTTATTAGTTTAACTTTAGTGAGAGAAAAGAGTAAAAAAAAATTCTAGCATCAAAAGAGATTTTGTATTAATATTGATTGGTTAAAAACTCTCTTCTATCATACTCTTAAGAAGTCCATTGTTTATCTTATGTCTTTGGAATCCCATTATGGAGGGCTAATCTCTCATTCAAGGGATGGGATGAAGCCCCATGGATCTAATGTATCTAGTTTGTTAATTTTATTTTTGTTTGATTTCCTTTGATTAGTAACTTTAATTCCTACACTTGTTTTTGCATTGAGAAATGGAAAAATATCCTTGAGAAATGATTGAAAGTTTGTGTTGAAATTTCATCATTTTAATTTAAACTAGAGATAGGCTTTTCAATATGGTCAAGATTATAATATAATTTTCATCTAATCTTTTTTTATATTATTTAATTAAAATTAGTTTGGTGAATTTTCTCTAGCGGGTGATTCATTTGATTAGTTTTAATTCATTTTGAGTAGTATTGTAGGAATTAAAATTATTTTTTTAAAAGAATCTTTTGAATTAAATGAATATTTTGGAAATCAACCAAATTAAAATAGTTCAAATTAGTGTTGATTGTGTAAAATGGGGGTTGATTTCATTCCTTGTTATTTCTCATATTAGTTTAATCATTGTTTTATTTATTATCATTTTATTACTTAGATTACCTTAGATTTATATCCACCTAGATTTAGTCTCATTCACACCTTGAAAATTATTTTTAAAAGAAAATAAAAAAAATATAAAAATATATATAATTACACATTTGAAAGTGAAGTATGTTTATCTCCTCATTTTAGCTCTCTTACTCTTGAAAGTTGATTTGACATCCTTACTTACCATTATACAAGTTCATATTATGTTTGTAGGTTGAAGGAAATTGTTGATTAGAAAGTCTTTACAACAACGATACACTAAAAAGATCTCTATAAAATGGCGTCATTGTTGCCTTTTGGAGATTCACACACTCGAGAAGATTTTGGATTGTAATTCATTAGTTCTTTCTTTCTTTTAGTTTTTAGTAGCATTTTCCCTTTTATTAAAAGTGTTGTTTAGGATTATTGAGGCCTTTTATTTATTTGGGTGCATTTTGACACCAATCTATTTGTGATAATTATTCATTAAAAAAAGCGAAAAGGGAAACTGTTCAAGGTAGAAAGGGGGCGTCCAAAGGATAGGAAAATAATCCTCTCTACTTTGGGTCTGTAGGACTTCTGGGGTCAACTGAGATAGGCAATCTCCCCCGATCAACTCAAATTGATCTTCACCACACGCGTGTAAAAACCGTGGCAGGTACATTTCTAAATACTCGTGAATCTCTCGCAAGCGAGTCAAAATTGTGTGTGCCTACATGCTCTTATGTCATTTTTATTCTCGTATTTATTTTTGAATTGTGTGATGAATTAATCAACTAAGACCTGTGCCCGGTCATTCACGAGAAGAGATTTTATCACCCGGCTCACTCACTTATCCATTGTGTGCTACCCTAGCTATCATTAAATTTAAAATCAATCAACTAGATAGACCCATTGTTACGATGTTCACAGGCCCCTTTTTGATCAATTTGACCTGTAGGATAACTCGTAGAGTCCTTTCCATCCGACAAATCCTCGAACTAGGGAAACTGGGTTTTAACTGTGGTCGCCCAGTAAAACGGGTTTGTGTTGTCCCCAACGTTGTACCGGATGACCATTTCATTGTAGTAGCTTATTGGCGAATCTCTATGGTAAGGCTCTAGTCATCTTGTGATTAAAGTAGGAACACAATTTTTGTAAAGGCGATCACAATGATAAATTCCGTGATTTTTGTCGCCTGCGAATTTCATTAAAATTTGGCTACCCACTCACCTAATTAAAGATAAAAAATTAGTTATGTGCTAATTAGGACTTCTACCCTGCTTGTACGTGTCTAATTTACTCTTTAGGTAGTCACATATATGCTCCATCCTTTTGAGTTTCAAATCAGGTCCATCAACCTTTTCTTTCCCCAAAAAAAACTCCAAAAAGATTTTTCATTTTTTCTTAAAAAGTTCAAAACTCCAAAAATATTTTTCATTCTTCGTAACGCCTAAATATTTCCTCATTTTTCAAAAATTAAAAATTATTTTTTATTATTCTCTCCCATTTTTCAAAAATCCAAAAAATATTTTCCCCTTTTGCTTCATAAATAGGAATCGCTGCTTTTATGCCAATTGGCACCAAATTGATCATCCCTTAACACGCTCCCCTAGTGATCCATCTATCAATTCCCTCTTAGGTGAATGTGTTCTCATCGTTGATCATACGCCTCATATCCCCGATTCTTCTTCCTCCCCGGAGACTCCTAGTTCTCCCACTACCCCACCTATTATAGTCGACGAGCGTGACTTAAGGGACTATTTTTCCCCGATAACGGCTAACCCACCATCATGCATCGTTCTTCCACTCACCCTAATGGACACATTTAAAATTCGCCCGAGTACCATTTCAATGTTGTCCAATTTATATGGCCTTGAACGTGAGTCTCCATACGCTCACTTGTAAAAATTTCTCACGGTTTGCTCTACTTTCAAAAAACAAAACTTAAACAAAGAAAATATTCATATTCGGTTGTTTCCATTTTCTCTCAATGATAACGCATCCATGTGGCTCCATTCATTGCCACCGAATTCTATCCACACATGGGAACAACTTTTGAACAAGTTCATGTCCAAGTTTTATCCAATGAGCAAAACTAATGAGATGCGCCAAGCTATCCAAGATTTTCATCAAAAGCCAACCAAGCAATTTTGTGAAGCATGGGGCCGTTTTCAAGGTTACATTACTAGTTTCCAACATCATGGTCTCGATAAAAGTCGCTTAGTCCGTAGTTTTTATAATGGTCTTGTTCCTTCTTCTCGAACCATGATTGAATTCATGCACAAAGAGAAGTTCATGCACTTAACTCTCA
The DNA here is from genome assembly GCA_949130495.1 of Sambucus nigra. Classification (NCBI taxonomy): domain Eukaryota; kingdom Viridiplantae; phylum Streptophyta; class Magnoliopsida; order Dipsacales; family Adoxaceae; genus Sambucus; species Sambucus nigra. The sequence continues at coordinate 629,836,976 of OX422210.1, read as the reverse complement.
CTGTCGCCTACAACTTCTCCTCGAATTAGGCAATGATTCCCAAGATTGGGAGGAAACCAATGAGTTTTCAAGATCTGAGCCACCACGTGTAAGGAGCGGGAGAACTTATGAGGAAAAAATAATCCCGACTTTAAAACTTTGCTTCATGGCTTAAACACTTTGACTAAGACCGTTGATGCTCTCAGTTGTTCTATGCAACAAAATGTTTCTATATATAAATAAGTGATGAATGTCACGAGTTTAGTCCTTCTTCATGTAATATATGCTTAAGTCAAGATCATTTATCTCATTTGTGCCACCCTCATTCAAGATGATCCCGAACCCACCATAGCCCAAACGTGTGCTTTTAATACCACTATAAAACTCGTTCCCCGACCGTTTACTCATAATCCCAATAGTAGGAACCATCCTTATTTTTTCTATAAGTACGACAACAATATCGCTCCATCACACCCATAAAAATTGTAGGTGGTCAAACCGGGTTTAAAAAAAAAACACAAAGGTAACATCGCCCTCCCATCTAGAACCACCATGCTTAATTCCATCGACAACACCATCCATCACCCTTTGTCCCCCACTGAGGACTATCAAACACTAATCATCAAATTGTCCCTGTTCCACCTCCCTGTTATGAGTATTCATCGCCACTTAGTTACAACTATGAGTTGGTCCCCTAATCTCCTTATTCCCCGCCGCCCCAATTGTCCACCTCCTCTCTTGAGAATCTTCTCACTCAATTTATCATGACTCAACAGCAAGCCACGCAAGCGAAGACTCAAGACATCCAAAGGCTTGAGAAATGTCTTAATAAGTTTGAGTCTTAACAAGAGAAAAGTTGATTCTCAAGTCAACCCATTGCTAAGCCTAAGGATAATGATTGGGCATAAATATTGTATATTTATCCCCCTAATTTCAGTACTTTTGTGAACCCGAGTGATGTAACAGATATGGATTTGATTCACATTTATGCTACTAACCTTCGTTGGCGAGTATTTCGTGTTTCGTGCTTCTCTTATTGGTTTTACAGGTTAATTATGCAAGCAGTGCAAAAGAGGAAGCAAGACAGTGCAAGAAAAGCTAAGAAGGCAAGTTCAAGGGCATTTTCGTAATTTTTCAGCCTTAGTCCGGAAGTGGGTCCAACTAGAAAGTTGAAGATCTTTCAATTATAAGAACACCAGAAAAAACGTCACCTCAATCCGAGCTACGATGAAAGAGTTATGACCCCTTGAAGTTGCGGAAAAATCATAGAAGAAAGGCTAGGAAGGCAAGTTCAAGGGCATTTTCGTAATTTTACAGCCCGATTATGGAGGTGGGGCCTTCTGGGAAGTTGAAGAGCTCGGAACAACGAGACCACTGGAAGAAACGGAACCCAAATCCGAGCTACGGTTGAAAAGTTATGCTCAGTTGAAGTTGAAGAAAAATCCAAGAAAAGAAGAGAAAAACCAGAAAAAAATCTAAGTGTTGAAGGCAAGACCAGCCTGGTACATGCGAACCCCAGCCAGGTACATGCGAACCGGTTCGCATGTACCTGACACACGAATTTTTCCTTTTGTACTGATTTGTCCCAAAGACTCCTAATAGGTTTTAAACACTCCAAACTTGTGGGGAACGAAGGCACTAACCGAGGGGCAGCCTTTAGGGTTATTTTTAGAGAGTTTTTGATAGAAAGAAAGGGGAGGAACATCTAGGAACATCAAGGGCATAAATTACTTCAAGAATTCATTGTTTCGGGTTTGTTTTTGCAAGTTTTAATTCAAGATTCTTGTTTCTTATTATTGTTCTTGCATGCTTTGTTTTCCCATTAGACTCAACTTGTTTTCGCATTCATAATACGTATTTACATGTTTAGATTTAGTTTTATCATGAATTCATACACATGCAACGTTATTATTTCATGCATTAGTCAAAGTAACATGTCCGGCTAGGTTTTTTCAAGGTTGGGATGCATGAACCCAACCTGATGTGTTAGTGCATGTGTATAACGTCGATCAGCTGAATTTAATGATTAATTTTGATCGTATCGCGTAATTTCATGAGAATTGTAGATCTTTATATCTCGTTTGCCCATGGGTACTCGTGATGATTTAGAGTACAATTTGAGTGTAATTACCGCGATACCGATTTACTCATCCTCAGATTAGGTATGACGCGGTCTTGAACCTCGTATACATAATGCTTGGGAGTACTAAATTTCGGGTTTGAATTAATCGGATAAATTTATGATCAACGTTGTCACTGCATTACACTAGGGTTGGGGGATTGTATTCCCATCCTATTTTCTCATCATTTAAGTTTAGGAATTTCAATTTAATTCTTCATTCTTCATTTAGATAATTTAGTTAGTTGCATATTTTATCATAGTTTCATAATTGCATTTAGTGTAATCAATCCCAAAAACCAAAATCAAATCTTTTCCTTTCTTTTTAGAGTCATCGTTAGGATTCCTCCGTCTTATCCCGTCGTCACAACCCCGTTGTCCTTTTTCCCTGAGGATCGATACCCGACTTGTCGGATTATTACTTGAACGACAGGCTTGCACTTGAGCCTAGAGGGTACACACTTTAGAGACACATTCTGAGTCGTGTCAAGTTTTTGGCGCTGTTGCCGGGGAATTAGGTAGACTTAGGATTAGATCGAGTTAATCCAAAACTTTGACCAAAAATTCAAAAAAAATAAAAAAAAATAAAAAAAAAAAAAAATCCAAAAAGATTCACAATCATCATCTCTCCTGAGCTTAATGCAAAATTCTGAAACCACTTCCACACCTCATAATACTCCCACCCATATTCACGAAAATCCTATAGTGGAGTATAACCCAGATAGTCCCCACACTCCAAACGCCCCACAGTTCTGGATCCCACCTCCCACACCGTCACATTCAATCTCTAGCAACACTCCCTTCTCCTTCGTAGGACACACGTCGTGCACACCTAGTGAGAGCACCGAATCGTCAAGTGAGATAGAGATGTCGCAATATAGCAATGCAGCTACCGGTGAGGACGAGCCTACGTACCGCCCGTTGAGAGAATTCTTATATCCTGAGCGCACTGTCACTTCGGGATGCATTATACTCCCGTATAATGCCGGGCAGTTCCGATTTAAAAATGGAATGATCCAGATGCTACCACACTATCACGGTATGGATTCTGAAAAGCCATACTTGCATATAAGGGAATTTGAGGACGTGTGTGATACTCTCAACGATCAAACTTGCACACAAGAGGTGATTCGCCTCAAACTCTTCCCATTCTCGCTAAAAGATAAAGCTAAGACCTGGCTATGGTCTTTACCTACGAGCTCGATTCCATCTTGGAACGAGTTACAATCCCGATTTCTCAAGAAGTTCTTTCCACCACATCGAACAATCTCCATAAAGGCTCAGATTCAATCGTTCAGGCAGTTGGATAATGAGCCATTCCATCGATGTTATGAGCGTTTCAATGAGTTAGTTGCTTCGTGCCCCCATCATGGATTTGATACAGCTCAAATCATTTCCTTCCTCTATAATGGGTTGAGCCTTAACTCCAAGCAACTCATTGAAACCATGGGTAGTGGTCCGTTTATCGAACTAGACTGCCACGATGCTGAGCTTCACCTGAGGTATGTCGCCGAGACTACCCAATCATGGAATATTTCTGATCCTAATGCTCAGAATCGAAATCGTCAAGCGACCACCACTCCATCGGCGTCCGGCCTATACCATGTAGATAAGACCTCTATGTCGGACAGTCGATTGGACACCCTTGAGAAAGGATTTCGAGATTTATGTGAGGTAGTTGGATCTATCAAAAATCCCATCGAGAAGGTGTGTGCGATTTGTGAGGCGGGACATTCAACTGAGGAATGCCCGATGATACCCGCCTACAAAGGAATGCTTCAAGAGCAAGTTAGTAGTATTGGAGGTTTTAAGGGTAATTTCGGTGCCGCGCACGGGAATTCATACAATCCTTAATGGAAAAACCATCCCGGTTTTAGCTACGGGCAACAACATGCCGCAATGAACCCTCCTTCGCATGTTGCCCCTCCTCCTCCACAACAATTTCAACAAGCTCCACACATGCAAGGACATGTCCAAGCACCACCACCTCACGAAAATTATATCCCGCCACAGCGGAGAACTCTCGAGGATACTGTGAATCAATTCATCGCAAGCCAGACCACAAACAATGCCAAATATGATCGTCTAATTGGCGACATAAATCCGACTCTGTCACAAATACAATCCTCATTGAGTGTTCAAGAGAAGGGAAAGTTTCCTGCCCAGGGCCAAAGACCTCTCCAAGGTCAAACTAGTGTTAGCTCGACACCCCACGACCATCCTGAGCAATGTAGCTCAATCACCACTCTACGTAGTGGAAGGGTAGTTGACTTGTCACCTCCCCCACGAGACGTACTTAAAGACAAGGAGATTTCGCCCGACACGAAAGAGGCCGAAGATGTCCCCTTGAACGAGAGTGACAAAGAAGACGCTAGTGAGCCCGAGGTAGTAGTGAAACCACCCTTCGCGGCACCGTTTCCTCAAAGGCTAATTCCTCCTCATAAAGGAAATCCACGTGATGACGTGCTAGACGTGCTAAAACAAGTTAAGCTGAATTTACCTTTCCTGGATGCCATTAAACAAATTCCAGCTTATGGAAAAGTCATTAAAGACTTGTTTACGGTAAAGAGAAAGATGAAGGTAAAGAAAAATGTCTTTCTAGCACAGAATGTGAGCTCCATTCTACTCAATGATCTCCCACCTAAATTCAAAGATCCCGGTGCACCCACCATTTCCTGCATCATTGGAGAAAACAGAATCGAAAAAGCCTTACTTGACTTGGGGGCAAGTGTAAACATACTCCCTTACTCCATTTATAGGCAACTTGACTTGGGCGACCTCAAGCCCACAAAGGTCACTCTCCAATTAGCGGATCGAACTGTGAAGATCCCAAGAGGCATAGTCGAGGATGTGATCGTCCAAGTTGACACTTTCTACTTCCCGGTAGACTTTGTCATTTGGGACACGGAGCCCTCATTTACCTCAAGCAACCATGTTCCTATCATCCTTGGGCGCCCGTTCTTAGCTACGGCTAACGCAATCATCAACACTAGGAATGGGCGAATGCAACTCACTTTTGGGAACATGACTTTAGAGACCAACATCTTCCATGTCGCCCAACATACGGGAGAAGAAGATGACCTTCACGCAGTGAGCTTCATAGAGGAGATCGTAGAGGAATACAACGAGGAGAATTATTGTGGAGACGCCTTAGGATCATCTTTAATGATAAATCACGATAATAAAGGGTCCCACAAGAGAGAGTCGTTAGGAGTGTGCCCTATTTCATCAAGTAACGGTGGTAGTTGTGACGCGGAGAGAAAAGTGGAAGAGAGGTGTGTAGTGACCACACTAGAGCGAGAGAGAGAGGGGTTAGAAGAGAGAAAAATGGTGGAGTTAGAAAGCGAGCAAGTTAGAGAGGACGTTGGCACCACAAGAGAGAGAGATCTAGGGGACATGAGCATGGAAGAATTTGAAAAAGAATTCGGTCCGGTGGATGAGAGCCTTAATGACCAAGTCCAAAATCTAATGGATTCATTTAGACACCTAGAAGAAAGTGAATGGGAAGATAAAATCAATGAATTTCTTCTTTGTGACCATCCACCCATACCACTAGAGGTCCCGAAGGCGAGTGAGGAAAAAAGTTGTGGTTCATCCGACTTAGAGCCCGACCCATGCGTCTTAAAAATTAAAAGAAACCTAGGTGTCCCCTCCGAGTCAGTGCACGTTGACCATGCTTTGAGTCAGCATCACGAGGATCCCTTTCTAATTAGTCACGACGAGTCTCCCGGTCTATCCTTTATCTATGGGCGAGGTCCCAACTTGTTTCGATTATTGGAATATGATCCTAGGACGGGAGTGACAAGGAGAGCATCAACCCCCATAAGTGGGGTCGGGTGAGTTTATAGAGAGATGAGAGGTCGTCGCACCCCCGACGCGTATGGGGTGATTGTTATCGTATTTTTGAGTCATGCATGAGTGTCATATAGTGTCTTGTTGCATTTTTCATATTTGTTTGTTTTATTTTTCCGCACTTTTCATTCGCCTTGAGTTAGATTTTCGTCCTTTTTGCTTGAGGACAATGCAAAAGTCTAAGTTAGGGGGGGTCACAAGTGTGTATTTCTAAAACTTCACAAATTTTCAAAAATGCCCAAAAATTTCCAAAAAAATCATAAAATTTTGAAAAATTCAAAAATATTTTTGTTCAAAATAAATAAAAATTGGAATTCAAATTTTTCAAAAATATCATTAAAAGTTAAATTGGAGTCTCAAACTGTAAACATCCAACATACACAAGCTGAAATTGACCAAAGATGGAAATTGAGCGAAAATTGACGACTTAACGAATAAATGTGGAGATTAATAAACCCGGTGAGATTCTAGCCTATCACGTTTTGTGAGTTTTTAAATCAATCCAAGTTAATTGTTAACTCAAAGTTCTTTTTAGCGCTTAATAAGTTGTCAAGGATCTTAATCCTTTCATTTTGATCGGTTTTAAAAAATGTGTGCAATGTTGCCTTGAAAAACGTGCCAAATTAGTCTCTAAACTTAAATTCACCTCGAAACGCATATGGTAACATAATTGACATTTTGGACAATGAAGTAGGCCCTCGTTTGTCACCCCAAAAATATTGGCCAGAAAAAGTAGCGAAAAATTACCCTTTGCAACCCAAATTGAGCCAAATAATTTTCCCTTTCGTTTGACAACCCGAAAAACCCAAAATAGCCCGGAATTGCGAAAAATGAAAAAAATTCAGAATTTAAGTCCGAAAAGTGCAACAAAAAGGGGCAAGAAAAAAAAATAGAAGAATGCTCAACAAAAATAGCAACAAAGAAAAAAAGAAAAGAAAAAAATAGAAAAAGAAGAAAAAAAATGAGCAATAGCCCGGAAAATGCACAAATGGACATCACGAATGACTTTTCCAATTCCAACCTTCCATACCTCCTCCACTTTACCCAATGCAACATTCAACCCGAAAAAGTCCTAACCGAGTCCAAATTGCGAAGATTGATTACCGCGTGGAGAGCTAAGACACCAAAAGATAATATAAGAGATGAAATATGCGCGAAATAGAGGCAATGTTCCCGTTTTTAAAATCGTAATCCATTGAAGAGATCCTTTCGCCATAAAATTTCCGTCTTTCGAATTGCATGCGTGAATTTGCTTCAATTACATTTACTCTTTATATCACGCATGCCGAGAGAATAGCCATAATCCGAGAGGTTCGTTTGAGAGAGTATTCCGTGAGAAATTGAAATCAAAACGAATTTTCGGATAAGTAACGTAATGATCAATCGATGGAAATTGGCGGTTATATTTTCGGCTTCGCACACACACACTACGGTTTGAGACTTGTAAATATGACTTGATGATGACTATTTTATGGAAAAGTTTGAATTGTACAATTTTTTCATATTTTGAATTTTCTTTGAGTCGAATTTTGTGGGTATATTCACTGCAAACCCTCACGAGACACAACTCGTCCTACTAGGGTAACCTAGAGGTTTAAAGGCTTGTTGCATACGCTAAATGCAATCGCTTGCCCGCGAAAGTGGTACTCTATCCCAATAAAGTCCTTGAAGTGTCCTTAACTCTTACTTTCATTCTTTTACATTGCTCGGGACGCGCAAAGTTCTAAGTTAGGGGGGTTTGATTGGGCATAAATATTGTATATTTATCCCCCTAATTTCAGTACTTTTGTGAACCCGAGTGATGTAACAGATATGGATTTGATTCACATTTATGCTACTAACCTTCGTTGGCGAGTATTTCGTGTTTCGTGCTTCTCTTATTGGTTTTACAGGTTAATTATGCAAGCAGTGCAAAAGAGGAAGCAAGACAGTGCAAGAAAAGCTAAGAAGGCAAGTTCAAGGGCATTTTCGTAATTTTTCAGCCTTAGTCCGGAAGTGGGTCCAACTAGAAAGTTGAATATCTTTCAATTACAAGAACACCAGAAAAAACGGCACCTCAATCCGAGCTACGATGAAAGAGTTATGACCCCTTGAAGTTGCGGAAAAATCATAGAAGAAAGGCTAGGAAGGCAAGTTCAAGGGCATTTTCGTAATTTTACAGCCCTATTATGGAGGTTGGGCCTTCTGGGAAGTTGAAGAGCTCGGAACAACGAGAACACTGGAAGAAACGGAACCCAAATCCGAGCTACGGTTGAAAAGTTATGCTCAGTTGAAGTTGAAGAAAAATCCAAGAAAAGAAGAGAAAAACCAGAAAAAAATCTAAGTGTTGAAGGCAAGACCAGCCTGGTACATGCGAACCCCAGCCAGGTACATGCGAACCTGTTCGCATGTACCTGACACGCGAATTTTTCCTTTTGTGCTGATTTGTCCCAAAGACTCCTAATAGGTTTTAAACACTCCAAACTTGTGGGGAACGAAGGCACTAACCGAGGGGCAGCCTTTAGGGTTATTTTTAGAGAGTTTTTGATAGAAAGAAAGGGGAGGAACATCTAGGAACATCAAGGGCATAAATTACTTCAAGAATTCATTGTTTCGGGTTTGTTTTTGCAAGTTTTAATTCCAGATTCTTGTTTCTTATTATTGTTCTTGCATGCTTTGTTTTCCCATTAGATTCAACTTGTTTTCGCATTCATAATACGTATTTACATGTTTAGATTTAGTTTTATCATGAATTCATACACATGCAACGTTATTATTTCATGCATTAGTCAAAGTAACATGTCCGGCTAGGTTTTTCAAGGTTGGGATGCATGAACCCAACCTGATGTGTTAGTGCATGTGTATAACGTCGATCCGCTGAATTTAATGATTAATTTTGATCGTATCGCGTAATTTCATGAGAATTGTAGATCTTTATATCTCGTTTGCCCATGGGTACTCGTGATGATTTATAGTACAATTTGAGTGTAATTACCGCGATACCGATTTACTCATCCTCAGATTAGGTATGACGCGGGCTTGAACCTCGTATACATAATGCTTGGGAGTACTAAATTCCGGGTTTGAATTAATCGGATAAATTTATGATCAACGTTGTCACTGCATTACACTAGGGTTGGGGGATTGTATTCCCATCCTATTTTCTCATCATTTAAGTTTAGCAATTTCAATTTAATTCTTCATTCTTCATTTAGATAATTTAGTTAGTTGCATATTTTATCATAGTTTCATAATTGCATTTAGTGTAATCAATCCCAAAAACCAAAATCAAATCTTTTCCTTTCTTTTTAGAGTCATCGTTAGGATTCCTCCGTCTTATCCCATCGTCACAACCCCGTTGTCCTTTTTCCCTGAGGATCGATACCCGACTTGTCGGATTATTACTTGAACGACAGGCTTGCACTTGAGCCTAGAGAGTACACACTTTAGAGACACATTCTGAGTCGTGTCAGATAATGGCAAAGAGTAGACTTATGATGTTGGATTCGCATCCAGTCCCCTCACATTCCAAGCGGACATGAAAGTGGTGTCTACTCTACGATCAGAAAAATAAGTTAACAACATTATTGATGTCCTCCATGATGTGCCAAACCCACCCACCCATAATTTCCCATTAGAACCTCTCCATAAGGTTCCAACACCCTACAAGTCCACAGAAAAGAATGAGTCTAAACATAATGAGTCCACCACTATCTATGTGCCCAAAGAACCTTTCCCTCATAGGCTGGCTCCGACAAAGAGAGCCCAATAATTTGATGATATCAGGAAAGTATTTCAGAATGTTCACATTAACATTCCATTCTTTATCGTGATTAAACAAGTTTCCTTCGATGTTATATTCTTAAAGGACTTGTGCACTGTGAAGCATCGAACGAATGTGCCTCGTGATGCCTTGGTCACTAAGCAAGCCATCCATAAGAACAGTGTTTTGAAATATATAGACCCCAGGCATCCTACTGTCTCTTTCATGTTAGGAGATAAGTTCATTACTCGAGTTTTACTTGATTTAGAGGCTAGTCTTAATTTGTTACCTTACTCCCTCTACCTTGAGTTAAGTCTATAAAATACGAAACCTACATGAGTTACTCTTCAACTTGTTGATCGTTCCGTGAAAATGCCTATAGGAACAGTTGTAGGGTTTTTGGTGAAAGTTTTTTTACTTACTACCATGTGGATTTCATCATCTTAGACAATCGTGCACCCTACTCAACTAATATTACTATCATATTGTGTCACCTCTTTTTGGCAACTGCAAATGCCATCATAAATTTTTGTGATGGCTCCATGAATCTTTCTTTTGGCCACATGATCGTTGAAGTCAATATCTTCCACCTGATGCAATAAAAAGCCGATGTTGATTCTATTGATGAGGTGTGCGTGATTAACTCCTTAGTCCAAGAAATGTTGGATCAAACATACCCCGAATATCATATCCAACAATATTTGGCTCACTTTGGGTCCGATTTTGATATTGATTCCTCCATATTTGAAGTGAATGACTTGTTCGATTCCAGGCCACTGATGGACACTTCGGTATGTGCCACTCCATTTGAGTCCCTCTCTATCGAAACTCTAAATTCTGTGGATCACCCAGTTAACCCATGCCTCGATATTTCCTCGGACTCTGTTTCTGCGTATGTGTTTGATGTCTCTCCTGAGCTACCACCTAGTTTAGAGCTTAAGTCATTAACAGTTGAGTTGAAATATACTTTCTTAGACACATCACCCAGTCATAATTGCTTCTGACTTTACCCAGAAATAATAAGAGAAATTGTTCCACACTCTCACTAAATATAACACTTCTATAGGGTGGACCATTTCAAACATTCACGGTGTGAACCCCAATGTTTGTAGCTATCACGTTCATTTGGAGGCGAACACCAAAACTTCTCGTGAGCCCCAACTTCGACTCAATCCTACAATGAAAGAAGTTGTGAGAGATGAAATTTTAAAATTACTTGATGTCGGTATAATTTACCCCATATCGGATAGCCAATGGGTCAGTCCCATTCATGTGGTGCCTAAAAAGTCTGACATCACCATCGTTAAAAACAGTGATGATGAGCTTGTGCCCACCCGCATACAAATCGACTAGCTTGTTTGTATTGATTATAGAAAGCTCAATGTTGTCACTCGAAAGGTGCAAGAACGCTTAGTAGGCCATGCTTACTACTGCTTCCTTGATGGATATTTAGGGTACAACCAAATACGCAATGCCCCCGAAGACCAAGATAAGACTACCTTTACTTGTCCCTTTGACACCTTTGTGTACCCTCGTATGCCGTTTGGCCTTTGCAAGGAACTTGTGACTTTTCAAAGGTGTATGACTAGTATTTTCAATGACACGATAGAGCATTTTATCGAAGTTTTTATGGATAATTTTCTCTTGTTTGGTTCATCATTTGAACAAGGCCTATCTCACCTCACTATGGTCCTTCAGCGTTGTCAAGAAAAGAAGTTGGTCCTAAATTAGGGAAAATGTCATTTCATGGTAAAAAAAAAGGGTGTGATTTTAGGTCTCATTGTCTCTAGCTCCGATATAGAGGTAGTTAAAGCAAAAATCGACTTGATTTCCATACTTCCTATTCTTAAGTCTATTATGGACATCTGCTCCTTCTTAGGACATGAGGGCTTCTACCGACACTTCATTAAGGATTTTTCAAAAATTTCTCAACCTTTAACAACCATTTTATCTAAAGATGTCCCATTTGTATTTGACGACGCATGTGTCGCAGCTTTTGAGCGCCTCAAAGCCGATCTCACTTCCACCCCTATCATTCAACCTCACAATTGGTCTCTCCCATTTGAGCTCTATGTGATGCATCTGATTTTTCACTTGGTGATGTGCTTGGATAGAGGTTTAACAAGCAGGTTATATAATCTATTATGCTAGTAAAACCCTCCATGATGCTCAACTCAATTACACGACAACCAAAAAAGAGTTATTGGCGGTAGTGTTTGCTTTTGATAAGTTTCAGTCATATTTTATAGGTTCCCCTATCTTCGTGTACACTGATTATGCTGCCCTAAGGCACATTCTTCTCAAAAAGGATTCAAAACCATGATTGATAAGGTGGATAGTCTTATTACAAGAGTTTAACCTTGAAATCCACAATAAGAAAGGTCGGGAAAACGTAGTTTCTGACCATCTTTCTCGAATTACAATTACGTCTAAGTCCGATCATATCCCCATATTCGAATCATTTCTCGATGAACAAATTTTCTCTATCTCCACCTCACCTTGGTATGCTGATATTGTCAATTTCCTCGTTACCGACCAACTTCCCAATCATTGGTCGAAATAGGATCGCTCCAAATTCATGGTGAATGTGAAGTTTTAGTCTTAGGATGACCCGTTCCTTTTCAAGTATTGCACTGATCAAGACACTCGTCATTGTGTTCCCGAGTGTGAACAACTAAGTATTCTGTGCTTCTGCCAAGAGGGTGCATGTGGTGGCCACTTTAGCTCAAAGAAATCCGCTGCCAAAATTTTGCAAAGTGGTTACTATTGGCTCACCCTTTGTCAAGATGCCCATCACTATTGCCAAGCATGCTTTAAATGCTAACAATTTGGGCGTATATCTCGACGTCATATAATGCCTCTCACACCCATCTTAATTGTTTAAATATTTAATGTGTGGGGTATTAATTTCATGGGTCCATTTCTCTTCTCTTATGGTTTCCAATATTCTTTTTGCGGTTGACTACGTCTGCAAATCGATTCAAGCAATCGCTTTCCGAGCCAATAACCATCTCGTTGTGGTTAATTTTCTTAAGGATCATGTTTTCACACATTTAGGAACCCCCAACGCTATCATTAGTGATGGGGGTAAATATTTTTATAATCTAGTATTTGACCACCTTGTCAAAAAGTATGGTGTTATCTACAAGGGTGGTCTCTCTTACAACCCTCAGACTAGTGGTTAAGTTGAGGTTTTTAACTGCGAGATCAAGCAAATTCTTAAAAAAACTGTCAATCCTAATAGGAAAGACTGGTCTTTATGATTGAACGATGCATTATGGGTAGACCGTATTGCATATAAGACTTCGATTGGCATGTTTCCTTATCGTTTGGTCTTTGTAAAGCCTTGCTACCTCCCTGTCGAGCTTGAACATCATGCATATTAAGTTGTAAAAGTCCTTAATTTTAATATTAACGAGGCAGGAGTCCATAGGAAGTTACAACTTAATGAACTGGAGGAAATAATAAATGACGCCTATGATTTGTCCAAGAAGTAGAAGGACAAAATGAAATGAATTCATGACCAAAGCATCATGAGAAAAGAATTCCACCATGGTCAAAAAGTTTTGTTATACAATTCCCATCTTCATCTCTTTCTCAGGTAGCTGAAAACCAGGTGGTCTGGACCCTTCATTGTTGTGTCGGTTACTCCTTATGGTGCCATCAACGTTTAAAATCCCAAGGATGGTAGCCTTTTTCAAGTTAACAATCAACGTTTGAAGCCTTTTTTACAGTTAGGCCCCATTCAAATTGAAGAAATTGACCTAATCTATGAAGACTGATGCTTCAGTCTTGTTTGGGGTGATTATCATTGCCCATTTTTTCTGCCACCCCGTGCTTTCATAGTTCTTATCTTTAAGGTGATTTCCCTTCGATCTGGCTGGAGACATTAAACTTAGCACTATCAAGAGGCAGTCCTCTGTTATGAGTATGAGTCTTATCATGTTTGGTGGTGGTGGAATGCTTTCCATGTTTATTTACTTCTACACATTTTTCTCTCATTACTTATTTAGGTCTCATTACTTGTACACATTTTTCTCTCAATGCTTTACTTGTCCGGAGGTAGTCTTTCACATCCTATCTATGAGAAATGATTGAAATTTTGTGTTGTAATTCTATCATTTTGATTCAAACTAGAGATAGGCTTTTCAACATGGTGAAAATTATAATATAATTTTCATCTACTGTTATTTTATATTATTTAATTAAAATTAGTTTGGTGAATTTTCCCTAGCGGGTGATTCATTTGATTAGTTTTAATTCATTTTGAGTAGTATTGTAGGAATTAAAATTACTTTTCTAAAAAAATATTTAATTAATTCATTAGTGTAATGAGAATTAACTTCTTAATTAAATGAATATTTTGGAAATCAACCAAATTAAAATAGTTCAAATTAGTGTTAATTGTGTAAAGTGGGGGTGGATTTCACTCCTTGTTTCTTTCTCATATTAGTTTAATCCTTGTTTTATTTCTCATCATTTTATTACTTATATTACCTTAGATTTATATTCAACTAGATTTAGTCTCATTCACACCTTGAAAATTATTTTTCAAAAGAAAATATAAAAATATATATATTTGGTTTGACATTCTTACTTACCATTATACAAATTCATATTATGTTTTGGTTGAAGGAAATTTTTGATTAGAAAGGATTTACAACAACGATACACTAAAAAGCTTTCTATCAAGGAGTGTGGTTCCCAACAAAGGACTTGTCTAAGAGATTCAGGTCGGGTAATGACAATTTCAGGCAAGGCCAATAGGGCCAAGGGGACTAGACTTGAGGCCAACAGGGTCGAGGTTATCAGGGGTAGAGACAGGGTAAGCCTCGCTAGGGGTAGTAGGGGAAAATGATGACATATTTCACAGGGAAGTGCTTCGTATATGGGGAGTAGGGACACATGAGACATGCATGCCCGAATAAGTCTAGGGGCTAGCAGGAGGATGCCTAGATGGGGTAATAGTTATAATATCTTTCAGCCCTATCGGCAGCTCCATCATTGCTACCTCTGTAGGGATATTTGCAGTTTCGGAGTGTATAAAATGTCTAAGGACCACTTTTACTGCCAGCGCCGCCATCTAGTGAGGGTATGTTTCTTATCTATGGGATATGGGAGGAGTTTTATTTGACATGGGATCACCACACTCATTTATTAATACTATATTCACACCTGCGATGGTGTAGTGGATAGAGCATCAGATATCATTATGACCGTAGATTTAGCGCTGGGGAGTGAGGCTCTCATCCGTTCCATCGACAGGGGAGCGGGTGCGGACATGGGTAGGTTATGATTATTAATGGATCTTCTCATTTTAGAGATGTCGGAGTATGATGTTATTCTGGGTATGGACTGGTTAACGATTATTCATCTCGAATCATGCACATATATACCCCCTATACTTATGTATTTTAGCCCCTCGGGTACTTTAATTCCTATAATTATGCTCGATAACCAGAAAACCTCCTCTTTATATGACAACATGTTATTTGAAGTATTATTAAGTTTTGTAGGTGTTACGGTGCTTAGTGTGAAGTTTGGATGCATTTCGGTAAAGCTCCATCAACTATCGCACGTTCAGGGGCAAATAAGTGAATTCACACTTTAGGGTATTTGTCAAAAGTCTTCACGGTTGTTGAGGCCCTTAGAATATGCTTCACGTGGCCGTGAACTGTGCTCGAATACAAGTCCTAACGAAGATGTTACGGGCCTTTGAGCGAAGGAAGAAATATTAGAAAAGTCTCAAGACAAAACAATTAAATAACTGCCTTATATGTCCTGGTTCTCTTTTGCACAGAAAGTCCTACGATTTTTCCATTCCTAGGGTCTTGGACAAAATGAGAATGCACAAATTGAAAAGGATCTTCGGCCACACTCGATTCATAGCAGGTCTTTGAACAAGAAGGGAAGTGGCCTATTGTAAATTGGGATAAAATGGCAGATCCGTGCGAATTAAAGCAGGTCCCAGTGAAAACAGAGGACCGGTCGGCTGACCCCTAGCCCCTGGTCAACCGATGAAAGTGATTTTGCCTTTAGTCCAAAGCAGTGCATTTTTCCCCTCGGACCGATCGATCGGGCCCCACCCGCGATCGACCGGAGTCGCCAGTTTCATCACGCTTTACCCTCTTTTATTCTTTTTCATTTTCTTTATTTGTAACTTAGTATAAATAGCAAGCTTTATTTATTTTTGTAAAAATATTTTATTATCTCTTATTTTTAGTTTAGAAACTAGGGTTAGAACATTTTGGGGATTTTGTGGAGTTCCCCTCTCCTCCATTTTCTAGTTGGGTTTTCACCCATTAATGTAAGTGGATATTATTCACCTTCTTCCTTCTTATTTATTTAAGCTTTATGCCATTAGTTACTTGTTATTTATTTATTTTCTTCCCTAGATAAATTGTTATAGTTGATTTATTTCTTGTTTGCTTTAATTAATTAGTTGCTTTAATTAATGCCATTTAATATGCTTTGTAGTTAAGTTAAATTAGGTTGTGATTAATGGAACTCACCTTTGTTTCAATGGGTCGCTTTGCTTTGGTGATGGAGTTTATGTATTTAATTCGATTGGGTTGTTCTTATTATTACGCCTAGGAGATTTAATGGGTATATCATGTATGGTCCGTATTTATGACTTTGCGTGTGTAATTTACGGGGTATTTGTTGATGCCCAAATCATATTAGGCTTTAAGGCAAATTTAGGGGGTGCCAACTCTAGATTTAATTTATTGTTGAAATGAGATTCAATCTTACTAAATTCGTAGTCCCATATAACAATTTATATGCATTAAACTGAGGTGAGGGATATTAGTCGCAACCTATAGTTGTTATCCGCTTTTATTAATCTTAGTTTAAATACACACGCCTAGTTATCCTTTCCTTTTTGTTAACAATTACCTTTTAAACTTTTATTTAGAAGTATTAGACCAATATAATTCGAACAACAAGTCTCTGTGGATTTTCGATACCCGAACTGGCCGCTATACTCCCTTAAAAGAGTGTAGTCACAGTTTAGGTTTTTATATTGAGTTGGTGAAAAGAAAATAATGATTGTCATACTGACACTGTGCTACCTTTTCACCCTCGATCAAAATGGCGCCGTTGTCGAGGACTTATTTGCTTTAGAATTAAATTGATTTAGTATTTCGTAGTATTTTCTTTCAATTTGTATTCTTTGTTAACAATTTTTGTAGGACTTCTACATTTGGGCGCCAAGAAATGCTTGAATTTTTTGACTGCACATCACTTTGTGGAATTCGCCATCTCGAGCTTTTCTTTGGGTTAAGCATGTCTTATTCCAATTTTTCGGTAATCGTAATGATAATTCTTAAAATTCGCATACACCTATGACTTTTGGTCAATACTTACAAGCCCAAAAAGTTGAAACATCTAAAATGTCTTTGGGTGAGTATTACCAAAGTCAAGTTATAATTATGGAAATTTTGAGAATGATTATTCCAATTTTGGGCCACAATATCCTTATGATAAGAATGTTGAAACAATTTGCAATAGCTTTCAAAATTCTTATAGTAATGATTTTGATAATAGTTGCGTGGATGATTTTCAAAGTTCTTATTTGCAAGAATCCACGCCTAGGCCTATGACTTTCGGAGAGGGCTTGCACATTCTTGAAAATGAAAATTTTGAAAACCGTTATCGAGAAGAAAATTATTGTTGGGAGCATGAGTTGAATTTATTATTTGAATCCAATGACGATTTTTCTTCTGAGACTTTTGAAGTCGAGGAGTGTTTTGAACAAATGAGGATTTTGTGCCTACTTTGGAACAAACCATTCTTGACTTAGCCCATGGTATAATAGAGAATGAAATTGAGGAAGAAATGGACGTAGTATCCATTTGCAATGAAATGATTTATTCTTTGGCCTCCAAAGAAGAAAATTTCATTGAAAATGATCTTATTTCCTTCGAAACTCAATCTTCAAGCGATGATGACTTATCTCTTGAGTTTGAATTTCTTTTGTCCCCATCTTTATTCTATATTATCGAATCGATGCAAGTACCCGCTGAATCGGTTTCGAACTTTAAAACATTTAACCCTTTCACCGATGAGGAGTATGTAACAACCCGTCCTTTGGGGGATAATTAAATTCCATAATTGGGTATAAATTGGAAATTTGAGGAATTTCTCAGAATAGTGATTTTTGGGATTCTTAAGAATTAGATGATTTTCGATGGGCGTTGTATTTACGTTGGGATTAACTAAATATGTCGGAGTATTTTAAATTATATGTCGCCGTTGAGTAAAGCGACAAAAGGTAACATTTTTAATTGTAAAACCCATAGTGAGAGGCAATGGGTTAAAATAGTGGATTGCAGTCAAGTACCTCGGATGGAAATTTTGACTATGCGGTGAGTCTCGGAATGGTCGAGATAGTCAGAAAAGAGTGTCCGACGGTCGAAATTGAGTTTCGAGAATTTTTAAACGAATAGGGACTCGCAATTGAGTAAACGAGTCATTTTTGGGTTTTAAGGGGTATAAACCATTTTCTCCCTATATAAGGAGGGTGAGGGGGAGATAATAGAAAGAAAAGAGAGAAGAGAGAGATAAAGGAAGAAAAAGAAGAGAAAAGGGAGATTTCGGGCCGAACTCCGCCGGACTCGACTAAGATTGTCGAATTTTATCCACGAGGCAAGTGTTTACTTGCTTTATTTACTTTTGAGCATAAATCTCATATCGTAGTTTGGTAATAACAAGCCCCAAAGATTTTGGGTTGGGTTTTCGTGGATAAAACGGGTTTTGGGGAGTTAAAACGAATAAACCCCAATAATTTTACAATTCGAGAAACTTAGGATTTAATCGAAATTAATTGTGGGTTTCGGGTTCTAGGATGTTTAGAACCCTTGTTATATGTGTAGATGTTGTTGTTTGAGGTTGTTGGACGTTAGAGACGGAGATAGAAGCTTGGGAGAAGCTTTAATGTCCAAAAAAACTTCTCAGAGAAGAAGTTATCCGCCGTGATCGATCGATCGAGGGTAGAGGATCGATCGATCGAACCACCGATCGATCGACCTTCAGGAAGTCAGACAATTTTTCCTAGGGTTAATTGGATGGGATGAATTCCAATTTTAATTGATTCTAGATTATTTAAGAAAGGAAATAAGTAGTCTTTTAAGGGTAAATAGTCATCCAATGGAGGGAAATTATGGGAATTAAGTGAGTGTTTTATGTGTGTGACACTAAAATGTTATTTTCGAGGAAAACATAATAGTTGAGAAATTAGGAGGTTGGGGTTCCTAAAATAGGGTGGGGACCTCTAAACGACTATTTGGACAAGATGTAGTCCTTGGGTTTGTGGGAAGGAAACCCACAACCTATTCAATTTTAGGGTATTTGGGGTCGATTATCAATTGGGATAGTTTCAGTGGCCATTTTGGCCTATATGATTATACATGTGGGATAACATAATTTTGTTGATGATGGTTGAGGGAATCCTATGAGATTATTAGGATGAATTGGAGAATGTACTTATTTAGTTAATGTAAATTGGTATATTTGGAGATATCCACTAAATCCTTAGATGGGAATAAGGTATTTATTATTTATCAAGTGAGGGAATACTTTCGATATGGTATCGTGAGTATGTGAAAGCATGAATATAATTCTTTGAGAGAATCTTTAGGATTATTGGTCATCGCTATGTGTGATTGGCAATTATGGCCATTCACATATGTATATTCGAGGAGGAATATATAGTATATATATATACTATTTAATTAAAGTATATATTATATGAATACATATGTATCTATATGTGATTGCATATGTGTGTTTAGATGGCTGGTTTCCACTGGCTTCCCCTTTGAGTATAGGGTTGGAACAGCCGAATTACATATATGCTCTAGTGCGATCCTGGGAGGTTGCACGATGTGGGTGAATCCCCTAGCTCGAGGAGCAGGGTGAGTATAGTCCTCGGGTCATTATTGTCCCGCGTTCGAGTGCGATTTATGTGATTCCCACTTTCAGGGGGGAACCGACCGCCTGCACCATTGTGTATATGTTTACCATGACCATTGAGTAAGTCTGGATTGGTACCGTGGTATATTGAGTAAACCTGGATTTTGGATCGGCACTATGAGACCGCATCCTCGAGTTATAGCTCGTTGGGATGGTTATTATGCTTGTGTGTATGGTATATTACTTGTGCATGAGAATAATGTAATATATATATATATATATATATATATATATATATATATATATATGAGATTCTCAGTCCGGGAGATAGATCCGGATGTGTATTATGAAAACGAATATAAAGTAAACCTCTGTCCGAGAGATAGAGCCGGATGTGTATTATAAAGAATGAATATAAAGTAAACCTCAGTCCGGGAGATATTATCCGAATGTATATTGAATTATGTATATTAGAGTAAGTATGTTATGTATATCATTATATAGTATGTATATACGTGGTGTACTGAGGGTCTGATGGATCTCGACGATTGAGCTTGCCCCGTAGTAGTGTATAGGGGGTACCTTGTTTGGATTTCGCTCTGCGAGACACCCCACGCACGAACATGGCAGAGTGTTGAGACTAGGGAGAAGTTTAGCCCTTAGTACTTGGAATAACTAGGGTAGTTAGATGATGGGTGACAGATTAATTAGGCAGCGTAGCTTGACTAGGATGTTTATAGGGATGCGCTAGGTGTGCACTATTAGAAGAGAGGTGAGGGGTATCTCATGGGATTGCGATACCAAATTTAAATATGAGATATACCTATTTTTTTAAAATAAAGCATTTATGCACTTGCTAAATATTTTTCACAATTGGGCTCTGACCCGTTTATCTACTTTTCCCTCTCTTGCTATATATATAGGTGTCCAGACATAGGGACGCCTGGATGACACTTCCTTCGAGTCAGACGTCTGCTGCAGCAGCTGTGGATGCATGTAGGTTCTCGATAGACGATTCTACCCTTATACTCTAGATATGAGGTACTGTATAATTATTCGGGCCAATGGCCCAATTGCATTTATCTATTCTTTTTCGCCTTTTAGTGCGGCATTCGATTTGGTTATATCATCTATGAACCGAGTGTTCGGTTATTTTATTTCATTTCAGTTTCATTTACATAAACTGCATGGATGTTTTATTTGTGTGGGTGTTTAAAAAGAATAGTTAAGTAAAATTTTGACGCCAGCCTAATAGGTTATTAGTAATTAAATTGGTTTTTGACAGTGATGCTAAGAATGATCCATATGCGACTCCTCTTTTAATTTGATATAGGAGTGATCGCCCGGTATTTTATAAGGCAGAGTGTCACAGATGGTATCAGAGCATCAGGTTCTAGTGTCCTTAGGAATCTATGCGGACGTACTACGCTTTCATCGTTGCTCTTGATTTGATATAGAGCCTCAGGATTAGGATTGTTCGTTTCTCTTAAGAGATTTTATTCTCCTGCCATAGTATAAGATTATGTAAAACTTTTGCATGCTCGTTTGAGATTCGTGTGCAGGGCTTGGATGGCAGCAGGAGGCGGGGCTTAGCTGGAGCAGCTGGTAAAAGTTGGGGACGAGGACCGTAGTAGAGGTCACTTCCCTTGTAGTCTTTGCTAAGGATTGTTGCAACGACTACTAAAGTATAGTAGTTATGAGTACCTCCATACCGCCGTAGTAAAGAGGGGTACTAAAGTTAAATTTCCCAGTGACGATAAGGGTTCGAAAGGGATCTTACGGATAGTTTTAACCGCGAGTCCCCATAATTCAGCAAGAATGAGAAGAATGCGGTTTCTGAATTATTCACATAAGGATCGGCCAGAGGCCCATAGTGAATAAAGAGTAATATGGAGGAGTGAAACTTATACCGAGGTGAGGTAGGTGCAATGAATAATGGGTCCTTTCGAGGAATGATAGGCTCACTAGAGAAGTGTTGTTAATACTTATGGAGAATGGGTATGTTCGAGGACCCCGTTGGTGGACATCCACCCGGGGAATTTGTTAAAACGAGGTTGTTGAGGTTGGTAGTGGAATATCCTTCTAACAAGAAGAAGTTAGGGGGAATTAGTAAAGTGATTGTTAGGATCACGACAATGGAGTCCAAGATACTGATAACTTTATCATAGTCAGGAAGGCCAGTGATGAAAATAGTGATATGGAGTGCGGAGCCGCACGGGTGTCATTTCCCGATAGGAATAAAGCACAAGTTTAGGGTGCCTAGTTGGGGGCATAGAGTTAAGTAATTTTGGTTCAGTTAGGACAAGTGTACCAGGTCCGAGAACCAATTGGAGTAGATATCTGCGAAGTTGTTGTTATGAGTTTAACCTCAGAAGGAAGAGGTATAATTGGCGTGGCTAGATAAAGTCGCGGTGTTCGTTAGCCCCAGACTCGTGGGGGTAATTTGAGCTTTGTGGCGGTATCGATAACATTATGTAATGTAGGCCTATGTGTTTTTCGCGGTAGCGGAGTTATTTTTCTTTCATTCACTATAAAAGCGGGTGTTGATATTTTGAATATATATATATCTAGCTTATGATACTCGGCTTATATGTTTATACGAGTATGGTAATATTATGAGTATATTATATTCTTCGTTGTTCGGAGCGATAGCAAGCTAATGATTGCAAGACTATAGTGTCCACGGTTCTAGGGTGGAACGGGTTGTTGCTGCGATATATCACCTGGATACAGGTTGATTTCGCCTTTGTTAATATGGATATATGGAACTTCGGTGAGCAGATGTTTCATTATCATGATTTGAGTGCGTGGCGACCTTATAGATGTGATTTAAGGTATGCAGGGCTGATTGTCGAGCTGTGAGTTTAAGCTCATTATTGATTGCGCAAGGGCTGAGTGGGGTGCGAGCGCTTAGTGGTATGGCTCCTGGATAGAGATGGGAGTTCAGACCACATTTGGTTGAAAGAGGGGATAGGATTATCCCGGTTGTATATTAAAAAATAATGGACCTCCATGACCGACAAAGTTAAGTAGTAGTGTGTTGGAGGGGTTCCTTGTTTGGATTTCGCTTTGCGAGACGATCCACGCATGAACCTTAACGACGTCGGGAGTGGAGAGATGTTATAGGATGCAAGGATGCTGGTTTTATGGATAAGTCATATAGTGTGGATGAAACACTATAGACTATGAGCCATGTGATGATGGTATGCTTATGGAAATACTGTGCTATGGAAAAGCACTAAAGTGGTCCTCTCACCACAAGTGGGTGGGTGAAGTAGGACTTAGAGAAATTGATTCGAGGATTGTAGCCAGGCCTTAATGAAAAGGCAAATTTTGAGGAAGTATATTTTGGGTATGATAATCATAACGCTTTTGCAGAGAGCGGACACTTCAATTAGTTAGATTTTCCTTTTCGCTCAGGTGGGAGGATAGAATAGTAGATCTACGTGGGTAGGTTAGTGAGGTAGGATTTAAGACGTACTGCTGGTGTGCCTTAGGTCGCTATATCTTGATGGCCGACAACGCGAGGGAGTAGTGTAACGGGAGGGTTCCTTGTCTAGATTTCGCTTTGCGAGACATCCCACGCATGAAACCAAGCTAATGTTGGAAGTTGAGAGAGGCCTTGGGCACTAGGGATATACTTAGGATTGTACTCATTTCGCGTAGGTGGGGAAACGCCTAGATCGTAGGATTATTAGACTCTTAAGTCACTAAGGTTAGTGGCGCCGAAGTAAAGAGATAGTTCTGAGTTAACCACAAGAATATTTGTTGATTAACCCTGAGTAGAATTGAGTTTCGCGGGATGGGAGGACCCATATGTGAGTATTATACCGAGGAAAGGAGGCCCTTATTTAGAGAGAGTATTACGTGTCGAGCGTTTACAATGGTTGTGCAGATGTGAACGGGTTAAAAAGGTGTATGGGCACTTTGGTAAGTTGGTTTTATATACTGCCCGAAATAGAAAAGTCTTAGTGTATAAAGTTGGAGTTTATGCCGGGAGGCAGTCACGAATGGATTTGGAGTGTGTTGGATGGAACGTCGTGCCCAAGATAAGAAAGGGCACTGACGAGAGTGGTCGAGCGTTAGAGTAATTTCTTATAGGGGGAAATTAGATATCCAGATTTTGATGAGCGAACCCTTAAAATCGTGTTTGGATGTTAGAACTGCGGCTGTAGGCTTGTCTTTCTACAGGGGCACTAAAAATGATGGGTGCGATGCGACGGTATTAGAGTCACTTTACAACCTTGGTAGCCGTATAGTATATGTTTGGGAACCATTAGGTTAGTATCGTTCCCCTTGAGGTATTAGGATTTGGAGCGATCTTGGGTTAAGTACTGGTAGCATCGGTTTCATCTGAATTTCGAGGACGAAATTCCGTTGTAAGGGGGGAGTATGTAACAATCCGTCCTTTTCGGGATAATTAAATTCCATAATTGGGTATAAATTGGAAATTTGAGGAACTTCTCGGAATAGTGATTTTTGGGATTTTTAAGAATTAGATGATTTTTGATGGGCGTTGTATTTACTTTGGGATTAAGTAAATATGTCGGAGTATTTTAAATTATATGTCGCCGTTGAGTAAAGCGACAAAAGGTAAGATTTTTAATTGTAAAACCCATAGTGAGATGTAATGGGTTAAAATAGTGGATTGCAGTCAAGTACCTCAGATGGAAATTTTGACTGCGCGGTGAGTCTCGAAATGGCCGAAATAGTCAGAAAAGAGTGTCTGATGGTCGAAATTGAGTTTCGGGAATTTTTAAATGAATAGGGACTCGCAATTGAGTAAACGAGTCATTTTTGGAATTTAAGGGCTATAAACCCTTTTCTCCCTATATAAGGAGGGTGAGGGGGAGAGAATAGAAAGAAAAGAGAAAAGAGAGAGAGGAAGGAAGAAAAATAAGAGAAAAGGGAGATTTCAGGCCAAACTCCGCCGGACTCGACTCGGGATCGTCGAATTTTATCCACGAGGCAAGTGTTTACTTACTTTATTTACTTTTGAGCATAAATCTCATATCGTAGTTTGGTAATAACAAACCCCAATGATTTTGGGTCGGGTTTTCGTGGATAAACGAGTTTTCAGGTGTTAAAACGAATAAACCCCAATAATTTTACAATTCGAGAAACTTAGGATTTAATCGAAATTAATTGTTGGTTTCGGGTTCTAGGATGTTTAGAACCCTTGTTATATGTGTAGATGTTGTTGGTTGAGGTTGTAGGACGTTAGAGACGGAGATAGAAGTTTGGGAGAAGCTTTAATGTCCAAAACAGCTTCTCAGAGAAGAAGCTGTCCGCCGTGATCGATCAATCGAGGGTACAGGATCGATCGATCGAACCATCGATCGATCGAGGGTCATGGGTCGATTGATCGACCCTTCAGGAAGTTTGACAATTTTTCCTAGGGTTAATTAGATGGAATGAATTCCAATTTTAATTGATTCTAGATTATTTAAGAAAGGAAATAAGTAGTCTTTTAAGGGTAAATAGTCATCCAATGGAGGGATATTATGGGAATTAAGTGAGTGTTTTATGTGTGTGACACTAAAACGTTATTTTCGAAGAAAATAGAATAATTGAGAAATTAGGAGGTTGGGGTTCCTAAAATAGGGTGGGGACCTCTAAATGATTATTTGGACAAGATGTAGTCTTTGGGTTTGTGGGAAGGAAACCCATATCCTATTCGATTTTAGGGTATTTGGGGTCGATTATCAATTGGGATAGTTTCAGTGGCCATTTTGGCCTATATGATTATACATGCGGGATAACATAATTTTGTTGATGATGGTTGAGGGAATCCTATGAGATTATTAGGATGAATTGGAGAATGTACTTATTTAGTTAATGTAAATTGGTATATTTGGAGATATCCACTAAATCCTTAGATGGGAATAAGGTATTTATTATTTATCAAGTGAGGGAATACTTTCGGTATGGTATCGTGAGTATGTGAAAGCATGAATATAATTCTTTGAGAGAATCTTTGGGATTATTGGTCATCGCTATGTGTGATTGGCAATTATGGCCATTCACATATGTATATTCGAGGAGGAATATATAGTATATATATATACTATTTAATTAAAGTATATATTATATGAATATATATGTATCTATATGTGATTGCATATGTGTGTTTAGATGGCTGGTTTCCACGGGCTTCCCCTTTGAGTATAGGGTTGGAACAACCGAATTATATATATGCTCTAGTGCGATCCTGGGAGGTTGCACGATGTGGGTGAATCCCCTAGCTCGAGGAGCAGGGTGAGTATAGTCCCCGGGTCATTATTGTCCCGCGTTCGAGTGCGATTTATGTGATTCCCTACACCGTTGTGTATATGTTTACCATGACCATTGAGTAAGTCTGGATTGGTACCGTGGTATATTGAGTAAACCTGGATTTTGGATCGGCACTATGAGATCGCATCCTCGAGTTATAGCTCGTTGGGATGGTTGTTATGCTTGTGTGTATGGTATATTACTTGTGCATGAGAACAATGTAATATATATATCTCTCTATGAGATTCTCAGTCCGGGAGATAGATTCGGATGTGTATTATGAAAACGAATATAAAGTAAACCTCAGCCCGAGAGATAGATCTGGATGTGTATTATAAAGAATGAATATAAAGTAAACCTCAGCCCGGGAGATATTATCCGGATGTATATTGAATTATGTATATTAGAGTAAGTATGTTATGTATATCATTATATAGTATGTATATACGTGGTGTACTAAGGGTCTAATGGATCTCGACGATTGACCTTGCCGCCTAGTAGTGTATAGGGGGGTTCCTTATTTGGATTTCGCTCTGCGAGACACCCCACGCACGAACATGGCATAGTGTTGAGACTGGGGAGAAGTTTAGCCCTTAGTACTTGGAATAACTGGGGTAGTTAGATGATGGGTGATGGATTAGTTAGGCAGCGTAGCTTGACTAGTATGTTTATAGGGATGCGCTAGGTGTGCACTATTAGAAGAGATGTGGGGGGTATCTCATGGGAGTGCGATACCAAATTTAAATATGAGATAAAAACCTATTTTTTTTTAAATTAAGCATTTATGCACTTGCTAAATATTTTTCACACTCAGGCTCTGACCCGTTTATCTACTTTTCCCTCTCTTGCTATATTTATATATATAGGTGTCCAGACACAGGGACGCCTGGATGACACTTCCTTCGAGTCAGACGTCTGCTGCAACAGCTGTGGATGCATGCAGGTTCTCGATAGACGCTTCTACCCTTGTACTCTAGATAGGAGGTACTGTATAAATATTCGGGCCATTGGCCCAATTGCTTTTATCTATTCTTTTACAGCCTTTTATCGCGGCATTCTATTTGGTTGTATCATATATGAACCGAGTGTTCGGTTATTTTGTTTCATTTACATAAACTGCTTGGACGTTTTATTTGTGTTGGTGTTTAAAAAGAATAGTTAAGTAAAATTTCGACGCCAGCCTAATAGGTTATTAGTAATTAAATTGGTTTTCGACAGTGATGCTAAGAATGATCCATATGCGACTCATGTTTTAATTTGATACAGGAGTGATCGCCCAGTATTTTATTAGGCGGGGTGTCACAGAGTACTTGCTTGAGTTATTTTTCGTGAAGGCATCTTTGCCTACATATGCACCACCTCCCATTCCAAAATATTTGGGAGAAATTTCTATTTTTTTCCCCAATGTGTACTTGTCACCTGTTTTATCCAAATCCCCCATCATCCCTCTAAATCTTTTTTATTGGTGATGGTTCATTTCTTTCGCCTTTCACATGCCTTCCGTTATTTGAACGAAATTCCTAATTTTTGAATGGTATTCATGAAAGGGAGGGTCCCCTATTGATCCTCCAAAGTCAAATCGTATTTTGGGTGAACCCTAAAATTTTTTAACTTCTAGTGTATAGTTAGTTAGACGTTAAAATTATAGGTTGTAAATAGTTAGTTTTGTTTTATTTTTCTTGTATTTCTTTATTCTTACTTATTGTCTAGTGTAGTTTGTTAACTTTTTGTTATTTGTTTTTGCTATGCTTGGTACTAACATATTTTGTATAATCATTGGACTTGTACTTTCACGAGATCGCTCCATTTTAGGTAATGTCACTATTTCTCTCTCTTTAATTTGGTTCTTAATTCACATTGAGGACGATGTCAGGTTTTAACTTAGGGGTGTGGGATATTCTATCCATTCATTGGCAGTTTCTTTGATTTGATTATATATTCTTTCCAAGCATGCTCTTGTTGAAAAAAATTAAAAATTTAAAAAAAAAAATCTTTCTTTTTTCTCCTTTGTTGGGCATTTTGCCTTTGTTTTCGATGATAAATTTTAATAATTTCCCGATCCAATAGACAACTCAATGATGCATGTTCTCGATTTTAGAAGTTATTAGACTTTAGTCCTCAATCATTGATATTTTGAATGACTTCAGGAATTAAACTTTAATCCTATGAGAACATGCACTTTTCTTGCTTTATTGATTTGGTTTAAGATTTTTGTAACCCGAATTTTTTTATTGCATTTTATATACTTACATGTAGTGAGCTTTGGGATTTTCTTCGTTTGTGAGTGTTATACACTTCTCTTTCCTCTTTGAAAATGTTACAGTCATTGGTAATCTCACTATTCTTTCATTGATCGTTCATTAATTGAGTTTATATCATGAAATGTGTTACTTGAGCATTATTTTCAAAGTTTGTTTTGACTCGAGAATTGTGTAAACTATAGAAAATTATCATGGACCATCTTTGTTATGTCACCCATATTGACCTTGACCTCACATTAAATGCTTTCCCTCATCAACCCCTTTGAGCCTTAATATAGTGTAACAACTCGTGTATTTTTGGGCTATTTTAATTAATTTTTGGAAAATGGAGGAAAATAAAGTTTTTGATAAAATTATTTTTATTGCTCAAATATGTTGGTTATTATTTTTAAAGGCGATAATTTCAAATGGTTTCGAAATCGGAGTTAAAACGGATTTTAAAATGATTTTTAAATATTTTTAACTCTTGGAATTCTAAGTCGGCGAACATTCAGTAATTTTCAAGAGTTGTTTTGACTTCAAACTCTTCATTTCTTTGCCTTATTTAAACGAGTCTTTTGGATTCCAACTCTTCAGTTCTTTGCATTATAAAAGGGAGTTGTGGGCAACCTTTTTAACATACTTTTGGTATAAATTTTGGCAGCAAATATATTTTATATTCCTCTTCTTTTTATATACACATTGGCCCTTGAGATTTGTGAGTTCCAACCTTAGATTAGAGGTGTTCTTGGGGCTATTTTGTTAGAGGTTCTTGGAGAAGCTTTTGTAGATCTTTTGAGTTGATCTTGAGGATGTGATCGTTGGTTTCTCATCATGGTTTGAGGTATGGGGTTTTACACAATATGCTCCTTAAATCTCGCGAGTGTCATTCTCTTTGAATTCTTGTTTAATTGAACTCATATTTGAATTGATAAATTCATTGAAATCTGAAAAATAAATGTTGAAATCATTTTGATTCATGTGGTATCACTATATTCTTATTGAGCATGTTGTCATGAGATTTTAATATGACACGGATGTTGGGCACCCGCCAAAATTCCTGTTTCCCGGGCTATGGCTTGATAAAGCATATACGGATGTGGTGAGGCCTGGTGACCCGGTTAAAGTGTTGTTGAGAAATTATATTGATAAATGCTATTGAGATTTGCATTTTGATTTGAATATTCGTATTCGTGTTGTTACGTTTTATTCATCGTTAACATATATTTGTTGAGCATCTTTCTTGTCGTATTGTGTACTTCCCCATATTTTCTTTTAGTGGCAGGTTAGCGCGGATTTTGGGGCGCTATGGAGATTGATTTTAGCGAGGATTGTTTGGGAAAGAATTGTATTATTTTGATGTATAGAGCATTGAAGATTTGTATTTATTTTTCGAGTTAGATGTTGTATTTATTCGAGAGACTTGTTGTAATTGAAGAGATTGAGATTAGTGGATTTATATTATTATGGGTTTTTAGATGCTCTATACCTTGTTATTGTGGATTTGGATTTATTTTATCGCATTAGCGCTCCGTTCGCTCTCCCCGGGCGGGCGGGGTGTTACATATAGCCTTTCATTTCATAATCCTAAATCCCATAACCAACTCCACATTGGAGTTAAAAGCCATATATATTACCTTTCGTGCCTTTGTTTGGAATGATTCTTGGGATTGAATGATGTTCGCATTGTGGTTGCAATTAAGCATATGAGAGTGAGAAATGTAACGAAAAGAAAGAAGTGAAAAAGAGAAGAAAAAAAGAAAGTAGAAAACAAAAGAAAAAGAGAGAAAAAGAAGAAAAGAAAAGAAAGAGAAATTTGTATATGTTGTGTATAGTGTTCAATAAGCTTTGTTTACTCTCTCCAAATTCCAATCTAATATTTGTTATGGAATCATATTCCAATTTTGCATTTGCCCACATTTTCCATTATCCCGAGTTTTCATCTCCGAACACTTTGAATCCTTACATATTTCCTTCCTTTCATAACCTTAACCCCAACCCTACATTACAATCCTATAAAGTCCTATGTGATCCTAGGGTGATTCAATTCAAAAGTTTAAATAGTTTCGATAATATATGAAAATACATTTCGCCTCCTGTAATGACGGTATCTTTCATTGAGATTATATGTTTTTCAATTTATATATAGATTTCTTCTTTTGTGACATGTGCGCGGCCTTGTATCTATTTACATTTACTCTTTATGCCCGCATGTCCCATGTATTACCTCCATTTCATAGTGATTTCATTTGTTAAACGTAATGCCCGGTGAGGATTGACATATATGCACACGTTAATGTTTATTATCCGATTTATTTAAGTTTTTGCCAAATCATACTTTGCATGTGCTCGTTCCCCTCCATCATTTTAAGGTTTCAAATCTATGAAGTTCGTTCTATAGTGTTAATAACCATGGACTTTTCTGTGAATTCATTCACTTTGCTAATAACATGTTTACAATCTTTTTCTTTATTGTTGGTTTTATCGCATGTGACTGGGCATACATTTTGAGGAAACCATATGATGTTTGTGGTTTTCATCCCTGAAAACCCTTACGAGATGATACCCGCCCACTAGGTTAACCTAGGGATTTAATGGCTTATTGCATACGCTAAATGAAATCGTTCACACGCGAAAGTGGCTTTGATCTCTTTTGTACATATATCCTATCTTGTAGTTTTCCTATAGTTCTTCTTTCTTTGAATTTCATTGCTAGGGACTAGCAATGTGTAAGTTAGGAGGTGTGATTTATCCCGAATCATACACATATATACCCTCTATACTTATGCATTTTAGCCTCCTCAGGTACTCTAATTACTATAATTATGCTCGATAACCAGACAACCTCCGCTTTATATGCTAACATGTTATTTGAGGTATTATTGAGATTTTGTAGGTGTTATGGTGCTTAGTGTGTAGTTTGGTTACATTCCAGTAAAGCTCAGTCGACTATCGCACGTTCAGGGACAAATCAGTCAATTCACACTTTGGGATTTTTTTCTCAAAGTATTCACGAAAGTTGAGTCCCTTAGAGTATGCATCGCCTGCCCATGAACTATGCGCGAATTTGAGCCCTAACGAAGATGTTATTGGCCTTTGAACGGGGGAAGAAATATTAGAAAATTCTCAAGATAAAATAATTAAATAAATGCCTTATATGTCCCGTTCTCTTTTGCACAGTAGGTCATGCGATTTATCCATTCTCGGGGTCTCGACCAAAAAAAAAATGCACAAATTGAAAAGGATCTTTGGCCACACTCGATTCATAGTAGGCCTTTGAAGAAGAAGGGAACTGACCTGTTGCAAATTGGCAGAAAGTGCCAGACATGTGTGAATTAGAGCAGGTCCTAGTGAAAACAGAGGATCGTTCGACCAGTCCCTGGCAAACGGTCATTCGAGGAAAGTGATTTTTCCTTTGGTCGAAAGCAGTGTGTTTTTTCCCTCGGACCGGTCGACCGAGTCCCCACTCGCAGTCTACCGGGGTCTCAAGTTTCAGCACGCTTTACCTCTTTTTATTCTTTTTGCTTTTTCCTTTTCTTTTTTTGTAACTTAGTATACATAGCAAGCTTTGTTTATTTTTGTAAAAATATTTTATTATATGTTCTTTTTAGTTTAGAACCTAGGGTTAGAACATTTTGGGGATTTGTGAAGTTCCCCTCTCCTCTATTTTCTTGTTGTGTTTTCACCCATTAATGTAAGTGGGTACTATTCACCTTCTTGTTATTTAATCTTTATGCCATTAATTACTTGCTTATTTATTTCCTTGCCTAGATAAATTGTTGTAGTTTATTTATTTCTTGTTTGCTTTAACTAATTAGTTGCTTTAATTAATGCCATTTAATATGCTTTCTTGTTAAGTTAAATTAGGTTGTGATTAATGGAACTCACCTGGGTTTCAATGGGTCCCTTTACTTTGGTGATAGAGTTTACGTATTTAATTCGATTGGGTTGTTCTTGTTATTATGCCTAGGATATTTAACGGGGTATATCATGTATGCTCCGTATTTATGACTTTGGATGTATAATTTCCGGGGTATTTATTGATGAATAAATCATATTGGGATTTTATGCGAACTTAGGTCCTGAAAACTCTAGATTTAATTGATTGTTGAAATAAGATTCCATCTTACTAAATTTGTAGTCCCATGTAACCATTTATACACATTAAACCGAGGTGAGGAATATTAGTTGTAACCTATAGTTTTTATTCGCTTTTATTAATCTTAGTTTAAATACACAAGCCTAGTTATCTTTTTCTTTTTCTTAACAATTACCTTTTACACTTTTATTTTGAAGTATTAAACCAATATAATTCTAGCAACTAGCCTTTGTGGATTTTTGATACCCGGACTAGCCGCTATACTCCCTTAAAAGAGTGAAGTCATAGTTTAGGTTTTTGTATAGAGGTGTTGAAATGAAAACAACGATTGGCGTATTAACACTGCGCTACGTTTTCGCTCTCGATCAATAATGTACGGGGAGATGGTGGATTGTTATAGTAGGACTATGGTGTTCAATATTCCATGTCAGGATATGTTTCTTATAGCGATGCCTCATTCGAAGGGAGGGTTGAGCACGCATTAATAATATATTAAGGTGGAGATTTAAGAAGGTATAATCATCTCGCTAGATTTTATCCTTGTGGTTAGGGACTATGATGATGCATTTTAGAAGATATTGGGGTTACCTCCGAGTCTAGAAATTAAGTTTGTAATCGACGTAGCCCCGGAGATTAGGTCGATAACGCGAGCATTGTATCATATGGCTCCTTTAGAGATGCGGGAGTTGAGGGATCAGAATCAACAGCTTTTGGGGTAGGGTTATATTCTCTGGAGTACATCACCTTGGGGTGCCCCAGTTCTGTTTGTGAAGAAGAAGTATGGGTATTTATGATTGTGTATTGATTATCGGGAGTTGGACAAGGTCACGATTCAAAATAAGTATCCGTTGTCGCGTATCGATGACTTATTCGATCAACTGAGAGGAGAAACCTACTTCTCTAAGATTTATTTGAGAATGGGTACCATCAGTCACATATCAGGGATCAAAATTTACCTAAGATCACATTTTTTAAGAAATACAGGTATTATGAGTTGAGGGTTATGCCGTTTGGGCTAACCAATGTGTTAGCAGTTTTTGTGGATCTCATGAACAGGGTGTTCAGGGATTTCTTAGATGACATCTTGATTTATTCTCAGATAGGGGCCGAGCACGCAGAGCATTTACATATGGTTTTTCAGACATTGTAGAACCACCAGTTAGATGTCAAGTTCGAGAAGTGTGGATTTTGGTTGCGAAAGGTGCAGTTCTTAGGTCACATTGTCTTCGAGAGAGGGATTTCTATGGATCCGATTAAGGTGTCAGTGGTGAGGGAGTGGGGCCATCCCATGCTACCAATGGAGGTTCATAGTTTTCTGTAGTTAGTAAGATACTAATGTCGATTCATCGGAGGATTTTTTAAGTTTGCAGGTCCCTTGACAAATTGACTCGTAAGGGGGTGCCTTTTGTATGGAATGATCACTGTCAGTTAACTTTCTATGAGCTAAAAGACAAGTTTACTTCAACACTAGTGCTCGTATTGCTTAGGGGAGGAGTTAAGTACTTTTTTTTTACTGATGCATCCTTACAAATACTTGAGGGAGTTCTACAGCAGGAGGAGCGGGCTACAACTTATGCATCTCTCAAGCTTAATCCCCATGAGAAGAACTATCCCATGCATAATTTGGAGTTAGTGACAGTTATTTTTGCCTTGCGGATTTAGAGGCATTATCTACTGGGGGAGAAGTTTCTATTATTCATAGACCAGAAGTCATTACAGTATCATTTCTTGCAGAATGAGCTAAATATAAGGTAGCGTAGGTGGCTTGGTTCGTAAAGGATTATCAGTTTGATATCCAGTATCATCCGAGGAAGGCTAAAGTTATGAAAGATGCTTTGAGTCATATGTTGGCATAGCAGTTGGCAGTAGAGTGGAAGGCGAAGCAGGCTGAGCTTAGTCAAGGGGATGAGGTAGTCCAAGATTATATAACAGTGATAACTGTCACACCCAAGATCATTTCTAGGGTTGTAAAGGCACAAGAAGGGGATTCTTCTTGTTATAAGAGGATTGAGAAATTATTGGCGGGTGGAGCGGAGTCTTACTCACTCAGTTTTGAGGGTGGTTTACGCTTCAATGGGAGGTTGATTATCCTAGACGATAATAACCTAGGACATGCAATTATGGAGGAGGCTCATGGGTCAGGATTATCGGTACATTCCGGAGGGGAAAATATGTAGCAGGATATGAGGAGGCAGTATTGGTGGGCTAATATGAAGGGGGACATAACATAGTTTGTCTCCAGTGCACCACTTATCAGTTGGTGAAGGTTGATCATCAGAGACCAATCGATATTCTACCGCCATTGGAGATTTCGATATGGAAATGGGAGAGTATTTCAATGGAATTCATAATGAGGTTACTGAAATCATAGAGGGGTCATAATTCCATCCAAGGTAGCTCATTTCTTGCTATCTCGGGTGGATTATACGATAAGATAGTATGCACAATTTTCCATAGCAAAGATAGTGAGATTACACGGGGTGATGCTCAATAATGTTTCAGATCATGATAAGATCTTTGTATCCCACTTCTGGAAGAGTTTGTAGGAGGTGATGGGGACAGAGTTACATTTGAGCACAACATATCACATGCATATCAATGGGCAGACGGAGAGGGTAAATCAATTGTTAGAGGATATGCCGAGGATATGTATTCTGGACTTTAGGGTAGTTGGGAGTAGCATGTACCTTTGGTAGAGTTTGCGAATAACAACACATACCAGTTCACTATTAGCATGGAATCATTTGAGGCTTTATACATGATACCTTGTCCTTTGCCTTCTTATTGGTTAGAGGTGGGGGACAATAAGCTTCTCGATCCAGAATCGATTCAAGAGATGTTAATAAAGATTAATTTGATAAGGAGTTGTATTCGAGTAGTTCTGGACTAACAGAAGAGTTACGGCGATGTGAACTGGATATTTTTAACGTTTGATGTAGGTGATCAAGTGTTGGTGTCGGTATCTCCCATGAAGGGAGTGATGTGGTTCGAGAAGGAGGGGCGCCTAGGTATGTAGGGTCTTTTTCCATTATCGAGGGGGTAGGGCCGGTTTCATATAACCTCGCTTTATCAGAGTAATTGGAGAGGATTCACGATGTATTCCATGTGTCGTTATTGAGAAGGTATCTCGGGGATGACGTGGCTTACTAGCATATAGCATTGGAGGCGATTGACTTGAAGCTGAATATTTCTTACGAGAAGAGACCTATTGTCATTTTGGTCCATAGCAAGCACAAGCTACGGTCAAAGGTGGTACCGTTAGAGAAACCATTAGTATATGTACACTAGGGAAGCCACAATGTTTCCGAGTCAATGTGGAAGCCTGAGGATGACATGCGTAAAAAGTATCCAGAGCTCTTCATGGTAGGTACGTTCGAATTTCAGGAATAAAATTCCGTTATTAGGGGGAGAATGTAATACCTTGTACTTTCATGACTATTTGATTTTCATGTGCATTTAAATATTAATTTAATTAGGGAAATTAATTTGGGTTTCAATACATATTAATTTGCCAGTTAAGGATTAATATTTATTATTATATTTGTGTATTTGTTATGTGTTTATATTAAACATACATATTAGGTAGTTCTATCATTAGGAAGTTGCACGTAGTGGGCAGTCCACCCTGGCTTTAAGAAGCAGGTGTTGGATTGATTTTACAGGTCATAATACTATTGCATGGACAATGATAGGTGTTGGTTTGGATACTAGTTGGGTGTGATATGGTATGGTTACGACTCCCCAACATATGTTTATAACTGCCAATGTTTGTTTGTGTACATTTCGGTTCAGGGGTGAGATTCTGACTCGGTGGCCCAGTTGTGGTACGTGGTATACCTGGAGCCCGATAGCATACGAGGGATGTATCCGCGAGGTCCATGCTCTGGGGAGACGGTTAAACGTATATAGCAAGCGATATATATATATATATATATATATATATATATATATATATATATATATATATAATGTGTATATCTATTTATAGCACGAGTGTAACTATGATATTATATTATGTGAACACTTATTTATGGCACGTATGTCGCTATAATATTATTCATGAACTTATACCTAGTGAGTATAGTATATGCTTAGCTAATCGTGACTATTAATGGGTTTGGACTTGGATAGCGGTCATTATCCTAGTTAGACTGGGTAGTATAATTAGGATAATAAAATGAATGTATTAGGTGCACAGTGTAGATGAGAGGTGTAGTTTTATCTCATGTGAGTGTGACCGACAAATTAATTGTAAAAGTAATAAATTACGTGTTTTCTTAATTTAAAGCATTTAATTACTTGCAAAATATTTTCAAACATTTTCGGGCTTTGACCCTCGGGAAAATTTGTTTTCTTGTTTTCTTTCAAAAAACCCAAGTGTGCAAAGCAAGGATAGATCTTTCTTATCGTTGTAGTAGCTGTGAATGCTAGGAGATTGGCTTAGCCACCTCAGCTCTTTCTATCTAGATATGAATCTTTTATTCCAGTATTTCCTTTTGGGCGTGTTTCCCGTAGTTGATTAAAACTTTATATTTATGTGAGAGATGTTATTTCATTATTCAAGTTTTTATTTCTATGGATGATTATTGTTAGTGACTGATGGTTTATTCGGTTCGCATTTATTTATTTATGCATGTCGCTCATTCTATTCATATAGTTGTATGGCTTTATTCGTTATATTTATATTACTTGTTGTGAGAGTGATGTTGAGAATGAAATCATACTGGATTCCTATTTTATTTTAGTAGCGGATTGACCACCCGATATTAGAATAGGTGGGTTGTCACAGTTAACCCCGTAAATTACAAATGGATTTTTATAAGAAAGCTCAATGAGAAAAATAAAACCAGTCGATATAAGGCACAACTTGTGGCACAAGGTTTCCTGCAGAAACTTGAGATTGATTATAATGAAACATACTACCCCGTTATGGACGGTATAACTTTCAAATATCTTAATAGTTTAGCTGTCTCTGGAAATCTTGATACGAGGCTTATAAATGTTGGGTTCGCTTATTTATACGGGGAATTAGACACAAAAATTTATATGAAAATACCTGAAGGGTTTGCTTTTCCAGAAGTAAAACCAAGGAGTTCATACTCAATTCGACTAAAACGTTCACTATATGGCTTAAAGCAATCCAGAAGGATGTGGTAGAACTGTCTTAGTGAATACTCTTATAAGGAAGATGAAAATAATTCAATTTTCCCATGTGTATTTATAAAGAAATCCCCAATGGAATTTGCGATGGTAGCAGTTTATGTGGATTATATAAATTTGATTGGGACCCCAGAAGAGCTCGAGAAAATTGCTAACTAGGATTCTTTTTCGTAGAGAGATGGACCAACATCCAGCCCATCGTGGAGCCAGATCACCAGGGAGATAGCTAGGAGATCTCATAATACCCAAATGAAATCCCCTTTCTCAAGGGCAATCAAAGAGGGGGATCCCTCAAAGAAATTTATCGTTCCTAGGTTCAAGATTTATGACAGAAAGACCGATCCCATAGACCACATTCGGCAATACAGACAAGCAATGACCTTATGGAGTCATAACGACGCACTAATATACTGAATTTTTCCTTCTAGCCTACATGATGTAGCACATAAGTGGTTTGAGGAGTAATCTTACAAGTCGATTTGAAACTTCAAGGCTCAAACAGAGGCCTTTACCGCCTGCTTCACAACCAGCAGCTCCCTCCCTAAGCGGATGGATGCACTGCTCACGATGAAGAAAAAACCGTAAAAGAGCCTTGGTGATTATGCCAAAAGGTACTGGGAAGTCTTTAACGAGGTCGATGATTGCTCGAAGAAGGTTGCCGTTGCATCCTTAAAAATTGGTTTACTGGATACCTCTTTGCTGCACCAGTCCTTAACTAAGAAGGAAGCCAGAACTATTGACGACCTCATGGCTTGTATTGAGAAGTGTGCCTGTGTCTATCCCCGCAGATCCTCGCGGCGGGCAGGAGCGCGCGAGGGAGGATCCTAGGTCTAGCGCATCCCTCTCAGGAGTGCTTCGGCCGGCGTCATTTGGGTGAGGTGTAAAAATGTAGAGAGATTAGAGTCGCCCGTCTATTTTACTCAAAACAGACAAAAGAAAGGGAGCCATCCTGAAGGACAGCATCCAAAGACATACTGATGCATACGAAACCAAAATGATTCGAAAAGGGTCCGGAGGTTAAGTTACGAAATGGGAAGGTGTTAGGCACCCATTCCACCTATTCGGTCTCTCATGGATTTTTGTTATTTTCCTTTATTTTCCCCGTGATATGTGTGCATGTGTATATATGGTGGAGATAGTAATCCTCGACTTGTACCATGGAAGAGGTAAAGCGAGTCATCCATAGGAAGGTATAAAAATATTAGAAAATAGGATTTATGCAATTATCCTTACGTTGACCGTTATGATGGAACGATAACACATGTCTAATAATACGCCACTAAGAACAAACATATGTATATATAATATAAGAGAGTGGAGTTTAAAGAAGATAAAAAAATGAGAGAAAAAGTAAAAAGAGAACTTGAGTCACGAGTTTTACCCCGAGACGCCTACATAGCCTATAGAGGCATCAAAGTCCACGTAGTTTGCATGCAAAACGAGGGGTGGGGTTTATCCCATTAATCCAACCGGGGGGATTCTCTTATTTGTGTGTGTGTGTGTGTGTGTGTAGAAAAAGTGTTTTAGTTGTAGAAAAGTGTAAGAAAAGTATGAGAATTTCCGTTTGGAATTTATGAGCAAACCCTCTTTTTCTTATTTTTTGGGTTTTTATTTATATAAAAATAAGATATGTGCGATAATACTAAATAAAAAGTATATTAGGATGTGTGAGATGAGATAATAAAAGTGCTAAGTAATAAAACAAGTTATTGCGAATTTATGAGAATTTAAGGAGAGAGTTGAGAAAATTGGACCTTCTTGAAGATCTTGAGCTTGCTCTTGAATGTTTGGAGAGCAACCCTTAGACTTGGATGATGATGGAGGGTAGTGAATTCACCAAGTTTGATGAAAAGGCTTATGAAAAGGGAAGGTTGGAAAGGGATTTGGGTGTGGAAATCAAGCTGACTTCGAGAGAGGTTTTCTGGATTTGCTAAGAGTGATATCTATCAGATCTGGGCTCTCTTGCAAGTGAGGTCAGGCCTCCTTTTTATAGGCCTAGGGAATTTCCGATCGGCATATCCCTATTCCTGTCAATCGACAGGTGCGTTTAGGCACACTGCCGATAGGCAGGGTCTGGGACCTGCCGTTTGGCAGTGTCTTTCAGGCCTTTTCTAAAAATTAGTCGCAGAACGCAAATCATTGATCAGAATCGTGCACGGGGTAGACCTTTGGAAAGGTAATTCAGAGACCATCGAAAGTCCTTTGGACTGCTCCTGGGTTAGGGAGTTGACTTTGGGTTAAATATGGCTCGGAAGCATTCGTCATTCCATTGGACGGGGAATCCTCGGACGCAAACGGATCGTTCGTCAGCATGGTACGTCAGAATCGCGCATGGGGTGGACCATTAGAAAGGTTAGGATATGTACTTAGACAATATAAAGAGTTTGATTCGGTTCAGGGAGTTGACTTTGGTCAATCGGGCCCTTGAAGCATTCGGTGACCTTTCGAAGTAAAACGGATCGTTCGTCCGTACCGTAAGTCAGAATCGTGCATGGAATGGACCGTTGAAAAGGAGTTCCAGTGAACTTCGAAGATTCATTCAGTCTCGATCGAGTTTGAAGAGTTGACTTAGGTCAAACAGAGCCCGGGAGCGCCCGATGGCCTCTTGATTGAGTTTCGGGGGAAAATAGGTCGTTCGTCCATATGGTAAGTCAAAATCGTGCATGGAACGGACCATTGGAAAGGGGTTTCAGCGCCCTTCAAAGATTCATTCAGTCTTGGTTGAGCTGAAGACTTTTACTTTTGGTCAAACAGAGTCGGGGTGTGCCCGATGGCTTCTAGGTCAGTACTCGAGGTATGACCTAGGTTTGTAGTGATGAAGGGAGGTGCTAGGGACCTAAAGATAGTTTAGGGGGTAACAAAATGGGGTGTCTACAGAGCCCCTCGATGGGTGAGTTTGGAACAAACGATAGCCGTCGAATAGACACCGCATGATGCTTGTGAGGGAGGATGACCAATTCAAACGGTCGAGGCCGATTCTGTGGGCTTAAGTTGAGATGACCAACTCTGTGGATTAAAGACAATTCTGCGGGCTTAAGGTGAGATGACCAATTCTACGGTTCGAAGCCAATTCTGATGTCCTAAGGTGAGGTGACCAATTCTGCAGGCTTATGTAGACATGACCAATTCTGCGGATCGAAGCCAATTATGCGGGCTTATGTAGAGGTGACCAATTCTGCGGGTCAAAGCCAATTCTATGGGCTTAAGGTGAAGTGACCAATTCTATGGGTCGAAGATAATTCTGCGGGCTTAAGGTGAGGTGATCAATTTTGCGGGTCAAAGCCAATTCTGTGGG
The DNA here is from genome assembly GCA_949130495.1 of Sambucus nigra. NCBI lineage: Eukaryota > Viridiplantae > Streptophyta > Magnoliopsida > Dipsacales > Adoxaceae > Sambucus > Sambucus nigra. Next base: position 629,796,302 of record OX422210.1, on the reverse strand, counting down.
CTTAAGTTGAGATGACCAATTCTGCGGATCGAAGCCAATTCTGTGGGCTTATGTAGAGGTGATAAATTCTGCGGGTCGAAGCCAATTCTGCGGGCTTAAGGTGATTATCCAAGATCGAGGTCAATTATGACCTAAGAGAGGGGACGACTGAGGACCGAGGTTAATTCTGACCTAAGAGAGGTGATGACCGAGGATCGAGGTCAATTTTGACCTAACTAAGGTGACGATCCAAGATCAAGGTCAATTCTGACCTAAGAGAGGTGACGACCGAGGACCGAGGTCAATTCCGACCTAAATAAGGTGATGATCCAAGACCGAGGTCAATTCTGACCTAAAAGAGATGACGACCGAGGACCAAGGTTAATTCTGACCTAACTAAGGTGACGACCGAGGTCAATTCTGACCTAAATAAGGTGATGATCCAAGACCGAGGTCAATTCTGACCTAAGAGAGGTGACGACCGAGGACCGAGGTCAATTTTGACCTAACTAAGGTGACGATCCAATACCGAGGTCAATTATAACCTAAAAGAGGTGACGACCGAGGACCGAGGTCAATTCTAACCTAACTAAGGTGACGATCCAAGACCGATGTCAATTCTGACCTAAGAGAGGTGACGACCGAGGACCGAGGTCAATTCTGACCTAAGGTGACGATCCAAGACCGAGGTCAATTTTGACCTAACTAAGGTGACGATATAAAATCGAGGTCAATTCTGTCCTAACAGAGGTGACGATCGAGGACCGAGATCAATTTTGACCTAACTAAGGTGAGGATGCAAGACCGAGGTCAATTATGACCTAAGAGAGATGACGGCCGAGGATCGAGGTCAATTCTGACCTAACTAAGGTGACGATCCAAGATCGAGGTCAATTCTGACCTAAGAGAGGTGACGACCGAGGACCGAGGTCAATTCTGACCTAAATAAGGTGACAATCCAAGACCGAGGTCAATCCTGACCTAAAAGGGGATACAGATTGGATTTTGGATTCCGTTGAGGAATAGAGAATGAGTCGAGGAAAATGTAGAGTGTCCTTTGGATACATTGAAAATGACTTTCTGGAGTTCCACTGGGGAAATCCTTATGATTTTGGGGATTTCGCGGAGGAAAGGCAAGTTTGATGCTGTAAACTCCACTAGGCAAATGATTAGGTGGTCCAGGTATTGGATGTATTTCTCGAGGAGGTTTGAGACCTTTGGGGTATAGGAGGTGATCCTTAGAGATCCTCTGGGGACGTTGCCGGGAGGAGTTTTACTTAGTTTTTAAGAGTTTCGCTGGGGAAATGGGGGTTCCGCTTGAGGGAGTGTGAAATTTTCTTGGTGAAAATGTTCTAAGTCCTTCCTGAGATTTTTAAGAATTTTCTGAGAATTTTTCAGGCTGCCTGGTATTTTCTGAGAACTTTTGTACGAAATTTTAAAGGGGGTACCTGTCGGCATGGTGCAGAGGGTGCCATTCGGCAGTGGCACAGACTTTTGGACTACCTTGGGAAGGTAAGGGGTCAGTGTCGATCGATGGGTGGGGGGGTCAATGCCGATCGGCATGACCTTTGGCATCCTATATAAAGGGGGAGAATTCCCCTCATTTTTCACAGCTTCTTGCTTTCTTTCTTTCTGCAATTTTCCTCTGCAAATCGTTCGAGCATTCCGATCTCTAAGAAATGGCTGCCTTTGTGAGCACTGCAGCGCATAGGGAATGGTTGACTATTGATGACTGGGCAAACATGGAGTGGAGGGCCAGGGTGCCTCTTGCTTTGGGGACTGAGAATTACTTTGATGCATTCGAGACGGTTGCGGATGAGCGGACTTTTCTACGGGAGCCGTCGTGTCATCGTTCCTCAAGGGTGGTGAACCCCGGCGGTTATGTAAGTAACCTGACTTTTGGCATTCTTTTCTTTTTGGTGATTTTTCCTTTCCTTCTCAAATTTTGACAAGGTCTCTTCTTTTGACAGTCTGATATCTCTTTGAAGAACATGCGTGCCCGCGGGACAACGAGGCTTAAGGATGTCTGGGAGCATCTTCCACCTGTGGTGCGTTGGGTGGTATCATCAGCGGGTTTTGGGAGGTTGGCGTCTGCGCTGGATGAGACGCCTCATTCGACTGTGGTCCTGTGCACTTTGGGGGAGAGATGGTGGGATACTACCCACACCTTCCATTTTGGCTTTGGGGAGATGATCGTGACTCCCATAGACGTGCAAGAGCTGCTGGGGCCGGATTGCGATGGGGAGCAGATAGAAGTGGATCGCTCTCTAAGGGTGAGGCTAGAGGCGGTGAGGGCGGCGCTCGGTAATGTGGGGAGGATAGTCTCTGGGGATTCCATCTGGTTGTCCTTGCTGAAAGATGTTCTGTTGAGTAGGGTGGTTGATGTGGAGGACGGGAGGTTTCATGGTGGCGTCGAGCGGTGACGTCATCCACTTGTGGTTCTTGCCGTATTTGAGGATGTTTTCGAACATCCCTCCCTATGATTGGGGGAGCCTAACATTGGCAACCCTCTATTTTTCTTTGGATACATTCAGTCAGTGCTGCCAGCAAACTTTTACTGGAGCCACGTATCTCCTCAAGTTATCCTTTAATTTTGTGCATTTTCTTTTCATGCATTCACATTTTCCTTATGCGTCTCTTTTTTATTGTGAATTCCTGTCTTTGGCAGACGTGGTTCTATGAGGTGATTGGGTGCAATACCCAGCTGATTACTCTGAAAGAAGATACTGTTGGGGACTTCTGTCGATTGTATCGATGGAGGAAGGCCAATTGACAGTCAAAGGGATCCCTCTTCAGTCTTGGTTTTTGCACATTCTGATTTTGTATTGACTTATGCCTGCTGGGGACTTTCAGGTGACTTTTTACCCTTGGGGGACAGCCATTCAGGATACGGGGGTGATTGGGGTGAATGCTCAGATGAGGCATTTGTTGGCGCATGAGTTTGGCAATTCTTGGTATCTCAAGGAGCGGGTGGTTCGAAAGATTGCTGAGGAGGAGGTGGTGGTGCCACCTGCGCATCCACCTACGTCTATGAGGTGGGAGTGGCAGTTGCCGGAGGATGCGAGGATCGCAACGATGATCGGCGAGTCATACTTGTTGTACACTGATACAGCTGCACCATATGACTATATGGAATTTATGACGAGATGGTTGATGTCACCCAGTATATATGATGCCTTGACTTTCCTTCCTGTGGGTTCGAGTCGGGGGGTGGGGTCTTCCCACAGCGACTGTGGCCCGTCGGCGTCTACGGCGGCGACGACTTTAGAGGTTCCCTTCGTGCGGTTGCATACTCCTTTATAATACATTCGGCGGGCTTATGGAGGGATGGTGCCTATGTTACACCGTCCTCATGATATGGATCCGGAGGAGTTGGGTTTCACAGAGGAGGTTCTTCGTCCTACGGTATACCTTCTTCCTCTTTTTGGTTCCTTTTCCGTTTTGATCCATCTTTGATACCGATTCTTCCTTTTACTTTGCAGCAAGTGCGGGTGTCGACCACTTGGCTACACTACACCAAAAAATGCAATTTGGCACACCCTGATATTAAAAATCTGGCACAGTTTAAAACTGTGCCAAATTCTGGCACGATTTAATAACAGTCTGGCACACTTTAAAACCGTGCTAAAATTTGGCACTGTTTAAAACTGTGCCAAAATTTAGAACACTTAACTGAAATATAAATACCTTAGAAAATAAAAGAGGGAGTCTTTCCCTCCTAATAAAAATCCCAAAACGTTCTCTCCTCTTTTCCCTACTGTTCTCTCAACCCTCACATCTCTCACAATCGACCTCACTCCTGCTCATACTCTCTCCCTACTTCGTATTTCACCACCAGCTTCTCATTCCTGCTAGTCTTCTTCACATATCTTACGGACTCTCAAATGAACCAACCTTACAACCTCTTTCACTGGTCACAATATCTCAGTTTGGCCTCTCAGTTGATATATTCCCAAGCATCAACCTCTATTGTGGCAGCGATCTCTTTTAATCTCCCCACCAGGTAACTTACAATACCCATATATCTATGTTTATATCTATATCTATATTTAAGAGTATATTATATTTGTGTTGGTTTGTATTTGTTAGTGTGATATGATTTTGTTTTGAATGATGAATTAGGGTTTTGCAGGAATTCAGAGAGGGTTTCTTCTGAATAGCCCCTAAAGTAAGTTCAATATTGTTGTTCATTTAATTATTTATTACTTTTAGTGATTAATATGTATTCTGTCTATTTGTCTTACATTAATACTAAATGATCAATCCTATTGAGTTTAATGCAACTGAATAATGTCTAATGGCCTTTGATGTACCATTGTGGTCAATCATAATGTAACATGGTTTTGTGTGTGGTCCTTATAAACATGAAGTGATACAATAGTTGTTCTTATATCATTAGGTTTAGTCTTATAACATGGAAACCTTACCTATCTCGGTATTATTTGGAGGCATGACATGTGGAGGCTTTTTCAGTATTATTTGGATAAAACTACTCCCCATGCTATTCATTAATGGGTTGGGACTGTCATTTTAGCATCCATGTTCTGAGGGTTTACTATGTTGAGGGGTTCTACATTGTCAGTTATGGTTTGGGCATCTATTTTCTCAATTTATTAATTAGTTTTTTTGTCCCCGCTTGTTGACCCGGAGATCGATCCGACAGATGACCCTCTCTTGCCTACTAAAGGTTCCAATGAATTCAAACCTTTCATTCGCCGCCTCCCCAAGTTTAAGTTCTGGTACTCCATGACGAAAGCTTTCCGTGTTGTATTTTTTACGACCTTTTTCTCCATGTTTGATGTGCCTGTCTTTTGGCATATATTGCTCTGTTATTGGATTTTTCTATTCGTCCTTACTATGAAGCGCCAAATCATGCACATGATTAAATAGAGATATATTCCATTCAACATTGGAAAGAAGAAATACAGTGGGAAGAAATCTTCTAGTAGCAGCAACTTCAGGGGGGATTGAAGCTATGATGGTTTGTTACTACTAGAGCAAGTTGAGGGTTTAAACGGGACTAAGAAAAAAAGATCGCGGTGGGAAAAGAAAAGGAAGGAAGGTAGATATAATGATATTCACGTGTTGTAGATTTCTATTTTAAAGGGTGACTTTGCATTGTATTGGATTTTAAACATTAGAGTGAGCAGATAGTGTAGTTATATTCTATCATTTGGTGGTGATAGTTTGCTTAATCATGTTCATTTATGTGTTTTTTACCTTTTTTTAAACTGTAACTTACTATCTAACATATTTACTACCATGCCACAGTGATGCTGCCTATTGTTCTGTTGCAATTCTCATGATATAACGTGGTGATTGGGTACTTGTATTTCACGAGGAGTGTTGTTTTTGTGCTCAAGACTATTTCAATGTATAAGTACTAGTGGATGGTTGGTGTTGTTGAGGACATTGATGAATGTATCATACTATATAAATCAAAGATAATGTAAATGGGAGTCTCCAAAGCTGCATAGAAAATGGCACATGCTCATCCTCCATTGGAATTCAGTAAGACTCTTTCCAAACTAATATTTTAGTTTTATTATACGGTGCTTGCTTTGGTGTAGTAGATCTAGATGATTCATATAAAACTACTCCCCATATCTTAAAACTATTAAGTGTTTGGGTTATTATGCCATGTATGTCATGCCCTGCTACTTTAGTCATTATTGGAACATCTTGGCTATGGATGGAGGTCTCAGGGTTGTATATAAATATTTTTAATTTCTTGATACATGATTTTACATACTCAACACTCTCCTTTATATTATTTTTGATTTATTTCCAATTGCATGAGTTGGTGTCTCCGTCATAAATTTGTAGTCGGTAGATATACTAGCCACTTACTTTTCTTTTGTAAATATGAAAAAAACTAAAAAAAGAGTAGCAGTGACTCATATGGATAGTTTATCAATGATCTGCACAGTCTTATAAGCCCAACTCCACTGTTTCGCTCGAAAAGTCCACTTGTTTTGCAGTCTTATAATAAAGAGTAACAGTGACTTCACTTGCTAGGAAAGTACAAAAATGAATTATTGTCAAATTTCATGTTTCTCGATCAAATTATTTGGCTCGGTAGGATAGACATTTATAAGAACAAATGAGAGGTCGCTAGCATCGATTAAAAGCAGGCATGGATATAGTGGTTGCAATTGGGCTGTTTCAATTGGCACCTAAGAAAGTCACTCCATGTGTGACAGGAGGCTTTGGATTTGTTAGTTCCCTCATCTCTTTTCATCAGTTGCTTTCAGTACCGTAGAAGTCAAAAACAACTTGAAAATCTCAGCAAGTTTCAATGTCATTCAAATACTTATGTAGACCTTTGAGTTTAGGTATATCCGTGTTAGGTAAATTTTCAAGGAATTTGCCAATGAGTTTAGGGGGACATTGGAATTTGAAGTACATTTTATTGTTTATTCTGTTCCATTATAGTAATAATATATGTTGTTTCCTAAAAGCAAGTATCGGTTATAATATAAGAATGATTTTATCACTTCTAAAAAAATCATCCATACAATTTCACGAGGTTACGATTCTACAAAACATATACTGTAGCCATCTCTGCTACAAACAACCTTTTTCCTGATGTGTCCATGAAGGGTCATAGCAAAGTTGGGCAAAAGAAATTAAGCTCGAGTCAGATGAGAAGGTACTGACCAACTGATCAACCATGGCTGCATCACTTCCATCATAGTTACTCGGAGTACATCCTCTTAGACTTGTTAAATCAATCACCTATATCAATGACAACTAACTTCACCCAACAATCCAAAGTTGGTATTTTCATTTGATATGTTATATGATCACATAAAACTAATTCTCATAAAGTTAATGTTATATGATAAGTTTTAATAAATTTCTTTCTTTAATTTTTTTCTTCTTAATTTGATGTTTAATATCTAGATTTTTTTCCTTAATTAATCATTTCAATAAGAATGGTACTACGAAATACATGTAAGTTCATCATCAACGTATTAAATGACATTTATTTATAGCTCAACTATAATCATATGTGCTAATAGTATTTATTCTTGTTGATGTGTGCTCTTTACAGAAGGGAAACACTTGGATGATGCAGTTATTGGTTATAACCTGTTTATCTCTAGCAGCCAAAATGGATCACCCTAAGAAATTAGAAGAAACGGGAGCAGCATCAGCAATTCTTAAGACTTTAGAATAGTGATGGAACTAGTTATCGGGGAGATTGAGTTACAAAATAATTGAACTTCACCTGACTTTATTTTTCACGAATGGTGTTAATTGAGGATTTATTTGTGTTAAGTCGCAACTCGTGCAACTCAAACTAATCACAACGAACCAGCCACCAACTCGATACAACATAGCAGCACGCGCTTATGCCAGTGCACGGGGTGCCCCCTTTGACCATACTACCACAACATCCATCCTCGAATACAAGACCTCCTCTACCTGTACCAATTGTGTCTCCACCAAACTGGTTTATGCCTCTCTACTAGCATTTAACGACACAGCTACCGTCACAGCTTTCACCACGAGTTTCAGAGGCCCCAAAAGGTCTCGGTACCCACTAATATCGATGAGAGACTTTTCTTCATGGTAGGCCTAGGCCTCAACAAATGTCCCAAAGGGGCACGTGCTCAAAACTACCAGGCTCCGAACGGGACACGCTTCACTGCTAGCATGAACAGTGTGTCTTTGGTGCTCCCATCCACCCTCTTTACCGAAGAAGGAGATGGTAATATTAAATTATATTCACTTTTATAAATGACATGTATACACTCCTACTAGAATGTAAAACTGTTTTGTTTATTATATGCCTCAGGTCCAACTATAGTTACTAGTAACCTTTCTGGACTTAGGCCCAGACTCCATGGTTTCCATGTCCACGCCCTCGGCGACATAACAAAGGTTGCATGAGAAGACGATATTCAACATGCTCTTGTGATTATATAGGTAAGGAATCCAACATTTTGTTTTCTTTTGGATTAGTAAACATATTACGTCTTGTGCAAAGAAAGGAACCGAGGATTTAAAGAAATAAACACTACAATAATGAAACAGAATCATATAACGGCTTGTGAAAAGGTTTTTCTTATCCATTTCTTTCTATTTATTGTAATTAGAATCATTAGTTGTAGTGAATCATCGAGTTTCCATTTGATATTATCTCTCCTCGATTTAACTATAATTGCATTTCTTCACTTTGATTAGGTTGTGATCTTGGTTTATCTCTCCTCGGTTTATCTCTCCTCAGTTAAACAATCTCCCAAATCTCATATTCTTCAGGAATGCCTACTAGATTTGGGTTCATATCAATAAAGACAAGATTATATAGGATCTTAGAAGTATCATAGCTTTGGTTCATAGGCTCAGCAGTAAGCAGGCCACTGAAATGATTAACTAAAGTATCTCCCCAACAGTTAGGATTATCAAATTTTTTTCCCTCCTCATTAGTGATATGAGAAATCACCAATTTGGCCCTTTTTGATTCACTGTATCATGAAAAACTTGGAATTTTTTGCCCTCCTCAGTTTAACTATAATTTCTGGAAAAATATTTCTCTAGATAAATCAGTTTTATTTTCATACTTCTGCTTAGTTGTCTTTTCATTGTACTTTACAGTTAGTATGATTGGCCCCTGTTCTCTTTTTTTTCTTCCCTTTGCAGGTATTTCTATTTTGCTCAGATGAAGAAATGCCCAAGTTATAGTCATCAGTTATGCCCAAGATATAGTCATCAATTATTCATTTACAATGGACTATTTTGAGACCTTAGTACTTCAATTCGTCAGATAAAAGACCAGATCTTATACTCATTACAGGATATACAAGTATTCTTCTCTTCTTGGCATTTCAATTCATCAGATGGATTGATTTGGGTTATTCTTTGAGTGTAGGTATCATCGTTTAGCTTCAGGTAAATATCGGTCTCAACTACTATATTTGACTTAAATAATAAAGTTTTTAAAATTATTTAATGTTAATTATTGGTCATCATTTACAATTCCGTGTCTTACAAGTATTTAATAAAGTATTCTTCTCTGCTCTCATATTCGTCAAATGTATTGGTACCAGATTCTCTACCCATATATGATCTTTAGGTAGTCCCCTTTTTTCTTAATGCTATATCAATGTGTATATGTATGAGTTGATGTTTTTATAGATATTTTGGGATTAACAATCAATTAAACTCCCAAATAGATTAATGTCCCACAACACCATAATTAATTCGATGAAGTCCTCCTATTAGTCCAGGCTCATGCTATGACCTGTAACTCTGCAGTTCTGCTGTAGAGTAATATTTCTAATACATCCGAAACTGCAATATGTAAAATTCAAAGTTTTTGATTGTAATCTCTAGGAGCAGATTTGTGCAAATATGTCAAAAGGCACGGGGCCTGTGATTTGTATACTCCCCCAACCACTGGAGATCCTTTGGAGATGAAGTAAATTCAAAATCTGTATTCTGGTTACTGCAACTTTAAAATCTGGATTCGGATCCTTTGCCGTTATTATTTCTATTGTTATATTGATTGTTTGTTAATACGGAGATATCATTTTCCTCAGTGTTTCAATTTACATTTCTATGATAAACAAAAAAAAAGAATTTTAATACAGATGATGTTCTTCTGTAGTTAACTAGCAGGGTTCAAGTCAACCCAATTGCTCGAGTTTGGTGTAGTGTGCATGGATAACTAATGATGGTTTAAAGTGTGTACTTAAAAGTAATCCTAGGTTAACTAAGGTTAGTATCTTATTAAATTGTTGATATTGGTTACGAGTTGGTTGCTGAAATATTTTATTGTCTATAAGCATTATATTTGTGTTGAAATTATTAGCATTTTCCTTATTTGGTTTACATGATGCAACTAAATTGAGATGTTCATGAAAAGATTACGCTCAACTTGGTAATGAGCTTGTTTTAACCCTTTTATATGGTTAATAAACTGAGCTTGACTGCTTCAGTTTAGTTTTCTGTCATTTGATAAGAAATAATTATTAAACAGATCTATGTTTAGACATTTAGGCCGTGAATTATGGACACTTGATGGCTCATTCTCAACTTGCTCATGGTTCTTTCATTGTTCAATTTGTTTTTTTTTGTTTATGCAATCTATCTTGTTAAACTGTAAACAGTGTGCAGCTTGATTTAAGGACCTACTGACCCATCTCAAATCCACATCCCACTATTTCTTGAGCAGACATATGAGTGTATATGTCTCAATTAATATACATCACAAAAACGATTGGGAGTTAGCCAAAAAATTTGAATTATAACCGGAAAACTTATGGGAGCCAGAGTAAAATACATTATGACTTGGGACTTGTACGTATTCAATTTTCAAATAAAATTTGGTACGTCATTTTCAACATTAATATTCCACCACGCCAGAACTAATTCTATGAAATTAACCTAAGCAAAGAACAGTCGTTCATAATGAAAATTTGAGTGATTAGCCGACTGAATTAACACTATAAAAATGGCATACATTACTTAAAACGATTTCTTTAAATAAGAACTCTTCCATTAATTTAGAATTCTAAAGGTGGATTATACAATTCGAGAGTTTCATACTATTCAAAGGGTGAATTACAAATGTTGTAGTGTTTCTTTGTGGGATGACTGGGTGGTTAGGACTGACGATATCGACCAATTTCATTTGATTTTTACCAAACTGCTACTCTCCATCTTTTTTAACTGGCTTGACAGCAGTATAATTTTTTTGATAGATTTGTATTTTGGCTTTGGAGGTAGATACTTACTGAGGATTCTATTGGTATACTTTAACAACTCGACCGGGAAGCCTTAATATCACTACAAACTTTGTTAATTGTTAGCAAACACAAAGCAAATTTAATGGAATGCAGGTACTTTATTATTGTTGGCACACTTCATGCTTATATTAAGTTATGCTGAGTTGAAATTGTCTCATCAGTAGTTTTGTTGTGCCCAAGGATATAATGACTATGTTCGTATTTATTTGCAGATACATGCTCGAACTAGTTTAGCACCCCTAAATTTGGATGACACAGTCTCACATCTGCGTTTACTGAGAATGACACAAATCACGCATTCAGTTTTTAGCTAAATATGATTTGTATCCAATAAATTCATTAAGTTTTGGTGTAGAATAATTACAAACCAGCAATGCGTTCAGATCTCTAAACTTGCACTCTACAGACCCCAGTAATGCGTCTTGAATGGAAAAGGTATTGTTTAATGTTTTTTGCAACTCCACATGTAAGAATGATACGTGAAGTCCTAATAGGAGCATCATTGATTGTATGTATATATATTAATATTATTTTTAGTTTCTTCTTCAAGGTACATCTATAATGGTTGTCATTGGTGCCTATTGTTCATAGACGTGAGTATCGTAAGACCAAAATTACAAGAGTTTCATCGGCATGGGAAATTTTACAATTGTGAGCATGCCTAATTTCTTTTGTGAGTACGACCTCTCGCAATGGTATGTTTTTAAAACTTATTTGTTTTTATATTTCTTTTTGTTTGTAATGTGAAAAACTAAGATGTTGAACTACTTTGGGGATTGACAGGGAAGCATGGATTAAGGAGGTCAATGCTGTTGAAAGAGCAGGGTCTGTGGCAACTTGCAACGCTATCATTGGGATTAGTAACACTATCATTGGGATTAGTAACATCATTGGGATCGAAGCTGGGTCTAATGCGGAGGAGTGCAAGAAAAGGGGTTCCATTGAGACGTATAGAGTTATCTATGCTCATGCCCTTACTGTGTTCTTAACCAAGAAGAGTCTATGGCTTAAAGCGGCTCAACTTGAAAAGAGCCACGGAATCAGGGAATCTCTTTATGCTGAAGTACTATGGTTAATCAGAAGTGGCTTGCTGTGTTCTTTATTCGAACCAATATATATATAATCGACCTCATCGTCTTATAGGATGGTAAATAATTATTTTGTAATACTTCATTTCAGATTTTAATCATTTGGCCTTCAACTTTTTATTTAATTTTGTCCTTCTCTAACTTTTTGCCATTATTTTACTGGTGGATGTTGTGCATTTTTTTTTTATCATTAATCGATGTTTTTTTTTCCAGATCACCCTATGGCCAGTCTTTGAGAGAGTTATGAAATGCAACAGGCTACAAGGTATTGTAAGATGTTTATGAGATCCATATGATGTAGCCTTTAGATTCATACGCGCATATCAAGTTCAAGTTTTATGCTCCTGATTTCTATATATGTTTACGGATTGTTAGACCTTATCAAATTTTATCCGACTTTACTAATATAAAAAAATTTCGGACTTTCTTCAAAAGTTATCTGAGAAATCATCAAGGCGTGTGACTAATGGACACTAATGTACGTCTACTTAGAAATCATTTGCTCAGTGTAATGTATGCCTCTGACTAATGGACACGATTATTACTATTGTTGTGGTTTGAGTAGTTTTCAGTTATTAAATATGGTGGATAGTCATATAAACAAAGGGATCTCTGTCCAAATTTTGTATACTGTTTACAAATGGTATGCAATTCACATTTATATCAACATGAAACTTTGGAATTAGTTCTTTAAAATGCTTACCTGCTACTTTCTTTATTTCACCAACATTTTATATATATTTCAGTCTTTTTTAGGCTCAAGTCATTGTGACCATACACACAATTTTAGTGCTAATACCAGTTCTTGCTTTGCATCTGCAGGTACTAAATCATTAGAGTTTACTCAAGTAGCCTTAGAGATTATTGCAAGTGGTTAGAAATGTTCGAAGGCGTTGACCTTGCCATTTACTGTGTTGCTTTGACTGACTACGATCAATTCATCAATGAAAGACATGGAGTTTCCACGAACAAGATTTTGACAAGCAACAATCTCTTTGAAAGGATTGTATAGGTTGTTGGCCTTCAATCTTGTCAAATGATAAGAATTAATTATTGTTTTTTGTTTATTTGTTTGTTTGGGTTGGAACTCATTAGAAGTTCGATGGTTGTTCATGTATTGAGATGAATTTCATATGTATTGGTATGAATTTTATATTAATGGAATTTGAGCCATTAATTTTTAGTGGGCTTATTGTATGTGTAATAGTGTTGTTGCGGACTATTTGTATTGTTGTTGTACTATTTTTGCCTTGCTGATTTTATATTATTATTGAATTTTTGCTTTTCTAAAACAGGTACAAAAAATAGTGGAAATGTTGCTGATTTGTTTTGGGTAATATTATTTATAATTATTTTTTTTTCTTTGATCCAAAAATTTGGCACAGTTCAAAACTGTGCCAAAAGTGTATCAAATATTGGAACAGTTTTGAATTGTGCCAAAAGTGTACCAAAATGTACTCAATCTGGCACAGTTATAAAATGTGCCAAAAGTGTGCCAGAAATATTAAATTTTGGCACGGTTATCTAGTGTGCCAGAAGTGTTCCTGTTTGGTCAAAACTGGCACACTTTTAAACCGTGCCAGAAAAAACTGACCATTTTGGAACACCTGATTCTGGCACAGTTCAAAACTGTGCCAGATTTGATTTGGCACATTTTTAAACCGTGCCAGATTGCTGTTTTTGGTGTAGTGGCTAAGGGACATCAGAGACTGGATATCTTCGGTGACTACCCACATTCGTGATGCAGTCCCGGTTCTTTCTTGCTTGGTGCCATCTTCTTCGTCCGGGGAGGACTCTGGCTCGGGTTGCGATGGTGCATCATCTCGCCGTAGGGGAAAGAGAGCGCATCGCAGGGGTGGAAGCTCTTAGGGGTGAAGGGTAGCTGTGAGAGAGAGGATGTGGGTTCAGGCTGAGTCCCGTTATTTTTTGCTTTTCTTTTGTTTCCTGCAAAATTTGATGTAACACAGAAGAATATATATATATGCAATGCAATGGGATTTTTTATTATCTTTGTTAATGGTGAATGAGTGAATGCATGCACATACGCTTTTACTTTGTTTCTGAGATCATAAAAAGAGACATTTTTGGGATTTTGAGAAAAAATATAGGGGTGGAAGAGGATTTTTTTAAAATTGTGTTGAGAATATCAATTTTATTTTTATTGTGTTTTTCTAATTTTGATAAAAAAGGAAAATTTTCAAAAATGGGGGGTTGCCGATCGGTAAGCCCCTTGCCCTGCATATCGACAGTCAATTCCAGTCCCATTAATTTTAGTTAGTGCCCTTTTCAACCTTTTGGTACTTTGTGGGGTAGGATTCCCTCCGATTTCTGCAGGGATTATGTCTTTTGTGAGGGATCTCAAGTATAAAAAGGGGTAAGGGTGGAGTGTTTTCATTACACCTTCACATTCTTACTTACTTGCCCATTATCTCTTAGTCCTGCAAGATGGATCTCCCTGTTAGCATTGAGTTTGCTAACTATCTTGAAGCCTTGGAAGCGATGTGCTCTTATAATGTCGACTACGATGCTTTCAACATGCGTAGAGTCTCTTTGTGGGGCAATCGGTCCATTGAGTGGAACATGCTGATGGCGTCGGTACAATTCTGGTACCACGAAGACCATGTATTCCGCTTTGGGTTGGATGAAGTTTGTCTTACCTGTGAGGAATTTTCTGTCATACTGGGGATAAACCCCAGTGTTGTTGCTGCTTTACCCGAATTTTCCCATTCTCCCAGGGATTTACTGGTTGGGCTTCTTCGTATTTCACCTTCGGTGGCTAGATCACTGGTTATTGGAGGAATGATCTCCCTCCCGGCGGTGTTGCAGTCCGTGCATTTGCAGGAGGCAGGTGATGCTGGCTATGCGGTAGCCATTGCTCTGAGCCTGGTTTTAAAATTACTGTTGGTGACTGGGGAACTGCTGATGGATTCGTAACCTACAACCATTACTTCATGGATATCATACCGTCGCAATCCTACGACGGTGATACTGGCGGAGACCCTGAACTGTCTGGATGCTTGGCGAGAAGGTCGTTCTGACTTCCTGTGGGGTAGCCCCGTTATGCTGTTCATGTGGTTGTATGAAAGACTTCGCCTAGTGAATCTTCTAGAATATCCTTTGTCAGCTGTACCCAACTTATTTTTTCGTCACTTCTTTAGTGTTGGCCTGGATATTGAGAGCTGGGAGAATTGGCTTGTGGAGAATGGGGCTCGATATGTGTACTGGTCAGTGCCTTGGTAGGGACAGTTGCTGCCTGTTCTGGAGCTAGGAGAATACCTGTATGTGAGGTTGGTTGGTCTCAGACAGACCTCTTTTTATTTCCCTTGGCAGTTTTTGCAGTAATTTAGCTGGGCATAGGTCGTGCCACCTCGGACACTAAATTTCTTTTTGGTAGAGGATTTGACCGAGCGTCTGCGCCTGCGACTTGGCTCTCTATGGAAGAGTCGACGTCCGTCGACCCATCCCTCTCAGTACGTTGGGAGAGTTTGGCATATCCCTGGGGATTATATGAAGTGGTTGTGGAGGAGATTAGTTAGCAAGATGTTGGTAGTGGAGACTGGACAAAAGTGGCTTGTCTCTTTTAACAGCATGGAAGGAGGTGTTGTGGTTTTTTCAAAGCTGGTTCGAGCTTATCGGTCCATGGAGTGTCTGCGACACTCTGTTCAGGCAGGGGAAACTTGGGGACCCCAGGATGTAGATGATGATGACGGAGCAGGCTCCTCTGGTAGCTGTGGATAGGACTCTTGGAGAGTTTATTGTGTAATGGGGGATAAATGTGGGGATTTTATTTGGCTTTTTTAAGAGGGTAGGGGAAAGGGATTTAACCGTTCCTTTTCTTATGTAATCTGTACCGTAATTTCTTATTAGTGAAATAAATAAGTTTTTGATCATCCATTTGTGCCTTTTGATGAGTTTTGTGTTGCTTGAATTATCTATACCGATCGCTAAGGCATACATAATCCTTTTGTTCAAGTATATGTTGGAATTGACTGTTATTCTCGGAGATAAGAAAAGAATAGTATTTTGTGAAAAAGAAAGGGTCGTGCTCATATAAGGTGTATGAGATGCCTACGTACCTCTGGGGTTTTGAAATTTTATACTTTGTATGAAAATGGTTATTTGTAGAGGATCAGGCCCACGTAGTTCTGGGTAAGGGGAAATGAAGAGATCCTTTTTTTTTGGAATAGAATAGAGATGAGAACAGTCGTAGCGCGTCGAGATTTAGGACTAGGGGTATAACTTCTTGAGATGGTCCGGGTTGACTGGACGAATCATCTCTTCCCATCTAAGTCGGTAAGCATAGCGACACCGCCGGACAAGATCTTCTTGACAATGTAGGGGCCGCTCCAATTGGGCTTGAATTTCCCTCTGGGGTCGCAGATAGGCTCTTTGATTTCTTTGAGGGCTAGGTCCCCTTCTCGGACACCGCGGTCCTTGACTCTCTTGTTGAATGAACGCGATATTCGACGATGGTACCCTTGTATGTGGTATAGCGCTTTTAATATCCTTTCGTCTAGGAGGGTCAGCTCGTCAAGACGGCTTTGGCACCAGTCTTCTTCGCTGACCTCACTCTCAAGCATGACGCGCAATGAGGGTATTTACGCTCCACTGGTAAGGCTGCTTCCATACCGTAAACTAGAGGGTAAGGAATAGCCCAAGTAGAGGTTCGAATTGAGGTTCGGTAGCCCCAAAGGGTGTACGAGATCCGATCGGCCCATTCCCGATAGCTTTCGGTCATCTTGTTGATAATGGCTTTGAGGTTCTTTTTGGCGGCTTCGACTGCACCCTTGATCTGAGGTCGGTAGGGAGAAGATTTGTGTCTATGAATCCTATACTCGTTGACCACCTCTATGACTTTTACCTCAAAATACGACCATTTATCTGATACTAGCTCGTGCGGAACCCCATATCGGCAAATAATGTTTTTCTTGACTAATTTGGCCACTTTCTTAGCGTTCAGCACTACGTATGACTCCGCTTCGAACCATTTGGTGAAGTAATCAATGGTAACTAGGATGAAATCATGCTCATCAGAAGCCTTCGGTGTAACCTTCCCTATGATGTCGATGCCCCAGGTGGAGAACGACCAGGGAGAGGTTATGTTATATAATTTACGTGGAGGCAAATGCTGAAGGTTGGAGAATTGTCAGCATTTGAGGCATCTCCGGACATAGGAGGTGAAATCCTGGGTCATGGTGGTCCAGTAGTAACCTTATCAGATGATCTTCTTGGCAAGCATGTGACCGTTCATGTGGGGCTCACATTCCCTGTTGTGAATCTTCTGCATTATTTTTTTAATGTCAGCCCCTACGATGCAGTGCAGATGAGTTCCATCGAAGTTCCTTTTGAGCAGTGCTTTGTAACAGATGATGTACTGGGTGGTGATTCTTCGAAGGGTTACTCGGTCTTTCTTATTGGAACCCTCGGGATACCTACCATGTTTGAGGAGGCGCCAGATATCATAGTACCAGTAATTGGCTATCTCGGGATCTTCTGTGGTGATGAGTTCAATGTGGTAGCAATGGGTTGGTTTGTCTTGCTTTTAAACTAGGAAGGGGGTCATAGTTATTCCTTCGGGCATGTCGACCATGGAGGCCAAGGTAGCTAGGGCATTGGCTAGGTTATTCTTTGCTCGAGGTAGGTAATGGAAGGTGATATATTGGAATTGAGAGGCTAATTTTTCTAAGTGGGCATGGAAGGGTTGGAGCTTCTCGTCCTTGAATTTCCACTTTCTGAGCACTTGACCGATGATGAGGGCAGAATCCACGTAGACATCTAGGCATCGAATACCTTTCTTAAGAGAAAATTTGATGCCTAAAGTGCATGCCTCGTATTCAGTCATATTGTTGGTGCAAGGGAAATCCAACTTGATGGCGATGGGAGTGTGGGAGTCATCCGAGGAGATCAAAATATCCCAATGCCATATCCTTTTTTATTGGCAGCGCTGTCAAAGAGCATTTTCCATAGAAGGTTATCTTGAGCAGTGCAAAGGATGTTTTCATCTGGGAATTCAGAGATCCAGACATCAACTTCTTCTACGGGGTAATTAGCGAGATAGTCAGAGATGGCTCTTCCTTTCATGGCTTTATGTGTGGCGTACACGATATCAAACTCGATTAGGAGCATCAACCATCGGGCCATTCGGCTGGATAAAGCGGGTTTCTTAACTAGGTATTTGATGGGGTCCATTCGAGATACAAGTTTGATGGGTAAGGCGAGCATGTAGTGTCAATACTTTTGGGTGACCCAGACAAGAGCGACACATGCCTTTTCCAAAGCAGTTTAGTTAACCTCATACCCGGACAATTTGTGACTGGCATAATAGATGGCTCTTTATTTGCAGGAATCTTCAAGGTATTGGGCTAGCAAAGCCCCAGATGCAGTGTAGGTTATGGTTAAGTATAAGAGCAAAGGGAGATCAGGCTGTGGTGGCATGAGCACTGGGGGTTGGGTCATATATCATTTGATTCGGTCAAAATCTTCTTGGCATGCCTCGTTCCAAACTTTAGTTTAATCCTTTCGAAGGAGTTTGAAGATAGGTTCATAGATGGAGGTTAATGGGCTGATGTATTGCAATTTCCCAAGGAAACCTCGGACTTCTTTCTCTATTCAGGGAGGTGGCATCTCAAGTATGGATTTCAGCTTGGGGGGATCTACTTCTATACCCTTCTCACTGACCATGAATCCCAAGAGTTTTCCCTTTGTAACACCGAAGATGCATTTCTGCGGATTGAGTCTCATCTGATACTGTCGCAGTCGTTCGAAGAACTTTCGGAGAGCAAGAAAATGACCTTCTCTAGTTTTGGACTTAATAATCATATCATCAACATAAACCTCAACTTCTTTGTGAATCAAATCATGTAGGATGGTTGTGGCATCCCTCTGGTAGGTATCCCCATCGTCCTTGAGACCAAATGGCATAACAGTGTAGCAAAAGGTTCCCCATGGGGTGATGAATGCGATTTTTTCTTGGTGGTCTGGGTGCATTTTGATTTGGTTGTATTCTGAAAACCCGTCGATGAATGACTTGAGATCATGACTGGCTGTGTTGTCCACAATCATGTCGATATTGGGCAGCAGATAATCATCCTTTGGAGAGGCTTTGTTCAAGTCCCGATAGTTTACGCATATTCGAACTTTTCCTCCTAATTTCGGTACATGCATTATGTTGGCTAGTCACGTGGGATATTCGATCACACGAAAGAACCTACGTTCAACTGTTTGACCACCTCTTCTTTGACTTTGAGCGATCATTCGGTGCGGAGCTTTCTCAACTTTTGTTTGACCGGCTTGTAATCCGGGAGAGTGGGGATCTCGTGCTGAGCTATTTCAGGATAAATGCTGCGTATATCGTCATAGGACCATGCGAAGACATCCATGGATTCCTTTAGCAATTCTTTGAGTTGTGCACGCTCATGCTCGTTGAGGGTAGCCCCTATCCTAATCTCGAGTAATTGGCTACTAAAACCGAGGTTAACAACAACAGTCTATTCTTCATTAACTTGAACGCGATTTTGTTATTTATTATTAACCTTATTTAGATCAGTTAAGAATTGTTCATTTATAAAATCATCACCATCAAAAGGTTGATTAAAATCTAAACAGTTAATGTAAGGCACAACAAGATACTCAAATTCTTCATTTATTTCATTGATAGGAAAAACAGCATTGAGAACCTCGTCAAAGGAGAACTCGATTACATTTGAACAAGGATAGACAACAGAAGAAGAAATGGGGTAAACATTGGGATTAAGGGAGATTTAAGCAGGTACAACTGGCGCAGCATGCCAGTTGAGGGGAGGTGTATCAACAGCTTTAATCGGGTGGGATGGATCCAGTGATGGAGTTCCTAAATAAACCATGCAGAGTGTCAGCCCCAGTGTCTGTAAGTTGAAGGAATCTTTGGAGTCACTTTCCTTAGTCTCTTCAGTATCTTTGATGAGCAGTTGTACATGGTGTTGGGAACTCTCGGCCCATGGGTAGCTATCTTGGAAGAAGATCCCCATTCCAGGCTTCATCTTCTTGTCTGTATGGTCATACTATAGTTTTGGACAACTGTAAAAGGGGAAGTCTTCGCCCTCTTTGATGAATCATCCATTCAAGGAGTCACCTGGGATAGTCTGGACGCGGTCTAGTCTTCTCTTTGGTCGAGACTGGCGGATCATTCTGAGCTCTTGTTCAGACTGTTGATACCCCAAACCACAGGGAGGGAAAGCCTTCTTTTGTTTAATCGGCTCAAGTATCCCTTGTTGTCTTTGTCCTAGCCCCAGTCTGGGCATGAAGTGCATGTTTCTGAACATCCGAATCACATTGACGTTTCCATGAGGGTCGTATTCTGGACAAACCCTCTCTTTGAAGTTGTCCACTATCGGGAGTAGAAGTAGTTCAACTCGTAATCCTGATAGGAGCATATCATTTGACCCATGATGTATCTCAAGGACTGAACTATTGGTACTTGCACCATCGACGTTGTTATCGTCACCCACGATGGTAATGACCCGTTCGTCGGTGAAGAACTTTAATTTTTGATGGAGTGAGGAAGACACGCCCTTGATACTGTGGAGCCAAGGTCATCTTAGCAACAGATTAAAACAAGTTGGGATGTCAATAACTTGGAATTCAACGATAGGGTTTATAGGGCTAGCCCCTATTACCAACTTTATGGATCCCATCACCTCTTGACGGGTATTATCGAAGGCATTCACAGCAGCGGAGGTTGGAGTGAGGTCGCTTTCCTTCAGGCCTAAACATTTGAAAGTTCTCAGTGGGCAGACATTCAAGGCGGATCCATTATCGACAAGAGAGAGTGGTACGACCTTCCCCATAACTTCGACGGAGATATTGAGTGCATGATTGTGGTTTGGCCCAATCTTAGGGATTTTTTCTTTGGAAAAGGATAGCATTCAGGTAGAGGTTAAGGATCAGACCAAATTTACCGCTTCTTCTGGTGTGGTAGAAGGATGAACTGTAGGTCCAGTGAGCAACTTGATCAAAGCATTTATGTGTAGTTGAGAAGACATGAAAATCCCCCATAGAGTGATGTTAGCTTGAGTTTTCTTTTGTTGATTGAGGATCTTGCTCTCCTCGAGGGTCATTTCTGTCATAGGAAGGTTTTCAATGCCCTTCCCTTTGTCATTGGCTGGTAGTGAGCTTGGGATCTGGTAATGCCTCCCTGATCTGGTTATGTGATTTACTGAAGAAGGCAAGAACATGAATCATGTTTCCTCATCAATCTCGGGTTATTCTGCCACCTTGTTTATTTCTCCGAGGAGTTCTTCGAATGATATCATCCCACACATGTCGACTACCGGGCCAGTTTTTTCTGAAGCTTGCTCTTCATTCGGATCTTTAAATTCTTCCCCCCATCCGGTGGCAACAATTCCGTCTTTCCATGTAAAGTCAATACGTTCCATAACTTTAATGGCTTTTTCATACATGTCTTCCCAATCAGTAGGGATGTGTAAGGGTGAAGGGACTAGACGCCCGTATAGCTTCAAAGCATCGAATAACTCGATGATACTGCAAATGTTATTAGTTTGTCTGAATAATTCTGCCATGATCTGGGCAACATCATCCAGGATGACTTCATCGATTAGTATTACCCAACTATCTGACTCTCGGGCCCAATTTCGTGCTTCCAAGAATAATATATTGAACCTCTTGCAATCAATGACTATCTGTGAGGGCAATTTCAGCCCGAACTCTAGGAGTTAGTTTAACACTTCTCACAATTTCATGCCTTCATTTTTAAAATGGGTACGGATAGCAATGCATGCTCTAGTAAGGAGTGACAGTGCCTGATCAGTGAGTCTATTAGAATGTAGGAGGAAATATGGGAAAATTTGGAGAGGTTTAGGAGAGTAGATGGGTGTGAGAAAGATGGCATTGGCATGAATTGGAAGTGGGTTGTGAGAAGTGTTTGGGTTAGGATTGGCTGGTGGGGCGATGGTACCTCGATCAATTAGACCTTGGATTATGTTTTAGAGGTGAAGGCATTGGTCGGTGGTATGGCCAGCAGTTTGGTGAAAGGCGCAATGGGCATTTGCCTTGAAGTTTATTGGGAGTAGATTTAGCAATGGACGGGGATCCAAAGGTTTTATAAGGTTTCGGATTAAAAAGGCTTGATTGACTTTGGAGAGAGGATCATGGAGATCGATGTATTCCTTTCAGACCGGGACAGGGCAACTTTCTGGCGCCCATGATGTGGTTGGTTGAGAGATGTTGTTGATGGTTGAGACTGTAGCACTGACAGGCTTGTCATATTTTCTGGGGGTGAACTGTCCGGACACCTTCTTGGTTCAACTTCTGTCTTGGCAAGACCCTCCTCAATTTCTACTCCTACTTATCTGAGATCTCGAAAGTGGGGATAGTATTGTCCTCCCATGGTTACTCGAACATGGGGTAAGAAGTTCTTCTTCACTATGCTGACTTGTTCTTCCTCGGAAGGTCGATTGGTCATGGTTACTGCTTCTTCCCTCCACCGGGCGATGAAGTTACTGAATGATTCTCTAGGGTTCTGTTTGAGCAACTCTAAATCACGACGGGTGACATCAAGCTCTTCATTGTATTTGTACTGCAACATGAATTCTCAAGCCACATCCTCCCAACTACGAATTCTGGACTCTTCGAGAGACAAAAACCATCGGAGGGCGCTATCCTTTAAAGTTTGCTGAAACAATTGGGCCATCACTTCTTCAGAATCCCCTAGTAGGGTCATAGAAAGGTGATAACTTCGGAGATGAACAATCGGGGGTCAACTTCCACCAAAATTCTCGATATTCTGCATCATGAACTTCTCGGGTAACCTTGCTTTAGGATAAGGAGACATGTGGGTGTAGTCCATGTAATTTCTGAGATTCTGACTTGGTCAAACTTCTTGGTGAGCATCTTAAGGTCCTCTTTGACTTTGTTCAATTCTTCTTCTTTGGATCAATGACCATAGGCAAGTTAGCCCCATACTGGGCAAGGTTCGGTATAGGAAGCTGGGCAAGCGGCGGCCCATTAATAGGAGGGACACGTGGAGCGTGCAGATATTCTTCAGGATCCCAGATTGGCTCGGGTGGATCCATAGCATGAGGGAATAGGGCCTCGAGCTCTTGAGGAATAGGAACCTGGTTTCGTTGCATCTCTCGGACCTCAGTTTGGCGGTTGTCAATCTTAGACACAAGCTGAGCTAGAACTGCCATCAGATTCGGCTGCACAATAGGAACTTAATCTGTGTTCTCCATGGAAGGCGGATGGATTCTGGACTCGAAAGGGGTAATAGGGGAACGGACGGAACTCCGGGGTGACCTGACTGAAGACCGAAGTCATTAAGGAGCCAGGCCAAGGGCTTGTGATCGACCTGAGAAGGCGTAAAATGGGATTTATTTTTGAGAAAAAGGGATGAAAAAAATTTTGACATTTTTTTTCCGACATTGAAAGACAAAATATTTTTGGATTTTTTGATAAAGAGAGGAGAAATGTTTTTGGACTTTTGATAAGGAAAGGAAAAAAGTTTTTAGATTTTGGATAAAAAAGAGAGAATTTTCTTTTTGGAGACGGTCTCAGCATGATTATTATAATTATTATGTTTTCACTTGTATTAATTCTCCTAAATGCAAAATGAAATGCCGGACGGGACCCAAGCCTGGAAAAAATTGGATTTGTAATATATGCAAAGTTATGGTTGGACTTGTGACCAGTCTCACGGACAGGGTCCCATTTTAAAAATGCACAAAAATTCGAGCGGTAGGCCGACCCGGAATTTTGGCAGAGTTTTGGGTTAAAACCGGCAATCTAAGATGTGTGTCCTAGGCTCGACACCTATATGCGGGTATGCAGTTGGTTGGGTTAATCGAAAAGGGTTCCCCCCTTTGGCGTGACTTCCATGATATACGTCTTGCTCTTGCGGGCAATCAGTACGTGTGGACAAGCCATTTGATATACCTGAGTGTACGTGAATTACCTCACCATATACCTCGTGGGGACGGTACGTGTGAGAGTGAATTCGATATACTCGGCATACGTGAATGAGTTCCCTGCGATATACCTCCCGTCATGAATTCGATCAAGCGGTACGATGAGGGGGGAACCGTTCGATATACGTCGAAGGTACTTGGCCAATGGAAGGTGAGAGTCATATCGCTTAGGCTAACTATGCCTTGCCGGACCAACGCCCATCACGAAGTGACCCTCCAGTTACTGGATAAAATTTGGTCAATAACAATGCTCTTTGGTGATGTCGTGTGAATCATGCATGATTCTCTTGTTAGTATCTTATGAGAATGTCTTTTTCGATTATGCCAAACAGGGAGCAAAGTACAAGTACCAATGGTTCACCAAGTATGGATGGATGATGCGTGCAACATGTGGATGTATGTGACCCTAGGTGCGCGTGGTGCGAAGTGTATATGGAGAATTTTCTAAAAGTGTGTGAATAGAAGCATAAGCATGGGGTATACATGAAAAAGGGGAACATGCAAAATTGGGGGAAAATATGAACAAACATAACATCCATGTAAATAGAGTCTAGCCCTCGAAATAATATCCCCAGCAGAGTCGCCACTATGGCCATCTCCGTGAATCCTCACGGCGGGCGGGCGTGCGCGAAGGAGGATCCTAGGTCCCGCGCCTCCCTCTCGGGAGAGCTTCGGCCGGCGTCATTTAGGTGAGGTGTAAAAATGTAGAGAGATTAGAGTCACCAGTTTACTTTACTCAAAACAGACAAAAGAAAGGGAGCCATCCCGAAGGACAACATCCAAAGACATACTAATGCATACGAAACCAAAATGATTTGAAAAGGATCCGGAGGCTAAGTTACGAAACGGGAAGGTGTTAGGCACCCATTCCGCCCTTTCGGTCTCTTATGAATTTTTGTTATTTTCCTTTATTTTCCCCGTGATATGTGTGCATGTGTATATATGGTGGAGATAGGAATCCTTGACTTGTACCATGGAAGAGGTAAAGCGAGTCATCTGTAGGAAGGTATAAAAATATTAGAAAATAGGATTTATGTGATTATCCTTACGTTGACCGTTATGATGGAACGATAACGCATGTGGAATAATACGCCACTAAGAACAAACATATGTATATATAATATAAGAGAGTGGAGTTTAGAGAAAATAGAAAATGAGAGCAAAAGTAAAAAGAGGACTCGAGTCTCGGGTTTTACCCCGAGATGCCTACGTAGCCTATAAAGGCATCAAAGTCCACCTAGTTCGCATGCAAAACGAGGGGTGGGGTTTATCCCATAAATCCAACCGGGGGGATTGTCTTATTTGTGTGTGTGTGTGTGTAGAAAAAGTGTTTTAGTTGTGAAAAAAGTGTAAGAAAAGAATGAGAATTCCCGTTTGGAATTTATGAGCAAACTCTCTTTTTCTTGTTTTTTGGGTTTTTATTTATATGAAAATAAGAGATGTGCGATAATACTAAATAAAAAGTATATTAGGATGTGTGCGATGAGATAATAAAAGTGCTAAGTAATAAAACAAGTTATTGCGAATTTATGAGAATTTAAGGAGAGAGTTGAGAAAATTGGACCTTCTTTAAGATCTTGAGCTTTCACTTGAATGTTTGGAGAGCAGCGCTTAGACTTGGATGATGATGGAGGGTAGTGAATTCACCAAGTTTGATGAAAAGGATGATGAAAAGTGAAGGTTGGAAAGGGATTTGGGTGTGGAAATCACGCTGACTTCGAGAGAGGTTTTCTGGATTTGTTGAGAGTGATATCTATCAGATCTGAGCTCTCTTGCAAGTGAGGTCAGGCATCCTTTTTATAGGCCTAGGGAATATCCGATTGGAATAGTCCTGTTCCTGCCAATCGACAGATGCGTTTAGGCACACTACCGATAGGCAGGGTCTGGGACCTGTCATTTGGCAGTGTCTTTCAGGCCTTTTTTGAAAATCGACCGCAGAACGCAAACCATTGATCAAAATCGTGCACGGGGTGGACCACTGGAAAGGTAATTCATAGACCTTCGAAAGTCCTTTGGACTGCTCCCTGGTTCGGGAGTTGACTTTGGGTTAAATATGGCTCGAAATCATTCGTCAATCCATTGGCCGGGGAATCGTCGGACGCAAACGGATCGTTCATCCGTATGGTACGTTAGAATCGTGCACGGGTGGGACCGTTAGAAAGGTTAGGAGATGTACTTAGACATTCCAAAGAGTTTGATCCGGTTCGGGGAGTTAACTTCAGTCAACCGGGCCCTAGAAGCATTCGGTTACCTTTTGGAGTAAACAGAGCGTTCGTCTGTATCGTAAGTTGGAATTGTGCACGGAATGGACCGTTGGAAAGGGATTTCAGTGACCTTCAAAGATTCATTTAGTCTCGATCGAGTTTGAAGAGTTGACTTAGGTTAAACAGATCCCGAGAGCTCCCGGTGGCCTCTTGATTGAGTTTCGGGGGAAAATAAGTCGTTCGTCCGCATGGCAAGTCGGAATCGCGCATGGGAGTTTCAGTTCCCTTCGAATATTCATTCAGTCTTGGTCGAGCTGAAGAATTTGACTTTTGGTCAAACGGAGCCTGGGAGTGCCCGATGGCTTCTAGGTCAGTACACGGGGTATGACCTGGGTTTGTAATGATGAAAGGAGGTGCTAGGGACCTAAGGAGCATTTAGGGGGTAACAGAATGGGGTGCCCACAGCGCCAAATTGTAAGATGTGGTTCATTCTAATGCAGGGGACAACGGTTGAGCAAAGGCAACCAAAGGAGCAAAAAAGAGTGATACTCCAAAGTAAGGAAATAAGAACGATTCCAAGAATGGGAACAAGTTTGATCCCTCCAAGGCGTTCCAGGATGTAAACACGGTCTTTAAGGAACCCATTATTAAGATCTTGAGCAAGATCAAAGACCAACCGTTCATTAAGCGGCCCAAAATGATGGGTGGCGACCCAACGAAAAGAAATAATGTGATGATATGCGCATTCCACAAAGAGAGCGGCCACAGGACTGAAAATTACAAGGCTCTGAAGTCACACTTGTAGGAGCTCGCCCAATCTGGGCACCTCAGAAGTATATAGAGAAGCAAGCAGATAAGGTCGCAGCCAATGGCGGCCATAAGTTGGACAACATCCTTGACGATTACACAGGACATGAGTTCGCGGTAATCCTTGGGGGATCAGACCATAAGCAAATCCAAGTCAATGTCGTACGAATGGATCTGAAGAACGTTACTACCATTATGGAGGCATTTTAGATTGACCCTGCCGAAACCCAGGCCAATAAACATTTACGACTAGAGGACGTCGACTATACCAAGCTTATTTTTTTTCACCGAGGGAGATTTAATCGGAGTGAGAACCCCACATCACGACCCGCTGGTGATCACCCTCAAAATTTCCAATTGGGACGCTGACAAACTGCTCGTCGATCAGGGTAGTTCGTCAGTAGTGATGTACCTGGAGTTGTTCCACAAGATGAAGCTAAACATCGCTTATCTCAAGGAAGCCACGGTTTTATTATTCGGCTTCGCAGATAGGATCACGATGCCGTTGGGAAAATTAGTCCTGCCAGTAAGAGTGGAAAACATCTCAAAGCTAATTGAGTTCTCAGTGGTAGACATAGAGTCCTCATATCACGCCATTTGGGCAGAGGCTGAATGCATAGATTGAGGGTCGTACCATCCACCTACCACTAAAAGTTGAAGTGTGTTACCGATCGGGGCATGGTAAAAATTCGTGGCGACCAGACCACCGCCAAGAAGTGCTTCATTGCGTCCATTCTCCCAAATAATGAAAAGAAAAAGGAGGTCAAGGATGCTCAGGAAGAAGCCTAGGAGGGGGTTGTACCCTCCAAATAATAAATATGGAATAACCGACCAGGAGTGGAGGAGACCAAGGTCCACCCCGCTGATAGGATCATTGAAAGACTGGAAAGAAGTTGGGGCCGATGACAACTTACTAAAGAGGAAATTTCTGATCAGAGCTATGCTCGCTAATCAAGAGAAGAAAGAATTAATTGCCTTCCTCGAAAGCAATCTAGATATTTTCGCTTGGAAACTATATGATTTTCCAGGGATTGATCGTAAAGTAGCATGCCATCGCTTGCACGTCGATTCTACCTTTAAGATAATCACTCAAAAGGCTCACCAAATAGACCTCAAGAAGGCTAAAGCGATAGAAACTAAAGGAGGGAAGCTACTGGATGCAAGATCCATCAAGGAAGTTTAGTTCCCTAAATGGTTGTCCAACCCAGTGGTGGTACGTAAGAGCAATTGCAGTTGGAGGGTCTGTATTGATTTCAGAAATCTTAACAGAGCATGTCCCAATGACATCTTCCTGCTTCCTAAAATAGATAAGGTGGTTGACGCTATGGCGATGCACGAAAGAATGAGTTTTCTAGACGCTTACTCTGGCTACCATCAGATTTCGTTGTTCGGACCCGATTAAGATATGACGTCCTTTATAACCCCCACTGGGTTATATTTCTATAAGGTTATTCCATTCGATTTAAAGAACGTAGGGGGGACTTATCAAAGACTAGTTATCAAGATGTTCAAGAGATATATGGGAGACATGATGGAAGTCTACATCGATGATATGCTAGTAAAAAACAAGAGCAAAGATGACCACCTCACGAATTTTTCCAAAAACCTTAAGATCCTTAGGAAGTACCGGATGAAGTTTAATGCAAGTAAGTGTTCATTCGGTGTCCCATTAGGAATGTTCTTGGGCTATCTAGTCATCAAAAGAGGAATCGAGGCTAATCCATATCAGATTGACACTATCGCTAGAATCTAGACTCCCCAAACTTTGTGAGGTGTTCAAAAGCTCACTGGTATGCTCCTGGAACTCAATCGTTTCATATGTAAGTCTTTGAAATGATGTCGACCATTATTTCAACTCCTAACGTAAGGACCTCATATGGAATGATGATTGTTCGAGAACTTTGGAAGAAATCAAATCCTACCTTAGCAAGCCACCCCTGTTGGTAATTCCAAATAATGGAGACCCACTATATCTTTACCTTGTTGTATGAGATCAAGCTGTAAGCTCCGCTCTGGTATGTGAGAAGGAGGGAAGTTAGCACTCGATTTATTAAGTTAGAAAGACACTTATGGACGATGAGAAATGCTACCTACCTCTAGAGAAACTCGCTTATGCACTGGTGGTAGCCTCGAGGAAGCTGAAACATTACTTTAAAGCCCACTTAATAACAGTAATCACTTCCTACCTCCTTAAAGTTGTTATTCAAAAAGTCGGCCCCTTTGGACGACTTTTAAAGTGGTCGATAGAACTTGAGATATTCGATATCCACTTTTAACCAAGAACAATGATTAGAGGACAAGTCGTAGAGAACTTCATTGTTGAATTCATAGGGGATCAGGTAGTCGACTAATTGGGAATAGAGCAGTCAATGCATGAGGAAGCACAGTCTAAGGACTGGACCTTATGTATTAATGGAGCCTCAAATTTCAAGGGTACAGAAGTAGGCATTGTCCTTATCACTCCAAAATATGATGTCATCAAGAAAGGAATTAGATTAGGATTTGAGGTCTCCAACAATGAAGCTGAATACAAAGCACTATCACTGGTTTACGCAAGGCCCAAATCCTAGAGGCAAAGCACCTCGACGTGTTTGATAACTGAAAATCAGTCTTTGAGCAGGTAAGTGGGGATGTCAACCCCAAAGATGATAGAATAGAAGCCTACCTCATCGTGGTAAGAGGACTTATGGCTGAATTTGAGAAAGCAGGCTGATTCGTATCAAATATTGCATATTTTTGCCTGTTAACTTTATGCATTCTAGCGCTTTTACGGTTTTAATGCCTATATTTATGCTCATCAACCAGACTACCTTGGATTTGGAGATATACATGTTTTGCAGGGGTTAATTATACTTTTGTAGGTATTGGAACTCTAAAAGTGAGGATCTGTTGCATTTCGAAGAAGTTTCGTCGTCGGACGCTAATTCAAGGGCATTTTAGTCAATTCACATTTCATCTTCGGCTCATAGAAATTCCAAAGATGCGTATTTCGTCATACAAGCATCGTATGGATGCAAACGGTGTGTCGTTTGGAGTTCGGACGAAGAAGATATGCCCGTTTCCGTTATTAGACTTTTCCCCCTCATCATGGACCAAGCTTGGCTGAAAAATAGAGTACCGGTTGATCGCGCCCGAAGGGCCGATCGACCGCGGTTTCATATTTTTCCATGGGAAGGAGACAGTGGGCTTTTGCCTAAGGGACCGTTCGACCGCGCCCCTGCGACCGGTCGACCGATTATAACAGATATTTTGAGATATTTTCTTTTCTTTTCTTTTTCCTTTTCTTTTCTTTACTTTTTCCCACTTACTATAAATAGGTTTTTTGTTATAATAATCATATATACTTAGTTTAGAATAGATTTTAGGTTAGAATATCTTAGGGTTTGGGTGATTTTGGAGAGTTATTCTTTGATTCTTCTTGGTTTGACACTCCATTTGGGTTGTAAGTTGTACTATTCATTCACCTTCTCCATTAATATAGTTATTTTTCCTTATATTCTTTCTTTCTAGTGTAATTTCCATGCTTTCTAAATTAGATGTACATGCTTGATTTCACCGCTTTCTAGTGTAATTTTATCGCGTTTATTTACTGCTTTCTTTACCGCGTTTTTAATATGCTTTCTAGGTAATTTAAATTAGGTTATGCTTGAATTGAACTCACTCGAGTTGACGCATTGCTTGGCTTTGGTGATGGTGTTTACGGGTCTATTTCGAGTGCGTTGTCCTAGTTATTACACCTAGGAGATTTGACGGGGCATATCATGTATGTCCCGTGCTTACGACCTTTCGTGTGTAATTTCTGAGATATTTGTTGATGCCAAAATCTTATTAGGCTTTTATGCGAATTTAGGGGGTGACGATCCTTGGTTCAATTAACTGTCGAAATGAGACGCATCTTAAATACCTTGTCGACCCATGTATCCATTTTATATAAATTAACTCGGGTGAGGTATATTCGACGCAACCTATAGTTTTACCCGCTTTGTTAGTCTAGTTTCATTTCCCTCGCCTAGATTAATCATTTCCCTTTTATGTATCTTTTCCTTTTTAGTTTTTAATCACCTTTTACACTTTTATTTTGGAATGTTAGATTGTCTAAATTCTAGCAACTCATCCCTGTGGATTTTTGATACCCGACTTACCATTGTGCTTGCCTCGCAAGTGTAGTAGTAATTTAGGTTTGTTTGTATAGTCGTAGCGAGACATAAAATAACAACTGTGCACTTACATGCGTACACCTCTCGCACGCTATCAAAATGGCGCCATTGCCGGGGAGGAGTTTGTTTTAGACTTTATCTGATTTAGTATTTCATAGTATTTTCTTTCTATTTGTATTATTTACTAACCTTTTTGCAGGACTTCCACATTTGAGCACTTAGAAGTGCTCAAATTTTTCCCGCGCGCACTTACTTTGTGGAATCCGCCACTTGAGCCATTTTGGGGGTAAGCATGTCTTATTCCAATTCTTTCGGTAATCATTGTTATAATTCTCAAAATTCCCGCAAACCTATGACTTTCGATGAATACTTAGAATCTTAAAGTATAACAAATTCAAATATGACTTTGGGCGAGTATAACGAAAGTCCAAACTTAGGTTATTGGAATTTTGATGACGATGATAATGATTTTGGGGCTTTACCTCCTCATAACAGGAATTTTGAAACGAATTCTAATAGTTTTCAAAATTCCTATAATAATGAGTTTTCGTTTAAGTCCGATGGTAATTTTCAAAGTTCCCATTTTCATGCATCCGCACGTCGACCCATGACTTTCGGTGAGGGTTTGCGTATGTATGAAAATGAGAAAATTGAAACTCGTTATCGGGAAGAAAATCGTTGTTGGGAACATGAATTGGATTTATTATTTGAGTCCGACGACGATTTTTCTTCTAAGACTTTCGAAGTCGAGGAATGTTTTGAACCAAATGAGTTACTTGTGCCTACTTTGGAACAAACCATTCTAGACTTTACCCATCTCGTAATAGATATTGAAAGTGAGGATGATAATGACGTAATATCTATTTGCAATGAAATGATTTCTTCTTTGGCCCCCAAAGAAGAACATTTTATTGAAAATGATATTATTTCATTCGAAACTCAATCTTCATGTGATGATGATTCATCTCATGAGTTTGAATTTCTTTCATCCCCATTTTCATCCTCTATTATCACACCGTTACAAGTACCCGATGATTTGGTTTCAAAATTTAATGTTTTAAACCTTTTCGTCGATGAGGAGTGCTTGCTCGAGTCGCCTTCCACGATCGTATTCATGCCTTCGTGTGCCCCGCCTCCCATTCCAATTTCAAAATCATTGGGAGGATATTCGTTTTTTCTCGGTCCCCACTTGTTTTTATCACCCGTTCAATCCAAACCCCCCATCGTCCTTCCAAAACTTTTAATTGGCGATGGTTCATTTCTTCCGCCTTACACATGCCTCCCGTTGTTCAAACGAAATTCATATTTTTCGGAAGGCATGCTTGTATGTGAGGGTACACCGATTATCCTACAAAGTCAAATCATTTTTATGGTGAACCCTCAGTTATTTAGACTTCTAGTGTATAGTTAGTGTGAAGCCTAAATAGTAGGTTGTATATAGTTAGCTTTCTTTCTTTTTATTTTTCTTTCCTTTTTAATTTAGTTTAGTGTAATTAGTTAACTTTTTGTTATTTGTTTTTGCTATGCTTGGTACTAACTTGTTTTGTATATTCTTTGGACTTGTTCTTATGGGGATCGCTCCAATTTTGGGTAATATCGCTCTTTTCCTCTCTTTGACTTTGTTCTTAATGTACATCGAGGACAATGTCGAGTTTTAAGTTAGGGGGTATGGCATATTCTATCCATTTCATAATTTAGTCCATGTTTTGCTCACATGTTAGTTACCTAATAGGCTTTTCTTAGAAAAATTCAAAATTTTCAAAAAGATTTTCTTTCTTTTTTCTCCTTTTTTGGGCATTTTGCCTTTGTTTCCGATGATAAATTTCAATAATTGCCCGATCCAATAGACAACCGAACAATGCATGTTTTCGATTTTAGAAGTTATTAGACTTTAGTCGCAATTATTGATATTATGAATAATTTCATGAATTAAACTTTAATCCCATGAGCACATGCACTTTTATGTTTATATTGATTTGGTTTAAGATTTTTATAACTCGGTAATCTTTTGTTGCATTGTATATACTTACACAGAGTAAGCTTTGTACCTTTCGTCGTTTGTGAGTGTATACACTATTCTTTTCTCTTTAAAAACGTTGAATTCGTTGGTAATCTCACTATTCTTTCATTTGATCGTTCATTAATTGAGTTCATACTTAAAATGTGTTACTTGATTATGATTTTCATATATTGTTTTGACTCGAGAATTGCGTAAACTTTGGAAATGATTATAGGCCCTCTTTGTTATATCACCCATATTAGCCCTGACCTCGCCCTTATATGTTTACCCTCGTTAACCCCTTTGAGCCTAAATAATAGCCTTTCGTTTCATAACCCAAATCCCATAACCAACTCTAAATTGGAGTTTTAAACCATACATATACTTTCCATACCTTTGTTTGGAATGTTACATGGGATTGAATGATGTTGTTGTGATGTCGATTGCAATTTAGGCATTTGAGAGTTTGATAAGTAAAGAAAAGAAAGTAGTGAAAAAAGTGAAGAAAAAGAGAAAGCAAAAAGCAAAAGAAAATAAAAGAAAACATGAAAAAGAAGAAAAGAAAAAGAAATAGAAAGTTGTATATGTTGTATATAATTCAATACACTTTGAGTACTCTTCAATTGATATATGTAATGCCTTTTTGGAACTTATTTTCCAATTTTGATGTTGCCCGCATTTTCCCATTATCCCGAGTTTTCATCTCAAACACTTTGAGTCCGTATATACATTCCTTCATTTCATACCCTAGTCAAACCTACATTATAACCCTATACAAGTCATATGTGATCTTAGGTTGATGTAATTTAAAAGTCATAATAGTTTTGATAATCTATGAAAATGCATTTCGCCTCTTTTAGTGTGCGTTATCCTTTCATTGAGATTACATTTTTCAGTTTATATTTAGTGTTCTTCATTTGTGACATGTGTGCGGCCTAGTTTTCATTTACATTTACTCTTTATGCCGGCATGTTCCGTGTGTTACCTCCCTGTTTCGAGTGAATTCGCTTGATGAGTGTAATGCCCGTGAGTATTGAATGTATGCTTGCTTTGATTAGTATCCAGTTTATATAAGTTTTTCGCCAAATCACACTTTGCATGTGCTCGCCCCCCTCCCACATTTTAAGGTTTCAATTATATAAGGTGCATTCTATAATGTTAATGATTTAGACTTTTGTTTGAATTCATTCAATGTTCTAATAATGCTTATGAAATCATTTTTGCTATTGTTGGGCTTGTTATATGTTGGTTTGGGCTTATTTTGAGGAAACCATGTGATGTTTGTGGGTATCATCCTTGAAAACCCTCACGAGACGACACTCGTCCACTAGGGTGACCTAGGGGTTTAGCGACTTATTGCATATGCTAAATGCAATCATGCTCCTACGAAAGTGGCATTTATATTTCGATGCATATATACGTCTTGTACCGCCTTCTGTGGACTACTTTTGTTTGTTTCATTACTAGGGACTAGCAATGTTTAAGTTAGGGGGTGTGATTCGTATCAAATATTTCATATTTCTGCCCGTTAACTTTATGCATTCTAGCGCTTTTACGGTCCTAATGCCTATATTTATGCTCATTAACTAGACAACCTTGGATTTGGAGATATACATGTTTTGCAGGGGTTAATTGTGCTTTTGTAGGTATTGGAAAGCTAAAAGTGAGGATCAGTTGCATTTTGGAGAAGTTTCGTCGTCGGACACTACTTCAAGGGCATTTTAGTCAATTCACATTTCATCTACGACTCATAGAAATTCCACGGATACATCGTTCGTCGGACAAGCATCGCGTGGATGCAAACGGTGCGTCGTTTGGATTTCGGACGAAAAAGATATGTCCGTTTCCGTTATTGGACTTTTCCTCCTCATCATGGGCCAAGCTTGGCTGAAAAACAGAGTACCGGTCCACCGCGCTCGAAGGACCGATCGACCGCGGTTTCATATATTGCCGTGGGAAGGAGACAGTGGAATTTTGCCTAAGGGACCGGTCGACCTTGCCCCTGCGACCGGTTGACCAGTTATTACAGATATTTTGAGATATTTTCTTTTCTTTTCTTTTTCCTTTTCTTTTCTTTACTTTTTCCCACTTACTATAAATAGGTTTTTTGTTGTAATAATCAGATATACTTAGTTTAGAATAGATTTTAGGTTAGAATAGCTTAGGGTTTAGGTGATTTTGGAGAGTTCTTCTTTGATTCTTCTTGGTTTGACACTCCATTTGGGTTGTAAGTTGTACTATTCATTCACCTTCTCCATTAATATAGTTGTTTTTCCTTATATTCTTGCTTTCTAGTGTAATTTCCATACTTTCTAAATTAGATTTACATGCTTGATTTCAGCGCTTTCTAGTGTAATTTTAGCTCATTTATTTACTGCTTTCTTTATCACGTTTTTAATATGCTTTCTAGGTAATTTAAATTAGGTTGTGCTTGAATTTAACTCACTCGAGTTGACGCATTGCTTGGCTTTGGTGATGGTGTTTACGGGTCTATTTCGGGTGCGTTGTCCTAGTTATTACGCCTAGGAGATTTGACGGGGCATATCATGTATGTCTCGTGCTTACGACGAAGGTCGTAATTTCTGGGATATTTGTTGATGCTAAAATCTTATTAGGCTTTTATGCGAATTTAGGGGCGTGACAACCCTTGGTTCAATTAACTGTCGAAACGAGACGCATCCTAAATAACTTGTCGACCCATGTATCCATTTTACACAAATTAACTCGGGTGAGCGATATTCGACGCAACCTATAGTTTTACCCGCTTTGTTAGTCTAGTTTCATTTCCCTCGCCTAGATGAATCATTTCCCTTTTATGCATCTTTTTCTTTTTAGTTTGTAATCACCTTTTACACTTTTATTTCGGAATATTAAATCATCTAAATTCTAGCAACTCGTCCCTGTGGATTTTCGATACCCGACTTACCGCTGTGCTTGCCTCGCAAGTGTAGTAGTAATTTAGGTTTGTTTGTATAGTCGCGGAGAGATAGAAAACAACGACTGTGCACTTACACGTGCACACCTCTCGTGCGCTATCACATACATTTAACAGTTCCCCGGGGGGTAGAACAGACATACCGACAACTTGGCAGTCGTGAGCTCGATAATTGACTCTAACTTAAGGATAAATAATTAGATAGAGTTCTTCGCGTAGCCAAGTATTAACCAGACAATCATAGCTGATCAAGTCCTCCTTAGAGATAAGGCTCCTAATTGGATGGATCCCATCATCACTTATCCACGGAGAGATATACCACCTAATGATAGGAGGTCGAACCATCAAGTAAGGGTCAAGGCTACCCATTTTTACCTCTCCCTAGAAGGGAAACTTTACAAAAAGCCATTCATAGGCCCTTATCTCCAGTGCGTTCACTCACATGACACCGAGCAAGTACTTTGCGAACTTTATGAGGGCATTTGTGGGAGTCACGCAAGAGAGAGATCATTGGACTTTCATGTAATTAAGGAGGGATATTGCTGGCCCCATATGCAGAAGAACACAATCACTTACGTTCATAAGTGTGAAAAATGTTAGAAGTCCTCTCCTATGATCCACCAGTCTGCTAGCAACCTGAAATCACTGACAAGCCGATAGCCATTCACGCAATGGGGACAAGACATTATGGGACCACTACCTATCACATTTGATAATCAAAAGTATTTGCTGGTCGGCACATATTACTTCTACAAATGGATAGAGGCAAAACTACTGACGAACATCCGAAATTTATATTTGACCAGGTTCATCTGGAGTAACATCATAACACGCTTTGGGGTACCAAGGACTATCATCACCGATAACAGCACATAATTTGAAAGTAGTTCCTTTCAAAGTTTCTATGATGAGCATGGTATCAAACACCACTTCAGCTCTGTGGCATATCCCCAAAGTAATGGACAGGCAGAGGGCTCTAATAAAACCATGCTCGATGGACTGAAAAAGAGGTTGGAAAGAGCCAAGAGTGCCTGGGTGGACGAGCTCCCTCATGTTCTGTGGGCTTATCGTACCACCCCTATGCAACCAACCGGGGAAACACCATTCACGCTCGCTTATAGGATGGAAGATATCATCCCACTGGAAGCATGTCTCCCCATTATAAGAACTTCCTTGGTTAACCAAGACCTTAATGATGATGCCTTGTGCACTGAGCTTGACTTAGCAGATGAGGAAAAAGAGTTAGCCATTATCAAGTTGGCTTCCTACTAACAACAAATTGCCAGGAAGTATAATAAGAAAGTCAATCCGATGAGGTTTCTAGTAGGAGACTTTATCCTAAGGAAAGTCCTCGGCAGTGCAGTAAAACCATCAGATGGCAAACTGGAACCAAGCTGGGAAGGACCCTTCGGAGTAAACTAGGATGACCTTTAAGGAGTATATAACTTGGAAACTCTAGAGGGTAGGGAGATACCAAGAGCCTGGAACGCAACCAATCTCAAGAAGTTATACTTTTAGTCTTCTTCATCTTTTGTTAACACATTTAGTTTAAGAAAATTTTCATTTTTAAACTTATGTTGCTCATTATTTATTATTCAATGAATAAAGGCCAGTTGACCCCACACTTTGATATTGTGCATTGGCTGCTTAATTTTTCTTGACCATATCTCACTAATATTCACCTTTTCCAAATGATAACTCCTTCGTGCATCGCAGAATTCCTAGGATTACAATAAGTTGTTCAACTTATTTAAATCAAGGAATCTCAGATGCCGAGCAAGGTTGGTAATAATTACGACAAGTTAGTAAAAATGCTTCGATAACTACGACCCTCAGTTCTTTGTCACAAACACAATAGAACTCATGAGTTACTCGGCTAACAACAAAATCCCTATAGGGGATCCTTAGGCAAAAAAGCTAACTTAGGTTGATCGCCAACTATGTTGGTCGTAAAAAGCCTGCTCAATCAGCTAATCTATCGACCATGTACATTCTTTCCATTATCTTACTTATTCCTAAGGGAGTGTGACAACACAACCTAAAAGGTAAAGTAGATGAAATGATACTGCTAAGGAATATTGGACTGGGAGAGTGTTCAAAAATAGAGTAACATATGGCTATTGTTAAGTTTTTAATATCATTTAGTCCGTGGAGAAGCTCAAAATGATAAAACCTAAGTATTAGTCCATTTGAACAACAAAGGGCCTAAGATGGCCAATCAGTATTATTTAGTCGACAATTATGTTGACTAACTAACGAACAATAATTTTTTCTAGTGCAAGCATAAGTAGCAACTATTAACACATGTTTAGTTATCATATGCTCAAAATATGGAACAGGTTAATAACTAAAGCTCCTTATTAACATAAGTCTGAAATTACAATTACTGTGAGACCAAAAATACATAAGTACCTACTATGGCCCAGGAAGATGATCAAGATATTCTGCAACAAGCGCTCTTTGACCATCATTCGATTTCGGGACAAGCTCCTTCAACTCTTTATCAAGGTCTTGTCACACCCCGCCTAATTCTGGCGTCGGCCGCCACCAAAACTAAGCCGGGCGTGAACTAAATAAATACCATTCTTAGCATGAGAACGATATGAGACATAAATTAGTCCATAAGATACAAAATTGAGTCAATCTCAAATGATCACAAATAACTAAGCGATAAAAGATCCATAACATGCTAACTCCAAAAAATCCAATCTCCAATAATGATTAAATAAAATCTGAATAATCCCAACATAAATCCTCTAAACAACTTTGGAACCGAATGGCCCAAAAAAAACTCCAATGAAGTCTCATAATACGACTGGAAAAGAAAGTCTAAACTAAACTATGCCATAAAGTAAATAACTCCAGTTGCACCTCCAATGATAACTCCGATAAACTTATGCAGCTTCCCCAAATCAAATCCTGAAAAAGATTAGTCAACGCATGGGTCAGAGACAAAGCCCTGAGCAAGAATACTCACTACTCTCCTCAAATAGGATCCTTGAATCCAGACAGTAGCATTATACGCAATAAATATCACAATAGAATATTTTAAATTAAACGGGATAATTAAACGCGATAATTATAATCTACTAAATACCCTAAAAAATCCCCATTTATAAAGGCACACCAATATGATTTTAAATTCCCAAGTCCCACGATATTAATTTAATTAAATTAACCAGCTTTTATTATAGTTCTCACTTTCTATTAAAGTGTCACACTTCCCCTTGTCAATCGTCCTCTGACCCGTTTACTGTCGGCCCCGACACATGACAAGGTTCCCCTTGTCAATCGTCCTCTGACCCGTTTACTGTCGGCCCCGACACATGACAAGGTTCCACACACGACACGACATAAATCGTCCTCTGACCCGTTTAAACTGTCGGCCCCGACACATTATGTCGCCACAAATTTTAATACCCGTTTTTATCTTAGGCATTAATTCTCAATTTCTCAATTTATAATCACCCCACCCTTTTAATCGATGTGAGATCCTCAAAATAC
Organism: Sambucus nigra; assembly: GCA_949130495.1. Lineage (NCBI taxonomy): Eukaryota > Viridiplantae > Streptophyta > Magnoliopsida > Dipsacales > Adoxaceae > Sambucus > Sambucus nigra. The sequence goes on along the minus strand of OX422210.1, from coordinate 629,756,912 downwards.
CCCTTAGTCCCATACCTAAGGATCCCCAAGTTATCAATACGTCCTATCCTATGTATAGGAGGATTTTTAACTTAAATTTCGACCTAGTCTCATGCTTAGGCGAGCGTAACGACGATAAAGTAATAAAAATCAGCCCACCCCCAAGGTGATAAAAACGCAATAATCTACCCTCACTAGTCCCATACCTAGAAGGCGTAAATCATAAAAGGTCTACCCGCTAGTCCCATACCTAGAAGGCATCCTAAAATAGAGGGAGAGCAAAAATTACCCAACAACCCGTCGTCACAATGATATTTAATAATACCAACAAGTCACACCAACAAGAATAATTAATCAATGTATAAAACAACGCATGATAGTCCAATTCAATTAAATCTTTAATTTGATTTTCACATCGTCAACAATACCCAAATAATCTCATTTAATTATTTTAAATTAAATATACCAAGTTTTCATCATATATTCATCAAAACCAAATTTTATTATCTTTACATGTATTACATGAATTTTACGCACCCAAAAATCATTTATATTAAAGCTAGGGTTTTTCTACATGCAACCTACACCAATAAAACCCAAAATCACTCATGAATCCTACGTACCCAAAGGGTTATGAATATTATTCAGATTAAAAGATTTTATAAAAACAACCCCATAATTAGTATCCACTTTTTCTAATTAAGTTACTAATTATTTTTAAGAAAACATGTAATTAAGTGTTTAGGCGACACTTAAAACGCATAATACTAAAGAAAAAGAATAGAGTATTCATGCCTGTAAAAATCGTGTTGAAAATCTGATTAGAAATATGGATTCCTCTCGAAAAATTAGCAAAAGAGTGTTCTTGAACGATCTTGATTAAACCCCAATTAAGCCTTCAAAAACTTGTGCCAAAACTTGTGACAAAAACTTGATAATGAAGAAGGTTGATGATTATGGGTGAGAGAAAAAATATTTAGAAGTGTTCTCTGGTGAAAAACTGAAGAAAAAGTGATTATGAGAAGTCCCCCTACGGATTAACAAGGTTATATAGTGATTAGGAGTCCTAATCCTACACAAATTCTAAAAAAAAAAACAGCTTACAACGAACGTTTTCTGAAGGCATCGATCGATCGATCTCCAGGCGTCGATCTATCGATCACCCAGAAAAACTGACAATTTTGCTTAAAAATTATAAGGGACAAATATTTCTAAAAATCATATAAAATCCATTTTAACTCCGATTTTAATTCCGCTTGAAGTTTTATTCTTCTAAAATCATAACCAACATATTTAGCCAATAAAAATTTTAAATTCAAAAATTTATTTTTTTCCCAAAAATTCCAATTAATTAATTAAATAATAAATAAAAATACGGGGTGTTACATACTTCCCCACTAGCAAAGAATTTCGTCCTCGAAATTAGACGAAACATACTCATCAACGCATAAATCTCGCAAAAGAAAATAAGGCTCATATATGCCCACCTGTAGAATGCCATAATTGGGCGCCCATACACCCAATTCTACGCGCACCTACCCCACGAGCAACAAAATAATATATATTGCCTATATACATACACATAACTATGAAAATAACGGCGTACCACATGCTCTCTCAAATCCCCCACTCGATCCGATAGCCGAAAGTCATAAAAATGCTAACGTGCTCAAATTAAATCTCAACACCAAAAATCGATACATACGATACCTAACATCTGTACTAAAATCTCCAAAAATAATTATCGTCTCCAAAATCCATTCTAAGGATCCCCACATCAAGCTTACTAATTCTAAACTCAATGTCTACAACGTCCTTAACTCAAAACTTCACATCTCCAAGAAACATATCTAACACGTATGCTAGAACATCTACCTTAAGAAGTACGAATCAACAAAGGGAAACAAAGATCGGCAAAGCGGAAACTAAACGGACTCATAACCTACGAGACCTAAGACCATGCTCTGATACCATCTGTCACACCCCGCCTGCCACCAAAACTAAGCCGGGTGTGAACTAAATAAATACCATTCTTAGCATGAGACATATATGAGACATAAATAAATTAGTCCATAAGATACAAAATTGAGTCAATCTCAAATGATCACAAATAACTAAGCGATAAAAGATCCATCACATGCTAACTCCAAAAAATCCAATCTCCAATAATGATTAAATAAAATATGAATAATCCCAACAGAAATCCTCTAAACAACTTTGGAACCGAATGGCCCAAAAAAAACTCCAATGAAGTCTCATAATACGACTGGAAAAGAAAGTCTAAACTAAACTATGCCATAAAGTAAATAACTCCAGTTGCACCTCCAATGATAACTCCGATAAACTTATGCAGCTTCCCCAAATCAAATCCTGAAAAAGATTAGTCAACGCATGGGTCAGAGACAAAGCCCTGAGCAAGAATACTCACTACTCTCCTCAAATAGGATCCTTGAATCCAGACAGTAGCATTATACGCAATAAATATCACAATAGAATATTTTAAATTAAACGGGATAATTAAACGCGATAATTATAATCTACTAAATACCCTAAAAAATCCCCATTTATAAAGGCACACCAATATGATTTTAAATTCCCAAGTCCCACGATGTTAATTTAATTAAATTAACCAGCTTTTATTATAGTTCTCACTTTTTATTAAAGTGTCACACTTCCCCTTATCAATCGTCCTCTGACCCGTTTACTGTCGGCCCCGACACATGACAAGGTTCCCCTTGTCAAATGTCCTCTGACCCATTTACTGTCGGCCCCGACACATGACAAGGTTCCACACACGACACGACATAAATCGTCCTCTGACCTGTTTAAACTGTCGGCCCCGACACATTATGTCGCCACAAATTTTAATACCCGTTTTTATCTTAGGCATTAATTCTCAATTTCTCAATTTATAATCACCTCACCCTTTTAATCGATGTGAGATCCTAAAAATACCCCTTAGTCCCATACCTAAATGTCCCCAAGTTATCAATACGTCCTATCCTATGTATAGGAGGATTTCTAACTTAAATTTCGACCTAGTCTCATGCTTAGGCGAGCGTAACGACGATAAAGTAATAAAAATCAGCCCACCCCCAAGGTGATAAAAACGCAATAATCTACCCTCACTAGTCTCATACCTAGAAGGCGTAAATCATAAAAGGTCTACCTGCTAGTCCCATACCTAGAAGGCCTCCTAAAATAGAGGGAGAGCAAAAATTACCCAACAACCCGTCGTCACAATGATATTTAATAATACCAACAAGTCACACCAACAAGAATAATTAATCAATGTATAAAACAACGCATGATAGTCCAATTCAATTAAATCTTTAATTTAATTTTCACATCGTCAACAATACCCAAATAATCTCATTTAATTATTTTAAATTAAATATACCAAGTTTTCATCATATATTCATCAAAACCAAATTTTATTATCTTTACATGTATTACATGAATTTTACGCACCCAAAAATCATTTATATTAAAGCTAGGGTTTTTCTACATGCAACCTACACCAATAAAACCCAAAATTACTCATGAATCCTACGTACCCAAAGGGTTATGAATATTGTTCAGATTAAAAGATTTTATAAAAATAACCCCATAATTAGTATCCACTTTTTCTAATTAAGTTACTAATTATTTTTAAGAAAACATGTAATTAAGTGTTTAGGCAACACTTAGAACGCATAATACTAAATGAAAAGAATAGAGTATTCATGCATGTAAAGATCGTGTTGAAAATCTGATTAGAAATATGGATTCCTCTCGAAAAATTAGTAAAAGAGTGTTCTTGAACGATCTTGATTAAACCCCAATTAAGCCTTCAAAAACTTGTGACAAAAACTTGATAATGAAGAAGGTTGATGATTATGGGTGAGAGGAAAAATATTTAGAAGTGTTCTCTGGTGAAAACCTGAAGAAAAAGTGATTATGAGAAGCCTCCCTACGGATTAACAAGGTTATATAGTGATTAGGAGTCCTAATCCTACACAAATTCTAAAACAAAACAGCTTACAACGCACATTTTCTGAAGGCATCGATCGATCGATGCCCAGGCGTCGATCTATCGATCACCCAGAAAAACTGACAATTTTGCTTAAAAATTATAAGGGACAAATATTTCTAAAAATCATATAAAATCCATTTTAACTCCGATTTTAATTCCGCTTGAAGTTTTATTCTTCTAAAATCATAACCAACATATTTAGCCAATAAAAATTTTAAAATTCAAAAAGTTATTTTTTTCCCAAAAATTCTAATTAATTAATTAAATAATAAATAAAAACATGGGGTGTTACAGGTCTTGCGCCAAAATTTGGGTAATAATGGCGTTATCCTCTTATTATCCTTTTGAGAAAGGATTGTGGTGGTAGGTTGCACATTCAACCTGGTACTTATACCACAGTCTGGATTTCTTGGGCGTCTTCACCTCCTTAAGGGCATTTAGCCACCCTCGAGTAAAGGCAATTTCCTCTGCCTCCTTGAGCCATGCGGGGGCATCTGCTCAACTAGCATTGTAACCTTTTGTCCAGACTTCTCAGGGTCCCATTTTGAATGAATACCTCACCCTCTTTACATCCTCCTTGAGCACGACCACAAACACTTTTAGAGCAACGACCTCTATTCTCAGAGCGTCATTCTTAGCCTGAAGCATTTCACTCACTTGGCTGACTTCTATGGTCTCCACGAGCTTAGCTAAAAGAGAATTCACCTCGTCCTGGACTAAAGCCCCGATATCCTCCATAGTTTAAAGGTTGTCCTTCAGATTGGCGACTAACTCACACTGATTCTTATACTGCTTTATCCTCACCCTCACGGACTTACAGATCTTCACAAATGCCTTGGGATCTTTCGTACTGATGTTAGGCCCAAGGATCATCCCCAAACGTGAGTTGGGGGAGATGTAGTTCGCATCAAACTCCAAATAAAAACCAACCAAAAAATGAGCAAAGCATCAGCATATGGTAAAGAAGTAAAAAATTCATAAGAAGAATGAAATTCTCTTATCATTGATATATAAAGGGGCCAAGGGCCAGTACAATTAGAGGAATGAGAAAATTACAAGGATACGAGGATACAAAATATCAGTGTATAAAGAAAAAACAAAATTCCTAGTCTACATGGCTCGCTCATTTACCTGCTCAGCCTTGACAATGGCCTTCCCCTTATCAGTAGCCCCCTGCTTCAGACCAACATCCACACCGATCTCAGTTGACACACCCTTAGTATGACTGGTCGACTGACCAACACCCTCTTCTTCCTCCTCTAAAGGGTCAGGCCCAGGAGAATGGAGATCGAATAACTCATATCCGGCAGGGGCCCCTGTCGCTTTCAGAGTTTGGTCCCAACCTTTCTTAAAGTACACCTTCTTACCATAGGCGACCTGAAGCTCGACGTTGTCATATGCCTTATTTAAGCACTTAAGGTAGATAGCGTCATTTTCTTGAGGGAGCCCCTCCTCCAGCTTCTGGATTTTACTGGACAGGTTTCGATTCTCTTCAGCTAGCTCCTCCTTCTGGGCAACCACAACCTTCTAGGATGCCTCAAGGTTAACAAGGTACTTAGCTTACTTCTCCTTCTTTTGATCCCATCATAAGTGAGCAGCAACAGAGGCCTCCTTCTCCTTTTCCAAAGAATCTTTCAAATCTTTGGCACTCCTAGACTTATTGGCATGAACGTCCAAAAGGGTAGTGAAGTCAGACAAAAATTGCATAGTCAGAGAAAATAACGAGTCAGTACAAAGACAAAAAAAATACAGAGAGAGCTGAAAATTATAGGAAATCAAGAAGAGACTTGCCAGAGCAATCCCTTGTGCAGACTTAAGGGCAAGTTGGGGTGACCCCAACCTCCCAGAATGCTCACGATCAGCCGCGACCACTGCCCTCTTTAGAAGATTGGGGGCAAGGGGCCAATCACCAACGCTGACCGCCTTGGACTCAACAACAGTAGAGGGCCTCAAGACCAACTTCTTTTTGGCATATTCCTTCTCTTCCTCCTCCTTCTCTCTCTCTCTCTCTCTCTCTCTCTCTCTCTATATATATATATATATATATATATATATATATATATATATATATATATATATATATATATATATATTCTCTTATATTCCTCTCCATCTCTCTTCTTCTTTTTCTCATTTTCCTTCCCCTTTCCAGATGGTCTAGAACTTCTAGCCCTGAGGGAGCCAATCTTAGAAGTTTTCAAAGATTTCAACCAATCAGACAATGCTGTCTGATCTTCATCATCGTCTAGCCTTAGCTTCCTCCTCTTAATTAAGGGAGCCATGTCTTCTTCTTCTACTCCCTCTTCCTCCTCTTTTGATTATTCTTCTTCCTCTTCTATCACGATTAGATCAGAAGGATCAACCTCAAAAGCTTTCAAGTTTGGAACCTTACCGACCAGACGAGTAATAAAATTGATGATCGTATTCTTGTATTCCAATATATAGGACGCCGATCTTGGATGTTCGTCGTGAGGTAGCCTTCACTTGATATTCCAAGCCTTTAAAAGCTCATCAACATCAATCTCACTTATGTCATGTTACTGATTTTTAATATGATCTACAAAGTGAAGGAATAAGAACATCAGCTAAGAGGACAGAATTTAGAAAATAAAACTACATAGTCAAAGAAAGAAAAGAATAAGCGACCTATTTGGTTCTCTCTAAAGTTTGATATTATAGGGCCCGAGTGCCTTTCGCCCTCACGAGAAGGAGGACGCTGCCAGTTTCTAGTAATGAAACCATTTTTCTAGTAATCTTTATGGGAGTCCAGAAGGTTCACCACCGGGACCCTCCCAGCCTTCCTATTCTTTGAATACATAAGGCCATCACTGGTTCGCGACCACACATAGCAGCAGAAGATCTCAGCAAGGTCCAGTTTTATCCCATATAAGGTATTTATTTTATGAACTCCATTGACTATCTTTCATACGTTAGGGGTACACTAGGTAGGCACAATTTCAAAATATTTTAAGAACCTAAGAAACAGGTGGTTTGGGGGAAATGTTAAACTCCCCTAGGTTACCAAGAGGGTGTAAATCTAGTGCCCCCTTCCATGTCACGAACATTTCGGGGGAAGGGGGCACAGTGAATCTCCACCTAATCAGGGATATTATATGAATTCATAAATTCGACAATTGGCTTATTGTCAAGTTTTGCCATAGACGCACTAAGAGAAAAACAACCCCATTTACAGTTACAGAAAAAGAAGAGAACTGGGAAAGCGAAAAATTGATAAAGAGATAACTAAAACTTATAAGGATTGACAAATCTATGAAGAAAAAGGACTCTGAAGAAGAGAAGCTCTGGAACACTTAGTGATGAAGTAAGGAATTCGAACTGAAGTGACAAAGGAGATGAACCTCTAGTTTGAAACCCAATGCCAATGATGAACACGACATCCTAGGACGATTTTGGCACTTCATATTACTACTCGGACAACTCCCATTCTAAAAAGTAACAAACATACCATGGTGTTTAGCTTAAGGTGAGCGTACCCCTGTAAGTTCAACAAATCTACCAAAATGCCACGCCAGTAGTAGAGATATATGTTTCAACTTATGGGCCTTTATTTCATTAAAAAAATTTGGCCCAAAGTTCACAAGGCCCAAAATTTTTAAAGGCAATTGTGGGGACCCATTCCATATAGCCCATGAGAGTAGCCGAGCAGTCTGGATTACCCAAAGCATTGTTCGACCCAAATTAGAATTTAATTTATTCGGATGTATTTGAAACACATTAGAACCCTCACAAATATATTTAAAGTGGTTACAAACAATCTCGGAAGAGATATTCAGGTACACCATGAATTATCCGCGTGTTAATTGAGTTCCTTATACAACTTAATCTCCTGCTTTTATGTACCTATAAATTATAAATCCTGACTCGGGACAACGAGATGTGTTCTCAAGCATTGAGAGACACTATAATAAAATATTGACCTCTCCGTGGACGTAGACAAGTTACCGAATCATGTACATCGTTGTTGTGTATGATTTTACTTTTTGTTCTTTGTGATCATTTCGTGGAATTCTGTTGTGATATTCTTGTACTCGTAGTTATGAGTTAGTAGGCTATTCAAATTTTGGATAATTATTTGATCCTCATAAAGGTCGATTCCAGACGGATTATATATTTCTTAGTGGTAATACTACTATTTCTTAGCTTTCTATTAAACAAAGTTTAGTAGCTACTTCTTCCAACCACTCTGAAATTTTAGCACTTTATAAAGCAAGTCGTGAATGTCTATGGATGAGATCTTTAATTCAGCATATTCACACTTCTTGTCAATTATCTCCCATTACAGATGTCCACATTATTATATATTAAGACAATGCAACATGCATAACTCATATTCAGGAATGCTTCATCATAGGAGACATAACTAAACACATTTTATCAAAAAAATTCTTCACTCATGAGCTTCAAAATAAAAATGAGATTGAAGTCAAGCAAATGCGTACAACTGACCTAGTTGATCTATTTACCAAGTCACATCTGAAAGAAACATTCCAGAAACTTGTATATTTGAGATATGTGAATCGGGAGGAGTTCTTTTCCAGGGGAAGGATAAAAAATCATGCTCTTTTGGGATATAAGTGCGTCGTACTCTTTTTCCCTTAATTAGGATTTTTCATTCTATTTTTCTAGTAAATATTTTAACGAGACAACATTAAACACCATTTAATGATAACAAAAGTTGTACTCTTTTTTCTTTACTTTGATTTTTTTCTACTGAATTTTTTCTTAATAAAGTTTTAGTGAGGCAACAATCATTGAATGGTGGATATGATATATATCCAAGGAGGAGTGTTAAATTTTATGGCTTCTGGGGTGTATGTCCACTCATCTTTCATGTCTATTGGAATATCTCACCATGTTCTATATATAGGGTGATCCCATATGAGTTTATAGTAGACATACTTAAAAAATAAAATACTCTCTCTCTAAATTCTCTCCATGCCCTTTATTTTATAATAGATAAAATATTAATATAAAAAATTGTAAAGGAATTTTTATAAAGTGGCTGGCATTTAAGAAAATTTATAGTATTTATATTAAGGATCAATTACAAAAAAGTCACTCAAACATTTTTTAATACACATTTAGGTCAAGTCTTTTAATTTTATTAAAAAAAGTCCATCAAACACCCATTTAACCAATATTCTCTTATTTTTAAAGGTCCATGCTAGCAATCCCCCCTTCGTCGCGCGCGCCCCATTGAGTGACTTTTTGAAACAAAATAAATAAGATTGGACTAAACGCGTGTTAAAAAATATTTTAGGAACTATTTGGTATATCCCCTTATATTAAGTTAAAATAATTATATTATAAATAACTTAAAATCAATATATAAAATATACAACCATCTGGCGAAATCACTATGAATATTCCATTGCTCGTAATGTCAACCAAACTACACATTGGCATGATATGATCTAAACAATTAAAATATTATAAGGAGTTGACATTGGAGGTGGGTGCATATAAGAATGGGTCGTTCCTCATTTTGCAAAGCCAACGACGGAGAGGAAGCGTACATGTGAAGTGAAAAGAAATGGAAACCACCACCACTCCTCTCTTATCTCCATACACAATGGGTAGATTCAACCTCTCTCACAGGTTTACTTGCTGCCTCTCTCTCACAGTAGATATACATATATGTGTGTGTGTATTATCTCTAACGTACCTAAAGAATATGCTCCTCTTCTGAGTTCTTTAATAAATCAATTTTTGATGAAATTTAGAGGAAATATATACGTTTGCATGCATATTTTGGCAGTGGAAAGTTGCGATCACCATATTACTTCACTGAATAAATTGTTAGAAGTTTTTTATGAAAGTTAATAAGGAATGGTATGGTTTTTTGATGTATTAAGTTAGTACCTTAGAGAGTTTGACTATATATGTTTTCTTAGGAAGGTGAGCTGGGGTCATATATATATATATATCATCTTTCCAATGTAATCGTTGAATTTCACTTTGTTATCTCAGATATGTACCGCTTTGTGTCTCACAAGACGCATAGGATTGTCTAATCATTTTTATTGCCATACAACAAAACTTACTTGTGATGGTAAAAATTTTCATCCCAATTTTTTTTTTCGATCATAAAAACCTTTTTGGGATGAAATTAAAATCATCCCATATCCATCCGGCGACGAAATAAATTTCATTGTAAAAATCATATATTTAGCATTTACAACCATGGCTATTCTATCTAACTATTTATTCATTAAATTGCAAAGAGTTTTAACCTTAAAAGCTATTTCAAAATGCTTGTTGAAGATTCTCGCACGCTAAAATCTACCATAACTAGCATGCAACCCACACAATCAATGGGTGTTTTATAATAAAATTATAAAATTAAAATACAAACAAATAAACTAACAAAGTACGAAGCCGCTAATAAAAATAACTCGTTGTTAAGTAAATGTGCTACAATTTTTGTATTTAGAAATCCTATTTCCAAATTTCTTGAATTGATTTATCTACAATGAGATGGGGAAAATCATTGGCAGAAAAGAAGTTGAACTTGAAATACAATTAAAAAGCTAAAAATATCTGTAGTTCATATTGTTACTTTTTTCTACAAAAATCAAAGAACTCAAAGGACACAAAGGAACCTTAAAAACAATGATTTATATTGGCCCAAATTCAAAGCAAAATGACAAATACTCACCCATTAATTATGGTGTATATCCCTTTGCGTACCAAGGTTTAACATAATATTATTTTGAGTATCATTTTGAATAAAAACCCCTCAATTAATAATTTGACCGTTAAGTTACATTGTGTTTAGCTTGAAAAGTCCAAAATATCCTTACATTATTTAAATCCTATTGCTTTTGTCCCCTCATTAGATAAATTTTTCACAAACTTTGAAAATCTAATCTTCAAAAATAAAAAATATTTTATTAAGCTAAAATATAAAGAGAAAAATAACCCGATTCCAAATTGTCATTTTTGTAATAGTTTATAGATAGAACTTACCTTTTGATTTATGGAATTAAACGATTCATTAATTTTATATTATTTTTTTATGTTTTCAAACTTTTTGATTATCGTTAAATTAGTTCGAGTCTCTCATTAGCTAAAAAGAAAGAACAACGAAGAAATTTAAATGTAGATGTAACCGGTTCAAAGAATTTATGTCAACGGATAATTGTAAATTTGATGTGAAAAGCATAATTAAATTATCATACAATTAGTTATAAAAAGTGGGGAATGGAAATTTTATCTAAATTAATTAATTATTTTTTAAAAAATAAACTCGTTAAGAAAATAATTTTCCAAAAAAATATAACAATTTTAAACTAAAGTTTGGGGGAAACCTTTTTAAGGAAAAGTGTGCAATATTCCATTTGTTGTGCATTCTTATTTATTATAGACGTTTTTAACTACCGTATGCACGAAGCATCTATAAACATAAATGAGAACATTGAATATATTTCTCTACTTGATTTTTAAGTTAGAAGATATTGAAATAAATCTTTGAGAAGAATTGTGAATTTTTACATGTATTTTTCTATCATGATTTTTTTTATATATGCGCTAAAATTAAAAAAACACCCATGCATTACTCGGGTTGAGAAACTAGATAATAATAATATCTCAACTCATTTAATCCACCACCCTATCATTTCTCTTTAAAAAAGTGTTCCCTCCACTTGTCCCCCCCCCCCCCCCCCCCCCCCCCAACAACACACAAAAGGTAAACGACATACGTTTTTATTAATAAAAAAGAGGTAAAAAAAAATTGAAAAATCAACAAAAAAATCATTACGTTCTTTCTTGAATTTAAAAAAAAAAAAAGATGGAGACCAAAGAGCCTTAAATAATAGAGAGGCATTTTAGCACTCTACTTTTGAAATGAATGCAAGTTAACGACCAAACCCTTGACCGATGGTTTTCTTCCAAAATAGTATCCAAAATGATATTATGTAAATTTTGGTATTCAAAGGAATATACTCGAGCTAAAAGTTACCAAAGGCCAAATGACCCTAAAAAATAAGCATCATACATTAACAAAAGAAAACTGATTAACTTCAATTTGAGTAAAATCTTAGAACTAACATAGTTTAATGTTTAATAGATAAAGTTGATTGGTTTTAGCTAATATATGACGCTTCTGTTTTTGGAGGAGTAATTATTACTCATAATTAATAAAATTTAACTGACTCGTGTACTGAAGACACATCAAGGTGTCAATTAGAGTACGTCGGTGTTTCCATAGAATTATTTTTTTTAAAGGTCACATTCACTTTAAATTTGATAGAAGATGATGAGTAATTTTTAATGCCCTTGGGGTTGTGGAAGTCCATTTAATTATTCAGTAAAGGAAGACATCAATAACATTGCAGGCAAAACTCATAATATTTATTATTAAAGTGTTGTATAATTGTTTATTATAATAGAATATAAGTATGTATACATAACTCACATCTGAGTCGTTATTGAACTGGCTTTTGAAAACTACATCTTTTATTAACTCATGGATTACTATGATATATATATACGCCCTCTTAGGTGCAGACTATTTTCTAAAATAGTAAAAAATAAATTTTTTGATAAATTTTTTTAGAGATGATCTTCATAATGAGGAGATCATCTACAAAAAAATTTAATCAAAAAATTCAATCCAAAAAATTGGTGAAATGATTATCCAAAGTTTCAACAGAAAAAATTACATGTATTCATCATTTTTGCATATTTTTTTACAAAATAGTAAATAATTGAACTTTTTTATAAAATTATTGTAGATGATTTGTAGTAAATAATTGAACCTTTTCAAATAATTCATGATATTGAACCCCGTACAAATCTAAACCTATTAGCCAAAGCTCTATAACAATGTTAAATAATGGTATTGAACCCCATATCAAACCTAAAACTATTAGACTATATTATCTTGTTTATGAAATATACACACATATCTTATTCTTCCACAAATGAGAACATAACAGAATAGTTGCTTCAATTTGACCTTTTACATCCAACCTCGAGTAACTTGTGCTTCAACCATCAACGATCTCAATGAAACATGTTAGAAAAATTACATACTTGAGTACCAAAAAACAATAAATGGGAAGGGTTATGTTTAAAAACAATAACTTTCTAAAAACTTAACTCACATATAGTCATTTTCAAGCACCGGCAGACCATACCATACTTAACGCCTAAGGTATGACTTCACACCATATCATTTGTCTTCCTTTTAATAATCAAGTCATAACAAAGTCACTCATCATTTGTAGAACTCTCATAGGTTTACCTCTCCAAAACAACTCTTACCTATTCCTGCCAATTAAAACCAATAGGTAATTAATACCTATATCATCTACCTATTTCTACATGACAAAAACCTACAACTAAGTGTTCCAATTTAACTAACGATTTGAGAAGGAAAACTATGAAAACATAACGGTTGAATAATCCTACAACTGACATTTAAAGAACATATTTGACAGTCCCACAACTGCCTCAAAATCACCCTGACTACAATTGAATATATAACACACCAGTGGAACAATTATTGGAAACATAAAGTTCCTTGAATTATAATTACAGTCAGGGTGATTTCGAAGCACAACCCTCTCATCCAAGAAAAATAATTGGACTAATGGATGAGGCACTTTGAGTACCACGTCGTTGTCCTAAAAACTCACTACATGAGTAGAAATAAATCAATGTTGGGTCAGATAATTGAGCTTCGATATATTTGAAACAGAAGCCAACACCAATAAAATTTAAAGCTATTTCATGATGATAAAAATTATTTGCAGTGTGGAATAAAGATTTCCAATCTAACATGTGGAGAGATGTCTTACCGGCTGAGAAAACGATGAGAGGGATGAAGTTTCCATCAACTCAGCTATTATTTTTCCCTATACCAGTAACATCAAAAGATGTCTTAATGAAATTGTAGCGAAATCAAATGGATTTGAGATTTGTGAATGTAAACTAACCACATAGAAGTATATTGATAAGAGTTAATCAATTAGCACTCAAAATTTTCCATAGCAATATACCCAAATACATTTTGACCTTGCAATTAATACATATTTGATTAAACAATTTAAGCTTAAAATTTAAAAAACAACAACAATCAAGGTTGGGGTTGTGGGGAAATAAGCTCAAACAAAGCCATATATAACAAAAATATATACGATAAAAACAAATTTAAATGAGAGTCAATGAAACACCAAAATGTAGTTTTAAATGATAGTCTATGAATCATATCCATACAAAACAGAGATGTAATAATATAACACAAATGTGTAACTTGTACTAAATTGTAGAAACTATCTTAACTTTGTTATCCTAAGCCATACTTACCACATTACATATGGCAGTTCACTGGTAACTCATAAAATGGCACCAGATAGTACTGTAAATATTAAAATTGTTCGACTAAAATGTTTAGATTCACTACTTAAGAACATATGAATCGAGTAGTGAATTTAAAAGGTATTAAGGTGAGACATTAGAAGTTTGACACAAAAAATAAATCATATAAAATATAAAGATCCATGTTTAATACCTAATGTTTCATAAATCTACTTAGCTCAAGTAGTGAAAGAGAATCGATGGTAAATAACCTAAATTTAGCACTAACAAAGGACAATAATTTCATGTATAAATGAAACTTTAAAAAAATAAAAAACATTTACACGAAAATATCTAATATAGTCGTATACAATTAAAAATTAACTGAACACCACCCGTATCAATAACATGCACTTTCATAGAAGTTTATTTAATCCAATATAATCAATTATGTGCACCAACTTGCCTATTGAAACTTGAATATATACATTAGAAATATGCTACCAAACGCTGTGAAGATTCACATACGCACACTGCTCACCAACAAAAAAAATTTGCGATGTTCATCAAAGTCAGCTCTGCAGTATTAAGAGCACAATAAATAAGATGATGACACTTAGTAGTAGCAATAAATTAGATTTATAATATGGTATGAAATTAGCTTTATAGTGAATACAACCTTAAATTCTATCTATATTTAGTGATATACAAAAAACATATGGATGTATTGTATGCCTGAAAGAGTAAAAATATATTAGTGAAATCCAATATTCAGGGCTAGATTGGATCAACAAAAAATAAAAAACAAAATACAATGCATTTTGATTGGAAAAAAATACTTCAGATCCCATCTAACCTCCAAAAAACCATTAATATCAACACTAACAAATCCATTAATTTCAACACAAAAACCCAAATTTGAAACCCTAACATATATAATTTGAAATTTGAGATCCAATTTTCTAACCCTTCAATCAAACCCAATCTAAACACAAAGTACTACCTATAAAATAAGCTCAAATTAGTAACAAAAAAAACAAATACATGATTTACATCTGCAGAGTGTGCTTTAAAATTCAACCAACACAAACAAAAATCCAAAATATCAAACAAAAAACCTAAAATATGAAATTAGATCTAAATAAGAATCACACGCATACATGTTGAAAGTCATGTTAATGACATGATTCCCATTCGAAGATTAGGGTTTATAAAACTATAATTTGAAGAAAAAAAATTCTCAATCGCAGATAGACGTTTACCTAATGTTTTTTTTTTTAAAAAGTGAACCAACCATGAACCTACGATTCAATCAACAACAACAAAATGAGAACCTACGATATTATTAATCAACAACAATAGAACATGAACCAAATCTATGTTGAACACAACATAAAATTTCTCGATAATGGAGATGAAGATCGCAATGGAGATGGAAATCGTACCTGTAAGATGGAGCTAAAGAACTGGAAAAATGAGATGGATATCGCATTTACTGCTGCGTTGAGGAGAGAAAAATGAAGAATCGTAAATTGGAGAGAGAGAAAGACGGGCCAAGTGAGGAAAGTCTGTACTTTTTAGCAGGGAAAAGCAAATTACTCATTTAACCCTGATTTTGAATTAAAATAAGAGTGAGAAATCAATTAGTGATGAGGTAAAAAAGAGGGGGAAACTAAAAACTAAAAGGTTAAAAGTGTAAAATACAACAAAATAATCTCTACCCTCCATTTTTTGCCTTGGTGGCTCAATCCTCACCTCTAATTAAGTTGTCAACTTATTGAATAGTAAACATATTCTACTACTTATTATATAGATATGTGGAGTTTCATACATACCAAGTTTACATACTTGCTAGCGTAAATTCATTTTAATAAAATATTTTTAAAAAAATTGAGTTGAATTTTTTTACGTGATATTTAAGCATTTCAAGGGACCCATTTTTTAAAATATTAAAAAGTTGATTTTTTCAGTCAAATTTGGTATAGATGATCTCCATAGTGAGAAGATTATTTTTCAAAAAAAATTATTCTGAAAGTAGGTAAAATGATGATCAAAATTTGAACTGTGAAAAATGCATTTTTATTTCAACTACTTCAAGGATACAATTTTTAATGAATTTTTTTCTATGAATGTTCTCGCTAAGATGATCATTAATGAGTCATCTACACCAAGTTTGATTACAAAAATTACTTTTTAGTGTTTTAAAAACTTGGTTTGTTTTTAAAGTATGTTAAATAAAGTATGTCGTAGAGTTCCACTGTGTGCGTGAGAGAGAGAGATCTACAATATAACGATATTTTTATTAAAAAAAAAAAGATAAAATTGATGTGCCACAAAATTAATCATAACACCTTCTATTTTAAACTTCTTCAAATAATATAAAGAAGTTTTACTCTTTACAAGTTTCGTTTTGTAAAAAGAATACAAATTTATATGATTGTCACATAAGCACACCCAAAACATACAACAACACAACATGTAACGGCATTTGTAAATAATTAAGTGCAAACACCTGAAATTATTTTTGAAACAAATATTAATGTAAATTTAGTAACCTTAAAAAAATAAAATGTATCACAAAAAGTCTCATAGAATTTTTTTTAAACTTCTCAAATTAATTTACTGAAGTGTTTTTTTTTTTCACATGTAACTTAAAGGGATTCATTTATACACATCAGTTTAGTTTTTGAAAAAGAATACCCTATATATGAATGTCCACGTAATCAAATAAAAACAAAAATAAAAAGTCATTTCTCAATATATTTTTAAATATTTGAGTGTGAACATTTGATTTTTTTTAAATAAATAAATTTGAATATAAATCTCTTCACTTCCCCTAGAAAACCGTTTATTTCATTGAAAAATATATAAAATTTTCAATTATTATCTAGTTAAAATATTGGTGGAATGGTTTCACATGTGAAAGTCCTATATAGTTATTTTATATGCACTTAGGCTACTCCGGATCTGAGTGTTCGTACCTCCGGTCCAAACTATTTTTTTTAGTAAAAACCTAAATTTTTCAAGGAAATTTTGTGGATATGACATCCATGGTCAAAAGATCATTAAAAAATTCAATAAAAAAGTATGTGAGATGATCATTAAAAATTAACGATTGAAAATGTACGTATATATCAAGTTTACATTACACTCACTTTTGGACTGAATTTTTCATGAAATTTTTATAGATTATCTTCTACTATGGATATTTATCCACCAAATTTGATTTGAAAAATTCAATTTTTTGCCTCTTAAAAAAATGTTCCTCATGAAAGGTATGTACAGTTAGGTGCGCATATTATATATGACTAGCATATAACCTGCGCGATGCGCGGGCGTTTTTTAAATATATCTATATAATATATTTGATGAATTTGTTATATATATATATATATATATATATATGAATAAACATACATGTTGTACATTGCGTGTAATAAGAGAGATTTGAGTATAAATATCGATAGCACATGTGGAAAGGGGTGTGATTGTTATACAAACAATCATCTTGATTGGTACATAACGGCCAAAATATCGTAATTACGTACAATTACTGCATTGTTGATTAATATCTAGAATAAATGTCGATAATTAAAGGTCTATAAAAATATGCAAGGTATATTAATTATAAAAAAATGTTAGAAAAAATTTAATTTAATTGACATGATATATAAAAAAAGATATAATTAATTACACCCAATTGCATGAATGAGTATTGAAAATTAATTGAATTAATTTGATTAGGTATTAAAAATCGACTGCCCTTAATGTAATATAGAGAAAAATTACTTGTGGAAATTATAATTTCAAAAGACATGAAAACACAACCATAATGAATTTCTCCCAATGATTATCCACAATTTTAAAAAGATGTAGAGGTAAAATTGCAACATTGTTTTCTTTTTTTTTTCATTGCTAAATTTTGTTTTGTAATACAATCTATATTTTGTGATTTCATAAAAATATAATACAAAAGAGAATTCAGAGCCTATCGTTTCTTTAACAACTAAATTATTATTAAATTTTCCAAGGCTTTAAATTGTAAAGAACTATATAATTTTTATTTTCTAATAGGCAGAGCACCATATTATAAATCAAATGATCCAATATTCTCTACTCCTCGAACAACTGAAATATACTGACAACGCATTGGCATGTTTCTATCATTTCATTAGTGTCCCCAAGTATCTTATATCAAGATATTAGTATTTATGAGGCAAACTAATTACCCCTTACTTTGACAACGTCTTTTTAAAGGTCAAATAATAGACTTCTTTGTTTCTCATTGATCAAATAAGGCAATTAAATCAAACCTCATCAAAAAAGGGAAAGTATGCATTGATGTGGATATAGACTTTTAAAATTAAATTAACTCTACAAAATAAAAATATTCTATTAAATTTCAGTACAACCTGATACATAATAATAATAATAATAATAATAATAATAATAATAATAATAATAATAATAATAATAATGCAAACAAAAATGACACAGATCTAAAGATTTGTAGCTAAATATAGATCAACACATGTCTAAGTATAAATTCAAACACATTCACACAATAACAAGTCTACAATTATATGTACAAACAGATATCCCCACAAAACACAAATATATATAAAAGTTTAAATAAACACTTAGTTGAACGAAAAAATTGCACAAATAAAGAACATTTTGTTTCTAAACTCGCTAATACTTATTTATTCCCAAAATCCAAAGTACGGAAAAAATGACTTTGAACTCCCAAGTACCCAAAGATGATTTCCAAATAAATTTGAGTTTTGAAACCCCCAAAAATTGATATAGGATCCAAAAAGGATATAAATATAGGGAATGATTGTTCCCACACCCCTCTCATCCCTTCCCACACGGTTTGAGTATGAAATGACCATTATGCCCTTAAACTTGCCAATTTTTTCGCCTCCAACACAAATACATTTGACAAAACTAAAATTATGTATTTTAAATTAAAAACTATTTTTAATTAGAAACTGTTTTAAAAATTAAAAAAAACTGTTTTTATCTTTTTATAACTATTTTTAAAAAAACATTTTAACTATTTAAAAAAAACTAATATTTTTTTATTAAAAACCTATTTATAAAAGTAAAAAATAGTTTAATATAAAACAAAAGTCGTGTTTACAAAAATAAATTGTTTTAACTATTAAAAAACAACATTTTTTCATTTTTTTTACAAAAAAAAGTTGTTTTAAAAACTGGTTTTTATAAAAAACTAAAATAAAAAATTATATTTGTTTTATAAGAAAAGTAGGTTTTAATAAAGTTTTTTTTAATTGTACTAACAATAATTTAAAAAATAAATAAATGGCGTGATTTGAAAGTGGATCTCCTTTAGACACATGTTTATGTTTGGTATAATATTGGATGTTTATTTTTTTAACCTTTTTAATAGCATATTATAAAACAAAACAATTATTAAAACATGTCTTTTGTAAAAACTATTTAAAAAAATGTTTTTTAAATATTCAAAAATTTTATTTTTGTAAAAATAATTTGTATTTTCTACAAAACAATTTTTAAAGAGTTAAAGTGTTTTAAAAAATATTGCGAAAAAACTATTTCTTATAACAAAGTAGATTTCCAATTAAAAATAAATTTCTAATTAAAAAAGAAAAAATATTCAATAATGACTAAAATTCTTGAAAATACATAAAAAAGAAAAGATAAATAAAAATATGGAAAATACAAATTAAAAAAATGAGAAAAAAAATTCAATAAACAGAAAAATATTTATATTTTTTAAATATTCTAAAAATTTTGAAAAAAATACTACTTAAAATGAATTTCTAATAACAAAATAGCTTTCAAATTAAAAAAACTAAATGTCTAATAAAGTCAGAAAAAATATTCAATAATTACAGAAAATTTGGAATATAGAGAAAAAAACAAAAAAAATATTTGAAAAATAATAAAAAAAGAAAAATAATTTCCAAAAATAAATATTCTAACCTTGATTAAAAAAACATAAAAAAATAATATTGATAAAATATTTCCTGCAAAAAAAATGTTTTCATCCAAAAAAAAATATTTTCAAGTAAAATCACAAGGATTTTCAGAAAAAAATATTTTTATCTCAAAAAAATATTTTCTAATAGATAAAAGAACTACCATCAAATCTCAGAAAAATAAAATAAAAAAACTTCATCCAAGAATCTAAAACTACTAACCCGGAGAAAGCCATAACCCGAGCTCCTATACCCGACCATAAAATCTAGTCATTTTACAAAATCTACTGTGAGATCCAACCTCCATATCCATTTCCTTTTCTAATATTCGGATTGCACATCCTCTTTTACCCCCCAAAAAACTACTTACCTTTCATAACCAATTATCCATCAAGAACCCACCATCGAGCAAGTCATCTCCGACCACCATTCCCGCTAATGATGTCCCGTAAGTGTTTTAGGGATATTTGGGTTTTTCTGATGGAACCGCTCAAATGGAATTTGATGAATTTTTTTATGGGGACGTTCAAATGGAAATAAAAAGGATATTAAGGGGTTTATGATGTTTAGGAGCCATTAAGTGGGTGGGGAAGCTGGAAACCTAAGGTCGAAAACGTTCATTTTCAAGAAATGCTTGGAAAGTAGAAGAGTTTTTGTGGATACAAATAAAATAGACTTAAATGTAATTTTCTTATTAATTATCATTTAATATAGATATGAAGTGCATTTTACTTCCAATTTAAACGAAAAATGACTCCACCAAAATAGTTGGCCTAAACCCCAAACTAGCCATTTTTTAACAAAGGCAAACACAGCGTCGCTGTCCACATCTTTTTTTTTTTTGCAGTTTGCTGATCTAACAGCCTACTATTTTGAATAATCTCAATAAATAAACACAAATTAATAAATAGTTTAGGGCAGAGCATGATACCTTAAAAATGCAGTGAGGCACGACATTTTTAACAGAACACTGAAAATACACTTAAAAGGGAATCTGATTGTCACTTTCTTTGACATGAAATAATTATCTCTTCGTACATGTAAAAACTAGTTTTATAAATTTATATACAGTATTGATGAACTTTATGATTTGAGAATTAGCTCTCCAGTGTAGCTTTCAAAAAATTGCTAATAATAAATGTTTAAAAGTTCTAAAAGTCAAAAAGTAAAAAATGAATTAGCATGCATGACATATTATTTGATTTTCTATTGATTAAACTATAATACCATTCACCCATGACATCACTTTCCCATATGACTGCCTCCAAAATCACTTTCCCTTAGTTATGTGTATTACTTTCAGTGGGTATTAAAGTTTGACATATTAGCATTATAGATACCATTTTTACTTGTATAATATATTTGTAGAAAAAAAATGTTACAAAAAGTCACACAGAGCTTAAAAATGCATTTTGATATCACCTAGTCCTATATCTCACCCCCAAGCTCAAAATTCGGTTGCAGAATAGTTTTACCGCCATTGAGCAGAAATAGGTCGTATGGTAACATTCCGCAGTCGCATGCAATTGAGTATTACTCTCAACGAACAACTAGCGGAGGATTTATCATATCTGAATCCGCTGGGGCCTGTGACATCGCACAAGGGTAATTTACTTTAGCCCCTTTTTTGGTCACAAACATACTTGATTGTAATATTTATAGGATTTATTTTACATGGTTAGCATGACACCTAATCACACTTTACAGTAAGATAGATACGTGGATTATATGGTACATTTGAAAAACACAACAAGATGGCAAGAGTTGCGTTTTCCAAACTTATGTTTAAAATAATATATCAATATTTTGTGTTAGGGAAATTATTTAAAAACTAATTCAAAGTCATGTTACCCAGGGTCGTCTCTGAAATTTTAGGGGCCCTAGACGAACAATTAATTTGGGGCCTTTATATTAATTTTTTTTAAAGAAAATATGTTCTTCTCGCATTTTTCGATGCAAAACTATCAATTACTTTTTTTAATTATTTGAATTATTACTTTTTTTATCTCATCCGCTAATAAAAGTATTATTTGAATTATTACTTTTTTTATCTCATCCGCTAATAAAAATATTAACTCATTTTGAATGTTGACAAACAATATTAAAGAAAAATGCTAAAGAGGAATAATAGAACTTGATTTGTAACCAATTTGAGAGCAATCTCAAGTTTTAATTTGTAAATGCCCAAATAACAAGTTGGAATCTAAAAAAAAAAATACAACACAAATATTAGTAGTAAAACAAACAAATTTATATAGTAGGAATGTAACAAAGCAATGAATAATATATATAGATTATGTAATTTTAGGACTTAAAATAATATTGATTATGGATATAGGACAACAAATATTTCATTTTCATTTTTAGCCCCTATTTTCAAATTAAAAGGACACGTGGCATGCTGTGATTGGTTAACGTTTCATGAATATGGGTCCGCGCCAGCGACTTTATTCAAAAATAGGGATTAAAGCCATAAATAAAATGTTTATTGTCCTATTTCCAAAATACATATTACAATAGGTTCTAAATTTACAAATCCCCTAATATATACTTACACAAACAAGCTTCAAACAATCTCCAATCAAGCCCTAACTTTTTGAAATTGAAAAAATTAAAAACTTAGATTTTTAACCCTTATTTTGATGAGCTTAGTTCAATAAAAAAAAGGAGGGGTGAAAATTACTTTTTTGGGGGGTGGGGGGCTGGGGCAGGGGTGGATAAGGATTTTGGGGTGGGGTGGGGTGGGGTGGGGTGGGTAAGAGAGGATTTATTCTTGCTTTGGTTAGTAGAGAAAGAGATTAGTGTGAGAGAGAGAAGAAGAGAGGAAGAGAAGAAGAGTGAAAGAAGAAAGTGGGTGAGAGAAATGGAAGAGTAAGGGTTAGAATAGAATAAACAAATGGGTTGGGTTGGGCTATGATGATGGGTTTATTGTGTGTGTTTATTTTTTAGTGTGGGTGGGTGGGTTATTATGTTGTTGTTGGGTTTAGTGTATGAGTTTATTTTAAATAGAACAAATTTATTTTTGGAGGGCCTTTTTTAAGTGATAACTCTAATTTTTTTCATAACTAATTTTTTTTGGGGACCTTTTTTTTTACAACTAATTTTTTTTAAACCTAATTTTTTTTATACCTAATTTTTTTTTCCCGGAAGGGGCCCTAATTAACCGGGGCCCTAAGCGGCGGCCTAACCCGCCTATGCCTAAAGTCGGCCCTGATGTTACCTCATTTATTTCGTTTTTGTTGTACTTAAATTTTAAATTTTCAAAAATGTGTACTTTTAGACTCCGGAACTAAATTTGAGACTAATGGTGAATTAATTTCAAAAAATCAAGGTTTTAAAAAACGCGAGGCGTGACCGAGACCAAGCCTTAAGCCTAAGAACCCTAGGCGGGCCTTACGCATAAACAGGCGTTTAGGCATTTTTAAATATATTTTAACATTTTTAACTATAACAAGGCTATTAAAAATACTAAAATGGTACATACCTTAAAATATGTCTAAATATATGCAAACTAAAATACTATTTTCTCAAATAGTAAGAAAAAAAAACGTGCGGTATTTTGGACGAGAGGTATAGAGGTCTGGGAAACTTTTTGTCTTTTGATTGTTTTGAATGAGATATTGGTTCGTTTTTGTAAAAAAAAAGTCTTTAAAATACGATATCATTTCACTAAAGCATTTTTGTTTAAAAAAAGTGCGCCTTAAGCCTTTTACCAAGAGATGTAAAAGGCTCAAGGCGGGCCTTTTTTTCATGCCTCAAGCCTAGACGCTCCTTTTAGAACACTGAAAAAAACATATGGGAACATCCCTAGAAAGGGTAAACTCCTAGATATTCAACACTTGAGCCCAAATTTGTTAGCAAAATGTGCCCACCTTTGAAAGTTTTGGTGGCGAAAAGTGGTAGACCAATTGCCGCCTTAAAATTTCTAATTTTATGATCCTCAAAAGCGAATATAATTAACAAAATTGTTGTTTTGGTTCAATTTAATTAGTTTCGAAGTGCAACGAAAGTAATTGCATTTAATTATTTTCAATTTGAATAGATTATTGCAGTGAAAGTACAATTAATAACAAAGTATAAACGAAATCATTCTAATAAACAACATATGTTTTGTACACATCTTTGATATAAAAATAATAATAAACTAAGGTGCGTTGCTCTGGCTATGCGAGCCTAATCTACACCTACTTTGATGAGTCGTTGGTCACGACTCATCACAAGTGTTATCATATGGCTCATACGTCTGCAAGAGGGCATCATGATTTATCTTAATCATATCATGGTCAACACACAAAGCCCATAAATCCTTTATAGTTTGCTTAAAGGTATTTTGTAACTGTCATAAATGGTGTTGTTAATCCCGCATCTGGCTCATATAGAGTCTATGTCAGACTATGGGGGACCCAGAGGGACTGACTCAATCGCCTACATGCCTCTGTTTACATTAAAGACATAAATTAATAAATCTTCAAAATAGTAATAAACTCGAAGTGATATGTGTTTGACCATATATGTAAATGTTACCTTTGATGTCTAGCAAAGATTTGGCATAATACTAGGAGAAACTTCATCGGCAACCGGCACCATGGGGATGTAATCCTCCCAACCATGCACCCTCACTATGCGTTCCCATAAGTCATCCTCGACCGCAAAATGGGGGTGGGGTGCTTCATTAAAGTACACCCTCATGCATGGACAAATCTACAACAGGGGGGGGCGAGGGGGGGAGACCGCCCCTCCTGAATTTCCAATAAAAAAGGTATTATGTCTAAAAATAGAAAGTTAGGCGCATAAATAATAAGATTTTTACTATTTTAGGGTAAAAAACGTAATAAGTTTGAATAAAACTCCAATTAAAGTCATAATTTGTATAAAACTCAAATTAATCCAAAAAAAATCGTCTCGGGGATTCCCGACCCCGAAACAATCGAAACTTTCACCCCTGACCAAAAGTCTTGGATCCGTCACTACCCTAATGGAAAAGTAAGGTTATCCATTAGGTGGGATCTGTAACTCTAGGGTATGGCATATGCATACGTAGCAATAATATTAGCCTCCTTATAGACATTTGGTACCAATGACGTATGTCGCCCCCCACCGTGTATCTTAGTAAATAGGCATATTAGGGGCTCGGTGGTAAGTGACTCGGTCCAGGTGCACATGCTTTCATTCCATGACAATCGGTGGAGGATATGGGATTATTGAAAATCAAACGTGATGGCTCCGATGCTGATCTCCGAGAACCATATGTGGGTACAATCCACAATTGATGAAATAAATTTCTTTATGTGAATGATATGTGAGTGCACCACCTAGTCCCTATCTAAATGTTGGCTCCCAACCCAAGATTCTCACAGCAACGATGTCGATATCCTTATCTCTAACTAATCATGAGCCATGAGGAGGCTATTATTACATTCCCCCATAGTGAACTTCCTGTGATCCTGCTCCAATTCTAGAATGTGGGGGTATGCATTAGCATTTACAAGCTCATGATCCATCAATGGGAGTGCATGGAGCATAGGTATTGGAACCACAAAAACTGCAGATGGGAAACATTAACTCAAATTAGTACGATTAATTAAAATTAATTTAATAATATTTAAAAGATTGCAAAATTAAATAATAAAACGTTATCTAATTTATCTTTAGAATTCATGTAAATCAATTGACCTTTGATGATCAGTGTGGATATCCACCTAAGTTTCCCTTCATGCACTCCATATCTAAACCAGTATACAAATGGGTTATGATGGCACTACCCTAACCATATCAATCCATATGCCCCAACACTAGTGTCAATTGCAAAAAATAATTGGCTTAAATCATAGAGTATAAAAAGCACGAACATACCATGTGATAGTACAAATATAGCACCCTACTGCGGAAGGTATACTACACTGCATATGCTTACATGCCGCGACCCCTATCAACATAGGGCGCGACCCCTACTGAACTCAGTGTGCATCCCTACCAAATACAGGGTGCGACCCTCCTCATCACAGGGCGCGACCTCCATCAACATGCCGCGGAATTACTCAGTACAGGGTGCGGCACCTTTGTCTCTAGTCTTGCAGGATGCGGTACTCACGTTGTTTGCCTTACAGGCCGCATCCCTCTCCATTACAACTCCCGACTTTATGTACGTCACGTGCTCATTGCACGTGGGCATATCTCCTATAAATTTAAGACCACACCTCGAAAATAGGGGAGATCAAGTTCACACGCCCGGGGCAGGTTCTACAATACCGACTCTCTCTACCCATCCTCAGTACACAACTTGGGGGCTGTTCATCCACGTCGCAGTCAGCTCTCCGACATACCGGAATCATCAATCATCATGTACTCTCCTTTATTCTCATACTTGTACGCTTCTTTAGGCACGATTATATTGTACAATATTACCCATATAATGAGAATGGAGCAACACAGTGGACGTAGGCCTACTTAGGGGCAGAACCACTCTATATCTTGTTTTCTCTCTATTTACTTGCTTTATTATTCATTACATATTTTACACTTGACTTTTTGATACGAGAGTGACTAGTGGACGAATTCTCGTATCATCAATTTGGCGTCGTCTGTGGGAATCGAGATATTTCAATCTTGCTTCTCTATGTATTTGAGTTCTCAAACACCTTATTCAATGCTTGAGGATCCTATGGATCGTCATCTCATGGGTAAATGCTGGTTATTGAGCTCTATTTTTATTTACACCCTTAAATGGGTATTTTACATATTCAGATCTATTCTCGGGACTCCATTTTATGACCTCAGATCTATCCTACATACCCCTGTGATGTCATTCCATCTAGATAGTGCTGAAAAGCATCATGGGCTTTAGCCCCTTAAAAGTGAATGATTAGGGAAGAATGCTGTTAACTTCTCTTTTGTTGATTCTTTGCTTATGATCTGGGGTTTATCATCATAATTGTGCCGATTAGTGCACCGAGAGGCTATTATGCCCTAGGTAGACCCTAGTAAGCATGATCTCCCCGTGTTTTGGGAGATGAACTCAATTTATAAGTTTCGATTTTGGGATTGCTCCCCCCTGACTAGCAAAGGATGTGGAAGGTAGTTTAAATACCTTCATGCCGCGGCCCTTACTGAGGCAGGTGTTACAGAAGGTTCAGAACACCAAGGAACGGACTCAGGTGATCTCCAGAACAACCTTGGTGAATATCATTCAAAGGCCACAGGAGTGCACCTATGTGCCATACTGGCCGCGACCTCAACAACAACACTATGTGGCAATGCAACGCTGCATCCCCACTTCCTACTTAGTCACTCCAATGTTTTTGTGATTACTCACTTCTGCTAGTTTTGTCTCAGATTATATATTTTTGTAAAGACTAACAAAAGCAAAAAATAGGAGGAGAGTCCAGCCTGAGCACAGAAATCAAAGATGAGATTGTGCAGCAGTACAACCACCTCTACGACAGTCATGCCTCACTCCAGACCCAGGTCAACTATTTGACTCAGAGGGTGATAATGCTCGAGGCCGTGGCCTCGCCCAATGTGGGTGCGGCATTCAAGATCATAGCATCATCAACTTTTGATGCCGCGACAATCCAAGAGGATCCAACTGCGGAAGCAGTCAGCAGGTGCCAAAAAAGGAGAATGGAGAAGGTAGAGAAGAAATCTGGGGCCTACACTCCGTTGGACTTCCCGATTGAAGAGATCTTTGAGTTCATCAAAGAAGACAAGCTGTTGAGGTGGCCAGAAAAGCTGAGAGCTCCACCCCACAAGAGGAACAAAGCTACTTGGTGCAGATTCCATCAGGACAATAGCCATGACACTAAGCAATGCTATGCTCTGAAGGATGAAATTGAAAGGCTGATTGGGCAAGGAATGCTGCGGAGGTTCCTCAAAGATGTTTAGGGGATGCACCCTTATCTCACATACCACGTGCTCATTTTTCATGCTTATCCCTTATGTTCCACCTGTCTCTACTTTACATTGATAACCCCTATTATGCTGTTTTAAACTAAACTTTGTATTATCCTTACGAAGTCATATATATATGAATAGTTATAAAATCGAGTTCACTTTTATAGTGTCATATTTTGATTCTCATTTTCATGAAATGTTATCTTAGAAAGACCATTTTTGTCTTAAACAGATCTCGATCCGAGACAACATGTTACATCGAGAGTGATAATATCTAAATGGGCCACAATGCCCGACAAGACGCCTGATTGTCCAAAAGTTGATGATAATTGAAAGCGGTGAAAGCAAATATTGGAAGAAATTATCCAAATTGGGCTGCAACATCACTCATAGGGGCTTCCAATGCCCGTTCTTAGCTTTCGGGAGGCGTCATTAAGTCGAGAGACTTGTAATATCTAGCCAGGGATGGCTTACATATATCTATAGCTGTGGGTGGCTTAATAACATAACCCAACTTGGGGAGGCTTAAAAATATCCTGTATATTAGCTGTGGGTGGCTTAATAACATAACCCAGCCTGAGGAGGCTTGCAAATATCCTGTATATTAACTGTGGGTGGATTAATAACATAACCCAGCCTGGGAGGGTTGAAAATATCCTGTATATTAGCTGTGGGTGGCTTAATAACATAACCCAACCTGGGGAGGCTTGAAAATATACTGATATTAGCTGTGGGTGGCTTAATAACATAATCCAGCCTGGGGAGGCTTGAAAATATTTTGTATATTAGCTGTGGGTGGCTTAATAACATAACCCAGCCAGGGGAGGCTTGAAAATATCATGTATATTAGCTGCGGGTGTGGCCTAATAACATAACCCAGTCTGGGGAGGCTTGATAATATCTCATTTACATACAGAAGGGCGATGCTAAAGAAGATAAAAGTTATATTCCGTGAGAGGCAATTGAAGCGACTAGAGGAAAGCCTTGGCCTTCTTTATCTGTTCCATACTGGTTATGGTATGACAAAAAATAACTATATGGTTCAAGAAGCCAATGGTAAAGATAAAACACCTATTCAAGGAAAGCGAATTTCGATCAAAGATGTCACGGCCTATGAGAGAAAATAACTAAAATATGTAGCCTCTATTTAGGAAGGGGATACCACTTTATAATATAGATGGAGCCATTATCAAACGGCCGCGGCTGTTTTCAAGCGGCAGTACTTCCAACCATTGTCTATAAGATGAAAGGGCTAAAAGAAGTTCAAGTAGCCCTGTCAATATGGGTGCAGCCGTCAAACTGACCAGGATTATCTAAAGGCCGCTGCCCGTGTGCGGAAGTAGCAAACTATGACCTATACGTTGAGGGTGCCGTAGCATTATTTATGTGGACACGGTAATTAAAAGATAACGGTTCACACTCATGTGTCGTGGATTCCTAGAAGAGACTGCAGCCTTTGTGAAGACGTTCAAACAGTCAAAGTGGTCCAAGACTTAATTGTCCGTTGTAAGAGACTTGTTCCCCAATATCAGCTATTGTTAGCTGGAATGCAAATGGGCAAAGATAGAGGAGGGGGCTGTAGCCTGTAATGTGTAATTTTACCACGAGGCGATTTATAAAAAACGTAGTGGCACCTCATGCGTTTAACTACAATAAAGACGGAAGGAATTAAAAAATTGAGGAAGAGTGGCCGCAGCCACATGTCCACGCAATATTAAGGCAAAA
Source organism: Sambucus nigra (assembly GCA_949130495.1). NCBI lineage: Eukaryota > Viridiplantae > Streptophyta > Magnoliopsida > Dipsacales > Adoxaceae > Sambucus > Sambucus nigra. The sequence goes on along the minus strand of OX422210.1, from coordinate 629,727,008 downwards.
ACACAACAGGATGCAGCTATATTTGAGAGCAAAACATTTATATATTGGTTCCGCAGAAAGCTCATTCGATCAAGTAAGTAAATCTCAAAGCTCAAGTTAAATATTCAGTCAGCAGAACAAAAAAGCACACAAGTATTGAAATATTTATGCAAGTATAGAGCATGTAAAAGTGGTCGCAGCCTTGATGGTGAAGGTCATTAAAAAATCTCAGCAAATATTAAAGTTAAAAGGTTACAAACAAAAAGGCCGCAACCTTAGTTAAGGAGTACAAAATTCATAAAGGGACGCAGCCCCATATTGATAGTTCCAAAAATTACGATGTTATAAAATCATGAAGCTGCATCATTATTCTCATCGCCCTCGTCACCATCCACGGCGGTCTCAGTTTCTTCCCCCGCTGCATCTGCCTCAGCCTCGGTCTTCAATCTGGCTTTCTCCTCAGTCGCGGCCTTGAGCTCAGCTATGCATTCTTGATGCTCAGCATCACTAAGTCTCCAGGCAAGAACATTCTCCTTGGTCTCTGGGAAATTCTTTATAATCATATGCCTTAGCTCCTAGTAGCCGCGGAGGTAGGCCTTATTATTGATGAGGAAGAAGTCCCTAGAGCCCTTGAACGACTCCACTGTATGGTTAATGGAGATCTGAAGAGCATCGCCATGGTCTGCCTCTATTTTCTTCATTGTCGCGGCATGGGCCTCGGCATCATGCGCAGACTTGGCCTCCAACTCCTCATACTTTTTTTGAAGAAGTATGAGCTTGTTATTAAAAGTTTTCGCGGCCGGTGAAGCTTTCGCGGTTTGAGCCTAGGAGGCTTTGAGGGATTTCGCAGTCTGCTTGAAGTTTTCCTTCGCTTCCACCCTTGCATTATTTGCGGTAGCCAAGTCCATTTGGGCTGCCTGAAGAGCCGCGACAGCAGACTTCTTCCCAGCCTCAAATAACGAAGTCCGTGCAGCCTCCAAGTCAGCGGCGTGCACCCTATCCACGGCCTGTTTCAGCTTATAGAAAGTCTCATACTTCCTCTTCTGGGCCACCATGACATCCGCTGCCTGAAATTAAAAAGTTAGAACAAACTATGGAATGTAAAATTAAAAGGGAGAAAGCACTAGCACTTACCCTCAGAAGACTATGGAGGCCGCATTCCTCCAGATTGCCATGGTCTTCCTGCACCAACCTATCATGGTCTGCGGCGTCGAGGGCCCTCTTCATTCTTCGCGCGGCCTTAGAGGTAGTGTCCCATGACGACTCAGGGTCAGGTTTTCTTAATAGAGGCCGTGGACGACCGTCAGGACCAGATCTGCCGCGGCACTGAGGAGGTGACAAGTTTGTAATAACTGTAACTACAGACGGGGACGGAGGAGAAGCCGAATGGAGTGGAGCATCAGAAGTGGACATCAAACCTGCCGCGGCCAGTTTGGCTCCAATGTCATTATCAAACTCAGCTTGCAATTGGGTCGCAGCATTTTCCATTTTCTCCTCGGCCTGAGTTGGGGTCACGGCAAGTGGATTTTTATCGCCGGAAGGGACCGCGGTTGGAGCTTTCATCTTGGTCCTCTTCCTCTTCCTGCTTCGTGTAGTATTATTGAGAACGGTGGCCTCCTCATCCATTTCTGCCAACTATGCGGCCAACAGTTCCCTGTCAACGTCCTCACCTAAAAAGGGAATAGAAACAGTAAATATTCGAAGTCAATAAAAATTGCCACGGATAAATACTAATGATCAGATTATTACCTCCTGTGGCCATGTCCTTCGGAATGGACTTGCTGGGAAAGAAACCTGCTTAGAATACGGTCGCAGATGTTACAAGGACACTGAATTTCTTTTCTTCAACAAGAATTTCCGCAGCTTTGGCAACTCTTTTTTCTTACCTCCCATTCAGTTGTAAGTTGTCAAGTACTGTAGAATAACAATTCAAAGGTTAGTGGAGATTAATAAGCAACTATGAAGAAAGGACGCGGCTATAATCCAAATACATAGCTTGGAGGGAGAACCCCAATGCCGCGGCATTTGATACGACTTCTCCCTCTCGTTCTTTTCGGGGTGGATCTCCCAGCCTTCCACGGAGATGCAGAAATACTTACCCTTCCAATTCTTTACACTGGTCGGCCTCCCAGTATAAAGGGTCTCGTCCCTGTCGCGGACGGAGAAGTAGTAGTATTCAACGAACTTCACGAAGTTTTCCTTTGGGCGGTAGAAGTGAAAAAACTCCGCGGGAGTAATGTCCTTTTTAAATTTGTTCTCCTAAAGAACGACCGCGACAAGTATGGCCCTACAGCCATTGGGATCTAACTGAGCTGGTTCCAGTTTCATGATTTGGAAAATTCATCTGATGGGAACAGGAACAGGCAACCGCAACCCGTAAATAAATGAATGAAGTGGGAAGAAAACTCCATCATCAGCCAGAGCTGTGCAAGGTCTTTGGTTCGCGACAGGTGCGGATCACATCAAATTTTTTGGAAATTCGAAGGCCTCAGTCACCTGGTCAACCCAGTCTTGGGTTATTATATTGCGGATATCAAGCGCGGCTAGGGGCCTCTCGGCCCTCCCAGATGGACCAGCTGGGTTATCCCTAACTTTCGCATCATCATCTCCTACACCCATTGGATGATTACTTGAATTGGCTTCTTCTTCCATTGGTGTGGACTCAAAATCCTTCTTACAGGCAAAGTCCACGGAGTCTGAGTCTAGTATCACGCAGTTGGGGAAATCCCTCAGTTGGCAAGGCCCTATTGATCTCAGAGGAGGCACAAAAGGAAGTTCAGGGGGAGAAGATCCGAAGTGTTTCGCCCAGAAACCTCTCAGAAATTCGTCCGGGTCAAAGCTCATATGGCTGCAGCAATACCTGAAAAACAGAGTTGGCAGTTAGGTGTCGCAGCCAGTATGGTTCGAAAAAGACTTTTAGACGCCGCGACAAGATTAGTTATACGAATAGTGAATAGAAGTGACTAACAAGACTGTCCAAATGAGAAGTGTGGAGTTTTATAGCCCTAAAAGATAATTAGCGTCGCGACATATTGGTTTGATGGGGGGTTATTTCCCTATTGTAGTTACTAATGGGCTAAAACACTGTTGACCCTATTCATTAAACCTAAGGGACTACCCTTCGACCCTATAGGCCGCAGCCCTCTCCTAAATCAACAAGGGAGCTTACATTACCGCGGCTACACACTCGAACACACGGAGCAAATGCAGCGACCTTTACTTTACAAATTAAAGCAGTCATAAATTTAGGGGTTTAACTGTCGCGAAGGATGAATTGAAACCCAAGGGATTATTCAGAGTCTACAGGCCGCAACCAACATCAGAATTACTAAAGGTATATTCTACCATGCCTCGGACTCTCACTCAAACAATATTGTCTAAATGTTTGATTTAATTAAGGATCGAAGACCCATAATGTGAAGTGTGTGCTTAAAGAACACCAAGAACATCAAAGAACAGTTTGATTTCAATACGATTCTGCACAAACGCATTTTATATGATTACAGTTGTTGGATTTCGTATTATGAAGGTCAATTCAAGGAACTTTAGCAACAATTAAAATTATTTATCATGGGTTTATGTTTGATTCTTGGAAATTTGAACATTGTTCAAATAAAACCCTAGATTCCTATCAAGTAATCCAGAAAAATGCAAATGTTGAAGATCAGAAGGGCATAATTCATGTGTTCGTGTATTTAAAGAAGAATTACAAACTGCAAAAGCTATTTAAAAAGGATGTTGGTTGAAAGATTACCCGAAAACAGAAAAATTGGCAATGCTCAACCTCAAACCACCTTGCACCGCCGCACACAGCCTTGGAAGGTTGCCGGAAAATGCAAGAAGATGGACGCGCATAAATTCGCCCTCGATTTGCTCTCAATGTTTTGGAAACGTAATGAAGTCCATGACTTGAACAATTTATATAAGAGAGCGCGAAAGATGAATCGTCGCCTTGGAAGTACCGCGACACTTAAGAAAACTGAACTAAGTCGCAGCCCCAATCGAATTCTCTTGGCACTACGACTTGGGGGCTTATTGATAGTACAAATATAGCGCCCTACCGCGGAAGGTATACTACACTGCATATGCTTACATGCCGCGACACCTATCAACATAGGGCGCGACCCCTACTAAACTCGGTGTGCGGTCCTACCAAATACAGGGTGTGGCCCTCCTCATCACAGGGCACGACCGCCATCAACATGCCACAGAATTACCCAGTACAGGGCACGGCACCTTTGTCTCTAGTCTTTCAGGATGCGGTACTCACGTTATTTGCCTTACAGGCCGCATCCCCTCCATTAAAACTCCCGACTTTATGTATGTCACGTGCTTATTTCACGTGGGCATATCTCCTATAAATAGAGGACCATACCTCAAAAATAGGGGAGATCAAGTCCACACGTCCGGGGCAGGTTCTACAATACCGACTCTCTCTACCCATCCTCATTACACAACTTGGGGGATGTTCATCCACATCGCAACCACCTCTCCGGCATACCGAAATCATTAATCATCATGTGCTCTCCTTTATTCTCATACTTGTACGCTTCTTTAGGCACGATTATATTGTACAATACTACGCATATAATGAGAATGGAGCAACACAGTAGACGTAGGCCTACTTAGGGGCTGAACCACTCTATATCTTGTTTTCTCTCTATTTACTTGCTTTATTATTCATTACATATTTTACACTTAACTTATTGATACGAGAGTGACTAATGGATGAATTCTCGTATCATCACCATGTATCATCTATGGGTACCCAGTTCTTCTCCACCATAGGTTTCAGTTTGGTAAAATGTCGGGTGGACTGCATCAGATGTTATATGCGCCTACTCAAGACGAGGGAGATATTATTGAGTGTGCTTGTTTATCTTGTGGGTGTTATCAAATGAAACAATCTTTCCGTAGTCAAGCTACAACCTAGTAAATAAGATGAAGTCTAAAGGATTGAACATTATGGCCCCACATGGGAGGTGGAATATGTGGGTCATATGCCAACCCTCTTAATCAATGTTATAATGATTCTTCGGTCAATCCACGTGTAGGTCATAGTAATGATACTCCTAAAAATACATCCCTTAATTAACTCAATGATCTAAACCAAACCTATTCCCGCATGGAACATATCCTTTCACCAATTGTTTTCCAATCTCATCGCAACTGGATTTTTTCAATCCCCAATATCCTAATTACACTAAAAAAATTTAAACGTAATTAAAAAATATTAATTTACAAAATCATTAACTTACTAAATTATTAAAAAAATTTACCACAGAGACAAATATAATATTTGCACGATGTGTGCACCTAGTTCTTCAATTCCCTAGACGGATAATACATCTCAGTTGATGGTGTAAGGGGGTAACTGCATAATGTCCCTATCGTTCAAAAATAGTCGTCAACCGAACGGTGAGTCACGTGTGAGGTAACACACTGTGCAAATTTATGAGTTGTTTGTGTACAAACATCCTCGTTCAGCCAATGATGAAGTATGGGTTGAATAAGGTGACTTCCTGTAATGGAATGAAGGAAATATGCTTAAGAGAAATGTGTATGGCTCTTGACATGTCACCCAACATCATTTGGGGGGCTTTTATGCATCAACACCTCATGGCGTTTGATGTTTCATGTTGAGGTTTGTGTAGTGACATTTTAGTGCCAAGAGAAGGTGAAACATACCCAAAGTCTTGAAGAAAATACCCCTTTAGGTGGACAAAAACAGTATTGGAATAATTTGATGGATCAAAATTCTGCAATGCCTTGAAGATGGTCTTAGCTTGTTAATTTTTTGGATGATCAAGTAAAGGTTTTAATAATATTAATGCAGTCCAGCCTAGTTCTAAATTATTGACATTATATATATATATATATATATATATATATATATATATATATATATATATATATTCACGCACTCGCACAAGAGCAATATCGCGCGCGCGTGTGTGTGTGTGTGTGTGTGTGTGTGTGTGTGTGTGTGTGTGTGTGTATAGGGAGAGGATCACAAGTGGATCTAAAAAGCAGACTTTTTAATGGACCTTAACAAAAAAACACCTAACAACCAATTAATTTCAAATCCTATAGTGTAATTGGTCTGCGCCAGCGGCAACGGACACGCGTGTGATTCAAGACACCCTAACCCTAATCCTCAACCCCACTCCCCCTACCCCCAAAATGGCAGACCACTAGTTAAAAAAAATTAAGTTGCTGGAATGTTTACTCAGGGGTAAGGGCTGCATGATGGGGGTTGAGGGGTTGTAAAAAAAATATTCGATCGACACGCGTGCCCGTTGCCGCTGGTGCGGACTATAACAACATAGGAATTAAAATTAATGAGTTTTTTAGGTGTTTTTTGTTAAGGTCCATTAAGAAGTCCATTTTTTAGGTCCACTTGTGATCTTCTCTCTCTCTCTCTCTCTCTATATATATATATATATATATATATATACTAGGATGTACCCGTGCCGATGGCACGGTGAAAGCATTGATTGTGTTAAATACCAAATAAATATTAGTTTTATAAAGTCGCTTTTGCTACGAAGGTATATTAAAATGTTTAAAGTGTTCCGACATTTTTAATGTCAAATTACAAAAACAACTTAGAGTTATTAAATTTTAATACATTTATAAATTTCAATAGTTTAGTCCTGCAAAATAGGTAAACCAGCTAACCTATGTCTAATAAAATGAAAAAGTATAATGAATGTCTATTAATATGTAAATATAATTTTTTTTTAAATTAAAAATATTAACCAATGATATCCATACATTAATGACATGGTTAATGTATCTATTTCCACACAAAAATGGCTAGATTAAGGCAATCTCTTTCCACTCCATACATAATCCATATCCCAATTTATACGCTTAAACCATGGTGTGCACACACTGTTTACAGTTATACACACATCTTCACTCACCCAACTTTATTCTTTTTCCCATTACTCTCATATCATTTCTCTTTTTATACCAACACACATACATACAAATTATATTCTCTGACTAAAATTTTCAAAATTTTAGTTAAATCGATATAATGTAAAACGACAACACAAATTAGAAATTTAACACTCGGGATTCTGTCACCCTGTCTACATAATAGCAAATCAATGCGTTACATAAAATTAAATTTACAAATACAAAAATAATAGATACAAAAGCTATTTTGTATGGTTCATGTACATGTCAATATTATGATTTTATCTTGCTAGAAAAATGCCCGCGTCCTCCAATTTTGGTGATAATTATAATATAACATGGTACTAAAACTAATCATGATAGTTCCAATACCAAAGAGTAAATTAGTAATTTTATGAAATGAAAAGCAAAAAATTGCTAAAGGAATTCATATTTAGCATGCCTAGAAGAATGAAAATCATTGCTAAAGGAATTCATATTTAGCTCCAAGATCAAAATTCAAAAAATGGAATATGATATTAAAGGAGTAGTTTGTGATAGTTCACTACAATATTTATTACCCATTTAAACAAAATAACCGACAACTGTGCTTGTACTGACAGTAAAAATTAAATAGCATTGCAATCACAAACATTTATAAAGAAACATAACAAAAAAATTACACGCAAAATTTTACTAGTGATTGGCTTAATTATACACGAAATACGTGAAATTTTTTAAGGTAACACCGCATAGTGAAATGAAAAAAGAAAAAAAGGCACTATAATAGTGTGATTATTACAATCAACGAAATGTTGCATTGAATAACTAAGTGATAAGTAGGTACTGCAGATGAAATTTAAATTTTAATATCAATATTTTCAAATTCTAAAAAGGCACTGCAAATTTTATTCCCACAATATTTGACAAATATGCAATGGCATGCAGAAAAAAAAAACAAAAAAGTGAAGAACAGACTATTCCCACAATATTAACAAAAATCAAAGATTCCTTTATCTCGCTCATAATCACATTTTTGTCATAAAAATTCTTTAAAAGTCTCAAAACAATGTAAAACACTCAACCATGGCAATCGCACCGGAGTATTACTTTTAATTAAACACCACTGCAATCGGCATCGCCCATGATATTTCCCCAATTTCTAAATCTCTAATAACATCTATTGCACTAAAAAGGAAATTTTTGTATACACAACTAATCGGATATTATGCCCAAACAACAAATAACGTAACTACCACCAATCTTTTGATGAACCAAAACTAAAATGATTTGATGAACAGGTGTGTTACCAAAACTGGGTTTTGCCGAACAGGTAAGAACCCAAAAAAGTTTGAAGAACAGATAAGAACCCAAAAAACTTTTGATGTCTCAGTTTTGACTGCAACCAAACAAAACTCCAACCCACACAACATATATTTCTGTGGGTAGAGAGGGAGAAAAAGGGTTCTTACAAGCGGATAAACCAACCGGAGTAGTCAGATCCGCTCCTTTCCATTTCCAGATCTCGTCATGGCAGCTCGGAGAGAGAGAGAGAGAGAGAGAGATGTGGGATTCACACGTCTGCCACGCAATCTCGAAGACAATGCTGCAAGGAGCTGGGTTTGGGGGATTGTGAGCATATGGAGAGAGAGAGAGACCCACCCGTATATTTCTTTAACCTCTCAGATCTGAAATCCTTGGGTTCAAAACAATAATGTTGGTCTGCATTCAAGAGTATATTAAGGAGAAAAAGAAAGGTAGAACAGGGTACTCTGACTCCTGCACAGTGACATCAATCGTACTTTGTTAATAACCCCCTCTAACCCGTATGTGTTTCAGGATCGTGTGTTAATTTCATGATTTGAACCACAGAATGGTGTGAGCAGATGGAGACAAAACAAAGAGGTGTGTTAATTCCATGATTTGAAACACAAAAGAAAAAGATAGAAAAGTAGAGTAATATGTTAAAGAGTTAGTGTACCTCATGTTATGAAATCTGCAAAACGAAACACAAAACATATTAAGAGTTTAAAAAATCTAAGAAAATTGAGAGAGAGAGAGAGAGAGAGAGAGAGAGAGAGAGAGGGAGGGAATAGTGGGAAGTTAGAAAACCCACAGTCCTAGCCCGTATACAGGGAGTTTTAATCTTGGATATCTTGTTCTCACTCAGTTTTAGGTCATGGGGAGAGGGATGAAAAAAATACATTGTTGCAAAGTAGATAATGCGATGAATTAAACTAATATCGTGATGCGGTCAATGAAACATACAGATAAAGATGTAAGAGAAAGATGGTTTGATTGAGACATTTATTCAAATTAAAGCTGAAATTTCCTTCCTAAAGCTTCTCGAGCCATGTGAGGCAGGTGAGGCAGGCAGGTTTTCAGGCATGGGTCAGGTAGAGCATGTGCCAAGAGTGACAAAGCATGAGTAAAATTTAACACATGGCAAAACCCTTAGATTTAATTAGAACCGTGAGTTGACAAAGGCAAGTTCTAGGCGGGCTATCAAGTTTTGAGAAAAAAAAGGCAAAAATCTCCACGTGGAACATTCTCAAGATGTTGCTTTGATATTCAAATTAAAGTGTGCAATGTCGAATTGTTAAACGGCGGGTCACAGATCAAGACAACATGGGTGGGACCCATGCGTGGGTGCATTAGATACACAAACCTGTTTATATAGGTTTTGTCTTCAAAGTTATATGATGTGGAAAAACTCCTTCCTCGTTTATATGATGTGGCAAAAGTTGTATGATGTGTCAAAACTCCCTCCTGCTTTATTATATAGATATATATTATTGGGATTAATTTATATAATATTCTTTCATATAAAATATTTAAGCCTAAAATCATAGAAAAAGGTATTGAACCTTGACTTCTATGATTAAAATTTGCAATTATTTATTTACATCCTCAAAATTGTCGGGCCACCCACGATGGGTGTGTAAAAGTTAGGGGTGTAAGCGGTACGGTTTGGTCGGTAAATAGTAGATACCAATACCAAAACCAAACTCTAGATGGTAAAACCAAACCATACCAGTTTACCACCCGGTACACCAAAATCAATACCAAAACCAAACCGGCTGGTATTTCGGCTTTTCGGTAATTTCGGTTTTTTTCTGGTTTCGATAAATTCTGGTTTCTTATGATTTTTTCTGATTTCGGTAAATTTTGGTTTTTTCTGGTTTCTGGTTTCGGTTTTTTATGTTTCGGTAAACAACACTAAAAGTCCCCAAAAATCAAAAACAAAACCAACTAACTTTTTAAAATATTAAAACCAAAACCAAAACCAACTTTTTTCTGGTTTTGGTAAATTCGGTACGGTAAATTTGGTACAGGACGGTAATTTTGGTACGGTTTTTTCTGGTTTCGGTAAATTTGGTACGGTATGGTAATTTCGGTACAGTAATTTCGGTAAATCGGTTTTTTAAATATTAAAACCAAAACCAACCAACTTTTTTGCGGTAATTTTGGTTTCGGTAAGACTGGTTTCTGATATTTTAATATATGAAACCAAAACCATTTTTTTTCGGACCAAAACGATACGGTACGGTAAAAACCCGTACCGCTTCCACCCCTAGTAAAAGTGAAAATAACTTAGGTCTTAAAGTAAAGATACCAGCCATGTGAGCTCACATGTTGTGGTGGACATAGCTCGATACTCTGCCTCGTCAGATGAACGAGACACTATATGTTTCTTCTAGGATTTCCAAGAGATCGGAGAATCTCCCAAGAATATGCAAAAAGCAGTAATAGTTCTCCTACTATCAGGACTGGTAGCACAATCTGAATCATTGAAACCCTTGAACTGATTTTCAGAGTTGGAAGAAAAGAGGACGCCGTGTCCTGGTGTTCCTTTCAAATATTTTCTGATTCTCTAAGTTGTCTTCAAATGGGGTAATCCGGGATTAACAAGAAACTAAATCGGACGATTGACAGAGAAAGACAAGTCTCGTATTGTGATAGTCAAATATAATGACTTCCCAATCAGCCTCTTATACACAGTGGGATCGTCAAGTAAACCGCCATCTTCTTAAGGCAACTTTAAGTTTGGTCACATGGGAGTTTTAATTGGGTTGCATCCAAGATAACCAAAATCTGACACAAGTTGAAGAGCATATTGTCTTTATGTTACATAAATACCTTTATCAATTGTAGTGACTTCTAAGCCCAAGAAATATTTTAAATCTCTAAGATCTTTTAGCTTGAAATGACTACTAAGGAATAACTTAAGTTTCTCAACATAGTGCTTATGATTGCTAGCAATTATAATACCATCTACATAAACCAAAATTGACATAAAAATCTCACCATTTCTATTGACAAACAAGGAGTGATCTGATACAGATTGAGTATACAACTCAGTAATCAAGGCTTGTGAGAATTTAAAAAACCAGTTCCTAGATGCTTGCTTGAGCCATTATAATAACTTGTGCAAGTGACAAATTGGATTTGGAGGTAAACTATCCCCCTCACTGTGATACCCAGGAGGCAGAACCATATGCAATTCCTCAGAAAGATGACCATGAAAGAAAGCATGATGGATATCCAATTGAGTAAGATGCCAACCCTTAATGGCTGCCAAAGAAAGAAAAAGTTTCACTGTTACAAGCTTAGCAACAGGAGAAAAGGTATCAATGAAATCCACGCCCTCCTATTGAGTGTAACCCTTAGGAATCAACTTAGCTTTAAACCACTCAACATAGCCATCAGCCTTGTGTTTCGCCTTATAAACCAATTTTCAACAAACTGGATTTTTACAATCAGGTAAGCTTGTAATAGACCATGTGTTATTCTCTTAAAGCATGTAACTTAACTTTCATAGCATGTTTCCATTAAGGTTTAACGCCCACATCTTGAGAATGAGAAGATGGTTCGAAATGAGAAGAAATGGAAAGCATAATGGATTAATATACATGGAACAAATTATGATAAGTAAGAACAGTGTGGATGGGATAAGGTGTGTTGGAAGAAGATAGTTCAGGACAAATATTAGATCTAGCTAAAGAGCAATGATAATCTTGCAGATAAGTAGGAGATTTGTCTTGTCGATGAGATCTGTGAGATGTAAAGGTTGGTGGAGGCTGAATAGGAAGAACGTGTGAAGATGGAGAAGAGAAAGTATGATACTTAGAAATGGAAAAAAGGCAAAATCGCGTGAGAGAAAAAATCAGCATAAGTCACAGGGGGAATTCATTTGGTGAAAAGGAAAAATATTTTAAAGAAACATCACATTCTTGGAAATTAAAATTGAGTTTATGTTCGACTCAATAAGCTTATAGCCTTTGTAACCAAATGGATAACCAAGAAACACAACTGACCTTGCTCGGGGTGAGAATTTATTTATGTGATTAATAAGAATGGAAACATTGAAAAGACAACCAAAGGATCTTAAATGACTATACTGAGGTTGCTTATGAAAAAATAATAAAAAAAGAGGTCTTATTGTATAATAGTGAAGGAGTTTTGTTAATGAGATACACACTCGTAAGAACACAATCCCCCTAACAACGCAATGATATATTTTATTGGAAATATCGAGCTCGAGCAACATTAAGAATATGATGATGTTTTCTCCCAACAACAGAATTATGTTGAGGTGTTTCAACACATGAGAAGAAGTGAACAACACCAAGAGAGTGAAAAAGGTCAAGAAAGCCCAATTCAGGAGCACTATCTGATTTGAAAGATTTAATACAGAAACCAAAATAAGTTTAAACCATAGTGAAAAACTCTAGTATGATCTGTTTGACATCGGATTTGGTTTTAAGCAAATAAACCCAAGTAGCTCTAGTACAATCATCTACTATATGGTTAAGAAAAACTTAGAACCCTTAGTAGTTTCAATATAAAAAGGACCCCAAATATCACACTGGATTAGTTTAAAAGATGTAGCAGTTTTATAAATATGAGAAATAAAAGGCAAGTGCTTCTGTTAAGCTAAAGACATATGGAATAATAAGAATTTTTATTATATTCATCTGTAATGTGTAAGACATTTTTTAGAGTATTGATCTGAACGAAAGATGAATGGCCTACAAATTACATCCTTAGACAAAGAAACACTATTACAACTAGCTCTTACATTGAAATGATAAGAGTTAAAACTCTCTAAATCTAGAAAATAAAGATTGGCCTTTGCGTATACCCATCCCAATTGTTTGTCCCTGTGCATGGTTCTGAATCAAATAAGAATCATGGGAGATAATGAGAGAATATTGGAGAGGTTGTGTGAAAGAACTCACTAACATAAGGTTGAATTTATAATGATGCACATATAAAACATTTTGGAAGTTTAATATGCTTTGAAAGAAATACATAACCAATTCGAGTAATAGGAACAAAAAAACCATTATGTAGAGTGAGTCGAGAATTAGATACAGGAAAACATTAATCAAACAAAGATAATGAATGACACACGTGATGTGTTGCTCCTATATTCGAAATCAAGGCAAAATAATGGATTCAAGAGGTTATACCGGTGAAATTAGACACAGAAGGTCTCATTTTTGGAGAATCACCAATTTAAGGTAAATATTTTGCATTAAGTTTGGAACTAAGAAGATGGATTAATTGTTGACATTGTGCTGACAGAGAATTCATGGAAGAAGTTCCAAGTGAAAAAGGTTCATAAAACTCTAGTAAATTATGTCCAACTTAATTAACAGGAGGTTTGATGGTTGACTTTTATATCTGAATACCATGGATTTTGTAGCATTTGTCCATTATGTGCCAATGTATACAAAGAGACTTCTCTCTTTGTGGTTTAGCAACAGAATTCACGACTGAAGTTGCTGGAGATGAATTAGTACCAAAAACCATTGGTTTAGAGGGAAAATTTAAACTAAAACCAATTTTTCGTTGTCTCTCTTATTGAACAATAAGAGAAAATACTTTGTTAATATAAGGAAGTGGATCCATTATTAATACCTAAGCTCGTAGATGAGCAAAAGAGCCATTAGCCCAATGAGGAATTGCATTACAAACTCTTGGTGTTGATAATCCATCCAAGCTTTCAAACCACCACACGCACAAATGGGAATTGGCTTAAATTCTTTGAGTTCATCCCAAAATATTTTTCAGTTGAGTATAGTATTCATGTCTTAAGATCCTTGAGACATAGAAACTAAGTGCTTCTTGATCTATAAATTTTTGGCCCATATTCCTAGTTGAAACGATAATGAAGATCTGTTTAAACTTCTAAGGTTGAATCAAGGTAAATACGGTTTTCTGCGATATCATGAGACACAACATTAATGATCTAGGAAGAGACCATGATATTGTATACATACCAGATACTAAAGATAAGATCTGTGGATTTTGGACGAGAAATTGAACCTTGATGAAACCGAGCTTGCTCTTCGCAACGAGAGCCATAAGCATAACTTGAACCTTTCAAAGGATGTGCAACTAGAGTAAGACCTGGGTGATCACCATTATGCTGAAAGTAAGGACTATTAGAATCATCCATTATAGAAGATTCACCAATTGGATTCAAAGTGCCAAATCAATTGGCCTTAGCTCCTGATTTTTTCGCCATTAAAAGAAAACCAGAGAAACAATGGAGCAACAAATCGCTCTAATACCATATTACAAAAAGAAAGAGAAGAAGAAAATTCTCTCATATATGAATTGATAATCTGACCAATAAAACATTACTAGGCTTGTATATGATGAGGTTTACGATATCTAATCATACCTCAGCATAACAGAAAAATAAGGAAAATGCAGTTGTAATTTTGTTATAATAATCCTAACTGTAATTTTTTTATAACAATATAACTATAACTCTATTATATCAATTCTAAATAGAAATTTTCTATGTAATATATGTTGCTCTTTATTGGACTGCTGGAGTTGAAATTGTTACTTTGCACATTTTCTCCTCCCAATGTCTTTTTTAATTGACATTATTATATTGTTACAATAAAGCTCATGGTTATTTCTTAAATCCATTGTAAGGATCATTATTGTTTCTAGAATTTCAACCACTACACTAAATGGATAAATATTATTTTGTTTTGGACTGAAGGTGTCCAAATATGCCTGGAATATGGACAAAAGAGCAAGTGGAAGCATGGAAACCAATTGTAAATGCTGTTCATGATAAGGGCGGCATCTTCTTTTGCCAAATTTGGCACACTGGCCGTGTATTCAATCATTGCGATGTTGCCAGAGGTAAACAGTTTTTATTTTTCCTTCAAGGGTTATAATATACCCTAATGACCATTTAATTTTTTTAGTCACTACAAAGACGCAAAGGGACCAACCTACCAAGTCACCCTAAAAAAAACAAAGTTCAACCTATCATTAAGGGCATAGTTCTTCGGGGGGAGTGGGGTGCCTAAAAATAAATAAATACAAAGAGATAATTTTGTATAAAAAAGAAGAAGTTAAGTTTAAACATGATTTTTTAATTATATTATTTATAAAGGATGTTAATTAGGAATCGATAAAGAATTGACTACATATGACCATGCATGTTTAGTTGTTTAAATTCAAGTTGAGCAATCTACAAGAATCAAATTGCATGTATTAGATCATTTCCATGGCATGGAGATAACATCAATTTACAGATTTGGGATCTCTACAGTACGGATAAAAATAATAAAGTTGTTTAAAACATTCAAATTCAGGAGCAAAATATTTCCAAATTTTCTTTCTTAACAGCAACATAGTTAACCTTGGTGGTGGACCAAATGTCATGGGGATGACACGTGTAGTATTTGGAATGTCACACCACCAATTACCATAGTCCAACATATTTAATCCATCTCCATGAATAGTTTTAGGCACTAAACATCTTAATATTTACACAATAAAACAATGAATAATTCGAGACTTAATGCCGTTTTTAATGGCGTTCACCCTGGAAATTTACAAAAACGTCCGTGATGCTATTCGGCACACATATGGGTACAACGATTGGCACATCTGAGAATTCATCACATACAATGAAGTTTTCTCTTCATATATGAGAATCGCTAACCAGTCAAAGCGCCCTGGAGTTGAATTTAACTCTGAATATTATTATTAGCTCAAGTAGAAGGATAAGCTCATGATACCATCGACAACCTCCTCATTTATCTATCCAGTGACGGAATTGAACATGGTTTCAAAACCAGAACAAGTATTGGAGCTAGAGGTAGAGACTTCTAAGGCGAATATGTCTTTGAAATACAAGTTCATCTGTATAATCACTTCCATCCTTATTGAGCTCAATCACCACTACACCAATAGGAAGCCCTCTAAGTGAGACAAATATTGGTACATTTTTTTAATTTTCATTTATTTCTTAATGTAATGTTGACTAGTTGATGAAATGAATTGGTTAAATTCGTTGTTCTAGTTAAACACGTTACATTAATTTAATTTAATTACATAATTGATTAAATAATTAGTCTTTAATAATGAAAATTTAAAGTTACATTAGAAATAAGAAATACAAGTTATCTTCACATTCGTTTAAGTTAGCATAAACAAAAAATAATACTTAAACATTTGTTTTTAAAATACATCATCCATTCGAAAACTCAAAATTCCATTCTTGTGCTCGCTTCAGTCGCTCGGCTACCAACTTAGCCTCCCACTTATCAAGATGACCATTTTTCAGTCCTCCCAATATGCGCGCCTATGAGGGTTTATATCCAAGTATCCACAATTCATTATATCTTCTTTCCATTATTTTTCCAACGCCTTTTCTTTTATAAAGTGATTCTTTATTTTGTCTCCAACCATGTATATTTGGTGTCAGCCTTCACTAATTTTTTTTATCAAGTGAGTGCAAATGAGCATTTGAGTCCTTCAAAATCTCAAGAATACTCGTAGTGGATGATCAACTGTCGGCTTTCCTATTTTCTTTTACAGCGTCTCTACCAATGGTCCATTGCACTCTCGGTAGAGTGAATGTCAAGAGGTCGATGTCCTAGAAGGACACGTCATCCATCGAAGGAACATTAAGGTTCCTTGGAAAACGTAGAGGGTATATTGAACTTGGAGCTGGTGGGTGCAATTTTTCCTGATGTGGAGGTGGTCCTAGCCTTCTTCTGTGGATTGCAACGTATTTGAAACTCACGATTCCATTTTTGAAGTGTCCTTTAGAGCATGCTAGCACTTCTTGAACTTAAAATTATCCCATGTATCCAACTTGTATGTCTATGTGTTCAAGGGGAGAACATTGTGGGTGGTACAGCCGTTGGGCAACCCTTATTCGACCCGACCAACGATGGACTAAAATTTACTCACGACTCGAAAAATGCTACCAATATGTGTGATAAGTGATCTCACGGAGCGGGACTTAGTAAATTGGTTGCCTTTGTTGAAGATGTAGTTAACACTCTATCATAGTCCCTTTTTATTTTATCCATTAATATAGTCCTTGAATGTAGTAGCCCACATTTTGTAAATTCGGGTGCCTTCATACTCCAAAAAATTCTTCTAACAGATCCCCTTAGTTGTTTGGCAATTGGGGGTTTCTTAGGATTAGCTATCTTCAAATTTCTCTTATTGGTTGGCGAGTAAGGAGAGGTTGAAAGTGTTTGCAAAGTTGAGAATAAGCTTGAGGATGAAATAAGTGGTGAACAATGTTAAATTGAGGGGAAATATATATATCTATATATATATATATATATATATATATATATATATATACAATTTGGCAAAACTAGCTATTAATAAAGAGTTGTAATATAGTTGTTTACTATTATCAAGAATAACTAATAATGTGGGTTCCCAAATTAATAATCAATGCTTGAAAGTCAAACGTCTCAAGAAAAAAATTACTTGCAATACATTTACTTGCACCATTGTTCTCTCATTCTATTGTTTGATTGAATAAGTTTATAACCTCACCAACTTCTATTTTTGAAAATCGAACTATTGATTTAGGACAAACTAAGAAAGAGATCAAGATTATAATTTAGGATGGAAGGAGTAAATTTTAGATAAGTTTGATAATATAAAATTTCAAGAAGTATTTTTTAGAATAATTTCGCCATACAATGATACCCAACTATTTTATTGCACAAATCATAAAGATATATTATGTATAAATTGATTCAGTTCTTATTCGATATAATTTTCATGAAATTGTATATATACATCCTTGTAATGCAGGCCCTAAGGATCAAACTTCAATCTCATTTATTGACAAGGGGACGACTCTTCATCAACTTACAACCGATGATATCAGGGGTATTGTCAACGATTTTAGAGTTGCTTCGCGTAATGCCATCGAAGCTGGTGAGTACAAATATACTAAATTACATCATATACCTTAGATTTTTATATAATTATTTTTAGAAAATTTCTTACGTGATGTGCTTGGTTGGAATATTGCAAAATTATTGACAAATCGATTATTTTGTTAGACTCTATTGCACATCGTTTATATATATATATATAGCCATATGGGGTATGGCAAATTTCATGCATGTTAAACATGCATAATATTTTATATGTTGCATGCATGTATGCTTGCATACATACATACATACATACATACATACATACATACATACATACATACATACATTATTGTTTTTTTATTAAAATATTTTTAAAAAAATATTATTTATTTATTTATTTTAATTTTTTTAGGATTTTTTTTATTTTTTTAATATGAATTGGGTTTTATCACGGGGGCAAATTTATCGTTGCGCCATCGGCACGGGCACCCACTAGTATAATAATGTATGTATGTATGTATGTATGTATGTATGTATGTATGTAGGCATACATACATTATCTGACACCACTCTCATGTTTTTATTTTTTTAGTTGTTGGTCCTATATGAGACTAGTATCATTGTCTATAAAAGAAGGATGAGTAGTTACAAGGAAGTTATACGAGATTTTGAGTGGTTATGGAACTTTTTATAATTTTAAAAATACATGATAGTAAAGCCTAAATACATCTTTATAGATGGGACTAAAGACAAAAAACCTAAATTCCACACATATATCATATATGTACATTCATGCGCATGTGCAAACCCCTCGAGTGGACTAATGATTTTTAAAGGAACATTCTTATGAAATAAAAGAAATCAAAGATTTAGTACATAAAAAAACAAATAGAATACAAAATTCAAGGGACATCCTCAAACCAAAATACTAAATCATCACAGTTTTGTCAAAACATAAGCGTATATATTTCTCTCTTTGCGAATGTGCAAAAAAGGATAGGACCGAAATTAGAAGCCACTAGATTTAAGCCTCGCACAATGCGCGGTAGTTTTGTAAGGCTTATTAAATAAATGACATAATAAGATAAATTACATAATAAAAGAAATCAAAATTGACTTTTAGCGAGAATGTAAATATAATGAAAGAAATATTTTCAACTGTGTGCTTTTTTCACTTACAAACCAATATCAACAAATGTAAGACATTTTTGTAGTGAAAATTAAAACAATTTAAAATTATTCTTTTAATCGTAAAAACTAAACAAAATATATTAATAATATCTAAAAAATATCAAAACCAAAATATATAAATTAATACTATATAAGGTGAGGAAATCATGAATTTCTAAGATGTTCCTGATAAATTTAAATTGAGCTTCACAACCCAAATGCAATGTTAAGGAAACTAAAAAGCTAAAAATTATTTTGTTTAAAATGAAATTGTGCATATTTCTTACATAATGCCAATTCTGGCGTAGGCAAAAATAATAAATTTATGAAAATGTCTTAAGGTATTTTACTCACTAACTTGCATATGTAACAGTAATTTCCATTCTAATAATGCATTTTTCAAAGTGAAATAAATAAAAAAAAACATGGCAGATGAGAGAGAGAGAAAATCGAGGTGGAAATTTTACTCAATATTAGAAATGATTCAACTCATTTATAAAAGTAGAAAATGAAAGGACGTTGAAGGAGAAGAAGAAAGGGCGCAAATCGAACGTATCCCTCAAAGAAGAGGCTATAGTTTCTCAGAGAATTGTTCTTAAACCTAATGATAATGAAACAATATCATGTTAATTTTATACTAACTCCAAAAATATTTTTTGGGCAACGTGAAGGCTTTTGGAGACACTTTCATGACTTTTGATGAAATTTATTGAATATTAAATATTGAATGTAGTGTATTGAATGGAGTTTTTCATTCCAGTATGTGACCAATAATTTTATTTGACTTAAATTTACTTATATATTTTTTGGGTACTAAAGTCCCTCACCAAATCATGTATATCTTATAAGTTAGATTACATAAAAATTGATATGTGTATATTGCAAAAAATTGTGTATAGATTCTAAACTTCATGTAGAAAATAAAAAACAAATCCAAAAAAGATTAATTTGAATATTACCAAATTTAATTTATACATTCCTAAAAAATATACATACACTAATGGTGTACCAAACCCAAAAAAATGACTGATGAAAAATTAAATAACTTCGGAATGTTAATTATTTAAGGGACTTTTTCATTTTAGTATCTAAGCAATAATTTCGTTTGGCTCTACTTTATTTAAATTTTTGGGCACTAAGGTCCCTCACTAAATAATATGAAAAAATTTATGTATACATTAGAAATTCGAAGTTGAATTAAAAAAATTCTAAAACATATTAATTTGAACATTAAAAAATTTAATGTATACTGTCCTAAAAAATGTATCTCAAAAAAAGAATTACAAACCAAAAAATTAATTTTTTTTTATTGAAATGGACAGTAACAACTATACCCAACATAATATTACTAACTATACAACTTTAAATGACAAAAAACTAAACAAATATTATCAACTATGTGACATAGGTTCCCTTATTTTACTATCCTCACCACAAATTTGCCATAAACCTAAATACCAATTATAAAACCATCTCAACACTCTAAGCTAATTTTAAATTTATCTCTCTTAACCCAGAATACAAAATTCACATATACAAACAATTTAATTGATATATAAAAACAAATAAACAAAGATTGTTGTACGTGAGTAACATGATTGTAATGAAATACAAAAAAAATATTGAGTCTTTGCTTCAACTATAACTGTTCATATATATATATATATAATAATGCTCTTGTGCGGACTAGTCCGCATTTTAAGAATGCGGACCAGACATGTGTCCCCTAATGGTGCACCTAGAAAATATCGTCTAAATTATAGGCACATTCTCTCTCTTTTATGGGCTCACCGCCAGGTGACACATGTCCGGTCCGCATTCTTAAAATGCGGACTAGTCCGCACAAGAACAGGACTATATATATATATATATATATATATATATATATATATATACTCTCCAAGACAATAAAATAAAAAAGGTGAAGTTTCTGTTCTATGATGTTTGTAGTTCCACAATGGTTTTGTTTGTGTTTTTTTATAGAAAGGAGAAGACTAAGCAACCAAAGAGAGTTTTGGAATTTGAGAGAGAAAATAGAACTTAATTGTGTACAGTAATTAAAGACACTTGTCATCATACGTTTTAGAGACACCGTGTTAAATTGTTAATATAACTAGGTGTAAACCCGCGCGATGCGCGGCGAAGAGATTTTGATAGTCGATACACACCTCAAGTGTATACCTTATCTTTGATATTATTGCATGTAACAATGTTGTCACTATATTTGAAAAAAAATCTTTAATTTCACATACGAAAAATTTCTAAAGTTTCAATTATTAAGGAACTTTTTATAAATAAAATGTCCAATCAATATAAGATTTGACTAATAAATTTTTTGAAAAATATAAACATAAATTAGGTAAAAAAACAAAACCGTAACCAAAGTACAAACTAAATAAGATCACAACACTATAAAATGAGTAACAATATTTGAGTGAACATATATTTATGAAAGCGAGTATCAATACCCTCTAACAGCAGTAAACACACTTTGTACAAAAATCACAACATGGGACAGGGTTCTTTAATATACTAAAATCACAACAATAGTATTCATTCTTTTAATCCACACTGTGGGGATGACCTACTAAGCAAAGCAATTTAAGAGCTCATGTGACCAAATGCATTCTCTATGTCAAACTTTTAGGCCGACACAGAGTGGTGCGACACAGTGATGTGTCGCACCGATATTGACTATTGCCTTATGGATGTGGGTATGCACCAGCAACACTAATCAATACTGATGCGACACGTCATTGTGTCGCAAATCTGTATCGGTGTAGAAGGGCTCCTATGATATATAAAAAAATTGAAACCTACCTTCGTAAATTTGAAAGAATATCTTGACTAATGAGATATAACATGAGCTAAGATCAAAATAGATAACTACACAAATGTATAATATATATTTCTTAACTTATAATCTGAAATTTTGTTAACAAAGCATCATTGATCCAATGGTAAAAAAAAAAGCATTATTTTTACTCCATTACAACTCTATCTTCCTCAATCATGTTTTTCTCATATTATATGCTAAATAAAATGCAAGCATAACAAAAACCTTAAAAAATGTGTATAAAAAAATTAAACGAACTTTTGTTGATTTTTTTAATGTTTTTAATGGAGAGAGGCTAATTACCTCAAGAGAGAGTACAGAGCGCCACTTTCTTTTTCTTGGTGCCTGAATAGATTTAATTGAAAAGCCATTATCTAAAAAATAATAAATAATATATAAACTAAAAGCGGGGGTTGAGCCCTCGGATTTCAAAACTCTTACCTGTTGGTTTGCAATAGATGTCTAGATTAGATCTATAAAATATGAAAAAAGTTAGATGGATTGAAACAAAAGATACACCAAATTAAATATGAACTGATGATAAAAATCCAAAAAAAATTCAAACTTTTTTACACACAAATAAACAAACACAAAAACTCATTTATCATTTATCTTTTCTACACACATAAACTTCACATTTCTCACTCTACTTAACACCACCGCTAAAATGACGGTCTTTGGCAAAGAGCTTTTTTCGATCGATTACGAAGACAATATCTCACAATTTCTAATAGAAGCCGATATCTCATTTCTTACGAAGTCGAGATCTGAAACTAACGCTGGAGTTCCTATCTGATTCGATCGTTGACATTTATTGTTTCAGAGCTCCTGTTTTGAAAGTTACAAACGTTGTGGTTTGTGTTTGGAAAACCAAAAGAAAACATAATATAAAGAATAGAGAGATGAATCCAGTTATGAAAATAAAATAAAATAAAAAGATATATGAGATCGAAACTGTGCATACAAACACAGATCTCCGAAGAACCTTTACCGCCTCTTTTGGTCCTAGACAGAACGTCAACAATGATATCCCAATCCAGATCGTATGTGTGGTTGAGAAGAGGAGGTTCTGTTCGAGTCGACATTCATAGAGTTGTCTTACTTTAGTTGTGAACTGAACATCGTAGGCTTCGATATCAAGGTTTTTCTCTTCGAGTTTAGATATGAAGTAGGCGCTTTCGTCTACGAAGACTGTTCGATCGTTGTGGTTGAGTGAGTCCTAGAAGAGGGTTTCAGTTGGGGACATGCGACTGCTGGTGGAGGTAGAATTGGAAACGGTAGAGGTGCAGTGGAGGAGCACATCCAAAATATGGGTTTGGGAAGTAGTGAGTTTGTGCCGTTCATTTTGGGTATTTGAAGAAAGATAGCCAATTTATTTATTCATAAAAGGAAAACAAAAAAAAACTATTTTCTCTCTCGAAAGATGGGGAGGATAAAGAGCCCCATCGTGATGTGGGCGATTCCACTCTCAAAAGAGAAATGGACACGGACATAGAGTAAAGAGAGCGCGCTGTCAGCAGACCTAGCTTGCATACGTGGATAGGTTGGTGGATGAATGCATGTATAGCATTTTATACTAGTATAGAGATGTGCCACGTGGATAAATTAATTGCAAAGCATAATAAATGCTTTGTTTTGCATTTTATAGTATATAGAGATAGAAGTCATTTAACATCAACGGCAGAATTGGAGATTATAAACATGACTTCATCTTAGGAATCCAGATCCGCTTCAATGTTCGTACAGTCACCATTCTGAAAAACATAATCGTTTGGAAATTGAATCACCTCATGCAATATTGTTACTTTGTCCACTTCAGGATAAAATGTAGCAGGGAATTTTTTTCCATGGATGCATAAAATTCTTCGTAAGTGTTTCAAATTACAATACCAACACCAATGCTTCCTAAATCTCGAAACGCCAATTTCCATGTAGCGTGGTTACTCATGATCATTTTAATTTGTTTTTCCAATCCGTTAAATTGCTTCCAATATACTCTTTATACATCCTTGTGGCTTTACCCATAATTTAATCCAGCTTGGAACCTTCCTCTTCGTGATGAACCATATTTCGATTAGACTAAGGACTCCATGACATGGTGCACAGAATTAAAAAAAACTCACATTACATTCGTTTGTTTTATTCCTCAAGCCATTCTCTTCCACTATAAATCCAGTTCGTTTATACTAGAATGCCAAGTATTGATATATTCCATAACTTAGTTAAAAATTTCAATCTCAAATGAAGTTTATAATTGTTTCACAACCATTATGACAATCTCAAATCAAGTGTATTATTGTTTCACACCCATTATGACATACACTACATTGATTATTGCGTCTAATTTTTTGGTGGCAAAGAATGGCATTCGTAAGCAAGGAACTTGACCATGCTATTCATAAAATTGTTTTATTTTGTTGGGAAATTTGCCTTACGTCTCACATAGAGATTTTGGATGAAGAAGATACAACTCACCCTCCAATCCCGTCATAAGATTTAGGTAACGAACCATTTTGCAACAACTCCTTGTGGATGAATTTGTAATTCTCTACAGTATCTAACACCTCAAAGTAACTTTTAATTTGAATTCAAATTGATTCCTTGCATTAACTACCTTAATTTTCCCCAAAATAACTTTCAACTTAAATTCAAATAATTATATGAAATGACTATTTGTCTCCACATGACCTCTTATCTGAATTCAATTAAGAAACAACTTCAATCACACGCAACTTCCATTACAACTTTGTACATTAACAAACATGTAGCCACCTCTAATTTATTACAACTTCTATGCACACGACAAAAATTATTTGGGGAATGATAAAATATGGTCTAAACATTCCCCTCCTCCCCCCTCCCCCCCCCCCACACACACACCACTCGATTCTTTGAAAAGATATAGTTGTTAAACGCTCAGTGATAGAAACCTTAAAATAAACTTTGATGAATGTAAATGAAAAAATGTCTTCCTACTGACACTGATCATCACAACGACATATTGTATTCTTCACTCTCAACTTCGAAGGTCACTAAGGATAACTTCACCCTTTCAACTTCTATTTTTAAAGGATGGAGAGTAGCCTCAACCCCTTTCAACTACGAAGGTTGCCAAAAATGGTGAATAGTCTCAAACACTTTCAACTTCAAAGGCACATCCATAGGAACATGATAAATAATTAACACCAGTTATAATGATAATAAGAGAATGAATGTATTTTTATCCAAAAGAGGCTGGATTCATAGCACACTATGGAAAAATGATTTGATAGTCTATAAATTTTTTGCCTACCATCCAAAGCTCGATGTCATATGTGTCTTTCGAATTAAAAAATGGGAAATATATATATAAGGATTTAAAATTTTAGATTCCAACGAAAAAGTAGTTCATTATTAAGCTTCTATAGAGAGATTTATGGTCGTCTCAATAAATTGTATTTAGGGTGACTACATAAACAATGTAAGAGTCCAAAAATATAACCCGATTCCCGAGCTTGGCAATATTTGTGTGCTTTGAACTAGAAATTGGGACATATGTCAAACTAAATCTAAGTCTTGTTTTCAACACAACAAACTATTTATTACTTGGATCTTTGTAGAAAGAGTTCTAAACAGTGTTTTTGTGGCTCCACAAAACAATGTAACAGTCTAAAAATTTAGCCTAACTTCCCCATCTTGGCATTACCTTTGTACTTAGGATTTGAAAATGAGCCATCTATCAACAAAAAAACCCTAAAATTCTAAGTTCCAATGTGATAAATGGTTCTTCATTTGAACCAATTTCTAGAGAGTTGTGAGTGTTTTACTAAACTATGTTTTGGCTAACTCCAAAACCCCAAAAATGGAATCAAGGCTATAGTCAATCCAACATGATTCTAGATTTATTTCACATGATTATGGCTCCATAACCAAAAATTTATAAATTATTTAGAGATAGTTTCCTACCTTATTCGCACAAACTACGAATGTGATTTACCACTATTATTGGCTAATTTGAATTATGAACACAGTGGAAACTTAGCTGAATTTCAATGCGCTCCACAAAACTCAGTTTTCTCACATAACTTTGAGGTCTTAAAAATTAGAAATTCCATGCTTAAAGAGAATGACACTATAACCCATGTGCCTTAATTCGAAGTACAAATTCTGTGTAATTTTTTTACTGTAAATTTTAATTCACCTAATCATCTTCAATAGACCCAAATGCTGGTTTAAATAACATCTATTTGGACCCCTCCGTGAGTTCAAACTTGAAAAATAAATGTTTGTTAGTTTTTTTTAATGGTCTACTAATGCCTCAATTATGTCATATTGAAAGTCCTTTGAACTCAACAACTTCGCGACTATGAAGTTATTCAAGTGTATCATTTTGAGGATCTTCAACATTTCCATCTCGAAGGTTTTCCCATTCATTGAATTTTAAATTAAATACGAACGTATAAACTTCCAAATCTATTTTCATGATTATATTACCAATTGTTTGGGCCAAACTGTTCAAATTATGCATCAAATAATTGATAACATTGGATAATTTTCCAATAATTACCATTTTCTTGAACAAGAATGACTCATTTTGTTTTTTAAAAATTTAAACCATTCTATACATGGACCCATAAATTCTTTTTTTTTTTAGGTTTCAAAATAATGCTTCGCTTAAGAGGACTTTCGTAAATGACAAAAATAAATTGAATTTAAGGAGACAACTTGATTGAAATAAAGTTACGAAAAATCTGAATGACAAGGAAAGTAAATATTACATAAGATGAATTGTTGAAAGTTAAAGATAATGCATAAATAAAATATATTTGATCTGTTTGAGATAGGAGGGGGCATCGGAACATAAAAAATGGTAAATCGAACCAAATCGGGGGGTATTGGGTTGGGCTGGATTATTTTTTCCCATAGTAATTTGGTTTCGGTTATATAAACTTCAGATCCAATTTTTCAAATTGGTTTCTAGTTTCACAAAAAATCCAAACCGAACCCAACTATAAACCAATCCAATCCAGAACTAAACCAATAACCTAGGACAAATCAGAACCATCTCGATCTTAATATGTTATTTAAGCTTTATATATATATATATATATATATATATAATGTTATGTTTTCTTATAAAGTTGATGGTTTATATCTATTTTCATATTTTATATTTGGATTGCACTTATAATGTTTGTTTAGAGTGTTTTTTTAAGTTATATTTGGGATATTATTTATTTTTTAGATACCAGAATCGATCTGAACTGACCATGGAATCGTTGGTTCAGATTGGTTTGGTTCAAGAAAATATCGGTTATGGTTCCAGTTTTGAAAATGTGGAACCGTTTAACTTAATTTTGGTTTTGGGTTAGTACTAGAACCGAACAAACCTGAGCCGCGGGCACCCCTAGTTTGAAATGATATACTTCTTTACCAAAGGATAGAGTGTATAATTCTCTAAAATAACTAACTCTCTTTAGATCTATCATTTGTAATAACATCCTCCACTTTCCTTAAAATAACTTCCTATGTGTATTCAAATTAATTATTTATAATAACTACCTCTATCAGCCTCCATTTAATCTCTAATTTGAATGAATAACCACCTTGAACTGTCCACAACTTCCATAATAAACTCGTGTAATAATCATTATATAAGCACCTATAACTTATCTAACTTCTAGTTATGTGTCAAAAAACGATTCAATGATAAAGTGGTAAAGTATGGGTTAAACAAATGGTATTTATGGAAAATTCTCCGATTTTATGATTCATGGTTCAGCTCTGTTAGATATGGTAAAAGTGAGAAATTTAACATACGAAGATTTGCTTAATTAATAATTGAAAGTCAATCTCTCATACTCATCCATTATTAAGTTTTCCACTAAATCTTTATCCTCTCCCATCATTTTAAACTTTGTTACAACACCTTCCTTTCCCTTTCACAAGTTTATCGAAA
The DNA here is from genome assembly GCA_949130495.1 of Sambucus nigra. Lineage (NCBI taxonomy): Eukaryota > Viridiplantae > Streptophyta > Magnoliopsida > Dipsacales > Adoxaceae > Sambucus > Sambucus nigra. Next base: position 629,698,996 of record OX422210.1, on the reverse strand, counting down.
CTTATTTGGTTTTCCTTTAAGGGTTTGCTTGATTTCAGGTTTAAAAGGGTAATTTAGGATTCTTGAAGTTTATAATTCACCCCATCTTCAATTACAATGTTTGGTTGAAAATTTGGGGGGAACTTTTCCCCCTAAAATGATGGGAATGATATATTCAAATGAATTCACTTTCATGGTGAGACAAAATATCCTCTCTCACATAAACTTTCACACGCTGCCTCTCTCTCATATGCTTGCACTCTTTCTCTCTCACACACTCTTTCACACATACTCTCTCTCTCTCTCTCTCTCTCTCACACACACACACACACACACACACACACACACACACACACACACACATAGACACACACACAGACACACACACACATCAGTTATGACACACCCCAACCCAGTTACTTATAATTAAGTTTGAAAGTCAAATTGAGTCAAATCATAATTTCCTTAACCAAACCATAAATATAAGTATCCTTTTTGAGTTATAAACATGAATCCATAAAACTAAAAACTTTTCACAATTTTAAAGTAATTATGCTTATTCAAACTTACTTAAAGGATAAGTATGCTTAAATTAACCCATTTACATTTTATGAAAATCATGATTTTATGCATCCCTTGCTTACCCCACCCGACCTCCTAGGTTTCGAAGTGACATCACGTTACCTGAAAAGTATAAACATAGGAACCGTGAGCAAAATAACTCAGTGAATGCATAACTACTACACTATTGCATAAAATTAAATGCAATAAATCATATAAATGTGGTATATATATATATATATATATATATATATATATATATATATATATATATACACTTAGCTGCCCCTTTATAATGAATGATCAATTTTTCGAATCATGATTCACATATCTTGTCTGCGATAGATAATTCTCCCTCATTCCTGGCCAAGGAGTAATCTTTTGTCTTTAATAGACAAATCTCCCCCATTCTGGGTTGGGGAGTAACCTCCTATTTTGATAAATCGAAATGAACAGTTTTATATTCATAACATTCTGATCATATCCATAAAAGTATACAGATTCCTCTGTCCAGTGAGTACATTCACTTTGGCCACTTAATGGGTTTTTCTTTGTCTTTATCTGGCACTTGTTCAACTTGTTCTCCTTCCTTTTCTATCATTCTTACAATATTAGTATCATCATAAGAATATTAACAATAAAAAAAATAACTTAAACGTAACCCAATTCGTAAGCATCATATGATCTCATTCAAAACATTTATCATAATTGAAGTTCCATCTAAACTCAAGTTAAGATATTGAACATATCCAATTCATAGTCAATCATATGTTAACTTCTTCTTAGTAATTAATCCTTATCATATTAGGTTATCGATACAAAAGACGACACATCATTTCAAGTTTCCTAGAGTAAGATATGCTCATTTCTTTACTACATGGCAAATTTGTCATATCATCTCCTCTATCGTTCAGTCAGCTTCCAAGAATTTTCATAATTTTTATACATCATAACTTTCTATAATATTCAACCTAAATTCAATATACATATTTAATAATACAAAATTAAAGTTTCCATAACTTTCGGAGTGCATTTTCTATGTCAAGAAAAACTTCAAACACAAAGTATGCATACTTACCCTTTTAGGGAATATTCTACACCTCAACTTCAAGATAACACCCAAGATTCATTGCTTAGTATTTTTACATAATCTTTGGATATGATAGGTATATATAAGTGTAGTTTTATATCCAACTATAATCAATTGATTCCATTGTGTATTCACAAAGATACATCAGTTTGATCAACATAATGATTATGCCCTTAGTTATATGAATTCAACAAGCTCCATACATACCACTTACACCTACCTATATACATACAACAATGTGTATCCCCTTGTCCCCAAATATGATACTTAACATCATACAAAGCAACATATGTCATATTACGAATGTAAATTTACAATTTAAATCTTACAGAAATACCCTTGTATATCTAAGTTCGTTTATCTCTCAATTATCTTCCTTAATCCTTCACTAATTCACCCTAACCTCTCTTTATTTCATGGAAAACCTTTAAACACTTGAAATACTGATATCAGTGAAGAATAAAGGATATTTTAATATCCCTAAGTCGGTATACAGGTACATCCCTTTGGTCCAATCAAAATATAACATGTGGCGCCATATAAGAAAAAATATCATTTAAAGCTAACTGGCTACTTTACCCAATCTTCGTACAAAGACGATATCTTCTCACTCGAATGTATGCTTGATGCACCATTTGTTGTGTTACAAACCTAATTCTTATATCTATAACTATATAGTTTTTACCTCAAGTCAATTGTTATATTATAATGGTCAAAACTAGGCTCTAACATGAACATTCCTACCAAAAACTTTTAAATTTTGTATTTGTAACTAATTCGATATTTCATGAGTTATGAAGGTAGGATTAGACTAAACATAATAACTTAACACTATATACACTAATAACACATTATCCATATAACATAAGATAATCATGATTTAAACATGATTTATCATAATTATATCCGTCTTGTCACAACTTTCCCCTTTAGAAAATTTTGACCCCGAAATTTAGTATGCATTTCACTTACCAAACAATTGGGGATACTATTTACTCATGCTATCTTCCCTTTGCCAATTTGATTTCTTAATTTCATGGATCCTCCACAATACTTTAACTACGAGACTACTTTTATTCCCTAATAATTTCTACTTACGATAAAGAATTTCCACCAGTTCCTCAATGTACGACAAATCTTCTTTCATAATATCTCCAGTTTCTTTATCATTTACACGTAAGGATACTCGTCTAATGATATGTTATCAATGAAGACCAATTCCCAACTCATATACTACTTCATACCTTTATGTACATATGCAAAAAATTCACACATAATAGATTATCAGTTGTATCATCATATATTCACAATGAGTGAACATTCTTAATAAACCTAGTATCATCCTTAACGTTTCTCCTTTCATTCCTATAGTCTATTCTTATCATCGTATAATATTTCAGATCATAATTATTCTATTACAAGACTTGCTTCTTATACATTATTTCTCCAACTTTCACTCAATATCTCAAATCATAAATACCATATTACCAGACTAGTTTATTACATGTCATATTTCCATGTTCCATTCAATACCAAATACATGTGTTTGACTTTAACTACTCTCCACATCATTTCTGAAGTTTAAGAGTATGTTAAATATCGTCCTTACAATTTCTTAATCTAAATATAGCCTCATTACTTTTCATATATCAAAACTGAACAATCATTTACTAAATGTTTATTCTTAACCAAGATTTCATATTCACTTTCATGTATATTATGCAGTCATGTACTACGAACTCAATATAACTTCTGACTAATTTCATTTTTCATTATCATTTGATTGTTCTTTAACTAAATATACGATGACCTTAACAAATCATTTATCCAACATAATAAATTTACAATCATAATCTTACCCCTACCCTTATTAACATGATAATCTTATGCAACATCATTAATACACTCATCATACCCATTTGGTAACATGGATGTTAAACATAACATCACCACTTAAAACTTTAACCATACTTACTAACCCCATAATACTTCTCTAACTATCATATATCGTATTTCTTTCAAATAACCTATACAAATACCTTAATGTATCATATTATGGTATCTCACATAACACATTATCCTTACACATACTTCTTGGTGACACCGTATAATGTCAATCATATTCATTATATGTCATACTCTTAGTGATAACACGAACGTACAATGGCAAATACAACTCAATATCCCCCCAACTAGTTGTTGATATTCAAATCCAACTAGCATCTTTCTCATACTCATACATTATTCCTTATTCGTCATTAGTTAAAGTTTAGATCTCATGTATTTATTAACTGTGAAAATCTCATTTAGCCCTTATTATATTTTATCGTAAAGTCACCATACCCTATCATACTTCATTTATATTTCACCATGGCCACATCCCATTAGGTTTTGTTTATATTGAGTATAAGCATACACTCGCCCCCTCTTTTCTTATTTAATAACTCCTACTCAATTATCATATACACTATATATCAATAATTCTCCACCCTTCACTCCTAAATAAATCTTCAATTCTCATAAATAATTCTTACCTTTTATTTGATAAAAAATTCATTGCCATAATACACAACACATGCTCCTAAAAGGATTCATTAATATTGTAAATTCCAACTCTTTAACACCTCATCTTAATTTTACTATTCATATAAGCATCCCAAAACATCACAAGAGTAATATCCACTGCATATACTCATACTATTAAATAAGTACATCTCAACTCTCATTACTATTTTCTTCTACTTATCATAATTCATTATGAACTCATATTCAGATCAATTGTGATATATTTTATTTCAGACCATTTCACATATTAAATTTAAACATATACAACGACTAATATTCTCCTTTCTCCTTTACTATGTGAATCTTCATTTTATCTAATGATTTAAGTCTCATCAAAATCATGTAGTAGTAATTCCCCTAACTTCTCATCTTTAATAGAATATGGGTTCCCATACCTCACTCTCCCATATAAATGAGCCACGCACCAATCAATGTCTTAATAAGTGACACGACTCAATTCCACATATATCAATATAAGAAAAAGATCACTTCCAATAATTCATAATTTTTGTCATGTCCACATATACCAGTATAAGAAGAGATCATTTCTAATACTTCACAATTTTTGTATAACACATTTTGTCTTTAAAATTTTCCTTCAATGACATGTTTGTCCATATACAACAAATAAATTAATGTAATGATTCATATTAAAATACATGTATTCGTTGTCATCCCCGAACAAACCTTGGCATCTTATTTCCTTTCTTGCAAGATCCTTACATTTTATATCCTGTACAACAATATATATGTATAGCTGACAAATGTTAGTCAATAAAGACAATTTAAAATTTAATAACAACCCCTTGATGTCCATGTCTTATGAATCCAAAATACTTATTTGTATCCTCTAAAATCAAATACCTATGACTAAAAAAAATTTCTATGTCCACTGCCAAATCTAAGTGCTTCTAAATTCTAAACCTCTAAAACCTAGGCTCTGATACCAAAATTTGATACATCCCAAACCAGTTACTTATAATTAAGTTTGAAAATCAAAGTGAGTCAAATCATAATTGCCTTAACCAAACCATAAACACGAGTATCCTTTTTGAGTTATCAATATGAATCCATGAAACTAAATTTTTTTCACAATTTTAAAGTATATATTTTAATTCAAACTTACTTAAAGGATAAGTAGGCTTAAATTACCCCATTTAAATTTGACCAAAATCATGGTTTTATGCATCCCTTGCTAACCCCACCCGACCTCCTAGATTTGGTAGACACCACATTACCTAAAAAGTATAAACATATGAACCATGAGCAAAATAGTTAACTACTACACTATTGCATAAAATTAAATACAATAAATCATATCCATGTTGTATTATTTATATATACTTATCTGTCCCATTCATAATGAATGGACAACTTTTCGAATCATGATCCACATATCCTGTCTGCAATATACAATTCTCCCATATTCCTAGTCGAGCAGTATCCCCTTGCCTTTAATAAAAAAATCTCCCCCATTTTGGGTTGGGGGTCCCATTTCGATAAATAGAAATGAACAGTTTCATATTCATAACATTCTAATCATATCCATAACAGTATACATATATCTCTTTCCAATGAGTACACTCACTTTGGCCACTTAATGAGTTTTTTCTTTGTCCTTGTATGACACTTGTTCAACTGGTTACCCTTTCGTTCCTATCATTCTTACAATATTAGTATAATCATAAGAATATTAATAATCCAAAAAATAACTTAAATGTAACCCAATTCCTAAGCATTATGTGATCTCATTCAAAACATTTATCATAAATGAAGTTCTACCTAAACTCATGTTAAGATATTGAACATATCCAATTCATAGTTTAACATATTCTTGGTAATATAATACTTATCATATTAGGTTATCAATACAAAATATGATACATCTTTCAAGTTTCCTAGAGCAAGATATGCCCAGTTCTTTACTACCTGGCAAATCTGCCATATCAGCTCCTTTATCGTTCAGTCAAATTTAATAATTTTCATAATTTTTATAGATCATAATTTTCTATGATATTCCTCGTAATTTTAATATACATATTGAATAATATAAAATTAAATTTTCATAATTTTTCGAATTCATTTGCCATGTTAAGAAAAACTTCAAACACAAAGTATGCATACTTACCCTTTTGGAGAAGATTCTACACCTCAACTTCAAACTAACACCCAATATTCCTTGCTTGGTATTTTTATATAATATTCGGATATAAGAGGTATATATAAGTTTATTTTCATATCCAACTAAAGTCAATCGAATCCATTGTGTATTCACAAAGATACACCAGCTTGATCAACATAATGATTACGCCCTTAGTTGTATGAATTCAGCATGCTCCATACATACAATTTACACCTACCTATATATATACAACAAAACGTATACCCTTGTCCCTAAATATGATCTTTAACATCATATAAAACAACATATGTCATATTATGAATGTAAATTTACAATTTAAATCTTACCTAAACACCCTTGGATACGTAAGTTCGTTTATCTCTCGATTATCTTCCTTAATCCTTCACTAATTCACCCTAAACTCTCTTTCTTTCATGGAAAGCCTTAACCCACTTGAAATTCTGATATCAATTAAGAATAAAATATATTTTAATGTCTTTAACTTAGCATAAGGGCAGATCCCTTTGGTGCAATCAAAATATAACATGGGTTGCCATATAAGATAAAATATAATTTAAAGCTAAATGACTACTTTGCCCAATGTTCGTAAAAAGATGATATCTTCTCACTCGAATGTCTTTTTGATGCACCGTTTATCGTGTTACAAACCTAATTCATATATTTACAATTATCTAGTTTTTACCTCAAGTCAATTGTTATATTATAATGTTTAAAACCAGTCTCCAACATGAACATTTCTATCGAAAGCCTCAAAATTTGTGTTTGTAACCAATTCGATAGTTCATGAGTTATGAAGGTAAGATTAGACTAAACATAATAACTTAACATTATATACACTAATAAACACATTATACATATCATATAAGGTAAGCATGATTTCAACATGATTTATCATAATTATATCCGGGTTGTCACAAGTTCTCTCTCATATACATACACACTCTCTCTCTCACATACACAAAAACTCTCACATACTCTCTCACTCACACACACACACACACACACACACACACACACACGCGCGCGCGCGCGCGCGCTTTATCTCTCTCTCTCTCTCTCTCTCTACCTCACTCACATACATACACTCACACACACATTCCCTCTCTCATATACACATATACATAAACATGTATACACTTACACACACCCACTCTCTCTCTCATAAACATACTTTCTCGCACAATCACACACACACACACACTCAAATCAAGTAGAAAGATATTCAGTTATATTATATGTATGCCTTTCCAATTCTTCTCAGACAAAATATAGGAAAATAAGTTTGGATATCAAAAAAAGAGAATTCATGTTTGAACTAAATAATGGAAACGAATTCAAGATTCCAGGATTATAAAATTCCTATAATCATGGATTGCCATTCTTTTTTCCAAACCTCAAACCAAACATTCCTTAAAGTCTTCTTTCTCTGCTCTCTCACCAGTGTGTTATACTCTCACTTATCGAAAATCCCACCATCGAAAGTAGTATTCTCCATGTGATCGATTTTCCCCTATACTTTTTTCTATATAGTCGACGTTTTTTTTCAAAACAACTCGTAGACACTTTTCGAATCATAATTCCAAATTATCTTCTAATCCACATCATTGAGCTCTTAATAGACTTAGTCAGTGTGCCCTCAAGCCTCCATAATGATAATAGAAAGTCAAATTCTTTTCATACTGAAAATAAATATTAAAGTGGTTTCCAAATTTTATATTCACTTTCATTAAATATCGTTTATTAATTCCAATTTGAAAACGACAAGCATAAATTTCCTCCATATTGTTCCATCTAGTCTTATGTCAAGATCTTCAAAGCTTTCAATACTCTCTTATTTCACTCGTTTGTTTTCTCATCCGGTTAAGGGATAAATTAAAAATCCTTACCCAAAACAATGATGTTGTAATTTTTTTATTGTTGGGCGCTTTTCCTCCATCCATTTCTTATGACATTGAAAGATGGAGTAATTCTAAGGAGACCCTTAAATTTGACCCAATGATGATTTAGACTTACATTGGCTAGTGTATGAAGTTCACATAGGATCCATTTAAAATAACAATGAATGTATATCCAATACATCATCGGTTCTGATTTTTGGATATCATTTGGAGGGTCTCTAAAGAATTACTTATAAAAGATGTTTATCAAATAACAAGGTTGTCCCTCAAGAACCCTACATTTATCAAGAACATAGTAAAGATTAAAAAAAAAAGACATTAGACCAATCTTACGCATCTCAATTAATTTCATCAGCATGTATACCATCACTATCGTGATCTTGAGGGATTCAAATAGAGGCACCTTATTCATATTCTACTATCCAACCACACATTGGTAGCTTTGCTTCTCTATAGCTTCATCTATGAGATCCATTACTTTAATTTCTTTCTCCTCCTCTTTCATTAGCCTGATCTTCCCCATACTTCTTTTAATTCACTTGCATGAACCACATATTCAAAAAGACACTATAAATTTGGGGTACTATCACACTTGAATGTGTCCATGTTTCAGTTGCTTAAATTTGAATTTTGATGATCTGTCCGCATGGAAAGTTCGTACATATATTAGAAATTGAAGGTTTTGTTGAATGTGGAACCTATTTATTTCCTCTCCAATATAAATTAAAAACTCAATATGACATATATATCTTTAACCGGTACCTTTCACTTTCTCTTTACTTTTATGGAAAAAGAAAGAAATTATATATGTATCTAAATATATATAAGCCATTTTAAACATATACTCACGCATAGACTCTAATTGCATTATTGCAATTTGCAGCGGATATATAGTGCATTTTACAAATGGATGGATGAAGAGAGAGAGAGAGAGAGAGAAGGATAATGGGGTTATGTGACATTTATAGAGGTAAAATTAAAATATTACACTTAATCTAAACCAATAACCATAAAATTATCTTTAGTAATATCAGTAGTATAGTGCTATTATGTTAACAAGACATGTTATGAGCAAGTGCAAGTAGGGTTATTACACATTGTTGTCATTTCTACATTTTGAAGGTCCAACACACACACACACACACACACACACACACACACACACACACACACACACATATATATATATATATATATATATATATAGAGAGAGAGAGAGAGAGGCTCACCTACATAACACCTAGTTTTAAGCCCTAAGAAACCTTTTTGCCAAATTTTATTCTTCTCTTAAAAATTTATTGTTCTCTTAAGAAACCTTTTTGCCCTAAGAAACCTTTTTACCAAATTTTAACCTTCCAGTCAACCCATATTCAAAAAATTTATCAAAATACATTTTTTAGTTATCTTAAAAAATCCATAAAAAAACTGTTGGTGCAGACCCTATAAATAAGGCATTTTGAGCAGGTTTTGTGAATTTTTTAAAAATAGTTACGAAATGTATTTTGACCTAATTTTTTGAAGATGAGTTTATTGAAAGGTTAATTTCAAGATAAAAATAAAAATATTTAAAAACAAAAAGTTTTTTAGGGTCTCTAACTAGGCGTGATATATATATATATTCCCAAACTCAATTTTATTATCTTTTTATGTAATGATCTAAATGTACTATTATATCGTCATAGTCGATTTTATAAAAACAAAATTAATCGTCATATTAACTTATATAAAGATCCAAGCCCTCTCACAAGCACTATATAATTTGTTTAAAGTTTTCAAGTGAGTATGAATATGAAATTTATTTTTGACTTTGTGTATAAGCTCTTGTGGTGGGGTTTGTCTATTAAATAATTTTATAATTTTGTTTAGATACTTATGTAAATTCATAAAAAATCTTAATCTTTTATGTATATTTTTTCATTTGAATTATTTAAAATACAACAATTATCTTGGAAAGTTTTACTAAAACCAACAAATATTGATAAGAATATGATATCCTTCATATATTATCTTTTCTGCAAAATTATTCACATAAAAATAAATAGAGTTCCAAAATTGTATGTCTTGCCCCATTTCAAATTTAATCAATTTTAGCCCAAAAAAAAATTACTCTATATTTGAAATGTTTTGTGAAACTTCATTTTCACTTAAAAAAAACAATTGTACTAAGTAACTTATTTAGAATTTTCAATATTCGAGAAATTTTGAATTTCCACTCATATTGGAAAAAATATCCTCATGTACCATACACAACTAATTTTTTATCCCAAAATTATGCATTGTTAGGGTTTGAAGTGATGCCTGTTTAATTCTATAAAATTAATATAGATATGACTGGTGAAGTGAAAATGAGAGTAAAATTAGAGGATGTATAATGTAGGTGTTGATGTAAAAAATTATATCATATCTAATTATTCAATCACAGATAAATAAATGAGACAAAGAATTTTTAAAGTGGTTCATCCTTATAAGAATGGCATACGTCCACTGTTATGGTATTGCTGATTGTATGGGAATTCTCGATTACAAGTTATCTCAAGAAATTCCGGTCCCTTTACAATGAAGATTGTACAATGTATTTATAGCCCTGAGGCTGTAATGTGAAAGGGTAATACATTAAATGATGTACATATGAAAGGGTAATACATTCAATGCCCCTTAAGCGTATGCGTCTGAATGATAAGCATTTAATGAACAGTCAAACTGTTGGTTATCCTGCTATTAATGCTTTGTTCGAGGTGCAGCTCAGACCGCCTGAGTTGCTCGGACCGCCTAAGCTTCTCGGTACTCAAGAGTTCCTCGGAGAGTTCTTGTTCCTCGGAGCGTATGAGTTCCTCCTCAGAGCATGTGAATTCCTCGGAAGCATTTGTTGTTGCTACGTAGATTGCCACGTGTCTTCACTTTATTGAGCCAAGTCAGCAGACTAAATTTGGTATCAACAGAAGCCCCCAATGTTTCATAGTTCGAACTTTGAGGAGTGTGGAACATTCTTTCTCGGAATATGGCAGTTTTAAATGGTCATCCTGAAATTTAGGAGTCTTTTGTATTTATTTCTCTTTCCAAATTCGTAGAATCAGGCTTTTTTGAATTTTTATAATCGCCTCGATCTCCGCGTACTTTTTGTCCCTCTAGCCGCCGATAGTGTAATCGTTTCTTTTTGTAATCATTACTTTTTTCTTTTCCCAAGGCAAGGTATTTAAGCATCACAGACACTCCCATCGTCTTCTACCTTTTCAAATTTGTATTTTCGAGTTTTCCATTATCTTACTCTCTTGTGCGTTCATCCTTTTCACCGTTCATTGTCGACAGATCCATTCTTTTTCTGTAAGATCTTCTTCCTTCTTCTTCATTTCCTTTATTCATCATAGTTTACCCTGTTGAATCTCTTGATAAGTTTCGCTCTGATTTTTCTATTCCCTCCTGGGTTGTTCTGGAAGAGCTTTTTGAGCCTTCTGACTATTTCCGTTTGGCTGAGGGACATTGGTTCCCGAGTCTCTTTGTTGCTGAGTGTGGATTTTCTTTTCCGCCCAATCCTCTATGTCTGGAATTTTGTCAATATTTTGACGTTGTTCCTGGAAGAATAGCCCCCAATACATGGAGAATAGTTAATGGGGTTCATAGGTTAAATCAAATTCATGGAACTCGCATAGGAATTCCAGAAATCATGTTTTGTTATAGATGGGCAGTGGGTGATAACACTTTTTATTTAAAAACTAGATTTTTAAATAGGGCTTTAGTGGTCAATCTCCCGGATGCCAATAGGGACTATTTTGAGCATGGAGTTGTTATAAAAAAAATAGCAACATGCTCCTTTATCTGGAGATGAAGTGTATCAGGGTCCCAAATGCCCTCCTTATGGCAATGGGATAGGTTATTTTTATTTTATTTTATTTATTTTGAAATTATGCTTCTTCTATGTTTGATAAAATGTGCCACTGATATTTTAATGTTTATTTATTTGCAGTTGATAGCAAAAGAAAGTGTCCAAAAGAAGCAGACGTGAATATAAGGCACTTAAAACTTATCTGGAGTTTGCATCAGAGTGTGGCCGACGAGCACATTAGGTCAGCCTCGTATCTGCTGCAGTACAAGAGCTACACCACTTTTTTCACTGCTCGTCCGGTGATAAGTGACGCAGAGCCAGTACCTGCTTCTACCAGTTCTTCGCCTGAATCACATATTCCTTTAAGTGAAAGGATGAAGAAAATAAGACCTCCCACCTTGTTCGAGAAACCTGCCTCTGGTGCTGGAGAGGCAAAAAGAAGTAAGATTGACGTCCCAGGGGAGGGGACAAAGAAAACTGATGCACCTTCCTCGGCTGCCCCTATTGTAAAGGTTATCGAGAAGCCCCAAGTGGCTCCGAGCAAGTCTGCTGCTCCAGGAGAAGTGATTGTAATATCACCGACCAAGAGTTCCTCCTTGGTTGAATATATTCATGCTCCCTCGAGAAAGCTGAAGAAGAGCTCCTCGGTCAATTTGGCTGACACCATCTCTCAACCCCCGACTAGTGGAGTTCCCACTTTCGTTCCCCCGAGCTCTACCATGAGCTCGGTGATGACTTGGATCATTTTCGAGATCCAAGGTATCGAAGAAAACCTTTCTCGGGATATGGTTACCTCTTTGGCAGCTCGCCACATTGCTTCTATAAGTCCTTTTACTTTGAAATTTTCATCTTTCCCTTATTATATCTGTCTCTGACTTGCTTTCATTTTCTTTTCACAGTTGGTGAGCTTCTTTAATACAATTTTAAAGAAGGATGAAGCTATTAAATCTTCAAGCTCCTCGTCTGGTGTAGAGGAAGCTTTGATGGGCGTGAGGCAGTCTTTGGAAGATTCTCGTCAGAAATACGATGCTGACAAGGCTGTTTGGGAGAAGAAACTTACCTCCACCGAGCAGGAGAAGGCTCGAGTTGTTGAAGTCTCCAAGGAGTTGGAGAAGAAAATAAAGGACTTGGAAGGGAAAAATAAAGAGCTTGACAAGAAGCTCAAAAATGCTGGAGAGCTTGAGAATAAGCTCAAGTTTGCTGAGGAAGAATTGGGTCAGCTTCGGGAGGTAAATCGAAAGAAGGAGGAGGTTGAAAATAAATTGAAGACTGCTGAAAACCTTATGTCCGAAAATCTTTCCTCGGAGAAGTTGAAGAGAAAATTAGTTGTGAAGAAGTCTTTCAACGCTGGCTGGGACAAGGGGTGGAACAAGGGCTTGGCTGCCATGATGTCTCAAGTAGAATATGGTAGCCTCAAGTACTTTAGGATGGATGGGTCGCTACTCTACAGGAGATAAAAGTGGATGAAAATTCTGAACTCTTTCAGCGACACATCCCTGGTCCCCCTCCAACTCCTGAAGATGAAGAAGAGGACGAAGCTGCCTCCGAAGAGTCTTCCATGGTGATAGGAGATCATCTCCTAGCCATCCAGCCTGCTACCGAGGAACTTCAGCAGCTCGCTACTTCCTCCGAGTAACCTCCAGCACTTCTCCAGCTACTATCTGCTCCATCCGAGCAACCTACTTCCTCGTCCCAGCCTCCCGAGAAAGTTTTGGGAGACAAGGAAAAGGTGTAGAGTTGTTTGGACTTCTATCTATTTTATTTTTCTTTAACAAATGTAATCTTGAATATGTAATTCTGAACCTTGTACTTCTGACCTTTATGATATAATAAAATTTAAACTTGTGTTTATTCATACTGTTGTCTCTTCTTCATGCTCTGTTTTGATTATTGATTACTTCTTTTTCTTCCTATATTAGTTTTTGGCCAGGATGGAATTATTATCTGTTCACGATACAAAGCCGTTGAGGCAATGTAATGAATACTTTAAGGCTGGTCACACGGATCTGAGTGCAGCACAAATCGTCGACATCCTCGGCCAAGATGCTTCAGAACAGGCAATTGAGGCCTACCAATACTTGAAGTGTCTTCTTGATCGTGCAGTGGCCAATAATGTGGCCTATTATGATATGATAGAGGATCTCCAAGGCACTCTTGAAGACCTTCAGCAGCAATACAAAGAATCCACTGCCCTTTTGCACGAGGGGTATGAGAAAAAGTATCAGCAACTCAATGCTGACAAGGGATACGAGAAGCGTTTTGCTGGCTATGATGTGAGGGAGAGAACTCTGAAGGCTGAAGTCGAGGAGTGCAGACAAATAGCTGAATTATTCGAGCAAGAGAATAACAACTTGTAAAGAGAGTTGTCACAGTTGAAGTCTGCAGCTTCCACTTCAAAAGCCTTGATCCCAGTGACTGATGAGGGATTCTCGTTCTTGAAAGTCGAGAACGCCAACTTAAGGGACGAATTGGAGACCTTGAAGAGAGCTGGCCCCTCTACATCTTCTCGTGGACGAGCAAGAGCTCCTCGGGGACGAGCAAGAGCAGCTCAGATTCCTGTCGAGGAACAGAGGACTCAATCCGCTTTGGAGAACCAAGCTTTCCAATTAATGGCAAACAACCAGGCGTTGGCTGAAATGTCAAAGAAGATCAGGGACCTGGAAGAGAAGCTTTCAGCGCAGAAATCAGTCTTGGAGAATAAGGAACTCTTCATCAAAAATCTCCACGAGCAGCTAGAAAGACTGACATATCAATTCCACAAACAACCCAGGGAGTTCTGGATGGATGGGTACAACTAGGCTCTCTACCACTTGGACGATCGTATCCAGAATACCAATAATGAGGGCTACAAGCAAGGCTGGTTGAATGCCTTAGGTGTGCTGCAACTCGAACAGGGTCATTACCTGTGGGACTATCATGATCCTGGGCTGCTCGACCTACCCGTGCCAGCATTCAAACTTGATATGAGTTGGATCCCTGCTCGGGCCATTCCTCGATGCTTAGTTTCCAAGTATCTCGGCGACTACAATCTCCATTCAAGTGTTGAGATATCTCATCCCGAGCACCTTCTAGATCGACCATTCGTGTTGAATATCAGGATGTTAAAAGATTTGAACTTCATAAACTCTCCTCTTGCTTTAAATGATCCGCCTGCTGGCGAGGAACCTGTTTCAAAAGCAGAGGGGAAGAAACCAATAGAGTAGGAATTTTGATGTAATAGTTAGTATACATTTCATTCTCAATGTAATCTGTTTTTGGATTTAATGAAAGACTTTTATTTTTATTCGCAATTTAATCGCTATTGTCTTGTAAAATACTTTACATTTGTGCATGTATGTCTGTTAAAAAGATAACAATATTGTGTTATTTTGTGTTGTTTGTCGATCAACTTATTGTCGACTAGCTTGAATTTGTGGTAGTCATTATAAAAAATTACTAAGTTATTCCTTGACCAACTTACTAAGTTGTTTCTCGACCAACTCACTAAGTTGTTTCTCGACCAAATTACTAATAATTTTAAAAAGTCACGAGTATCAATAATTTTTCTTGATCATTTTCTCGTATTCATAAAATGTTGCCGACCAATCAAGGTCGGTAAATTTCCTTCTCGACTAACTACAGTTAGTGGGTTTTTATCCCCGACCAGCCATAGTTAGTGGATTTTTCCTCTACGAGGAGCTTTTAGTTGGCGTTTTCAAGAATATATTTACTTCCTAACCAACATAAGTTGGTATTTTTAGGAATCCTTTTACTTCTTGAGGAACATATTGTTTTATTTCCCGTAGGAATACAGGTAGCTTTACTTCCCAGAGGAATACAGGTATCTTTACTTCCCGGAGGAATACAGGTAGCTTTATTTCCCGGAGGAATATAGGTAACTTTAATTGCTGGAGGAATACAGGTAGATTTACTTCCCGGAGGAATATGAGTTTTACTTCCCAAAGGAATACATTTGTTTCTCAACCAACCTTAGCTGGCGTTTTCGAGAAAAATTTTGAGTAGCCCGAGTTTTGCCGAGTTTCATCGAGTAGTGTGTAGCACTAGTATTCCCTGAAAAACTTTCAATAAAAGGAGAAAATACACATCACTGATAATACTTGCGCAGGTGCTCTGCGTTCCATGCATTTTTAAACTCCTCCCATTCTAAAGTTTATATTCGGTAAGTTCCTGGTCGAACAACTTCTGCAACTCGGTATGGTCCATGCCAGTTTGCCTCCAGTTTGTTGTGCTTTTGAACTACTTTCTTCAGCACATAGTCTCCTTCTTTTAGGTCGCACTTCTTCACCCTCTTATTGTAGAATAGATCTGTTCGTTGTTGGTATGCAGCATTTCTGATGGCTGCTTCTTATCTAACTTCCTCGAGCATGTCTAAATCCAATCTTCTCATTAAGTCGCTAACAGGGGAATTGAAATTCAGTACCCTGTGTGTTGGGAGGCCCAACTCGGCAGGTATAACAGCTTCACTTCCAAACGCTAGCATATATGGAGATTCTTCATTTGCTACTCGGGGAGTAGTTCGGTAAGCCCACAATACTGACTGTAACTCGTTGATCCAATTTTCTTTCGCATCGTCCAGTCTTTTCTTCAAACCATTCAGCAGTGTTCTGTTTATCACTTCAGTTTGTCCATTGCTTTGAGAATGGCCTGGTGCTGAGTGGATCTTCAACACATTTGATTGATGACAATAGGAAGCGAACTCCTCGTTATCAAATTGTGTTCCATGGTCTGTGATGAAAGCATGAGGAAGACCATATCGACAAATGATGTTCTTCCAAATAAATTGGTACCCCTTCTCGTACGTCATATCAATGAGAGGCTCAGCTTCCACCCACTTAGTAAAATAATCCACTGCGACGACGAGGTATTTGAACCTTCCTCTGGTAGTTGGCAGTGACCCGACCAAATCTATTCCCCACATGGCAAATGGCCAAGGGGAAGTGACGGGTGTCAAAAATGCTTGTGGAGTTCTTCGGATGGAGGAGAAGCACTGGCACTTGTCACATTTCTTGGCATAGGCTATACAATCAACCCTCATCATCGGCCAGTAGTATCCCTATGTCATCACCCTATCCAAAAGCGTCCGACCTGTTACATGGGCTCCACAGGACCCTTCATGGATCTCTTCAATCAATTCTTTTACCTCGGAGGGATGTACACATCTTTGTAAACCTGCCATAATTCCTCGTCTATATAAAATACCGTTAGTTAATACATACCGAGCAGCTTTAAACTTCAATTTCTTGGCTGCGAGCTTGTCATTTGGTAATTCTCCCTCTTCAATATATGCCCTGATAGGATCCATCCAAGATGGTCCTAAATCAAGGGTGATAAAGTTCATCGCCAAATCTTCATCTATACTCCGACCAGCTAAAACTTCAATTGGGATTATTCTTCGTAGCTCGGTACGAGTAGCTGATGCTAATCGAGCTAGGGCATCTGCTCTTGCATTCTCCATTCTTCGTATTCTGACCAGCTGAATAGCAGCAAATTCTGATACCAACTCCATCACCTTTGCATGGTACTTGATTATTAATTCTCCTTTGGCTGCATATATTCCCAACATTAGATTTACGATTAATTGAGAATAACTGAAGACAATAATCTGTTGTGCCTCCATAATTTTTGCCAAATTAAGACCTGCAATCATAGCTTCATACTCAGCCTCATTATTGGAAGCTTTGAATTGGAAACGTAGGGCGTATTCCATGTCGACCTCGTCCAGAGTGCTCAAAACTATCCCTGCCCCACTGCCTGTTGTGCAAGATGAACCATCTACATATAGCCTCCATATAGGTAACTCGTCTTCAAACTTCTGATCTGACAGAGTTCCTCGGTGAAATATTTGTTGCTTCCTTTCATCTTCCCCTGATACTTCTCGCTCTTCGTCGATCATCTTTTCTTGCCCTTTTACCAATCGGAGTTGGTCTGAGCTCGAATTTGATGATCCTGTAACATCCACTTGCCCTTTTACCAACCGGAGTTGGTCTGAGCTTGTGTTTGTTGATCCTGTAACATCCACAGGTTGATCAGCGAGCAACTTTTGCTCCTCGGGGGTATCAGGATAAGTGAACTCTGCTATAAAATCTGGTACAGCTTGCCCTTTCAGCGATGATCTGAGTTCATAAACTATATCATATTCACCGAGCTCTATTGCCCAGTACATAAATCTCCCTGATTTTTCTGGTTCATGAAGGGATTGCCTCAACGGCATATCAGTATATACGACTATAGTATGAGCCTGGAAGTATGGCCTCATTCTCCTACTCGCCTCAATCAGCGCCAGTGCTAACTTTTCCAACCTTGGATATCTGATCTCTGCTCCTCGGAAGGCCTTACTTATGTAATAGATTGGTTTTTGTACTCCATTCTCCACTATTATCAACGCCGAGCTAACTGCATTCTCCGATACTACTAGATACAAGTAAAATTTTTCTCCCATCACTGGCCTGGACAACAGTGGAGGTGCTCTAAAATATTTCTTTAAGTCTTAAAAAGCCTTCTCACATTCATCATTCCACTCAAAAGTCTTTCGGAGTGTCTTGAAGAATGGAAGACATCGATCAGTTGCTCGCGATACAAATCTGTTGAGTGCTGTTACTCGTCCTGTAAGACTTTGCACCTCTTTCTTCGTCGTTGGAGATCGCAGCCCTAATAGAGCTTTGATCTTTTCAGGATTTGCCTCAATGCCTCGTTGGTTGACAATGTATCCGAGAAACATGCCTTATTGTACTCCAAATATGCACTTCGTCGGGTTCAGCTTCATTTGGTATTTATCTAGTTGATCAAAAGTCTGACTTAAGTCAACTAGATGATCGGCAGCTTTCTTGCTCTTTGTTAGCATATCGTCAACATAGACTTCCATATTGCAACTGATTTGTTCAGCAAAGACCTTGTTCATCAGCCGCTGATATGTCGCACCTGTATTTTTTAAACCAAAAGGCATAACATTATAACAATAAGTTCCCCTAGGGGTAATGAAAGAAGTACTCTCTCTGTCTTCATGTTTCATTTTAATCTGATTGTAGCCAGAATAAGCATCCACGAAGCTCAGCAGCTCGTGTCCCGAGGTAGCATCCACCAGTTGATCAATTCGGGGCAATGTAAAGTGATCCTTTGGGCATGCTTTGTTGAGGTCGGTGAAGTCTACACACATCCTCCACTTGTTATTTTTCTTCTTTACCATCACCACATTGGCTAACCAGTCTGGATATTTAACATCTTCAATGAAGCAAGCTTTCTGGAGCTTCTCGACTTCCTCCTGTATAGCTTGATTCTTCTCGGGGCTGAACACTCTTCTTCTCTGCTTCACTGGCTTGATTTCCTTATTCACATTGAGTTCGTGACATAAGAAATTTGGATCTATTCCGGGCATATCCTCATGACTCCACGCAAAAGTTTGCTTTCTGCTTCTAAGGAAAGTTATCAATTCCTTTTTTAGTGAGGTTTCCAACGACGAACCTACTTGAATAGTTCGTTCAGGGTGCTCGTCGTCCAGAATGATGTTTTCAGTAGCTTCCACTACTTGACCCTTCACGAGTTGTGACTCATCTCTAGGATCCAATGTTTCAATTTCTGCCCCTTCTTCCACTTGATAAGTAGTAGTCTTTTTCCTTGATTCCTCCAGTTCTTCTTGCTCGACGGATGAATAATAGCATTCCCGAGCTACTTTCTGATCACCTTTAACAACTCCTACTCTAAAATTTATTGGAAATTTCAGGCACTGATGCACCGTAGATGGTACAGCCTCGAACTTCTTCAATCATACTCTTCCCATGATGATATTGTATGATGATTGAACATTCTTATCCATCCCAAAAAACGTATTATTTCTGTCCGACAAGCAGGCCACGTACCAATGAATATATCCAACTTGATCGTCCCAAGTGGAAATACTTTCTCGCCAGCAAAACCGAGGAGGGGTCTATGATAAGGCTCCAGTTGAGATAGTTTTAGATTTAAACTATCGAAGCACGAGTAGAACATGATGTCTGCCGAGCTACCATTATCGACCAGTACTCTTGAAATTATTACTTCCTTCATCCTCATTTTGATCACCAATGGGTCATCATGAGGATATAGAACATCTGCGAGGTCATTCTTTGAGAAACCAATGACCAATTTCTCTTTATTCACCTTTCTCGGGCGATCCTCCTCAGCTAGATTTATTCGTTGAATGTACGAGCAAGCTTGAGCCTCACAGAGGTAAGCTTTTCTCTCGGCAGTAAGGTCTCCTCCTCCTGCATCTCCGCCTGTTATAATATTACAGTCAAATGACCCAGAGCGTATTAAAAATACCTCTCGTTCTGGCTGCCTTGGTCTCTTGGGAAGATAGGGGTCGTCTCAGGATCAACTTCATGGTTTCTTTTCTTGTTCTCCTCTGCTCGACGAGGAGATCTAGACCTCTCTCTCGTTCGGTCATTGTTTCTTCTTTCACTTCCACGATCAACATACTTTGCCAGCTTTCCTCGTCTGATGAGTGTTTCAATCTCATTCTGAAGAGCTATGCAATTTTTGGTCATATGGCCATGATCTTTATGAAACTCGCAATACTTTGCCTTATTCCTCTTGTCAGGGCCTGCCTTCATTTTCTCTGGCCAGTTTAATTCCTCGTTGCTCTTGATTTCTTTTAGAACATGGTTGATATCCTTCTTCAAAGGAGTATAATTATCGAATTTCTTCATTGCATCCCATACCGACCTTGTTCTTGAATGTTTGTCATTACCATTGTTCTTATGCTCTTTTTTCTTAGCTTTATCACCTTCCACCTTGGTTTCTTTAGCATCCATGTTCTTTTTTGCAGCCATAGCCTCCTCGACATTCATAATCTTGGACGCTTTTCCCATCAGATCCGACATGGTTCTAGGTGGATCTTTGGCCAAAGTGTAGTACAACTTGTTGGGCAGTAGTCCACTCATCAAGGCGGTAATCGCTGTCTTCTCCTCATAATCAATTACTCCGAGTTTCTCGTTATTAAAATGAGTTATATAATCTCTGGTACTCGCACCAGCCTTTTGTCTAACACTTAACAAATGCGCTACTCGTTTAACTGGTTTTGCCCCAAAATAGAAATTCCCAATGAATAACTCGGCCAGTTGAAGAAAAGATGAGATATTACCCCGAGGAAGATTATTATACCATATTTGAGCAGATCCGATAAGAGTTCCCGAGAATGCCCTACATCTCATCTCATATGGAACATCATAGATGTCGGCTACAGCTTGGTATTGTTCTATATGAAGGGCAGGGTCTGTCTTTCCATCATATTTGGGGGTCACAACAGGTGCTTTGAACTTTGATGGTGTTGGAAAATCTATAATGGCCTGGACAAAAGGTGTTCCTCGAACAAAAGTTCGTTGTAGAGGGTTCTTAGCTTTAACCATTTCCCCCAATCTATCCTCCAGCCTTTGAATAGAGCCCTTCCATGCATCATTTCCTTCCTCGGGCCTGTTGGTTCGAGCAATTGATCGCGTTGAGGTGGCTTCCTGGGATCTATCTTGACGAGCAACTGGTCGCGATTGGGCAGATCCTTCCCTTAAGTCTGATGGTCGTCGAAAACTCCTCGATGGGGCTCTAGGAGGACTTTTGCTCCTCCTAGGACCTAATCGATCGAAAGGAGATACTCTGCTTAATCTTTCTAGCGCACTAGTCCTTTCTGGGGAGAGAGTGATACATTGTTCAGTATCTGTGGCTCACACTGACGAAGTTCGTCCAGGTTGATAAGAAAAATCTTCAGACTCCTCATTGCGATATGAATTGGTACGCCTAGTACGCGAAGAAGATGCACGGATATTTCTTTGAATACTTCGTGGTCTTGAATGGGTTGGTGCACCGCCATGGAGGGTCTGTATGAGTTGACGCATAGTTTTTTGCATGACGGTCTGACCCTGAGCCATATTTGTCATTATTCCAGTCAGATCTGGAATATTTGGCGGAGCAGATGGATTTGGAGGGCTTCCAGCGTTTCAATTGCTTGATTCTGGAATATCAGCCATTTGTGATGGATTATTTTTGATGGAAAATGATATTACCAGTCGTTTCCCACAGACGGCGCCAATCTGTTGATGTAAAAAATTAGATCATATCTAATTATTCAATCACAGATAAATAAATGAGACAAAGAATTTTTAAAGTGGTTCATCCTTATAAGAATGGCCTACGTCCACTGTTATGGTATTGCTGATTGTATGGGAATTCTCGATTACAAGTTATCTTAAGAAATTCCGGTCCCTTTACAATGAGGATTTTACAATGTATTTATAGACCTGAGGCTGTAATGTGAAATGGTAATACATTAAATGATGTACATATGAAAGGGTAATACATTCAATGCCCCTTAAGCGTATGCGTCTGAATGATAAGCATTTAATGAACAGTCAAATTGTTGGTTATCCTGCTATTAATGCTTTGTTCGAGGTGCAGCTCGGACCGCCTGAGTTGCTCAGACCGCCTAAGCTTCTCGGTACTCAAGAGTTCCTCGGAGAGTTCTTGTTCCTCGGAGCGTATGAGTTCCTAGGGGAATCAGTGATCCTCGTTGTAGTATGGTTCCTCGGAGCATGTGAATTCCTCGGAAGCATTTGTTGTTACTACGTAGATTGTCACGTGTCTTAACTTTATTGATCCAAGTCAGCAGACTAAATTTGGTATCAACAGTAAGTAATTGCAATTCACAAGGTTGAAAAATATGGATTTTTAAAATTTCGGTTGAAGATTTATGGCTTAAATTTTTCATATCAATATGTTTCAAATATTATTTCATTGGTTTATTATAAATTGTATTTTTTTAATCATAAAACTTAGCTCATTGTATTAATGGGCCATAACCAGCACGTGTTACACGAGAAGGGAGACGGCTACATGTAAGGCTCAACACCCAAGCTGCCTACGCGTAGCCTTCAAAGCCACTAAACGAAATCAAAACAGTTAGCAAAACCAAAGCAAGAGTAAAAACCACCTAAAAAATAAAACATTCCCCATCGTCTCCAAACAAGAGAGAGAGAGATAGAGAGATCAGATCTACTACAAACTACACCAAAATCAATAACCCACTCATTTATTAGAGAGAAAAACAAACTGCAATCCGAGAAAATTCACCCTACTCCCTATTGGGGTAACTCCGATCTGAGAATGGACATAAGAGGAGGAGGGGGGTTTGATGCCCTGTCTTAAGGCAGATCAAGGGTTGTGCATCTCTTTACCACCCAGTCAGCAGCAGTGTTGGCAATTCTGGGAACATGCAAGAAAGAAATCTCCCTACAATGGTTGGTAAGAGCTTTTATCTGACGCTTTCTTCTTCTTCTTCTTCTTCTTCTTCTTCTTCTTCTTCTTCTTCTTCTTAACATCCATCTAGGTTGATCTTCACTCTTCATGAATTGCATTGGAACTTTAGAGTTAGATTCTAGGATAATCTTGTCTAGGCCATTTTCACTTATAAAATAAGTAGCAGAGCTTAGGGCTAGGGCCTCCATATTTAGGGGTGTAGATGCATGTGGACTAAAACTTGCTTTCCCTGAGATTAACTCCCCTGCTAAACTTTTCACAATAAAACCATAGGAACCAGTCTTCGAATATTCCTTAAAAGAGTCATCACAGTTAATTTTGATCTAGTTCTGCGGAGGGGGAACTAATTAATTACTCTTTTAGAGGGTAAGGGAGGGTTTAGGCCTGGGATAGTCGTAAACACGTTATAACTTTTACTATAGTTAACAGATAAGGACAAAGCCTTAGATAACACGTTAGGGATATGGATATTTGTTTTTCTGAATATAACCTCATTTTTAGTTTTCCATATCACCCAACATGTAAAGACCATGAGAGATCTCAAGTCCAAATCCAAAGAGAAAAATTAACAGCCAAGCCCTCATTAAAACATATCTAAATGAAATTAAGGACCACTGGGGGGGGGGGGGGGGATTTGATGGCCCACAGAGATATCCAAAGGTTTGGGTGAGGGGAAAAAGATGATTAGGGGCTTTTCTCTATCTCTTCTTAGGAGAAGTAAAACGATAAGCAGTTGAGACAGGGGTTTGACCATCTATGGTGTGGGTTAGATTAAGGCACCCCTATCAACATGGGAAATAAGGGGGATAGCCATGATTGAAGATGCAATATGATTAGGTAAAAGGGTAGATATAAGAATGGCATTCCAAGAAAAAGAGGTGCGATCAATTAGCTAACACACCTTTGAAACCTAGGTAGAAAAGAGGGAGGGGGCAACAACTATCCATTAATGCACTTATCTTCCCAGAGCCTAATATCGTCGCCATTTTCCACCTGCTAACACACCCAATTATTTAAAAGCTTCCTACTATCAAAAGGATATTCCACATCCAAGACCCCTTTTTAGAATTTGGGACATCTCAAAAGGTACAATGTTTGAAATAAAGGCTTTTAAGGGTCTTACTCCATACTGACTTAGGGTTTGTGAAGAGCCTCCAAGCTTGTTTAGCTAAAAGAGCTTGGTTTTGTCTATAGAAGTCCCTGTACCATAAACCCCCTTCCTTTTTTGCCTTAATGATTCCCTTTCAAGCCTTTCAATGAATCCACTTCATATCTTTACTACTTTTCCACTAGAAATTTGCAATTTTTGAGGATAGGTCTGAACAAAACCCCTTAGGAAACTGAAAAATAGACATAACATGGGATGGGCGGGTCTTGAGGACAGCCTTAATAAGAACCTCTTTCCCTGCTTAACATAGGAAATGTTATCTACAACCGTCCATTTTATGTAAAATTCTCTCCTTAATCCAGGCAAGGGTTTCTTTCTCTGATCTCCCCCATTAAAATGGAAGCCTAAGATACTTACCAGGGTTATCTAAAAGGGGTACATTCAACTTATAGGAAATAGATAGTTCAAAAGAAATGGTCATGTTGCTACTACAGACTATACCAGACTTGGCTAAGTAAATAAGTTGGCCTAACACCTCACAATAAGTATTTAGGCAATCAAGAAGAGCAACACTTTCAACCTCATTCCCTTTAAATAAGAAAAGGGAATCATCAGCAAAAAAATGTGAGAGATGGGGGGGCTAGATGGATTGACTTTAATACCCTTGAGAAGATTATCATTCATAGATTTAGAGATGATAAGGGAGAGACTATTGGCTATAATGATGATTAAATAGGGGGACAGAGGATCACCTTGCCTAAGCCTTTTAGTAAGATTGAATGAAGATTCGTTATCCCCATTGATGAGAATCCTAAACGAGACTGTAGAGATACAATCCATAATCGTGTCCATCCATTTTGAGTTAAAACCAAAAGCCAAAAGAGACTCTTTCAAAAAAATCCATTCCACTTTGTCATAAGCCTTGTTCATATCTAACTTGAAAGCATAGTCAAAATCATTCCCTCTCATTTTTCTCCTGAGAAAAGCAAACATCTCTTGGGCCATAATTATTTTGTCTTGAATCAACCCCCCAATGAATGAAAGCACTTTGTTAGGGCTCAATATTTTTGCCAATAATAGGTTTAAGCCTTTTTTCAAATGATTTTTGTGAAGAAATTTGAGAGACTAATAGGTCTAAAGAAGGATAAATTTTCTGGGTAAGTATTTTTTTGAATTAAGACCACATTAGTTTCATTCATTTTCCTTAGGAGATGCCCCAAACTTAAAAATGTAGCACAACTTTGAGCAAATCCCATTAATGTCCTCCCAAAACATTTGATAGAAAAACCTTGGCATCCCATCATGGCCAGGGGCTTTAGAAGGACCCAAATCAAAAACTTCTTTTTTAAGGTCATCCAGAGATAACAGTGCATTTAAAGACTCATTCATTTATGAAGTTACAAGCTTAAGGATAAGAGATGAAACCCTGGTAGACTTGTTGCCTGCTGAAGAGTACAAATACTTGAAATAGCTGTTAGCAAGTCACTCCAACTGAGACTTCCCCTCCACCCATTTCTCTTCTTGGTTCCTAAGCCTAATAATTTAATTCCTTTTCTCTTATCTGGATAGTTGAAGTATGAAATAACTTAGAGTTCTTGTCCCCTCACTTCAGCCAGTTCACTCTAGATCTCACAGCGCAATACTTCTCCTCTCTGACCCAAAGAGATTTAATATTATTTGAGACAAAATTGACTGCCCCATTGCTATAGTCCTGCCTTGAATAAGATCGGATCTCTGAGAGCTTACCTCGAAGCTTTATGATTTCCACCCTAAAGTTAACCAAACTTCTTTGAGCTCCAGGAGAATAAAATTGACTTAGTTTAGAAATTTTTTGACCCAGAGAGAATATGTCAGACCCAGGGACCTCTCTCCTCTATTCTCTTTTACAATAGCATGACACTCCTTATCTTCAATCCAATAAACCTCAAATTTAAATTTCCTTTTATGGGCGACTTAGGGGGGACATTCTTTACCAAAAGAGGGCTATGATCAGACCACAAAACATGGTGTGAAACAGACCTACTCTTAGGGAATTTTAAATCCCTTTCAATATTTATGAACACTATGTCCATCTTCTTCCTCACATTTGCCTCATCTTCACTCTTGTTATTCCAAGTAAGCCTGTTTTGAGGGAAGTTCAAATAAGTGTAAAAGGTTAACCATCTCTCTAAATCATTCAATCTCCCTATTGGCCTTTTCCAATTTTCCTTCTTTATTTTCTTGAGACCAAATATCATTGAAGTTTCCTAGACACATCCAAGGAGTAGGGGACTGGAGCTGAGATCTAACCAATGTATCCTATTGAGCCCCCCTAAAATCAAAAGAAAGGTTGCCATACACAAAAGTAACCCTAATAATGCCCAACATTCCCTTCCAATCTTTAATAATCACATCAATAAAATCCTTAAAGTTTTCTAAGATTTGAATACTCACCTTCATTGACAATATAAAATGTGTGGGATGGTAAGAATGAAGTTAATAGGAAAATTATAATTAAAATGGTCAATTGTATACCCCTTCGGATCTTCAGCCAACCTTTTTTAAGTAGTAGAAATAGATGTAAAGATAGAGATAGAGATGCATGGCTATTAAGTTTGGTTTATTTTATTAGGAGGGTACATTGATTCGGTACTATTGACTTTAGCTATCTTCAAAGTCCGATTATACCATTATAAATGCCCTAAATTTTTTAGGAAGTTGAGCAGCCTTTTGAATCGAATGTCTTAGATTTGAATCAAATTTTTTTTGGATTAAAAAATAATTAAAGAAAATGGAAAGAGTGTAATTAAAATATTGCCAACATATAAACTTACCATCACATAAAACATTGTCGTTCTAAAAATATTTTGGGATAAAAAATTATTTTGATATATAATAACAAAACATTTTATTGTATTTTAAACTTGCCTGAAAATGCCCAATAAAGAGTTGTTTGGTTGGTAGTAAAATATAGTGGATTTTAATTTCATTCAAATATTTTAAAAAAAATGCATGATTGGTTTGGTTTGTTTGTAGAGGTGTGCTTGTATTGCTAAATCGCTCTTTCATACTGCTAGTAATTGTTCTTCCCTTTCGAAGTTTATATAATATGAGAAGTTGAACTCCAAAGTTATTTGCAGGTAGAGAAGTTTAGAAAATTCAAAATTCAAATGAAATAGTATGACCATGATAATATAATGTTGTGTTGTAATCACATCCTCCTGAGTGTCACAATCAACCAAAGATATTATTGCATATAAAAATTATTTTTGAAGGTGTTTTGTTGTAAAAGGATCAATATGTTTATTTTAACTTCCAACACGGTTCTTATTTCTGATTTTTCAGGATTCGATGGGGTTGAGATCCTTGGTGCAAATGGATACTTGATGGAACAATTTATGAAAAAACAAGGAAATGATGGGATAAATCATTATGGTCGAAAATTAGAGAATTGTTGTGGTCTTGCAATTGAAGTAGTAAAAGTAATCGCAAATGAGATTGGAGCTGATAGAGTTGGAATAAAAATATCCCCGTTTGATAACTACAATGGATCTGGAGATTCTAATCCAGAAACCCTGGGAATTTACATGGCAAATGAACTTAGTAAGCTTGGTATTCTTTATATTCATGTGACTGAGCCAAGGATGGTCAAAATTGGAGACAAGTACTACAAGCCTCCTCATAGCCTTTCTAAGATAAGGGCAGCGTTTAAGGGGATTTTTATTGCATCGGGAGGCTACAACAAATTTGATGGTGATAAAGCCATAGCTGACAATTATGCGGATTTAATTTCGTTTGGACGCTTGTTCTTGGCCAATCCGGATTTACCTAAGCGCTTTAAACTTAATGCTCCTCTTAACAAGTATAAACGGAACAGCTTTTATATTCAGGATCCAGTGATTGGTTACACTGATTACCCATTTCTATCATCTGATTCTTAAGTGTATCAAAATAATGAGATATCTTCCAAATTCTCATCATGTGGGAGAGTTAGATTTGCCTGACTTCTGAACACTGGACACAGTGTAAGTATGAATAGTCATAATCTTTTTTTTTTTTTAAATAAAAGGGAAGGACTTATGTTTCTTCACCCTTATCCACACACACAACGAAATAAAACAAACCATCATGTTGTCACTACATATTAAGTTATTTTTTCCCCAAATATTAAGTCATTTATTTTTTCAAATATTAAGTCATCATGTTGTCACTAAGCATTTTAGGACTTGTGTCATTTTTTTCCAAATATTAAGTCACTACATATGTTGTCTTACTTTTAAATGGTCATTATAATATTCATGCAATGTATATTTTGGTGTACAGTCATGTTTTAATATATAATCGTGGATAGTAAGAGTCCGTTTGACAATCCAATTTCAAGCCATGAAAATGTAATTCGAAGGCAATTTTAATTTCAAGGAATTGAAATTAGCTTTGCAATTTCAATTCAAAGCCCTGGAATTGGGTTACAAAACGGATCCTAAATGTATTTTAACAACTCACATATTTTGTTATCGGGATTAATCAAGTCCCTATGTCAAGATATGTCGGTCATTAAAATTAAATTCTTACCATATGACAAAAGTATGAGACGATTAAAAACTTTTTCCAACGGATATGAAATGAGATAAAGGACAATAAATAATTTCATCCACAATAATCAAATTCGTCAACATGCTAAAACTCCAGACGTCAACTATAATCTCCAAATAAATATCATAAACAACTATTGAGTTTAAGGACCTACCAAATCAATCAATGTCTCATAAATAAAATAACAAAAAGAAAATCTAACTAAAGCATAAAATACACTTCAGCTCCAATCCCGATACTCTAAAACCATGCAATTAAAAATAACCTAACCTGAAATGTTAGTCAACAATAATGGGTTTGATCCCACTACAAGAATACCAATTATATTTCCCAAGTAGGGTTACATGAACCCAGACATAAGTGTTAGATGAAATAAATATCACAATAGATATTTTAAATAAGAGTAGGAAATTAAATAAAGAATAACTAAATAAATTTTGTCACATTTCACTTTTGTGTATTACTAACATTTATTATATTTTCATTATCAATTATCCGATTATTACACCACTATAGTCAATCTCCTATATAACCATGCACATACCATTGTGTGCCACTCATATCATCATAACCACACTAATCCATTACACTATAGCCAGATAACTTGCAATGTCACCCTACACATACCGTGATGTATCTCCACAACTAAACCAATCATTATAGATGGTTAGCCAAGGTACCACACATACTATGGTACCTAGCAATTCTTAGACCCCGCACATACCATGACACACACATAAACCATTATTATAACTAGTTATGCTAGTTCCCGTGCATATTGTGGTAGCCATTCGATGTAGACCCTACACATATCGTAATGTTCACATAGATCCTGTTAAGGTAGCCAGACAATGTAGATTCCACACATACAGTGTATCCAACCAACACTACATCCCATATATATAATGACATAAACAACTCATCAATCTCTAATACCTATAATATATATGGTATTAATATCAAATCAATATCTCATCAAAAATCATCATATCATTCATTAATTATCTCCTGCCTCAAAACCCCTTAAGCATAAAAAAGCAACCATCCCTTGTTTCATATACAAAGATAGCTAAAACCATATGCATTTCCTAGTCCCATACCTAGAAAATATACGAAGCCATAAATAGTCCTTATTCCCATAGGTAGAAAATAACATACTCTTTAATCTCACACTTACAAAACAAAAGGTGTATAGTATAATTTATGATTATAACCCAACATAAGCTAACGTAAGTAACCCGATAATCCCAACGATATCATCATTTTAAAATGTACCAATTACTGCAATATTTAATTCTTTAGGTCAAGGTCACATTCATTTATCCCATATTTATCCATTCCCATTTTGTAAGTGTAACATTATATTCCAACAAATTGTCAAATTACATTATCTAAATTCAAGCGAGTTTTCATAAATTTAAAACATAATATTAATCGGAGCATGCGAGTTAACAATACAATATATATATCAATCTCTAATCAATTTATAATCTTGTACACATTTGCACATATTCTGTGTCAATACTCAATTATCATGTTTAATTTCTAATTTCAACACCATTATCAAAATCCCACAATATAGCATAATATCCCCAAAACATGCAATATTATAATTGTTCATTCCAATTATATTTAGTTTATAAAAACTTATTGAATTCTGCTTTTAATTTTCCTAATTAGGTTAGTAATAAAATTTTAAAAATCCATATAATTAGTGTTTAAGAAATATTTAAATCAAATAGGACTTAAGGAAAAAGTAGAGATATTCTTGACTTCAAGTGACTAATCTAAAAATCTAATTTAAGCAGCATGTTCTTCATCTAAATAGTTTTAATTGGTCTTATTTAATTATCTTCAAAATTTTAGTGAAGCCCCTTCAAGTTTAGGGTTAAAATGGTATTTTAAGTTTGATAGAAAACTAGAGATAAGATTTCAAGAGTTTTGTGAAAATAAAACACTTAATTTTTTTTATTAAGACGTTGGACACACAGTTCAAATCTAAAAGATTGAGTCAGACCAAAACAAAATGAGAGTGGAAGATCTTCGCGGTAGCTACCTAATTAAAATTAAATTACTGATAGAAGGATAATTATACTTCAAATTTAATCAGTGGTTTCAAGGCATCCCAAAAGTCTATGTGATAAAAAGATGTTTTATTAATATTATTGTTGATGTAAAAAACTAGATTACTCTAATAATTCAATCACAGATAAATAAATGAGACAAAGAATTTTAAAGTGGTTCAGCCTTATATGAATGGCCTACGTCCACTGTTATGTTATTGCTGAGTGTTTGGGAATTCTCGATTACAAGTACTATCAAGAAATTCTTGTCCTTTTGAATGAGGGTAATACAATGTATTTATAGCCTTGAGGATACAATCTGAAAGAGTGATACATTAAATGATGTACATATGAAAGGGTAATTCATTAAATGCTCTTCAAGCGTGTGCGTCAAGATGATAAGCATTCAATGAATAGTTGAATTGTTGATTATCTGGAAATCAATCCTGTGGTCAAGATGCAGCTCGAACCGCCTTAGTTGCTCGTCGTTCAAGAGTTCCTCGGAGCGCTGGAGTTCCTCGGAGCATTGGAGTTCCTCGGAGAGCTGGAGTTCCTCGGAGTATACTTGTTGCTCGGAGTGAGTCTGACTTGGTCGGGGGAATAGACTTCCTCGCTTCTATTGTGCCACGTAGATCGACACGTGTCTTCTTGTGATTCGTCTATATCAGCATACTAATTTTGGTATCAACAGAAGCCCCCAATGTTTCATATTTCGAACTTTGAGGAGTATGGAACATTCTTTCTCGGTATATGGCAATATTAAATGATCTTCCTGGTTTCTAGGAACATTTCTCCGTATTTTATATTTCATTCCAAATTCGCAGAATTCGCCTTTTTGCATTTTTATAAGCGCTTCAATCTTCGTGTACTTTTTGTCCTTTTAGTCGCCGGTAGCGTAATAATTTCCTTTTTGTAATCATTTCTTTCGCCGTTTCCTAAGGCAAAGTATTTAAACTTCATAGACAATATCACCGTCTTCTACCTTTTCCAACTTCTGCTTTCGAGTTTTCCATAGTCTTTCTTTCTCTTGTGCGTTCATCCTTGTTTTCGTTCGTCGTCAACAGATCTCCCTTTTTCCTGTAAGATCTTCTTCTTCCTTCTTCTTCATTTCTTTTATTCACCATGGTTTATATTATTGAATCTCTTGAGAAACTCCGTTCTGATTTCTCTATTCCGTCTTGGGTAACTTTGGAGGATCTTTCTGAGCCTTCAAATTTTTTTAATTTGGCTGAGGGACATTGGTTCCCCAGTCTCTTTATTGCTGAATGTGGATTTTCTTTTCCACCAAACCCTCTGTGCTTAGAGTTCTGTCAGTATTTCGATCTTGTTCCTGTAAAAATAGCCCCCAACACATGGAGAATAGTTAATGGGGTGCATAGGTTAAATCAAACTCATGGAACTCGTATAGGAATTCCTGAGATTATGTACTGTTATAGATGGGCTGTTCTAGACAATGTTTATTATTTAAAAACTAGATTTTTGAATAGAGCTTTAGTAGTCAATCTCCCTGATGCTAATAGGGATTATTTTGAACATGGGGTAGTTATCAAAAATTGGCAACATGCCCCTTTGGTTGGAGACGAAGTATATGAAGGTCCCAAATGCCCTCCATATGGCAATGGGATAGGTTATTTTCATCTTATTTTATTTCTGAAATTATGATTTCATTATGTTTGATAAAATGTATGACTGATATTTCACTATGTATTTGTTTGCAGTTGACAGTAAGAGAAAAACTCCCAAAGAATCAGAAGTTAATATAAATCATTTGAAACATATCTGGAGTTTGCATCAGAAAGTTGCAGACGAGCACGTCAGGTCTGCTTCATACTTGTTGCAGTACAGGAGCTATACATCATCCTTTACTGCTCGTCCTGTGGTCAGCATTAGTGAACCATTGCTAGCTTCTGAGGATTCTTCACCAGAATCTCACATCCCTCTCAGTCAGAAAATGGGCAAAAGAAGAGTTCCTGCTATCTTCGAGGAGACCTCCTCTGCTGGAGATGGAAAGAGAAACAAGAATGATGTCCCAAAGGGGATAAAGAAAATAGATGCTACCCCTTCTGTTGCTCTTCAGAAGGCTGCCGAGAAGCCTCCAGTGGCTTCGAGCAAGAAAAGTGCTTCTGTGGAAGTGGTCACCATCTCCCCCACCAAAGGTTCTTTGGTTGAAATTGTTGAAGTGCCACTGAGGAGATTGAAGAAATCCTCCTCAGTCAGTTTTTCTGAAACCATTCCCCAGCTCCAAGCTAGTGGAGCTGGTGTTCCAACCATTATTCCCCTGAGTTCTGCAATGAGCTCGGTAAAGACTTGGACTATTCCTGAAGTCCAAGGAATTGAAGAAAACATGTCTAGGGATATGCTGACATCCCTAGCTACTCGTCACATTACGTCAGTAAGTTTCTCTTATCCTGAATTTTTCTTTCTTTCAGTCAATATATGTATCTCGGCACTGATTTATCATTACCTTCTTTTTCAGCTGGTGAGTTGTTTTAACACCATAGTGAAGAAAGATGAAGCACTCAAGGCTTCTAGCTCCTCGTCTGGAGTGGAGGATGCTTTTCTGGGTTTGGCCCAGTCTTTGAAGGATTCCCGTCAAAAATATGACGAGGATAGGGGTGAATGGGAGAAGAAGTTGGCTGCATCTGAGGCAGAGAAGGTGCAGTTGGGAAACAAAATAAAAGACTTGGAGAGAGAGAATAAGAAATATGCCGAGAAGCTCACAAACTTTGGGGATCTTGAAAATAAGTTGAAGCCGGTTGAGGAAGAGCTAACCCTTCTGCGAGAAGTAAATCGCCAGAAGGAGGAGGTGGAGGCCAAGTTGAAAGCCTCTGAGGATCTTCTATCCGAGAAGCTTTCCTCGGAGAAAATGAAGAGAAAAGTGGCAGTGAAAAAATCTTTTCGTACTGGTTGGGATAAAGGATGGGACAGGGGGTAGAAGCAATGATGACCCAGGTGCAGTATGGGAGTTTGAAATACTTCCGAGATGGTTGGGTTGCTGCCCTGCAAGAATTGAAGGTGAGCGAGGACTCAGAACTGTTTCAACATCTGCCTGGTCCTCCCTCAGCTATTGAGGATGAAGCTGCCTCCGAAGAATCTTCAATGGTAGTGGGTGATCTCATACTTACCCAGCCTGCTGTCGAGGAGCTTTCATCTCGGCCTGCTCCTCCTGAACAAGTTCCAGTTCCTGCCGACCAACTCGTTGTTCCCACCGAGCAACCGAGCTCCTCATCCCAGCCTCCCGAGAAAGTCTTGGGAGACAAGGAAAAGGTGTGAAGTTGTTCGGTATTCTCTTTCTATTTTTCTTCTTTTTTAAATGTAACAAGATCTTTGTAACTCTGCACTATGATCTAATAAAATTTGAGTTCTTTTCTTCCATATGATTGCCTCTTTTCTCTTCTGTACTCTGTCTTGATCTTCGTTTTGATGGTCACTTTTTCTTTCTCTGCTAGTTTCTGGCCAGGATGAATATGCTATCTGCTAATGATACAAAGCTGATGCAGTAATGTCATAAATATTATAAGGCTGGTCACACAGAATTGAGTGTATCAGAAGTTGCTGACATCCTCGGTCATGATGCTTCAGAGCAGGTAGTAGAAGCTTATTAGTACTTAAAAGACTTACTTGAACGAGTTGTGGCCAACAATGTGGCTTACTACGAGATGATTGAAGAATTGCAAGGTACTCTCGATGAACTTCAGCATCAGTATAAAGAGTCTTCAGCTCTTTTGCACGAAGGATATGAGAAGAAACTCAAATAACTTGGTGCTGAAACAGGTTATGACAAGATGCTTGCTGGCTATGAAGTGAGAGAGAGAACCCTAAAGGGTGAAGTCGAAGCATGCAAACAGATCGCCGAGCTGCTGGAGCAAGAGAATAACAATTTTCAAAAAGAGTTGGCCCAGTATAAATCTGCAGCTTCATCTTCCACTGCCTTGGTACCGGTCACCGATGAAGGATTCTCATTTTTAGAGGTTGAGAATGCCAAATTGAGGCAAGAATTAGAGACTTTGAGAAGAGCTGGGCCTTCTACTGCTACTCGGGGATGAGGAAGAAGTTCTCGTGGACGAGGAAGAGTTGCTCAGAATGTTGATGAGGAACAAAGTATTCAACCTGCTCGGGGACGATCAAGAGGTCTTCGTCGTACTGTTGAAGAATCTCGTACTCAATCAACATTGGAAACTCAAGAGTTCCAATTGAATGCAAAAGATCGGGCTTTGTCTAAAATGTCCAAGAAAATCCAAACTCTGGAGGATCAGCTTGCTTCGACAAAGTCTGATCTGAATAAAAAGGATGTTTTTGCCAGAAACCTTCACGAGCAGTTAGAGAGAATAACTTTCCAATTCCACAAACAACCTCATGAGTTCTGGATGGCAGGCTACAATGAGGCCCTTTGTTACTTGGATGCTCACCTTGAAAATGCCAATAATGAAGGTTATAAACAGGGATGGTTGAACGCCCTGGGTGTATTAAAACTAGAGCAGGGCCATTATTTATGGGATTATCATGCTCCTGGGCTACTAGACTTGCCTGTGCCACCTTATAAATTGGATATGGAATGGATCCCAGCTCGTGCCATTCCTCGGAGCTTAATTGCAAAATACCTCGGTGACTACAATCTTCATTCTCAGATCGAGGTATCTCGTCCCGAGCATCTACTGGACACACCTTCAGTAATGAACGTCAGAATGCTTCAAGTTATTAACTTCATTAATTCTCCCCTTTGCTTGGAAGATCCTCCTGCTGGCGAGGAGCCTATATCGAAAGCTGAAGGAAAAAAGCCAATAGAATAGAAAATTCCGATGTAATAATTAGTACACAATTTAATATCAATGTAATAAACTTGTGTAATTCATTTTGACTTTAATGAAATAATTTCATTTTTTATTTGCAAGTTTGTATTGCTCTTGTATTTGTCAAACACTTTATATTTGTGCTTGCATAACAATATTGTATGGTTCGTCGACCAACTTAGTAATAAAAAGTTACAAGTATCAGAAATGTTGCTCGATCACTTAATAATAAAGTAATGAGTATAAAAATGTTTAAAATTTCTCCCAACCAACCAAGGTTGTTAAATTGTGCTTATCGACCAATTATAGTTAATGGGTTTTTATCCCCGACCAGCTATACTTGGTACTGTGTAAAACATTTTCTCCTCGTCGACCAACTACAGTTAGTGGATTTTTATCTCCGACCAACCATACTTGATTCAGTTTGGAAATTTTTGTTCTTCGAGGAGCTTTTATGTAATAAACTTACTTCCCGACCAACATAAGTTGGCATTTGAGATAATCTTGTGTTCGCGCTCTTTTACCAATCGGAGTTGGTCTGAGTTAGAACTATCATATCCACTAACTCTTTTACCAACCGGAGTTGGTCTGAGCTAATGTACGCCTCCTAACCAAAGGAGTATGGGATGTTCTCGTCCTTTTACCAACTGGAGTTGGTCTGGGTTCGAACTATCATGTCCACTAACTCTTTTACCAACCGGAGTTGGTCTGAGCTAATGTACGCCTCCTAACCAAAGGAGTATGGGGTGTTCTCGCCCTTTTACCAACCGGAGTTGGTCTGGGTTTGAACTATCATGTCCACTAACTCTTTTACCAACCGGAGTTGGTCTGAGCTAATGTACGCCTCCTAACCAAAGGAGTATGGGGTGTTCTCGCCCTTTTACCAACCGGAGTTGGTCTGGGTTCGAACTATCGTGTTCTCGCTCTTTTACCAACCGGAGTTGGTCTGAGTTCGAACTATCATGTCCACTAACTCTTTTACCAACCGGAGTTGGTCTGAGCTAATGTACGCCTCCTAACCAAAGGAGTATGGGGTGTTCTCTCCCTTTTACCAACCGGAGTTGGTCTGGGTTCGAACTATCGTGTTCTTCCTCTTTTACCAATCGGAGTTGGTCTGGGTTCGAACTATCGTCTTCTTTTTACTGCCGAGCAGCGTTGTGTGCCGAACAGCGGAGTGTTAAACACTAGTATTCCCCGAAAAACTTTCAATAAAAGGAGAGAAGATTGTGAAATATCATCATTTTATTCATATTGATGGAACTGCTTTACATTTTACATCACTGATAATACTTGCGTAGGTGTTCAGCATTCCATGAATTCTTAAATTCCTCTCCTTCTAGAGTTGCTATTCGATAAGTTCCTGGTCGGACAAATGCAGTAACTCGGTAAGGTCCATGCCAGTTTGCTTCCAACTTATTGTCCTTCTGAATGACCTTCTTTAGCACGTAATCTCCTTCTTTTAAGTCGCATTTTTTCACCCTCTTGTTGTAGAACAGGGCTGTTCGCTGTTGATAAGCAGCATTCCTAATGGCTGCCTCTTCTCTAACTTCCTCGAGCATGTCCAAATCTAATCTCCTCATCAAGTCGCTGATTAGGGAATTGAAATTCAGCACTCTGTGTGTTGGAAGACCCAACTCGACAGGTATTACAGCCTCACTTCCAAATGCCAGCATATATGGTGATTCTCCAGTTGTTGCTTGGGGAGTTGTTCGGTAAGCCCACAATACTGACTGTAGCTCATTAATCCAATTAGCTTTAGCCTCACTTAGCCTCTTATTCAAACCATTTAGTAATGTTCTGTTCGTCACTTCAGTCTGCCCATTGCTTTGAGGATGGCCTGGTGCTGAATGAACCTTCAAAATGTTTGACTGATGACAATAGGCGGCAAACTCCTCGTTATCAAATTGTGTTCCATGGTCTGTGATGAAGGCATGAGGGAGACCATTTCGGCAGATGATGTTCTTCCAAATGAATTGGTACACCTTCTCGTATGTCATATCAATCAGAGGCTCAGCTTCTACCGACTTAGTAAAATAATCCACTGCGACGACGAGGTACTTGAATCTTCCTCGGGTCGTTGGCAGTGGTCCAACCAAATCCTTTCCCCACATGGAAAAACGCCAAGGGGAAGTTATGGGTGTCAACAATGCTTGTGGACTTCGTCGGATGGAGGAAAAACGTTGGCATTTATCACATCTCTTAGCATAGGCTATACAATCAGCCCTCATCGTTGGCCAGTAGTATCCCTGCGTCATCACCCTTTGCAAAAGTGTCCGACCTGCTACATGGGCTCCACAGGACCCTTCATGGATCTCTTCAATCAATTCTTTCACCTCGGAGGGATGTACACATCTTTGCAAACCTTCCATAATTCCTCGTCTATACAAAACACCATTAGTTAGTACATACCGAGCAGCTTTAAACTTTAATTTCTTGGCAGCGATCTTATCCTCCGGTAATTCTCCTTCCTCAACATATGCCCTGATGGAATCCATCCAAGATGGTCCTAAATCAAGGGTAATAATATTCATCGTCAGGTCTTCATCTATGCTTCGACATTCTAACACCTCAATTGGTATCGTTCTTCGCAGCTCGGTACGAGTAGCTGATGCTAATCGGGCCAGTGCGTCTGCTTGTGCATTCTCCATTCTTGGTATTCTGATCAACTGAATGGCATCAAATTCTGCCAACAACTCCATCGCCTTTGCATGATACTTGACCATTAATTCTCCTTTAACTGGATATGTTCCCATCATCTGATTCATAATTAATTGAGAATCACTGAATACCATCACTTGTTGCGCTTCCATAATCTTTGCTAAATTAAGACCTGCTATTAAGGCTTCATACTCAGCCTCATTATTAGAAGCTTTGAATTGGAATCGCAAGGAATATTCCACGTCAATCTCGTCTGGGGTGTTCAAAACAATCCCTGCTCCACAACCCGTTGTGCAAGATGTTCCATCTACATATAATCTCCATGTAGGTAACTCGTCTTCAAATTTCTTATCTGACAGAGTTCCTCGGTGAAATATCTGCTGTTTCCTTTCATCCTCCCCTGGTATTTTTTGCCCTTCGTCGATCATCTCTTCTCGCCCTTTTACCAACTGGAGTTAGTCAGGGTTTGAATTTGATGATCTTTCTACATCCACAAGCCCTTTTACCAACCGGAGTTGATCTGGACTTATGTCTGTTGATCCTTTAACATCCACAGGTTGGTCAGCGAGCAACTTTTGTTCCTCGGGGGTATCAGGATATGTAAATTCTGCTATAAAGTCTGCTACAGCCTGCCCTTTTAGTGATGATCTGGGTTCATACACAATATCATATTCGTCGAGCTCTATTGCCCAATACATCAGTCTCCCTGATTTTTCTGGCTTATGAAGGGTTTATCTCAATGGCATGTCGGTATACACGACAATGGTATGGGCCTGGAAATATGGCCTCATTCTTCTACTTGCCTCAATTAATGCCAATGCCAATTTTTCCAGCTTTGGGTACCTGATCTCTGCACCTCGGAAAGCCTTACTTGTGTAATAAATTGGCTTCTGGACTCCATTCTCCATTATGATCAATGCCGAGCTGACTGCATTCTCTGATACTGCCAGGTACAAGTACAACTTTTCTCCCATTACTGGCCTGGACAACAGTGGAGGTGTTCCCAGATATTTCTTCAAGTCTTGAAAGGCTTTTTCACATTCATCATTCCACTCGAAAGTTTTTCGAAGTGTTTTGAAGAATGAGAGGCATCTATCAGTTGCTCGGGATACAAATCTGTTGAGCGCTGCAACTCGTCCTGTAAGACTCTGCACCTCTTTCTTCGTCGTTAGAGATCGCAACCCTAAAAGAGCTTTGATCTTTGCTGGATTTGCCTCAATGCCTCGCTGGTTGACGATGTACCTGAGGAACATTCCTTCTCGTACTCCAAAGGTTCACTTCGTCGGGTTGAGCTTCATTTGGTATTTATCCAGTTGATCAAAGGTCTGACCTAAGTCAACTAGATGATCAGCAGCTTTCTTTCTCTTTATCAGCATATCATCGACATAGACTTCCATATTGCAACTGATTTGTTCGGCGAAAACCTTGTTCATCAGCTGCTGGTATGTCGTTCCTGCATTTTTCAAACCAAAAGGCATAACATTATAACAATAAGTTCCCCTAGGGGTAATAAAAGAAGTTCTTTCCCTGTCTTCAGGTTTCATTTTGATCTGGTTGTATCCAGAGTAAGCGTCCATAAAGGTGAGCAGATCGTGTCCCGAGGTAGCATCCACTAGTTGGTCAATTCTGGGCAATGGAAAGTGATCCTTTGGGCAGGCCTTGTTGAGATCAGTGAAATCAACACACATTCTCCATTTATTGTTTTTCTTCTTTACCATCACCACATTTGCTATCCAGTCTGGATATTTCACATCTTCAATGAATTGGGCTTTCTGGAACTTCTCGACCTCCTCTTGTATGGCTTGATTCTTCTCGGGACTAAACACTCTT
This sequence comes from Sambucus nigra, assembly GCA_949130495.1. Taxonomy (NCBI): domain Eukaryota; kingdom Viridiplantae; phylum Streptophyta; class Magnoliopsida; order Dipsacales; family Adoxaceae; genus Sambucus; species Sambucus nigra. Next base: position 629,658,642 of record OX422210.1, on the reverse strand, counting down.
CTTCTCTGTTTTACAGGCTTGATCTCCTTATTCGCATTGAGCTCATGGCATAAGAAGTTGGGATCTATTCCTGGCATGTCTTCATGACTCCATGCAAAAGTTTTCTTTCTGTTTCTCAAGAAAGTTATCAACTCCTGTTTTATTGAAGCATCCAATGTCGAACCTATCTGGGTTATTCGTTCAGGGTGCTCGTTGTCCAGAATAACATTTTCTGTAGATTGCACCACCTGTCCTTTTACAAGTTGGGATTCGTCTTTAGGATCTAGTGTTTCAATTTCTGTACCTTCATCCACCAGGTAGTAGTCTTTTTCCTTGACTCTTCAAGCTCCTCTTGCTCGGCAGATGAATAATAGCATTCCCGAGCTACTTTCTGATCACCTTTCACAACTCCTACTCCAAAATTTATAGGGAATTTTAAACACTGATGTACTGTAGATGGAACTGCTTCGAACTTCTTCAAACCAACTCTTCCCATGATGATGTTGTAAGCTGATTTCACATTTTTATCCATCACAAAGAAGCGTATTCTTTCTGTTCGACAAGCAGGCCAAGTTCCAATGAATATATCCAACTTGATCGTTCCAAGTGGAAAAACCTTCTCGCCAGCAAAACCCAAGAGAGGTCTGTGATAAGGCTCCAATTGAGATAACTTTAAATTTAAACTATCAAAGCATGAGTAGAACATGATGTCTGCCGAACTACCATTATCTACCAGAACCCTTGAAATCACTACTTCTTTCATCCTCATTTTGATCACCAAAGGGTCGTCGTGAGGGTAAAGAACACCTGCAAGGTCATTTTTTGAAAAATCGATGACCAGCTTCTCTTTGTTTACCTTCCTCGGGCGATCCTCTTCAGCCAAATTTATCCGTTGAATGTATGAGCAAGCCTGAGCCTCACCGAGATAAGATTTTCTTTCTACAGTAAGGTCTCCTCCTCCTGCATCTCCTCCTGTAATGACATTACAATCGAATGACCCAAAGCGTATTGAAAATACCTCTCGTTCTGGCTGCCTTGGTTTCTTGGGAAGATCGGGGTCATCCTCTGTATTATCTTTATGATCCCTTTTCTTTTTCTCCTCTGCTCGACGAGGAGATCTAGACCTTTCTCTAGTTCGGTTATTATTTCTTCTTTCGCCTCCCCGATCAACATACTTCGCTAGCTTCCCTCTTCGGATGAGTGTTTCAATCTCGTTCTGAAGAGCTATGTAATTTTTGGTCATATGGCCGTGATCCTTATGGAACTCACAATATTTCTCCCTATTCCTCATGTCAGGGTCTGACCTCAGTTTCTTTGGCCACTTTACGTCCTCGTTATTCTTGATTTCTTCCAAGACATGATTAATACCCATTTTCAAAGGAGTATAATTATCGAATTTCTTCAGGACTTCCCATGACGATTTATTATTCTTGGAATGCTTGTCACCGCCATTACCCTTATGCTCTTTCTTCTTGGATTTGTCGTCTTCCACCTTGGTTTCTTTATCCATATTCTTCTTCGCAGCCATAGCCTCCTCGGCATTCATGATTTTGGCCGCTTTTGCCATCAACTCTGACATAGTTGTAGGTGGATCTTTGGCCAAAGTGTAATACAACTTGTTAGGCAACAACCCACTCATCAAGGCGGTGATTGCTGTCTTTTCTTCATAATCTATGACTTCCAGCTTCTCGTTATTGAAATGAGTTATGTAATCTCTAGTACTCTCACCAGATTTTTGTCTAACACTTAACAAGTGTGCTACTCTTTTTACTGGCTTTGCTCCAAAATAGAAATTGCCGATGAATAATTCGGCCAACTAAAAGAAAGTTGAAATATTACCCCGAGGAAGATTGTTGTACCATATCTGGGCAGATCCAGTAAGAGTTCCCGAGAATGCTCTTCATCTCATCTCGTCGGGGACAGCATAGATGTCGGCGGCAGCTTGATATTGTTCTATGTGGAGAACAGGATCTGTCTTTCCATCATATTTGGGGGTCACCACAGGTGCTTTAAACTTTGACGGGGTAGCAAAACCCACAATGGCCTGGACAAAAGGTGTCCCTTGAACAAAAGTTCATTGTAAGGGATTCTTCGCCTTAGCCATTTCTCCCAATTTATCCTCCAACCACTGAATGGAACCCTTCCACGCATCATTTCCTTCCTCGGGCTTGTTAGTTCGAGCAATTGATTGCTCTGATGTGGCCTCTTGAGATCTATCTTGACGAGCAACTGGTCATGATTGTGCTGATCCTTCTCTTAGATCTGATGGTCGTCGAAAACTCCTCGATATGGTCTTAAGTGGACTCATATTCCTCCTAGGGCCTAATCGACTGAAAGGAGACACCCGACTCAGTCTTTCCAAGGCACTGGGTCTTTCTGGAGAGAGTGTGATACGTTGATCAGTATCTGTAGCCCTTATTGACGAAGTTCGCCCAGGTTGATAAGAGAAATCATCAGATTCCTCATTACGATATGACTTAGTACGCCTGGATCGTGAAGAAAGTAAATAGGTTTGCCTCTGACCACTTCGCTGTCCCGAACGTGCAGGTGCACCGCCATGAAGGGTCTGTATGAGTTGTCGCATTATTTCTTGCATGGCGGTTTGTCCTTGAGCCAGATTCGTCATAATTCCAGCCAGATCTGGAGGTGCAGAGGGATTTGGAGGATTTCCAGCATTTCGATTGTTGGATTTCGGATTATCTTCCATTGATGATGAATGATTTTTGGTGAAAAATGATAACAACAGTCGTTCCCACAGACGGCGCCAATCTGTTGATGTAAAAAACTAGATTACTCTAATAATTCAATCACAGATAAATAAATGAGACAAAGAATTTTAAAGTGGTTCAGCCTTATATGAATGGCCTACGTCCACTGTTATGTTATTGCTGAGTGTTTGGGAATTCTCAATTACAAGTACTATCAAGAAATTCCGGTCCTTTTGAATGAGGGTAATACAATGTATTTATAGCCTTGAGGCTATAATCTGAAAGAGTGATACATTAAATGATGTACATATGAAAAGGTAATTCATTTAATGCTCTTCAAGCGTGTGCGTCAAGATGATAAGCATTCAATGAATAGTTGAACTGTTGATTATCTGACAATCAATGCTGTGGTCGAGATGCAGCTCGAACCGCCTTAGTTGCTCGTCGTTCAAGAGTTCCTCGGAGCGCTGGAGTTCCTCGAAGCGTTGGAGTTCCTCGGAGCGTTGGAGTTCCTCGGAGAGCTAAAGTTCCTCGGAGTATACTTGTTGTTCGGAGTGAGTCTGACTTGGTCAGGGGAATAGACTTCCTCGTTGCTATTGTGCCACGTAGATCGACACGTGTCTTCTTGTGATTCGTCTATATCAGCATACTAATTTTGGTATCAACAATTATGATCTAATCATTTTTTATCTTCAAATTAAGACATCTGTTTATAATATGACGAAAGATATAACAATTCACATAACACCAGATTTACAAGAAAAACTCTACTAATAGGAAAAAACTCCGACCGAGATAAACGACAAATGTTTTATGGTTGAGTATTACAAATATAAAACAATGACTTACAATCAATTAATGCATTAATCGACTATCAACTCTTTCGCACCATATCCTCCTAAGAGAGTGCCATCAGATGGAAAATTCTATAAAATCACGATCGTTTTTAGACTCATTTAATATCTTAAAGTCTTACGCTAATAAAATCTTCGTTTAAGAAAGAAGAGCACTTTGATCTAATACTGAGTAACCATCAGCTACGACTAGAATGTGTGAGAATATTCTATGGTTGAAAAGATATAGTTAAAGGTTTAGTTTATGTTAATAAAACTCACACGTGTGTCTCTCAAACTGGAAAATGTCCATACTCAAGAACAAATTATATTTGGAAAATGATTAGTTAAAACTATTGTAAAAATCACATCCTAATACCCCCTAACTAACCTCTTAGGTCACTAACACTCTTTCTCCCTCCATAAACCCTGGGTCATACTCTAAGTAATGATCTAGTGGACACCGAGCACTTTCGAGACCTATTTGACTCCGGTCAACTCTCCAACCTGAGTGAAGCTCAATGAAACCTTAAAAGGATCTGAATTCCATTTCCAACGGTCTGTAACGTGTGCTAATCGACTACACAGTTCGCATGAACGATCTTACTTCGAGTACTAGAGGCCACCGGGTGCTCTCCGGACACGTTTAACTTTGGTCAATAAAACCCTGAAGGGATCTAAATACTCTTTCCAACAGTCCATGTTGTGCACGAATCGACCTTACGATTCGCACGAACGATCGTTTCTACTCGGAGTACTGATCTGGAGGCCACCAGGTTCTCTCGATCCCCATTTGACTCCATTAAAATCTCCAACATGAGTGAAGCTTAATGAAGTATATAAAATCTTTAAATCCCATTTCCAAAGGTTTGTGCCATGTACAGGTCGGCCTCACAATTCACATAAATGACTTATTTTACTCTAAAAGGCCACCAAGAAATTTTGAGCCCCGTTCAGCCTCTACCAACTCTCATAACCGAATGAAGCTCAATAAAATATCCAAGGTCTTTAAATTCCCTTTCCAACAGTCCTTTTCGTGCACGAATTGACCTCATAGTTTTCACGAATGAACCGTTTTACTCCAAAAACCCTCGTCCAAAGACCACGGGGTTCTGCCAAGACCCGTTTAAATTTAATCAACTCCTGAACCCGAGAGTGGCTTAATGGATTATCAAATAGATCTAAATTCCCTATCCAACGATCCCAATCGTGCATGATTCAGAGTTATAATTTGAATTTATTTCCTTTCTTCAAATAAATTCATTGTGGACAGCCTATAGGCACCCCAAACCCCCTGCCTATCGATAAGGTGTACTTTCCTTTCCCAACAAGGTAGCACTATACCAATACGCAGGCTAGGGTTCATATCGATTGGCACCCCAAACCCTAAAGTACATTATTTAAGGAGCGTGTGACCTCTCTCCTAAAGAAGGTCCATTTTTAGTAGTCAATAAACCCTGTTTTCTGACATTATCCTACCTCACTTTCCTACCATATTTGGTGATCTACCTCATCCGAATTTACCACTCTTATACAACTACAAAATCAGCCTGCATACCTTCCAAATTCAACAACAAAAGTCTTCTAGGAGGTTAATTCCTAACTATTTTTGACTTTATTCATATAGTGTTATTATTCACTTCATTCTCACTTTATGATGTATTTTAGTCTGGCTTCATTTTCTAACATCAAGTAATATTCATTTTTATTATTAGTATCCACACAACTTATAGACACCCCATTCCATTACCCATAACTCTCCTTAGGTCCCTAGCACCTCCCTTCATCACTACAAACCCAGGTTATACCCCGAGTACTGACCTAGAAGCCATCGAGCACTCCCCGGCTCAGTTTGACCAAAAAGTCAAACTTTTCATCTCGACTGAGACTAAATGAATCTTTGAAGGGAACTGAATACCCTTTCCAATGATCCATCCCGTGCGCAATTCTGACTTACCATGCGAACGAACGATTCGTTTGCGTCCGAAACTTGACCCAGAGGCCATCGGGCGCTCCCGGGCTCTATTTGACCTAAGTAAACTCTTCATCTCAATCGAGGCTAAATGAATCTTCGAAGGGCACTGAATACCCTTTCCAACGGTCCGTCCTGTGCGCGATTCTGACTTACCACGTGGACGAACGATCCGTTTGACTCCAAGAGGTCACCGAACGCTTCCAGGGCTCGGATGACCAAAGTCAACTCTCCAAACCAGGTCAAACTCTTTGGAACGTCGAAGTACATCTCCTAACCTTTCCAAGGTCTGCCCTGTGCATGATTTGGACTTACCATACGGACGAACGATCCGTTTGCGTCTGAGTAATTTCCCGTCCAATGGACCAACAAACGCTTCCGAGCCATATTTTACCCAAAGTCAACTCCCGAACATGGGAGCGGTCCAAAGGACTTTCAACGATCTCTGAATTACCTTTCAAACGGTCTGCCCCATACGCAATTTTGACCAACGGTTTGCCCTCGGCAGCCGATTTCCCGAAAAGGCCTGAAACACACTGCCAAATGACAAGTTTCAGACCCTGCCTATCGGCAGGTGCCGATAGGCAGGATCAGGTCTATGCCAATCGGCAGTGACCTGAGCCTATAAAAGGAGGCCTTCACCTCATTTTCAAAGGGATCCTAGATCTGATAAAAATCACTCTCAGCAAATCCCAGAAACGTCTCTCGAAGGCAGCGTGATTTCAACATCCAAATTCCTTTTTTATTTCCACTTTTCATCATCCTTTTCATCAAACTTAGTGAATTAGCCACTCTCCATCATCATCCAAGTGCAAGGGCTACTCTCCAACATTCAAGATCAAGCTCAAGGTCTCCATGAAGGTCCATCTTTCTCTTAAATTCTCAATAACTTGTTTTATTACTTAGTACTTTCATTATATCTCATCTCACACATCCTAATATACTTTTTATTTAGTATTATTGCACAACTCTTATTTTATAAATAAAATCCAAAAAACAAGAGAAAGAGGGTTTGCTCATGAATTCCAAATAAGGATTTTCATACTTTTCTCAGACTTTTCTCACAACTAAAACACTTTTTCTACACACGCACACACTCACAAATAAGAGATCCCCCATTTGGATTTATGGGATAAACCACATCCCTCGTTTTGTATGCGAACTACGTGGACTTTGATGCCTTTATAGGCTACGTAGGCGTCTCGGGGTAAAACCCGAGACTCGAGTCCAATTCTCACTTTCTCTCTCATTTTTTGTCTTCTCTAAACCCAATTTTCTTATATTCTACATACTTGCTCTTAGTGACGTATAACTACACATTCATTATCGTTCCATTATAACGATCAACGTAAGGGTAATCGTGTAAATTTTACTTTATAATATTATTCTTATATCTTCCTACGGATGACTCGCTTTATCTCTTCCATGATATAAGTCGATGATTCCTATCTCCATTATATTTATACACATGCACACATATCACGGGGAAAAATAAAGGAAAATAGCAAATATCCATGAGAGACCGAAAGGGCGGAATGGGTGCCTAACACCTTCCCATTTCGTAACTAAGCCTCCGAACCCTTCTCGAATCATTTTGGTTTCGCATGCACCAGTATGTCTTTGGATGTCATCCTTCGGGATGGCTTTCCCTTTTTCTTTTATCTGTTTTGAGTAAAATAGACTGGTGACTCTAAATCTCTCTATATTTTTACACCTCATCTCAAACGACGTCGGTCAAAGAGCTCCCGAGAGGGATGTATGAGACCCGAGGATCCTTTCCTCCGCACGACCGCCCGCGGGCGAGGATCGGGGATGGCCACAGTGGCGACTCTGCTGGGGATATATGTATTTTGAGGGATTGACTCTATTTACATGGATGTTATATTTGTTTATATTTCCCCTATATCTGCATGTTCCCCTTTTCCATGTGTATCCCACGCTTATACTTCTATTCACACACTTGTAGAAAATTCTCCATATACACTTCACATCACGTGCACCTAGGATCACATATATCCCCATATTGCATGCATCACCCATCCATACTTGGTGTACCTTTGGTACTTGTACTTGCTCCCTGTTTGGCATAATCAAGAAAGGCACTCTCATCATAGGATACTAATAAGAGAATCATGCATGATTCACACGACATCACCAAAGAGCATTGTTATTGACCAAATTTTACCCAGTAACTGAAGGGTCACTTCTTTATGGGCGCTGGTCCGGCAGGGCGCAGTTAGCCTTAGTGATATGACTCTCACCTTCCATTGGCCAAGTACCTTCGATGTATATCGAACGGTTCTCCCGCATCGTACCGCTTGACCGAAGTCATGACGGGAGGTATATCGTAGGGAATTCATTCACGTACGCCGAGTATATCGAATTCTCTCTCACACGTACCGTCCCCACGAGGTATATAGTGAGATAATTCACGTACACTTAGGTATATCAAATGGCTTGTCCACACGTATCGATTGCCCGCAAGAGTAAGACGTATCTCGTGGAAGTCATGCCAAAGGGGGGAAACCATTCCAATTCACCCAACCAAACTGCATACCCACATATAGGTGTCAAACCTAGGACACGCACTTTAGATTGCCGGTTTTGACCCGAAACTCGGTCAAAATTCTAGGTCGGCCTGCCACCTAATTTTTGCGCATTTTTAAAATGGGACCCTTTCCGTGAGCCTTGTTACAAGTCTAGCCGTAGCTTTGCATATATTAAAAAATCCCACTTTTTCAGGCTCGGGTCCCGTCCGGCATTGCATTTAGGAGAATTAAATGCAAGTGAGAACATAACAATCATAATAATCATGCTGAGTGATGATGCTAAGATTTAGCACCACCGGATAAGTGATAGTGAGCTCAAACAGTAGCTGCCATGGAAGCCATATAGATGTATAAGTGTATAAGTATGTAGAAGGGGATGAGTATAAGAGGAAATAAGATAATGATTTATAGTGGTTCAGCCAATTTGGCCTACATCCACTGTGAGTGTGTGATCCACTAAGTATGGGCACTAATGGCCCTGGATACAACGCACATAACCCTCTCCCTCTCTCTACTGTGTGTACAAGCAGAGTTTTAGCTAGGGTTGCAGTTAATGGATCGATCCCTTGTAGGGTTGTAGGTGACAAGTATATATATGTCTTGGGGGGTGTAGTGTACCCCCCAAGTATGCATGGTGCATGTGAATGATGATCTAGACAATCCCCTGTTGACACCTGTAGATGCCAAATGATGACATAATATTCCCTCACGTGAGGGTGTGATTCGGTTATAACGGTCTCCCATGTGCCACGTGAGCCTCACGCACACTGTTCCACGCGTCTCCCAAACCACGCGCTGCGATGATGTCACCCTCGGCCTATAGACCGAGGCCGAGGGCAAAGTTCCTTCCGGCAGCGAGTCTGGCCCAATTCTGGCCTCGTACTATCGTACCCTCGGAGGGTCGTCTGGAGCATGGTGAAGGGTCGGCCCCTCGTAGGGTCGGCTGGAGCATGGTGCAGGGTCGGCCCCTCGTAGGGTCGGCTGGAGCATGGTGCAGGGTCGGCCCCTCGTAGGGTCGGATGGAGCATGGTGAAGGGTCGGCCCCTCTGAGGGGTCGTGTGGAGCCTGTAGGATGGGTCGGCCCCTCGTAGGGTCGTCCGTTTGGAGGTTATCATCATCCAGGACGAGGATATAAACGGGTATATCAATCACCCCCCAGCCCTTAGCCATAGGTGCTGTTGAGATGACTGAGGGATAGTGTTTTAAATGAGATGCATGTATGATCAGTTAGGTGAGTGACACCTGGTCAGATACTCATTGCTGTTCCAGTTTCCAAGGCATGGCGACTGCAAACTTATCTTGGGGCTTTGTGCCCTAATGATGCCTTCCTCGTGGGCTGTGTCCTACCTTGGTCAATGGGCCCACTCATTACTAAGGTATTTAAGAGATTTTCAAATTCTCTCTCCTTCTTCTCCTTCTTCGCACCCAAGCATTCTCTCTCTCTAGAATTTTATCAGCCTTCATCGCCATTTGCAGCCTTCGATTCCTCAAGTCTTAGCAACGTTTTTGCTCTCTTTATCAGGCACTCTCTTTTGCCTTCATTTCTATTTACTTTTTAGGGTTGTGGGGCTACATTTTCTTTAGGTTGTGCCATAACCTTTTCCGGCGTCTTCTCCGGTAACTGGTTCTTGGGTGTTCTTAACAGAAACCATTGAGTTCCTTTGTTTTGATCCAAAAGTCCAACCTGGTCAATTTCCCATTTGTTTGTATCTAAGTTAGCTAAGTTTAGTGTAATTTCTCCAAGTGTAGAGTCTTCCCTTTAATGCTTAGGAGGCTTTATAGCTTAGTATCTGAATTCCCATTTTTGAGAGAGAAGCTCTTTGCAGAGATCAGACGAATAGAGGAAGAGGAAGAGAGGAGACGAGGGGCCGACCCTAACTGGGTACGACCCATCTTTCCCATTCCTCTTGCCACCATAAAACCCTTTGAACCGTCTGAGTCTTATGGGTCGTCCGCTCGTCCAGCTAAGACTCCCAAACCAAGTGAGATGGACGAGAGAGCATCCTCGCCAACTGGTGCTGAAACTTCTGGTAGGAGGGATATGTCTGACCTAAGCCCAGGCCGAGAGGCTGAGGGTACGGTCCCCTCTGAGGCTGTCCCTGTGTCAACCCTGTCTCCCCATGCCTTCCAAGTGGCTTTTCCACAGGGCCCTCCGGCCGAGGGGGAGGGGACTGAGGACGAGGATGATGACACAGATGACGAAGTTGATACCTCCCATGCCTCGTCCTTTATCTCCTCTGTTAGGGATCACGACCTCCTGATATGGAGGCATGCCTATGGAGTGCCTCTCAGCATAACTATGAGGATTCCCTCTGAGTCTGAGAGGGTTTTTGATTGTGGAGAGGGGGAGGTTGCGGTTTACGAATAAATGCTCAAGGTCGGAGTCAGATTCCCTCTGCATACTACCATTATAGACATCCTTTCTGCCCTTGGTGTTGCTCCCTCTCAACTTCCCCCCAACTCATGGAGGACGATCCTGGGCTATATTTCTTTATGGAAGAATGCCTTCACCGAAGAGCCCTCGGCTGACCTATTTTTGGGTTGTTACAACATTACCTCTTCGTCCAAACAGCCTGGATATTATCATCTAGGGGCAATGAGGTCTGAGAAGAAACTCCTCCATGTGGCATAAACTTACAACCAGGATTGGAAAAAGAGGTTTTTCTTCATCTCCGGGGAGTGGGAGCCTGTTGTCGATAGTCCGAGGGTCCCCAGGAAGTGGTCTAACCCCTCCATGAAGGCCAGATCAGACCCTGGACTTAGCCTGGAGGAGAAGGACATTGTTGATTATCTTAGAGGACGAGGGAGAGAGGGTGAGCTTCCAAAATTCGAAGACTTGATGACCCCTCGGTTCCTCAAAGAAGCTGGTCTGAGGGTCGGCCCTCTGACAGAACTATGTGAGTTATACTGCACATTTTCCATTCTTTACTTATTTTTGAAGTGTTTTCTCTTTATCTCTGCATTTTTCTGACGTGTAGTCTTCTTATCAGGTCGTCCTGCAGGTATATCGGATTATCTTTGGGAAATGACTGCTCCCAGCTTATTATCAGGATTGGCAAAGAAGAAAGGAAATGAGCCTCAGCAGGCTCCGAGGAAGACAAGGGTCGCTGGGCCGACGGTGGTGGAGCCGACCACCGATAGTCATAAAAGGAAGGAGCCTGAGGCCCCTGTTGACCCTCGGCCTGATTCTCGGACGAGGGCCAGGGTCGAACCCTCCGAGGGGACGACCTCTTCTTCCAGTATGGGGGCCTTCTGGTCTCAAAACTTGGCGCATCTGAGGGCCGATCCCTCATCGCTCATTGCAAATATGAGGGCATCCAAGGCCTCAATGTTCTCTGCACCCTCGGCTGCTGACTACGACTTTTTGTCAAAGATGCCTCCAGCCAAAGTGTACGACTATGGTCTGCACTCCCTTGCACAAGTATTGGTTCTGACCCATCTATTTAATTTCATTCTTTCACTAACTGTCCCCTCGGCCCCTCTTGACATCTGTTTATTTTTTGCGCAGTCTGTTTGTGCCTTCACCTCAGCCACCAAGTGGATGGCTGAGAACCAACAGAAGTTTTATGAAGCTGAGAGGGCCATTCGGCATGAGGCCGACCTTCAGACAGAGCTTGATACTGCGAGGGCTGAGCTTGAGAGTGCTAGGACTGAGCATGCTAGGGTCCTAGATGAGCTGACGAGGCAGCATGATGCCGACCTGCAAGCCAAGGACTTGATCATCAAGGATAGGGATGAGGCTTTACTGAACAGGGAAGTCAAGCACAAGACTGATCTCGCAGAAGCTGTCGGAAAAGCCGAGGCCAACGCTGTTGAGGCTTACAAGGTTTCTGACGAGTTTCAGGGCTTTGAACTTAAATATCTGGAGAGGGGGATTAGGACGGCCTGTCGATGGGTCTTCCTCAGATTTGGCGACGTCGTCTCCTCGGTCCGCCCTTCAATTGAGGCAGTCGGATTGGACGACCCTCTAATCGCTGAGGCTCTGTCTCAAGTAGAATCCCAAGTGTAGGTTGAGGGGGTCGGCACGTCTGAGGATCGGCCAGTCATGGTTGTTGAAGAGACCCCCTTAGTGGATGTTGAGGCTCTGCCCTCTGACATTGTCCCTTAGGGTGGCTGCCTGTAGCCCATACCCTCACAATGTATCTATTATTTTTGTACTCTTTTTTGTAAAACACTTGGATATCTTGTATCTCACTTTTATTAATATCATATCGTCTCCTTTACTGTCTTCTATATCAGCTTATTGCATGATTTGCTATTTTTTGTTAGCCACTAACCTTTCCCTCGTCTTTCTTGAGGACAGTGGTGGGGTCGTCCCCTCCACTGGCCCCTATTATAGCCGAGGGATCAACTTACCAATTTAATGGATTTTAATGTCTTCCCTCGTCTTTCTTGAGGACAGTGGCGGGGTCGTCCCCTCCACTGGTCCCCATTATAGCCGAGGGATCAACTTACCAATTTAATGGATTTTAATATCTTCCCTCGTCTTTCTTGAGGACATTGGTGGGGTCGTCCCCTCCACTGGTCCCCTTTATAGCCGAGGGATCAACTTACCAATTTAATGGATTTTAATGTCTTCCCTCATCTTTCTTGAGGACAGTGGTGGGGTCGTCCCCTCCACTGGCCCCCATTATAGCCGAGGGATCAACTTACCAATTTAATGGATTTTAAAGTCTTCCCTCGTCTTTCTTGAGGACAGTGGTGGGGTCGTCCCCTCCACTGGTCCCCATTATAGCCGAGGGATCAACTTTCCAATTTAATGGATTTTAAAGTCTTCCTCGTCTTTCTTGAGGACAGTGGTGGGGTCGTCCCCTCCACTGGTCCCCATTATAGCCGAGGGATCAACTTTCCAATTTAATGGATTTTAAAGTCTTCCCTCGTCTTTCTTGAGGACAGTGGTGGGGTCGTCCCCTCCACTGGCCCCCATTATAGCCGAGGGATCAACTTACCAATTTAATGGATTTTAATTTCTTCCCTCGTCTTTCTTGAGGACAGTGGTGGGGTCGTCCCCTCCACTGGTCCCCATTATAGCCGAGGGATCAACTTTCCAATTTAATGGATTTTAATGTCTTCCCTCGTCTTTCTTGAGGATAGTGGTGGGGTCGTCCCCTCCACTTGTCCCCATTATAGCCGAGGGATCAACTTTCCAATTTAATGGATTTTAAAGTCTTCCCTCGTATTTCTTGAGGACAGTGGTGGGGTCGTCCCCTCCACTGGTCCCCATTATAGTCGAGGGATCAACTTACCAATTTAATGGATTTTAGAGTCTTCCCTCCTCTTTCTTGAGGACAGTGGTGGGGTCGTCCCCTCCACTGGCCCCCATTATAGCCGAGGGATCAACTTACCAATTTAATGGATTGTAATGTCTTCCCTCGTCTTTCTTGAGGACAGTGGTGGGGTCGTCCCCTCCACTGGTCCCCATTATAGCCGAGGGTGGTTCTCTGTAGATTTTTCCATGTATGCTAGAACTGATAACCACAGGATGAGGGGAAACACTGATATTTCTCATTAATTTTCAAAGTGGTCTTCAAAGAAACTGACCTTCTTGGTGAGCCATCTCGGCCACTCGTCCCCCATCCTCACATCGGCCTCATATACCCCAAGGGGATGAACCTTTTCCCCACTGAACCCAATCAATGGATGATGGTAGGGAACGAGTCTAGCACGGCTGAGACTCAAGGCTTTGAAGCATGGCCAAAACATCACATCTGCAGAACTACCCCCATCTACCAAGATCCTCGGCACCTCGCATCCGTGCACCCTGGTAGTGATGACGAGAGGGTCATCATGTGGGGCTAAGAGGCCTTTGAAGTCCATCCTTGAAAACCCTACTATCAGTGTTTCCATATCAACCTTCTTCCTCTTTTCTGACTTGACCTCCAGGGAGGTTGCGTGTATCGTCTTCGTCACTGCCTTTGCCTCAGCCACATGGGCCTTCCTGTCGGCGACCTCAGACCCTCCTCCTGTAAGTCCCCCGGAGATCATTCCCACTCCGAGAGAGATCATATTAAGCCTCTTGACAGGGACGTGGTCGTCCCTCGGCGGTAGGTCAGGGTCGTCCTCATCATCAGAAGGGTCGTCCCCTCTTTTTTGAGGACCTTCTCTGCATGCATCGCCTCGCTTCTTTCTGGGGTCGTCCCCTCGGCCCCTCTTGAAGGCACCTTTGTCGACGTACTTTCTGAGCTTTCCTTCCTTCAGCATCTTCTCAGTTTCGTCTTTCATAGCAAAGCATTTATCCGTTACGTGGCTGTGGTCTTGGTGAAATTCACACCACAGGTTCTTATTCCTCTTGTCGGGGGCTGTCCTCAGCTTCTCAGGCCACTTCAGCGTCCGATCACTCTTTATCTCATTGAGGATCTGTTCACAGCTGATCGTCAGAGGGGTGTACCCAGCGAACTTGTCATCCGTGGACCTCTTATTCCCCTCTTTGTTCTTCTTAGGGTATTTACTCCCACTTGCACCTCCTCTTTCGTCCTCATATTTTGCAGGCATCGCCTCTTCGGCGTTCATCACCTTTCCTGCTGTTGACAACAGTTCATCCATCGTCCTCGGAGGGTCTTTAGCAAGCTTCCATAACAGCTTCACCTTTTGGAGTCCTCCAATCAGGGCTGTCATAGCTATGCTCTCCTCATAGTCTTCCACCTCCAGCTTCTCCTTATTGAATCTGGCTATGTAGTCCCTCAGACTCTCACTTTTCCCCTGCTTAACATAGAGCAGGTGGGTGGTCTTCTTCTGTGGCCTCACCCCAAAGAAGAAGTTATGGATGAACAGGTCTGCCAACTGCTTAAAGTTTTCAATGGAATTTTTTGGAAGAGACGTGTACCAGACATTCGCAGCCGCCGTCAAGGTACCAGAGAAGGCACGACACCTCATCTCATCTGAGATAGAGTATATGTCTGCCGCCGACTAATACATCTCCACGTGGTGGACGGGGTTGGTGCTCCCGTCATACCTTGGGGTGACCACAGGTGGCTTGAACTTTGACGGCATGGGGAAGTTGACTATCTTTGCCACAAAGGGTGAGCCTATGGTGTATCCCCTCTGAAGAGGGTCTCGGATCTTCAATATATCACCGATATTATCCTCTAACCGCTGGATTGAGTCATTCCAGGGCCTCACAGGGTCGGCCTGGCCGATGTTATCCCCTGCTACCTCTCCGAGGTGGACGGAGGGTTCTGCTGCAGCAGGCCTATGTCGGCTGTTTACTTCCCTTTGGCCGTCATCTCGTCCTCGGGGTCGGCCATCTGCTGCCTCCTTCCTGGATCTCGCAGCGCTTCTTGGCCTGGACAACTGTTCCCGCAGGTCATTTACTGGGCCTAGCCTCTCAAAGGCCGACCCCCTGCTCAAGCGATCAAAAGCAGAGCCTCTTGGGCGATCATCAGGGTTTGGTCTCCCGCACTTTCCCCTACTGTCCTGGAGGGGTCGTACAGTATTGTTGGAGACCTCGTAGGGTTCCCAGCACTCTATAGGAGCCTCCTCTCCCTCCAGATCTCCATTCCTATCCTCAGGGCAAGGGTTTTCTTGCCTCCCCAGGCGTAAACGCCGGGGGTCAGCAACATCCCTACGCCGCTGAGGGGGTGGCAGGTCTTTGCGTGGTTCCTGGGGTGGTCCCCTGGCCTCATGCTGCCCTGGAGCTGCTGCCGGAGTAATCATCTCAGGTGAAACCCCTGGTGCTCTTAGTATGTTCTGGCTTAGAGCTGTAAACTGCTCCTGCATCATTCGCTGGCTTGCTGCCAGAGACTTTAGGGCTTCCGCCACATCAGCCATCTCAGACTGAGGCGGTGGCTGACTGGAACTGGGTCTTCCCCCCTCATCCGGTGGGGGAAGTGGTGGTGGTGGCATCTCAGGTGCCATGTGCTTGAGCTACGAAAAGTTGAACTGAAGAAAAGACTGGTGAGCTTGGGAACCTTAGTGGGTCTCTTTTAATGGTGAAACACCTCCTCTCAGGGGGAGCGTTGGTTCACCACCAGAGTGCCCAGTGAGGTCAAGCTGTACCAAGGAAGAGATGTCTTCTCGTTCCCACAGACGGCGCCAAACTGATGATGCTAAGATTTAGCACCACCGGATAAGTGATACTGAGCTCAAACAGTAGCTGCCATGGCAGCCATATAGATGTATAAGTGTATAAGTATATAGAAGGGGATGAGTATAAGAGGAAATAAGACAATGATGTATAGTGGTTCGGCCAATTTGGCCTACATCCACTGTGAGTGTGTGATCCACTAAGTATGGGCACTAATGGCCTTGGATACAACGCACATAAACCTCTCCCTCTCTCTACTGTGTGTACAAGCAGAGTTTTAGCTAGGGTTGCAGTTAATGGATCGATCCCTTGTAGGGTTGTAGGTGACAAGTATATATAGGTCTTGGGGGGTGTAGTGTACCCCCCAAGTATGCATGGTGCATGTGAATGATGATCTAGCCAATCCCTTGTTGACACATGTAGATGCCAAATAATGACATAATATTTCCTCACGTGAGGGTGTGATTCGGTTATAACGGTCTCCCATGTGCCACGTGAGCCTCACGCGCACTATTCCACGCGTCTCCCAATCAACGCGCTGCGATGATGTCACCCTCGGCCTATAGGCCGAGGGCAAAGTTCCTTCCGACGGCGAGTCTGGCCCAATTCTGGCCTCTTACTATCGTACCCTCGGAGGGTCGTCTGGAGCATGGTGAAGGGTCGGCCCCTCGTAGGGTCGGCTGGAGCATGGTGCAGGGTCGGCTGGAGCATGGTGAAGGGTCGGCCCCTCTGAGGGGTCGTGTGGAGCCTGTAGGATGGGTCGGCCCCTCGTAGGGTCGTCCGTTTGGAGGTTATCATCAGCCAGGCCGAAGATATAAACGGGTATATCACTGAGTTCCATATCCAAAAATATTTCTCCCTTTTTTATCAAAAATCCAAAAACATTTCTCCATTCTTTATAAAAAATCCAAAAAACATTTCTCCTTTCTTTATCAAAAAATCAAAAAAATAGTTTCTTACCTTTTTCTCAAAAATAAATCTCATCGTACGCCTTCTCAGGTCGATCGCAAGTCCTTGGCCTGGCTCCCTATTGGTTTCGGTCTTCAGTCAAATCATCCAGGAGTTTCATCCGTTCCTCTACTACTTCTTTCGAGTCCGGAATCCATCCACTTTTCATGGAGAATACAGATCAAGTACCAGTCATACAGCCAGATCTAACGACAGTCCTAGCTCAGCTCGTGTCCAAGATTGACAACCTCCAAACCGAGGATCGAGAGATGCAATAAAACCCGGTTCCAATTCCTCAAGAGCCCGAGGCCCTATTCCCTCATGCTATGGGTCCACCCGAGCCTATCTGGGTTCTCGAAGAACACCAACATGCTCCACGTGCCCCTCCTATCAATGGGCCACCAACTGCCTAGCTTTCGATGCCAAACATTACCCAGCCTGTGGCTAACCTGCCTATGGTAGTTGAGGAGGAGTTGAATAAAGTCAAAGAGGATCTCAAGATGCTCACCAAGAAGTTCGACCAAGTCAGAATCTCTGGAAATTACATAAAATACACCCACATGTCTCCGTATCCTAAAGCGAGATTACCCGAGAAGTTCAAGATGCCAAATATCGAGAAGTTCGGAGGGAGTGGACCCCCGATTGTTCATCTCCGCAGTTATCATCATTCCATGACTCTACTAGGGGCTTCTAAAGAAGTGATGGCCCAATTGTTTCAGCAAACTTTAAAGGATAGTGCCCTCCGATGGTTTTTATATCTTGAGGAATCCAGTGTCCGTAGCTGGGAGGATGTAGCTCGAGAATTCATGTCACAGTATAAATAAAACGAAGAGCTTGAGGTCGCCCGTCGTGATTTAGAGCTGCTTAAATAGAATCCTGGGGAATCAGTCAGTAACTTCATAACCCGGTGGAGGGAGCAAGCATTTACCATGACCAATCGGCCATCCGAGGAAGAACAGGTCAACATAGTGAAGAAGAACTTCTTACCCCATGTTCAAGCGAAGATGGGAGGATAATACTATCCCCACTTCCGATCTCTCTGAGAGGCAGGAGTAGAAATTGAGGAAAGCCTTGCTAAAATAGAGGTTGAACTAAAAAAGTTGTCCGGACAGTTCACCCCTAGAAAGTATGATAAGCTTGCCAGTGTTACAGTCTCAACCATCAATAATATCTCTCAACCAACCACATCATGGGCACCAGAAAGCCGCCCTGCCCCCATCCGAAGGGAATACACTGAGCTCTATGATCCCCTCTCCAAAGTTTACTAAGCCTTGTTAAGCCAAAACCTCATCAAACCCTTGGATCCACGTCCATTGCCAAATCCACTCCCAAGAAACTTCAAGGTCGACTCTCATTGCGCCTTTCACCAAACTGCCGACCATACCACCAACCAATGATTTCACCTTCAAAACATAATCCAAGATCTCATTGACCGGGGTACCATCGCCCCACCAGCCAATCCTAAGCCAAACACTACTCACAATCCACTCCCAAATCATACCAATGCCATTTTCTTAGAAGAAAATCCAGATTTCGATACCTCAACTCAAATCACACCCATATACTCTCCTAAACCTCTTCAAATTTACCCATATTTCTTCCTACACCCTACTAGCTTTGCTGATCAGGCACTGTCACTCCTTACCAGAGCATGCATCGCTGTCCGTACCCGTTCTGAAAATGGAAGTATGGAATTGTCAGAAGTGTTGAACCAACTCCTAGAGTTCGGCTGAAATTTCCCTCACAGATGGTCATCGATTGCCAGAGGTTCAACACACTATTCTTGGAAGAACAAAAATGGGCCCGAGATTCAGACAAGTGGGTGGTACCAACCGATGAAGTCATCCTAGATGATGTTGTCTAGATTATGGCAGAATTATTCGGGCAAACCAACAGCATTTGTAGTATCACCGGGTTACTTAACACTTTGAAGCTACAAGGGCGCTTGGTCCCTTCAATCACATATATCCCCACAGAATGGGAGGACCTGTATGAAGAAGCCGTTGAAGTTGTGGAATGCATTGACTTTACATGGAAAAACGGACTTGTTTCCACCGAATGGGGGGAAGAATTTGAATATTCGAGCGAAGAACAAGCTTCAGGAAGAGCTGGCCCAGTAGCCGACATATGTGGGATGATATCATTTGAAGAACTCCTCGGAGAAATAAACAGGGTGGCAGAACAACCTGAGATTGACGAGGAAACGGGATTCATATTCTTCCCTTTTTTAGTAAATCACATGACCAGATCAGGGAGACATTACCAGGTTCCAACCTCACTACCAACAAATGACAAGGGGAAGGGCATTGAAAACCATCCTATGCCAGAGATGACCATTGAGGAAAGCAAGATCCTCTATCAACTGAAGAAAACTCAAGCTAACATCACTCTATGGGGGCTTTTTATGTCTTCCCAGCTGCACAAAAATGCTTTAATCAAGCTGCTCGCTGGACTCACAGTTACTCCTTCTACCACACCAGAAGAAGCGGTAAATCTGGTCAGATCTTTGACCTCTACCCGAATGCTATCATATTCTGAATAAGAAATCCCCAGAATTGGGCTAAATCACAATCATGCACTCAACATCTCCGTCGAAGTTATGGGAAAGGCCGTACTACTCTCTCTTGTCGATAACGGATCCGCCTTAAATGTCTGCCCACTGAGAACCTTAAAGTGTTTAGGCCTGAAAGAAAGCGACCTCGCTCCAACCTCCGCTGCTGTACGTGCCTACGATAATACCCATCATGAGGTAATAGGATTCATAAAACTTGTAATAGGGGTTGGCCCTGTAAACCTTGTCGTTGAATTCCAAGTCATAGACATCCCAGCTTATTTTAACCTATTGCTCAGACGAACCTGACTCCACAATATCAAGGGTGTGTCTTCCTCACTCCATCAGAAATTAAAGTTCTTTGCCGACGAACGAGTCATCACCATTTTGGGCGACGACGAAAATACCGAGGGTGCGAGCACCAGCAGTCCAATCCTTGAGATACGTCACGGGTCAAATGATATGCTCCTATCAGGATTCTGAATTGAGCCACTCCTACTCCCAGCAGGGGACGGTTTCAAAGAAAGGGTTTGTCCAAAATATGACCCTCATGGCAATGTCAATGTGATTCAGATGTTCAGAAATATGCACTTCAGGCCCGGATTGGGACTAGGGCAAAGGCATCAAGGGATACTTGAGCCCATCGAACTAAAGAAAGATTTTCCTCCTTATGGCTTGGGGCATCAACCATCAGAACAAGAGCTCAGAATGATCCACCAGTCTCGACCAAAGAGAAGGTTAGACTGCATCCAAACTATCCCAGGAGACTCCTTGAATGGACGATTCATTAAAGAAGGCGAGGACTTCCCCTTTTACAGTTTTTCAGAATCATGGTATGACCGCACAGACAAGAAGATAAAACCTGGAATGGAGATCTTTTTCCGAGATAGCTACCTATGGGTCGAAAGTTTCCAATACCACGTAGAACCGCTCATCAAAGATATCGAAGAGACTGAGGAAAGTGATTCCGAAGATTCCTTCAACTTACAGACACTGGGGCTCGCACTCTGCATGGTTCGTTCAGGCACTACATCAATGGATTCATCCCATCTGATTAAAGTTGTTGATACACCTCTCCTCAACTAGCATGCTATGCCAGTTCTACCTCTTGAAATCCCCCCTAACCCCAATGTTTACCCTATTTCTTCTTCTACTGTCTATCCTTGTTCAAATGTAATTGAGACCTCTTTTGATAAGGTTCTCAATGATGTTTTTCCTATCAATGAAATAAACGAAGATTTTGAGTATCTTGTTGTGCCTTACATTAACTGCTTGGATTCTAATCAAACTTTTGATGATGATGATTTTGTAAATGAACAATTCTTAACTGATCTAAATAAGGTTAATAATAAACAACATAATCACGTTCAAGTTAATGAAGAAGAGACGGTTGTTATTAATCTCGGTTCTAGTAGCCAACTGCGCGAGATTAGGATAGGGGCCACCCTTGACGAGCATAAGCGTGCACAACTCGAAAAATTACTGAAGGAGTTCGTGGATGTCTTCGCATGGTCCTATGATGACATGCCCGACATTGATCCTGAAATAGTTCAGCACGAGATCCCCACTCTCCCAGATTACAAGCCGGTCGAACAAAAATTGAGAAAACTCCACACCGAATGGTCGCCCAAGGTCAAAGAAGAGGTGGTCAAACAGTTGAACGTGGGCTTCATTCGTGTGATCGAATATCCCACATGTCTAGCCAACATAGTACGTGTGCCGCAATCAGGAGGGAAGGTTCAAATGTGTGTAGACTATCGAGATTTAAACAAAGCTTCTCCAAAGGATGATTATCCGCAACCCAATATCGACATGATCATAGACGACACAGCCAGTCATGCTTTCAAGTCGTTCATCGATGGGTTTGCCAGATGTAACCAAATCAAGATGCATCCAGACCACCAAGAAAAAAAGCATTCATCACCCCATGGGGGACCTTTTGCTACATCGTTATGCCATTTGGTCTCAAGAATGCTGGGGCTACCTACCAAAGGGCTGCCACAACCATCCTGTACGATCTGATTCACAAAGAAGTCGAGGTCTATGTGGATGATATGATTACCAAGTCCAAAACTAGAGAAGGTCATGTTACTGCTCTCCGGAAGTTCTTCGAACGACTGCGACGTTATCGGATGAGACTTAATCCACAGAAGTGTATCTTTGGCATTACAAAGGGAAAACTCTTAGGATTCATGGTCAGCGAGAAGGGGATAGATGCAGATCCTGCAAAGCTGAAGGTCATACTTGAGATGCCACCGCCCCGAATAGAGAAAGAAGTCCTAGGTTTTCTTGGGAAATTACAATATATCAGCTGATTCATCAGCCAGCTAACCTCCATCTGCGAACCGATCTTCAAGCTCCTCCGAAAGGATTCAACCAAGGTTTAGAACGAGGCATGCCAAGAAGCTTTTGACCGAATTAAACAATATCTGACCCAACCTCCTGTGCTCATGTCACCACAACCTGGTCTCCCTTTGCTCCTATACCTAACCATAATCGATATTTCAGCTGGGGCTTTGCTGGCCCAATACCTTGAGGACTCCCGTAAAGAAATATCCATCTATTACACTAGTCGAAAATTGGTCGGGTACGAGGTCAACTACACTGCTTTGGAAAAGGCGTGTACCACACTTGTCTAGGTCACCCAAAAGTTGTGACACTACATGCTCGCCTTCCCCATCAAACTTATATCCCGAATGGACCCTATCAAATACCTTCTTGAGAAACCCGCCTTATCCATTCGGATGGCCCGATGGTTGATGCTCCTAACCGAGTTTGATATCGTGTATGTCACGCAGAAAGCCATTAAAGGAAGAACCATCTCTGACTACCTCGTTGATTACCTCATAAAAGAAGCAGATGTCTGGATCTACGAATTCCCAGATGAAAATATCCTCTACACCGCGCAAGATCGCCTTCGATGGAAAATGTTCTTTGACGGCGCTGCCAACAAAAAGGGATATGGCATTGGGATACTTCTGATCGCCCCAGATGACTCCCACACTCCCATCACCATTAAATTAGATTTCCCTTGCACCAACAACATGACTGAATATGAGGCATGCACAGTAGGCCTCAAAGTTGATCTCAAGAAAGGTATTCAATACCATGATGTCTACGGGGATTCTGCCCTCATCATTGGTCAAGTGCTCAGAAAGTGGAAAGTCAAGGACGAAAAGCTCCAACCCTTTCATGCCTAATTAGAAGAGTTAGCCTCCTAATTTCGAGATATCACCTTCCATTACCTACCTCGAGCAAAGAATAACCTAGCCGATGCTCTCGCTACCCTGGCCTCCATGGTCGATGTGCCCGAAGGAATAACAATGACCCCCTTCCTAGTTCAAAAGCAAGACAAACCAACCCACTACTACCATATTGAGCTTGTCTCTAAGGAAGACCCTAAACTAGCCGATTGTTGGTATTATGACATCTGGTGCCTCCTCAAACATGGTAGGCTTCCCGAGGGTTCCAACAAGAAAGATTGAACGACCCTCCGAAGACTGGCCGCCCAGTACATCATCTGTCATAAAGCTCTACTCAAGAGGAACTTCGATGGAACTCATCTACATTATTTTGCAGGGGATGAGATTGAGAAAATAATACAGAAAATCCATAGCGGGGAATGCGAGCCCCACATAAATGTTCACATGCTTACCAAGAAGATCATCCGACAGGGCTACTACTGGACCAGCATGACCCAAGACTGCACCGCCTATGTTCAGAGATGCCTCAAATGCCAACAGTTCTCCAATCTTCAACACCTGCCTCCGCGAGAATTATACAACATGGCCTCTCCTTAGCGTTTCTCCACCTGGGGTATCGACATCATAGGGAAGGTTACGCCAAAGGCTTTAAACAGACATGAGTTCATCCTAGTTTCCATTAATTACTTCACCAAATGGGTTGAAGATGAGTCATACGCAGTATTGAACGCCAAGAAAGTGGCCAAATTCCTCAAAAAAAATATCATCTACCGATATGGGGTCCCGCACGAGCTAGTGTCAGATAATAGGTTGCACTTCGAAGCAGAAGTCACAAAATTAGTCAACGAGTACGAGATTCAGAGACACAAACCTTCTCCCTACCGACCTCAGACCAATGGTGCAGTTGAGGCCGCCAAGAACCTCAAAGCCATCATCAACAAGATGATCGGAAGCTGTAGGGATTGGACCGACCTGATCCCGTTCGCCCTCTGGGGGTATCAAACCTCAATCCGAACCTCTACTAGGGCCACCTCTTACTCTCTAGTCTACGACATGGACGCAGTCCTACCTGTGGAGCTGGAAATACCCTCGCTACGCGTCATGCTCGAAAGCAAAGTTAGCGAAGAAGACTGGTGCCAAAGTCGTCTTGATGAGCTAGCCCTCCTAGATGAAAGAAGATTAAAAGCTCTTTACCATGTACAGGGGTACCATCGTCGAATAGCGCGATCATTCAATAAAAGAGACAAGGACCACGGTGTTCGAGAGGGGGATTTAGCCCTCAAAGAGATAATATAACCCATATGAGGAAATTCAAGCCTAATTGGAGCGGCCCCTACATTGTGAAGAAAATATTATCCGGCAGTGCCGCCATGCTCACAGACCTAGATGGGGAAGAGATGGCTCGTCTATTCAACCTGGATCGTCTCAAGAAATTCTAGCCCTAGTCCGAAATCCCTGTGCGCTACGACTCTTCTCATCCCCCTTATATTCTAAAAAAATAACTCCCTTCATTTCCCTCTACCCATAACTACGTGGGCCTGATCCTCTGCAAAAACTATTTTCAAACAGATAAAAAACTTTTCAAAAACCCCAGAGGTACGTAGGAAGCTCATACACCTCACATGAGTGCGGCCCTTTCTTTTTCACAAAATGCTATTCTTTTCCTACCTCCGAGAACGACGGTTCATTCTAAAGAATACTTGAACAAAAGGATTATGTATGCCTTAGCGATCAGTATAAATAATTCAAAATATAAAACTCATCGAAAGGCACAGCTGGATGATCAGAAACTTGTTTATTTCATTAATTAGAAATTACAGTACGGATTACATAAGAAAAGGAACGGATAACTCCCTTTCCCCTACTACCATAAAAAGCCAAATAAAATTCCGCATCTATTACACAAATAAACTCTCCAAGAGTCCTACCCACAGCTACTAGAGAATCCTGCACCCTCATCATCTACATCCTGAGGTCCCCAAGTTTCCCCTGCCTGAATAGAGTGTCGTCAACACTCCATGGACCGATGAGCCCGAGCCATCTTCGAAAAGACCATAACACCCCCTTCCATGGTGTTAGATAAAATAACCCATCTTTGTCCAGTCTCCAATGCCAACATCTTGCTGACTACTTTCCTCCACAACCACTTCATATAATCTTTGGGGACATGCCAAAATTTCTCGACAGACTGGGAGGGATAGGTCGATGGACGTCGATTTTCCCGCAGAGATCTAAGCAACAGACGTAGCTGCTCAGTCAAATCTTCTACCGGAAAGAAATTTGAGGTCCGAGGTGGCATGACCTGTGCCCAGCCAAATTAGTGCAGAAGCCGCCAAGGGAAATAAAAGGAGGTCTGCCTGAGACCAACCAGCCGCACATATGAATACTCTCCTATCTCCAAAACAGGCTGCAACTGCCCCCACCAAGGCACTGACCAATACAGACCACGAGCCCTATGCTCCACAAGCCAATGCTACCAGTTCTCAACATACAGGCCGACGCTGATGAGGTGACGCGAAAAGAAGTTGGGTACAACCGACAACGGATATTCTGAAGGAGTCACCAAGCGGAATCTTTTGGACAACCACATGAACAGCATCACGGGGCTACCCCTCAAAAAGTCAGAACGACCTTCTCTCCAAGCATCCAGGCCATTCAGGGTCTCCGCCAGTATCACCGCCGCAGGATTGCGATAGAATGACATCCATGAAGTAATGGCTACAAGTTACGGGTCCACCTGCAATTCTTCAGTCACGAGTAATAATTTTGAAACCAGAACAACGGCTCCAACATAGCCAGCATCACCTACTTCCCGCAAATGCATGGACTGCAGCACCGCCGGGAGGGAGATCATTCCTCCAGCAACCAATGATCTGGCTGTCGAAGGTGAAATATGAAGAAGCCCGACAAATAAATCCCTAGGAGAACGAGAAAATTCGGGCAAAGCCGCAGCAGCACTGGGATTTACACCCAGCATGGCAGAAAACTCCTCGTATGTGGGACAAACTCCATCCAACCCTAATCAGAATACATGGTCTTCGGGGTACCAGAATTGTACCACCGCCATCAACACGTTCCACTCAACAGACCGATTGCTCCACAAGGAGACTCGACGCATGTTGAAAGCATCGTAGTCGACATTATAAGAGAACATTTCTTCCAAGGCTTCGAGGTAGTTAGCAAACTCAATGCTACCAGGGAGAGCCATCTTGCAAGGCTAAGAAATAATGGGCAAGTAGGTGAAAATGCAAAGGTGTGATGAAAACACTCCACCCTTACCCCTTTTTATACTTGAGAACCCTCATAAGAGAAATAATCCCTGCAGAAATCAGAGGGAATCCTACCCCACAAGGTACCAAAGTCTGAAGAGGGTACCAATAAAATCTTTGAATTGATGGGACTGGACTGAACTGCCGATAGGCAGGTCAGGGTGCTTACCGATCGACAAACCCCCATTTTAGAAATTTCCCTCTTTTCCACTTTTGACAAATCAGAAAACTCAATAAAAAATAAATTGATATTCTCAATAGAATTTCAAAATCCCTTTTCTCCTTATATAATTTCCCTTTTTAATTAAAAACTTTCCTTCAAAATATCCCAAAAATATTCCTTTTTACGGTCTCAGCAGCAAAGTAAAAAGCGCATGTGCATGCATTCATTCATCATTAGTAAAAGATATTAAAAAACTCCATTGCATTGCATCTATCTGTTTTCTGTGTTACATCAATTTTGTAGGAAATAAAAGAAAAAACAAAAACAATGGGACTCAGCCCAAACCCACATTCTCTCTCTCTCTCACCCACATTTGTCTCTAAGAGCTTCCAACCTTGCGACGTGCTCTCTTTCTCCTATGGCGAGACGATGCGCCACCACTACCCGAGCCAGAGTCCTCTCCGGACGAGGCGGACGACACCAAGCAAGATGGAATAGGAACCACATCATGAATATCGGAAGTCACCGAAGATATCCAGTCTCTGATGTCCCTTAGCCAAGTGGTCGACACCCGGACTTACTATAAGGAAAGGTGAAATCACTATCAAAGCAGAGATGACCAAAATAAGAAAGAAAAGAAGAACAAAAAGGTATACCGCAGGTCAGAGGATCTCCTCTGTCAAACCCAACTCCTCCGGATCCATCGCATGAGGACGGTGCAACATAGGCACTATCCCTCCGTTAGCCCGCCGAATGTTGTACGAGGGGGTAAGGAACCGCACAAAAGGAACCTCTGAAGTCGCCACCACCGCAGATGTCGTCGGACCGCCGCCACTGCGGGAAGATCCCACCGCCCGACTCGATCCCGCAGGAGGGAAAGGAAGGGCATCATATATGATGGGCGCCATCAACCAGCTCGTCACAAAGTCCATATAGTCCTACGGTGCAGCCATATCAATGTACAACAAGTAGGACTTGCCGATCATCACCGCGATCCTCGCATCCTCCGACAGCAGTCGCTCCCTCCTCATAGACGTAGGAGGCTGCGCAGGTGGCACCACCACCTCCCCCTCAGTAATTTGACGAACCACCCGCTCCCCGAGATACCAAGAATGACCGAACTCATGCGCCAGTAAATGCCTCATTCGCGCATTCACCCTAGTCGCCCCCACATCCTGAATGTCTGTCCCCCAGGGATAAAAGGTCACCTGAAAATCTACAAGCAGACATAAATCAATACAAGATCAGAAGGGGCAAAAACCAAGACTGAAATGGAAAGAGTCTTACCCTACCACTGGTCAGGTCATTCAAGACTTGACGCACCGCCTCCAGAGAGAGAGATCCCTTCGATTGCCGATTGGCCTTACGCCATGATATAATTGACAAAAGTCCCCAATAGTGTCATCCTTCAAAGCGATCAGCGGGGTATTGCACCCAATCACCTCATAGAACCATGTCTGAATTCATAAAACAAAAGAGACGCATAAGGAAAATGCGAATGCATGAAAGGAAAATGCGAATGCATGAAAAGAAATGCGCAAACTAAAGAATAACTCAAGAAGGTACGTGGCTCCAGTAAAGGTCTGCCGGCAGCACCGGATGAATGCATCCAGAGAAGAATAAAGGGTTGCCAAATTCAGACTCCCCTAATCATAGAAAGGATGTTTAAAAACATCCTCAGGTACGGCAAGAACCACAAATGGATGACGTCGCTGCTCGACGCCACCATGAAACCTCCTAACACCAGGAAAATGAATAATCAGGCCATCTGCCTCACTTGCAGCGCGTCCTCCACATCAATCACCCTGCTCAGCAGAACATCCTTCAGTAGGGACAACCGGATAGAATCCCCAAAAACTATCCTCCCTACATCACCAAGTGCCGCACGCACTGCCTCCGGTCTCACCCACAAAGAGCGATCCACCTCTATCTGCTCTCCATCACAATCCAACCCCAATAAATGCTGCACGTCTATAGGAGTCACAGTCATCTCCCCAAAACCGAAATGTAAAGTGTGAGTAGTATCCCACCACCTCTCTCCCAAAGCGCACATGACCGCTATCGAACGAGGCGTCTCATCCAGCACCGATGCCAACCTCCCAAAACTCGCTGATGATACCACCCAACGCACCACAGGTGGGAGATGCTCCCAGACATACCTGAGCCCCGTCGTCCCACGGGCGCGCATGTTCTTCAAAGAAATATCAGAAGTCAAGAAAGAAATATCAAAGAAAAAAGGAAAAGTCTCATCAAAAGTCAAGAAAGAAAGAAAAATCACCAAAAAAGAAAGGAATGCCCAACGTCAGGTTCACTACACCAAAAACAGGATTCTGGCACAGTTCAAAACCGTGCCAGATCAAATCTGGCACGGTTTTGAACTGTGCCAGAATCAGGTGTTCCAAAATGGGAATTTTTTTCTGGCACGGTTTAAAAGTGTGCCAGAATCAGTCAAACTGGAACACTTCTGGCACACTTTTAAACCGTGCCAGAATTTGATATTTCTGGCACACTTTTGGCACAGTTTTTAACTGTGCCAGATTCAGCAAAATAGGAACACTTCTGGCACACTTTTAAACCGTGCCAGAATTTGATATTTCTGGCACACTTTTGTCACAGTTTTTAACTGTGCCAGATTCAGCATAAATTTAAAAAAATTAGCACGGTTTAAAACCGTGCCAAAATATGATATACACTTTTGCCACGGTTTTGAACTGTGCCAATTTTTTTTAATTTAAAAAAAAAATATTTGAAAGCACAAAATTCACAAATTAATAATATTGCGCGTTATTAATAAACTAATGTACATACAAACTTCAAAATATTACAAGTCTTTAACTGCACGCATGCAAAAAAAAAATTGGGCAGAGTTTCCTCTATTTTCTGGACATTCCAAAACCTGTTAATACAAAATCTGCCTAATATAAAGCCCGCACGGCCACAAAATATAACAATTAACTTACAAAAGCCCTCATGGCCATAAAAGTCAATAATAAAACAACAAAAGACCGTACGGTCATGACACAAAAAAAATAGATTCATTAATAAACCCCTTTGTTGTAAACCATTGAGTTCTTTGTGTTCCACGCGAATAAAAGCCAACGATAAACTGTTATCCTGCAAAAAAAATAGAATACAAAAAAGATGCGATATTAGTAACCCAATAATTTACAAAAAAAATACTCAAAACAAAAAAAATTACATATATGAATGGAAATTAACGTCATACTCACAAACCGGGAGACCCGGGACTACGCGGTCAGTTCCTACAAGTTACATTGGTCCCGTGCGAGGTGTTCGTGCTTCCTACGGGGTCGTTTGGGGGATGGTTTGGGTTTTCACCCTTTAACAGCATGTTTTTAAATTTAAGTGTTGATTTTTGCCAATTATCGTCCTATTCACTTAAATTTTTGCCAATTATCGTCCTATTCACAAATCGGGAGATCCGGGACTACGCGGTCAGTTCCTACAAATTACATTGGTCCCGTGCGAGGTGTTCGTGCGTCCTACGGGGTCGTTTGGGGGTTGGTTTGGGTATTCATCCTTTGACGACATGTTTTTAACTAAGTGTGATTTTTGCAAATTATTGTCATATTCACAAACCGGGAGACCCGGGACTACACGATCAGTTCCTACAAGTTACATTGGTCTCGTGCGAGGTGTTCGTGCCCCCTACGGGGTCGTTTGGGGGGTGGTTTGAGTTTTCACCCTTTAACGGTTTGTTTTTAAGTTTAAGTGCTGATTTTTGCAAATTATCGTCATATTCTCAAACCGGGAGACCCGGGACTACGCGGTCAGTTCCTACAAGTTACATTGGTCCCGTACGAGGTGTTCGTGCCCCCTACGGGGTCGTTTGGTGGGTGGTTTGGGTTTTCACCCATTAACGGTTTGTTTTTAAGTTTTAAGTGCTGATTTTTGCAAATTATCGTCATATTCACAAATCGGGAGACCCGGGACTAGGCGGTCAGTTCCTACAAGTTACATTGGTCCCGTGCGAGGTGTTCGTGCCTCCTACGGGGTCATTTGGGGGGTGGTTTGGGTTTTCACCCTTTGACCGCTTGTTTTTAAGTTAAGTGCTGATTTTTGCAAATTATCGTCATATTCACAAACCGGGAGACCCGGGACTACGCGGTCAGTTCCTACAAGTTACATTGGTCCCGTGCGAGGTGTTCGTGCCCCCTACGGGGTTGTTTGGGGGATGGTTTGGGTTTTCACCCTTTAACGGCTTGTTTTTAAGTTTAAGTGCTGATTTTTGGAAATTATCGTCATATTCACAAACCGGGAGACCCGGTTCTACGCGGTCAGTTCCTACAAGTTACATTGGTCCCGTGCGAGGTGTTCGTGCCACCAACGGGGTCGTTTGGGGGGTGGTTTGGGTTTTCACCCTTTAACTGCTTGTTTTTAAGTTTAAGTGATGATTTTTGCAAATTATCGTCATACTCTCAAACCGAGAGACCCGGGACTACGCGATCAGTTCCTACAAGTTACATTGGTCCCGTGCGAGGTGTTCGTGCCTCCTACGGGGTTGTTTGGGGGTTGGTTTAGGTTTTCACCCTTTGACGGCATGTTTTTAACTAAGTGTGATTTTTGCAAATTATCGTCATATTCACAAACCGGGAGACCCGGGACTACGCGGTCAGTTCCTACAAGTTACACTGGTCCCGTGCGAGGTGTTCGTGCCCCCTACGGGGTCGTTTGGGCGGTGGTTTGAGTTTTCACCCTTTAACGGCTTGTTTTTAAGTTTTAAGTGCTGATTTTTGCAAATTATCGTCATATTCACAAACCGGGAGACCCGGGACTACGCGGTCAGTTCCTACAAGTTACATTGGTCCCGTACGAGGTGTTCGTGCCTCCTATGGGGTCGTTTGGAGGATGGTTTGGGTTTTCACCCTTTAACGACATGTTTTTAAATTTAAGTGTTGATTTTTGCCAATTATCGTCCTATTCACAAACCGGGAGATCCGGGACTACGCGGTTAATTCCTACAAATTAAATTGGTCCCGTGCGAGGTGTTCGTGCCTCCTACGGGGTCGTTTGGGGGTTGGTTTGGGTTTTCACCCTTTGACGGCATGTTTTTAACTAAGTGTGATTTTTGCAAATTATCGTCATATTCACAAATCGGGAGACCCGGGACTACGCGGTCAGTTCCTACAAGTTACACTGGTCCCGTGCGAGGTGTTCGTGCCCCCTACGGGGTCGTTTGTGCGGTGGTTTGAGTTTTCACCCTTTAACGGCTTGTTTTTAAGTTTTAATTGCTGATTTTTGCAAATTATCGTCATATTCACAAACCGGGAGACCCGGGACTACGCGGTCAGTTCCTACAAGTTACATTGGTCCCGTACGAGGTGTTCGTGCCTCCTATGGGGTCGTTTGGAGGATGGTTTGGGTTTTCACCCTTTAACGACATGCTTTTAAATTTAAGTGTTGATTTTTGCCAATTATCGTCCTATTCACAAACCGGGAGATCCGGGACTACGCGGTTAATTCCTACAAATTACATTGGTCCCGTGCGAGGTGTTCGTGCCTCCTACGGGGTCGTTTGGGGGTTGGTTTGGGTTTTCACCCTTTGACGGCATGTTTTTAACTAAGTGTGATTTTTGCAAATTATCGTCATATTCACAAACCGGGAGACCCGAGACTACGCGGTCAGTTCCTACAAGTTACACTGGTCCCGTGCGAGGTGTCCGTGCCCCCTACGGGGTCGTTTGGGGTGTGGTTTGAGTTTTCACCCTTTAACGGCTTATTTTTAAGTTTAAGTGCTGATTTTTGGAAAATATCGTCATATTCACAAACCGGGAGACCCGGTTCTACGCGGTCAGTTCCTACAAGTTACATTGGTCCCGTACGAGGTGTTCGTGCCTCCTATGGGGTCGTTTGGAGGATGGTTTGGGTTTTCACCCTTTAACAACATGTTTTTAAATTTAAGTGTTGATTTTTGCCAATTATCGTCCTATTCACAAACCGGGAGATCCGGGACTACGCGGTTAATTCCTACAAATTACATTGGTCCCGTGCGAGGTGTTCGTGCCTCCTACGGGGTCGTTTGGGGGTTGGTTTGGGTTTTCACCCTTTGACGGCATGTTTTTAACTAAGTGTGATTTTTGCAAATTATCGTCATATTCACAAATCGGGAGACCCGGGACTACGCGGTCAGTTCCTACAAGTTACACTGGTCCCGTGCGAGGTGTTCGTGCCCCCTACGGGGTCGTTTGGGCGGTGGTTTGAGTTTTCACCCTTTAACGGCTTGTTTTTAAGTTTTAAGTGCTGATTTTTGCAAATTATCGTCATATTCACAAACCGGGAGACCCGGAACTACGCGGTCAGTTCCTACAAGTTACATTGGTCCCGTACGAGGTGTTCGTGCCTCCTATGGGGTCGTTTGGAGGATGGTTTGGGTTTTCACCCTTTAACGACATGTTTTTAAATTTAAGTGTTGATTTTTACATTGGTCCCGTGCGAGGTGTTCATGCCTCCTACGGGATTTTTTTGTGTTGTTTTACGTTTTCACCTTTCGATTGCCTCTTTTTATGCTTAAATCTAAATATTTTGCAAATTTACGTCGTGCACTCAAACTGGGAGCCCCGTGACTACGCGTCTCATTCTGGTATGTTTATTAGTTGTTTTACATTTTCATTCACCAATGTTAAATTTTCAAATGTTGTATGCTAGCCTTAATCAATTTAGAACACTTACTTATTTCATAAAATTTCGACAGAGTTTCCTTTGTTTATTCATGAAATCCAACTTATTTTAATATTAACATAAGCCCAACAACAACAACAAGCACAAAAGCCGCAGCTAAACCACCAATAAATCCCTTCCACCGATTTAACATCTAAAAATAGTATGTAAATCCATATATAGCCCCTTCCTCCATGTCAACCACTTATTAAGGCCTTAAGACACACATCTTACACAACACACACACGCGCACACAACTAAATGAAGAATTTACTTTGGTAAAGGTGCACTACATTATAAAATCTTCTATCATCAATATAAAATACTTACCAAATTTATTCGCAACTTGAGATCCTCCGAATAAGCTCCATCATTCTTGATCCTTGCGTATTTGTGCAAACAACTTGAGATCTTCCCTTTTCCAATCACTTCTTCGAGTTCCGCTTTGGCTTTCACCAGTGTGCTGATGTTGTATCAGTCCCGACACAAAGAGGTCCTGCAATACCAAAATTATATTTTAAAAAGATATATTAACCATTATGTAGGGAAAGTAGTCATTTTACAACATGTGACTTAATTTTCTGACTTGTGAAATGTTCTTGGTTTTTTGTTTTATTTACCAGTTTTTCAATTTTGGCATACATGAAGAATTAGTGAAAATGAGTAAGTAATTGAGAAAGGCCACAAACCAAGCACATGTGTTCGATGTATATTTATTACGTTTTATATTTATTACGTTTTACTTTTGATTTAAGTTTGTGAATCTTCTCCGTGATCTAAGAGAAAAGCTAATTGTCAAATTCAACCCACCCCACTCCCCACCCATATATGCAATCATATATGCACCATATATGCAGATATATTCATATATGTGCATATATGCAAGCATATATGCAGATATATGCTGCATATATGTTGCATATGATGCAGATATATGCATATATGCAGATATATGCATATATGACCTGATGGAGGCAGCGAGGGAGGGAGGCAGAGAGGGAGGCAGCGAGGGAGGGAGGGATACCAACTGACCTGCTTCTTCTTAGAATTGTCAAATTCAACCCACCCCACTCCCCACCCATATATGCAATCATATATGCACCATATATGCAGATATATGCATATATGTGCATATATGCAAGCATATATCTGCATATATGGTGCATATATGATTGCATATAAGGGTGGGGAGTGGGGTGGGTTGCATATATGATGTAGCTAAATCTCAAATTGCAAAAAAGATAACTACCCAATCTCAAATTGCGAAACAGATAACTACCCAATTGGCCGCCTAATCCTTTCCATGTTATGACAAATGAATTAAAAACAAAATTGTACCTGCTTGAGCAGTCCACGTGTTTGTAAATCTTCTAAGAAATGCATTCGCACACACCGTTATGGTCTAATTGGAGATTGAATACAATAAAAGAGGTAACTGCTGAGGTGCCTGCAATATAAGCATTTTCTTATGCATGTGTCACATTAGAACAAATAGGAAAAAGAGAAACTATATTAATATCTTCGGTTTAGGGATGAATATCATACCATTTGTAGCTCCAGTATCCTGACTTTACAGCTTTGGTTTAGGGATGAAAACAACAACTTTTCTTGAGTCTATGATGTCTTCAAAAGTCAATTCAACATAGTCATTGACAATAACCGGAACACACGGGCCCACAATAGCTTCAAAGAGTCGAGAGGCTGATGCAGTATCACCAGTCGAATGTAAACAGAACTTTGGCACAATGTTTTATCACATCATCTTCTTCATTCTCAAGTAGTTGAAAAAGCATGTCACGAATTGTTTCCCCTACAAGCAAACATGGAAAATTTAAATTCCATAAACAAATCTAAAACCCCTAAATTTGGAAAAGAATTCATGCAACCAATGCGCATAGACAATGATCAAATTTAAGTGGGCAAGACATATCAATTTTAATAAAATATAATATCCTCCAACTCTCAATTCACATGATAAAATTTTCCAATATTTCTTACGGTTTCCCAATACGAAAAATGTGTGCATAAACACGGTTGGGAGTATGAAAGCGTGAAACCCCCACCCTTCCCTCCAAAAATACTCAATTGAATACAAATAATATATCAAATACATAAATCAATAAAAAATATAAAATCCATATAACTATTACATAAATTAAATCTGAGATCCAACATCCAAAATCGAAAAAATACCTGAATCCGTGTTATGCAAAATAACACCAAGAAATCACAAAATCCAACTGACCTGAAAAGCATAATACAAACAACAAATAATCATAAAATCAAACTCGGTGAAGATCAAACCATAGAGAAATCCAACAAAAGCTAAATTCTGCAAAAAAAAAAAAATGACATCGTAAACTAACATGTTAAAATGAAAATAAAAACACAAAATACAAATAATTTTAACGAACAAAGCTGCACAAAGCAAAAGGTTAAATAATAGTTCCCTAAATCTAACATCAAAATATCTGAATCAAATATAAAAAATAAATAAATACATAAAATCTGTGAGACATTTTCTAAAAAACGCAACAAATCAGACATTAGCACCAGATCAGGCCGGAGGTTACCTGAGGGAGGACTGCGGTAGCGGAGGGCGAAGGGCGGGACCGGATCTGGGCAAAAAAGCTGCTGATGTTACACAATCCATAAGTGTGTGTGCGTGTGTGCCTGATGGTGCGATTTTGTGTGTGCGTGTGTGATTGTGTTAGAGAGAAGGGGATAAGTGTGTGCGTGTGTGTGTAACAGAGAATGAGATAAGAGAGAGCGAGATTACCTCTGGGGTGGCGGTGAAGAGGAGGAAGATGTGGAGAGGAGGAGGGGCGATGGAGGAGGAGGCGGCTGAGGAGAGGTAGCCTTACCGGACGGAGCGGATAAAGCCAATACGCGGGTGAGGGGAGGGAGAGAGTCGAGGAGCGGGAGATTGAAATATGAGAGAGGAAAGAGAAGAGGGAACTAAACATAATAATTTTTTTTGGGTCTTTTATATTTTAATCAAGTGTACTCAATTTTGGCACACTTTAAAACAGTGCCAAATTTTGGCACTGTTTTAAAGTGTGCCAGATTGTCCTTAAACCGTGCCAGAATCTGGCACTGTTTAAAACTGTGCCAGATTTTTAGTATCAGGGTGTGCCAAATTACTGTTTTTGGTGTAGTGGTTACTTACATAACTGTCGGGATTCACTCTCGAAGAGCGATAATGCGATGGCTCCCGCAGCAAGGTCCGCTCATCCGCAACAGGCTCAAACGCATCAAAGGAGTTCTCACTCCCCAAAGCAAGAGGCGCCCTGGCCCTCCACTCCACATACGCCCAGTCATCAACGGTCAACCACTCTCGGTGGACTGCAGTGATCACAAAAGAGGCTATTTATTGAAGATCGGAATGCTAGAACGATTTGCAGAGAAATCGCAGAAAGAGAGAAGGCAAAGAAGCTGTGAAAAAATGAAGGGATTCGCCCCTTTATATAGGATGCCAAGCGCCAAGCCGATCGGCACTTACCCCAGCCATACCGATCGGCACTGACTCCTTACCTTCCCGAGGTAGTCCAAAATTCTGTGCCACAGCCAAATGTGGCATTGACTCCTTACCTTCATACCATGCCGACCGACACCCCCCTTAAATTTCGTACAGAAATTCCCAAAAAATACCAGATAGCCCAGAAAAATCCTCGAAAAATTCCTAAAAATCCCAGGATGGATTTAGAACATTTTCACCAAGAAAACTTTGCATTCTCTTAAGTGGAACCCCTTTTTCCCAGTGAAGTCCTAAAAAAAACCAAGTGAATCTCCTCCCGGCAAAGCTCCGGAGGATCTCTAAGGATCGCCTGATCACTTCCCCAGAGTGTTTTTTTACAGCACCAAAATAGGTTGTTCCCCCTGTGAGGTCTCCTAGAGAAACAAAGCTTCCCCAGCTATCAGCTCCCAGCTCAGATTAAAATCATAAGGAACTTTCTCCAGCATAATCAAAATTCACTCTTAGGTCAGAATTGACCTCGATCTTGGATCGTCACCTGAGTTAGGTCAGAATTGACCTTGGTCCTCGATCGTCACCACTCTTAGGTCAGAATTGACCTCGGTCTTAGATCGTCACCTGAGTTAGGTCAGAATTGACCTCGGTCCTCGATCGTCACCACTCTTAGGTCAGAATTGACCTCGATCTTGGATCATCACCTGAGTTAGGTCATAATTGACCTCAGTCCTCGGTCGTCACCACTCTTAGGTCATAATTGACCTCAGTCTTGGATCGTCACCTGTGTTAGGTCAGAATTGACCTCGATCCTCGGTCGTCACCACTCTTAGGTCAAAATTAATCTCGGTTTGGATCGTCACCTGAGTTAGGTCAGAATTAACCTCGGTCCTCGGTTGTCACCACTCTTAGGTCAGAATTGACCTCGATCTTGGATCGTCACCTGAGTTAGGTCAGAATTGACCTCAGTCCTCGGTCGTCACCAGTCTTAGGTTAGAATTGACATCGATCTTGGATCCTCACTTGAGTTAGGTCAGAATTGACCTCGATCCTCGTTCGTCACCACTCTTAGATCAGAATTGACCTCGGTCTTGGATCGTCACCTGAGTTAGGTCAGAATTGACCTCAGTCTTTGATCGTCACCACTCTTAGGTCAGAATTGGCCTCGGTCCTCGGTCA
This sequence comes from Sambucus nigra, assembly GCA_949130495.1. Taxonomy (NCBI): domain Eukaryota; kingdom Viridiplantae; phylum Streptophyta; class Magnoliopsida; order Dipsacales; family Adoxaceae; genus Sambucus; species Sambucus nigra. The sequence continues at coordinate 629,621,118 of OX422210.1, read as the reverse complement.
TCACCACTCTTAGGTCAGAATTGACCTCGGTCTTAGATCATCACCCGAGTTAGGTTAGAATTGATCTCGGTCGTCACCACTCTTAGGTCAGAATTGACCTCGGTTATTAGATCTTCACCCTAAGACCGCAGATTTGGCTTTAACCCGGAGAATTGGTCATCCCCCAGCACCACTTCAGGTCCTCAGAATCGACCTAAACCTTTGATCGTCATTCCATCCCTAGCACACCCCTCAGGTCCTCAGAATCGACCTCGACCCTCTGAATCGGTCGTACTCCCTCAAAAGAATCATGTGGTGTCTATTCGACGGTTATCATTTGTTCCAAACTCAACCGTCGAGGGGCTCTATGGACACCCCATTCCGTTACCCCTAACTCTCCTTAGGTCCCTAATACCTCCCTTCATCACTACAAACCCAGGTCATACCCTCGAGTACTGACCTAAAAGCCATCGGGCACTCCTCGGCTCAGTTTGACCAAAAATTCAAACTCTTCATCTCAATTTAGACTTAATGAATCTTTAAAGGTCACTAAATACCCTTTTCAACGGTCCATCCCGTGCGCGATTCTGACTTACCATGCAGATGAACGATCCGTTTGCGTCCGAAACTTGACCCAGAGACCACCGGATGCTCCCGGGCTCTGTTTGACCTAATTAAACTCTTCAGCTCGATCGAGGCTGAATGAATCTTCAAAGGTCACTAAATACCCTTTCCAACGGTCTATCCCGTGAACGATTCCGACTTACCATGCAGAAGAACGATCCATTTGACTCCAAGAGGTCACTGAACGCTTCTAGGGCCCGATTGACCAAAGTCAACTCCCCAAACCGGGTACAACTCTTTGAAATGTCAAAGTACATCTCCTAACCTTTCCAACGGTCTGCCCCATCCGTGATTTGGACTTACCATGCAGATGAACGATCCGTTTGCGTCTGGACAATTCCCCATCCAATGGATCGACAAACGCTTCTGAGCCTTTTTTACCCAAAGTCAACTCCGAACCCGGGAGAAGTCTAATGGATTTTCAACGGTCTCTGAATTACCTTTCCAACGATCTGCCCCATGCGCAATTCTGACCAACGGTTTGCCCTCGGCAGTCGATTTCCCGAAAAGGCTTGAAACACACTGCCAAATGGCAGGTTCCAGACCCTGCCTATAGGCAGGTTCCGATAGGCAGGATCAGGTGTATGCCGATCGGAAGTGACCTGAGCTTATAAAAGGAGGCCTTCACCTCATTTACAAAGGGATCCCAGATTTGATAAAAATCACTGTCAGCGAATCCTAGAAACCTCTCTCGAAGGCAGCGTGATTTCAACACACAAATCCATTTTTTACTTCCACTTTTCATCATCCTTTTCATCGAACTTGGTGAATTCTCCACTCTCCATCATCATCCAAGTGCAAGGACTACTCTCCAACATTTTAGATCAAGCTTAAGGTCTCCAAGAAGGTCCATCTTTCTCAACTTTCTCTTAAATTCTCAATAACTTGTTTTATTACTTAGCACTTTCATTATCTCATCTCACACATCCTAATATACTTTTTATTTAGTATTATTGCACAACTCTTATTTTATAAATAAAATCCAAAAAACAAGAAAAAGAGGGTTTGCTCATAAATTCCAAATAGGGATTCTCATATTTTTCTCGCACTTTTCTCACAACTAAAATACTTTTTCTACACACACACACACTCACAAATAAGAGATCCCCCATTTGGATTTATGGGATAAACCCCACCCGTGGTTTTGTATGTGAACTACGTGGACTTTGATGCCTTTACAGGCTACATAGGCATCTCGGGGTAAAACCTTAGGCTCGAGTCCTATTCTCACCTTCTCTCTCATTTTTTATCTTCTCTAAACCCAATTTTCTTATATTCTACATACTTCCTCTTAGTGACGTATTACTCCACATTCGTTATCGTTCCATTATAACGATCAACGTAAGGGTTATCGCGTAAATTTTACTTTCTAATATTATTCTTATATCTTCCTACGAATGACTCGCTTTATCTCTTCCATGATACAATTCGAGGATTCCTATCTCTATTATATATATACACATGCACACATATCACGGGAAAAAATAAAGGAAAATAGCAAATATCCATGAGAGACCGAAAGGACGGAATGCGTGCCTAACACCTTCCCATTTCGCAACTAAGCCTTCGAACCCTTCTCGAATCATTTTGGTTTCGCATGCACCAGTATATCTTTGGATGCCATCCTTCGGGATGGCTTCCCCTTTTTCTTTTATCTATTTTGAGTAACATAGACTGGCGACTCCAAATCTCTCTACATTTTCCCACCTCATCTCAAATGACTCCGGTCGAAGAGCTCCCGAGAGGGATGCGCGGGACCCGAGGATCCTTTCCTCTGCGCCCCCGCCCGCGGGCGAGGATCGGGGATGGCCACACAACTTATTTTCATAAAATCCAAAAAAGACAAATAGGGCTTACTTGTAAGTTCCAAACGTCTAACTTACTCATTTTTACACAGTTTCAAACTTGAACACATTTTTTAAAAACACTAAAAAGGAGTCTTGGTTTATGAGTTGAACTCTACCCCTACGATAAATTCAAACTATGTGGACTTTGATATCCCTTGGACTACGTGGGCGTTCTGAGCCAATCCTGGGATTTGATTCCTCTATTTTCATTTTATGACTTTTAAACTATACTATATCTATTTTGTCAGTTTTGAACTCTTATATATTTGTGCCTCATCCAAAACGCACATTCGCTTCTCCATAGTGACTCATGATTTGACGAACACTCACATTATATGTTTATGATTATTTTTGGGTACACTCCTACGGATGATTTTGCTCCATCTTTTTTTTACGTGAGTCATATGATTCTCTTCCCCCATTATCACACATGTACACACACATCACTCTTTTGAGAAAAAAATAAGGAAATCAACATAGCTCATGAGAGACCAGAAGGGCTAAATTGGTACCTAATACTTTTCGATTACGTAACTTAGTCCATATACCTTAAAATCACTCGTTTTTTTTTTTGCATCAGTATGACCTTGATGTCGTTCTTTCTAGACGGATACATTCTTTTGCCTGTTTTAAGAAAAATATGTTAGCGACTGCATTCCTTCATTTTATCCCCTTTTTATGACGACCAATTTTATATTTAAGGCAACCCGTGAAGACGTCTGCGCGAGCGGCGGAAAGAGTACCTCCATATCCTCAAATTACCTACACGCGCATGGTGGGGAAGATAGGGAGACTCTTCTAAGGGGACTTTCCCTCCCATACTGATTTCGGGGCCCGCTTGCATAGGACGAATCCGACCCGGATGTCCACAATGGCGACTCCGTTGGGGATGTTCTAGAGGACTAGACTCCATTTTCGCATATGTGTTATTTCCTTGCTATTCTACTTTTCCACATGTGTACATATGCCTCCACTTGTATGTTATACTTACTCCTATGCTTTCATCTTATATATCTTATTCTTATTATAATGTTTATCTCTTCCACGCTCCTTTCACATGTTTATATCACCTCCTTGGCACATGCTTCACCTTCCATTCACTTGTACACATTCATCATGTTCCACCTTATGCTCCCTTGTATATATTCTTGATGCTCACTTACTACACACACACTCATGTATAGTCTCACTTTTACTTACACGCTTCACACACCACTTGTAGGCTATCCACGCTTTTGCTTCACTAGCACACACTCTCAGTTTTTCTCACTTGTATATATATATCTATGCTTATTAACACATCTCACACACCACTTGTAAATGATCCATGCTTAGTCTCACTAGCACACACTTCCACATTTCTTTCACTTGTATACACTCCCATGCTTTTTCACTCACACCACTCTCATGTCACTCTTTCACCTTGCACATATTTTACTCACTTGTATATTCACATGTTTCACACCCTCTTACCATGCTTTGTATAGTCTACATACTCTATATATACAGTTACTAGCTTTATTTTCCATGATTATCCCTTTTATTTCATGATATTTGTATATCCTCTCTCATAATGATAGTACTCCCTTTACTTATCATACAAAAAATCTACATAAAATACTAATCAGGACTCATGGATTTTTGCACATTACATCACCTGATCATGGCAATATTAACCAAAATTTTTCCCTGTACTAGGGGGTCACTTCGTAATGGATGTCGATCACACTCGGAGAGGTTAACCTAAGCAATATGATTCCCACCTTTCATTGGACTCGTATCTTCCTCATAAATCAAATGGTTCCCCCACATCGTATCGCTTGACCAAACTTACACAGGAGGTATATAGCGGCGAGCTCATTCACATACATCGAGTATATCAAACTCTCTGTCACACTTACTATCCCCACGCGGTAAATCATGAGGCAATCCACATACACTCAGGTATATCAAATGGATTGTCCACACATATCGATGAACGATTGCCTTTATAGGCAAGAGGTATATCGTGGCAGTCATACCAAAGGGTGGAACCATTCCACTAACCAACCAAATGCATAAACTCAATCAAAATTTTGGATCACTATACTGCCCGCATTTTCATGTTATTTCTCCCATTTTTAGAATAGGACTCTATTAGTGAGCCTAAAAACAAGTCTAACTATGTCTTGTATCTTACACCTTATATTTTCTCCATGCTTAGGTCTTGTGTTTTCTTGCATTTAGGCAAACATGATATAAGTGGAACCCAATAATAATAACCATGTTGAGGATTTCTCGTTTCCCCTCTTTTCAAAAATGAAAATACCAAAAACATATCTAACCTTTTTCAAAAGAAAATAGAAAACATATTCACTTTTCCTTCGAAAATAAACCTAAATCATTTTTCCCTCTCAGGTTGATCGCATACCCATATTTTGGCATAGCTCCCAATTGGCTTCGGTCATCTGTTAACCCACCCCTAAGCTCTACTACCTCCTTTCCTACTTCCACTGAATTTGAAATCTACCTCCACAAGTTATTCATGGAGAACATAGACCAAGCACTGAATGTTCAACCGAATTTTATGATCATCCTAGCTTAGCAAATTAACAAGACTGATAGCCCAGATTTTGACCCCTCCACCCAAATTGTGCTTGTTAAAATGCCCAATATATCCACAATCTCACCCAAACCCATCAAAGTCTACCCATCCTTTCTCTTACATCCCATAAATTTCACTGATCAAGTTGTCACTCCTCACGTGAACATGCATTCTCGTCCACATTAGATGAAATGGGGGAGGCATGGAAGTACCCGTAGTTCTAGATCAACTCCGAAGGTTTAGGCTAAAATTTCCCACAAAGATGACTATCAAGTATGAAATCTCCAACAACCTATTTATGAAAGCTCCAATATGGGCTCGAGAATCAGATGCATGGGTGGTGCTCATAAAAGAAATATGTTTAGATGACATCGTACAGACCATGTTAGATATGTTTCGCCAGAATGGGGAAATATGCAACATCCCCGAGTTTCTCACAACCTTGAAACTTTAGGGGCATGTGGTCCCTTCACTCCTTCACTTCCCCGTCGAGTGAATCACTTGTATAACGAGGCTGCCGAGGTTGTTGAATAAATTTACTACTCTTGGAAGAAGGATATAATCGCTACTGGATGCAAGGGATGACTTCAGTAGCTTAGATGACGAATCAAACCCTGAAAAAGCTAGTTTAGTTACTACTTTGTGTGGAATGATCTTTTTCGAAAAATTATTTGGAAAAGTCAATAAAGTATCTATTCAACCTGAAGTATATTAATCCAACGGGTTCGTATTTTTCCCCGCCTATATTAACCACATGACTAGGTCCAGGGCGATATTACAAAGATCCAATTCCCCATTCAGCTGGAATAGATAAAGGAAAGGGAATTGTTGAGGAGCTCCAAATTTCATAAGTGACCATTCAAGAAAGTAAGGTTCTCGATCAGCTTAAGAAAACCCAGGCCAACATTATCTTGTTCGAACTCTTCATGTCCTCCCAACTACACCAAAATTCTCTGATAAAGCTCCTCACAGGACCCACAGTTCTTTCCTCTACCACTCCTAAAGAAGCAGTAAATATGGTTATATACCTTATCTTTACCAAACTCCTAAATCCCAAAGATTGGACCTGATCACAATTATGCTATCAACATGTTTGTCGAAGTTTCGGGGAAGACAGTGCTATTAGCACTTTTAGATAATGGATATGGTCTCAATGTCTGTCCACTAAGAACTTTCAACTTCCAGGAATTAAAGTTCAATGATCTCACTCTCACATGCACCATTATGTGTGCCTATGACAACACCCATTAGTTAGTAATGGGTTCTATAAAACTTACAATAGGGGCTGGCCCTATCTACCCTTTGACAATGTTCTGAGTCAGTAATATACCTACCTATTTCAATCTACTGCTTGGCCTTCCATGGCTTCACAGCATCTGAGGAGTATCTTCCTCTCTCCATTTAAAACTGAAATTCTTCACTAATGGTCAAGTTATCACCATCCTAGGAGACAGTGACAGTCCAAATGGTGCTAGCACTAGCAAATCAGTATTGGAAATTCAAAATGAGACTAATGACATTTTCATCTCCAGTTTCAAAATCGATCCACTTCCTATCCTAGTGGGGGATAATTTCAAAGACCAAGTATGTTCTGAACACAGTCCTCATGGAATCGTCAACATAATTCATATGTTCAAGAATATGCACTCCATGATTGGAGTGAGGCTAGGACGACACCAACAAGGAATCCTTAAGCCAATAGTCCTACAATAAGCCTTTCCCTATGCATCCTGAGCTACCATTCCTCACCAACCGAACTCAAAGCACTCTGTTGATCGTGTCAAAAAATAAACCTGCAAGACAAGATGAGCATATTAGGAGATTCCTTGAATGGGAGGTTTATCAAAGAATGCGAGGACTTCCCCTTTTGCGAATTCTCTGAACCATGTATGACACCACTGACAAGAAGATGAAGTCAGCGATGAAGATTTTTTTCCAAGATGACAAAACTTGGGAGGATGAATAGAAGCATGAGGTGGAACCTCTGACTGAAAAGACCATAAAAACATTGAATAATCTAAGGGCAGTGAAACCAATGAGTCATTCAACCTACATATATTAAGGCTATGTCTCTGCATGATTCGCTAAGAATTTACGCCGTCTGACCCATCCATAAAGATTGCCACTACTAAATCACCTTTTCTTAATTGGCATGTCATTTCTATCCATCTTGCTCAAGCTCATCTAAACCCTATTATCCAACCTCTTCAAGATATACCCGAACTTTTTATCGTTTCTTCTATTTTTGATATCACGATAAACAAGGCCTATTTTGATGATAAACGAGGATTTTGAGTATTTTTTTGTGCCTTATTTTTAATTGCATTGTATTTAATAAAACTTCTTGTGCTGATTTATTAAATGAATGATTCTTAACTGATCTCAATAAGGAAAATAATAAACAACATAACCGCGTTCAAACTAATGATGATAAAACTATTTTTATTTATCTCGATTCTATTTGCCATTTGCGTGAGATTAGGATAGGGTCCATCCTCAATGAACATGAGTGGGTGCAATTTGAAGAGCTTCTGAAAGATCTTGTGGCATGGTCCTATGACGACATGCCCAACATTGATCGAGAGATATCTCAGCACGAGATTCTCACATTCCTAGAGACCTAACCCGTCAAGAAGAAACGGAGGAAGCTCTGAACAGAATGGTTCCTTAAAGTAAAAAAAGTAGTCAAACAATTTAACGTAGGCATAATCTGCATTGTCGAATACCCTACATATCTTGCAAACATCCTCCGTGTGTCGAAATCAGGAAGGAAACTCCCCATGTGCGTCGACTATCGGCAGGGATTCCATTGATTGTGTTATTTGCAGTGTTTGGCAGGGATAAAAATGTGACTTACTTAGGCTCTGAAAATAATACTTGGAGTTTGTATTAATTCCATACCACTGACATTTAAATTCAATCTAAAGTTTGTTCTACTCCTAAATTGGTTTTTTTCTATGATCTCACTTGTGCTAATACGATTATTTTGATTATGTTCTACACACCGTAATGGAAATTGTAGCTAAAATCACTATCGAGAAGTTGAAGAAAAATGAAACCTTTGTGGAAAAATAAGGGAATGTATATAGTTTTCTTTGGTATGAAAACTTAGTGAATCATAATATTATACATAGAGAATGTATTAGACTTACTAAAATTATATATTCTATTTTATATGAGTTTGGCAGTGGTAGTAAATCATTCTAGTTTCTCGAGAATGAAGGTTTCGATGACATGAAAACTTTGATAGAAAAAAGGTGATTAAAGACTTAGAAGTGTACTCATTTAATAAGCTTCAATGCAAATGCTTTATATTTACTATTTTTTTAAAACTTTTGAACCTGCTAACTTGCTTATCTTTTTGGCAGGACAATGTGTTTGTAATGTCGAATAAGAAATCAAAATATCCAGTACTTCAAGTAGATTAAAGGTAAATATCTTCATGTTTCATCCTTACTATATCAAAGTTCTGTTGTCAATTTTATTTAGTATATATGACACATGGGGTTATCATTTTGCATTTCTCTAGTCTTATTTCAGACTTGGTGGTGGTTATAGTTTTTATTGCCATTGGTGGAATCATCTTTTCCTATCTGGGACAACCGATTTGTATCATTAGACGTGGTTGCATTATTTAGCATCTTCTACACTCCATAGTTATTCTTCTCTTGATCTTCGTTTATATTCAGAGAGAATTGTTTTATGGAATCTGTAAGTTTCAAATTGTAGATCAATGTTTCCTTATCACTATTTTTGGCAGGTTATTGTTGGCTATCCGCTTGCGGGTTCTCTTATTGGATTTGGTGGTTTGAAATTCATCAGTGAAATGGTGCAATCATGTTGATTAAGTAATTCAAGATCGAACAATCCAAAATTTGGAATTCTAAAATTTTCATTTTTTTGCTATTATCCAATCGTGTTAAAGTCTTTCTACTTCGTCTAGATGTGCTTACCATTATAGCTACTTGCGTATCCATGTAATGATTATAGGGCTATATTAACTTTCATCCTGTGTTTTTTTATAACCCAACTTTTTTATAAGCTAGAGATATATTCCCCAAAGCATTGGTAAATCTATTTAAGTGTCACTTTGAGGGCCTTGAATTGCATTATGTGAGCTTTAGCGATGCTTTTTTGAGTGTATCTCAAATTATTATATAAGTGAAGGTGTAATACGGAATCTCAAATAACAGTGAGGGTGAAAGTAAAAAAACCACCCAATATTCTAACTCTTCTACTCAAAGCTTAGTTTGCTAATTTATGTTTGCCTTTTGTAGATTGTATCGGAGATCCGAAAGATGGCGAAATATGTAGGATTTATTCAAGTTGACACACCAGTTCTACAGGTTTGTAAATTTCATTATGTTCATGTTTGATTGATTCATCTTGTGGTTATAGTTTTTTTATTGAAGGAGATAGAAAGATTAGAAAACATACATGTTTAATAAAAAAAATCATTTACCTTTAGGCAATCAAAAATGCTAATAATTATAACGTAAACTATAATAGGCCTTTATTATTGAAATCATCAAAGGTCTATCTTTTGTTGTGTAAATCCAACATTATTGTTGGTTCATTACCAATACATAAAATAAAAGTTGTCGACTTTATTGAAGTTTATATTTTAATACCATTATTCCTAAGATGCATATTGTAGAATGATTTGAGAATATGACGATAATTTATAAAATTCAAGACATAGGCTTAAAACACATTGTTAAAAGATGAAAACCTAAATCAGCCCCTAAAAGGCTCGGTAAGAGGAACGAAAATCTCGTACGAGACCAATGTAAATAGCAGGAAATGAGCGCATAGTCACAGGACTCCCGGTTTGAGAATACGATGATAATTTGAAAATATCTAGATTAGGTTTAAAAACATGACGTTAGACGGTGAAAACTCAAATCAGTCCCCAAACGGCCCCGTAAGAGGCACGAACACCTTGTACGAGATCAATGTAACTCGTAGGAACTGAATGCATTGTGTCGGGACTCCAGGTTTGAGAATACGACGATAATTTGAAAATATCTAGACTTAGTCTTAAAAATATGCTGTTAGGTGGTGACAACCCAAACCAAACCCCAAACGGTCCCGTAACAGGCACTAACACCTTGCATGAGACCTATGTAACTCGTAAAAACTAACCGCGTAGTCACAAAACTCTCAATTTGAGAATACGAAGATAATTTGAAAATATTTAGACTTAGGCTTAAAAACATGTCGTTAAAGAGTGAAAATCCAAATCAGCCCCCAAACGGGCCCGTAAGAGGCACGGACACCTTACGCAGGACCAATGTAAATTGTAGGAACTATACCCATAGTCATGAGACTCACGACTTTGGAATATGATCATAATTTAACAATATCTAGACTTTAGCTTAAAAATAAGCCATTAGAGGATAAAAACCTTAACCAACCTCCAAACAGTCCCGTAAGAGGCACAAACACCTCGCACGACACTAATGTAACTCACAGGAACTGACCTCATAGTCACGGGACTCTCGTTTGGATAATATGACGATAATTTGAAAATATATAGATTATACTTAAAAATATGTCGTTAGAGGGTGAAAACCCAAGCTAGTCTCTAAACGGCCTTGTAAGTGGCATGAACACCTCGCACGGATCAATGTAGCTTGTAGAAACTGACCGTTTAGTCACATGACTCTCGGTTTGAGAATATGACGATAGTTTAAAAGTATACAAATTAGACATAAAAACATACCGTTAGAGGGTTAAAACCTAAATCAACCCCTTAACGGCCCCGTAAAAGACACAAATACCTCGAGAGGGACTAATGTAGCTCATAGGAACTCATCATGTAGTCACGGGACTCTTGGTTTGAGAATATGATGACAATTTGAAAATATCTAGACTTAGGTTTAAAAACATGCCATTAGAGAATGAAAGCTCAAATCAACCCCCAAATGGCCCTATAAGAGGCACGAACACCTCACATGAGACTAATGTAACTCATAGGAACTGACCGCGTAGTCATAAAACTCTCGATTTGAGAATATGATGATAATTTGAAAACATCTAAATTAGGCTTAAAAATATACCGTTAGAGGATGAAAACCCAAAGCAACTCTCAAACGGTCCCGTAAGATGCACGAACTCCTCGCACAGCATCGATGTAACTTGTAGGGACTGACCGCATAGTTGCGGAATTTTTCGTTTGAGAACATGATGATACTTAAAAAATATATAGACTTTGACTTAAAAACATGCCGTTAAAGGGTGAAAATCTAAACTAGTCCCCAAAGGACCCCGTAAGATGCACTTACACCTCGCGCAGGACTAATGAATCTCGTATGAACTGACCACGTAGTCACGACATTTTCGATTTGAGAATATAATGATAATTATAGCTCATATATGCAATTTTTCAATATCTAGATTAGGCTTAAAAACATGCCATTATAGGGTGAAAATCGAAAATAATCCTCAAATGGCCCCGTAAGAGGCATGAACACCTCGCACGACACTAATGTAACTCGTAAGAACTGGCCGTTTAGTCACAGGACTCCCAATTTGAGAATACTACGATAATTTAAAAATTAGACTTTAGCCTAAAAACATTCCGTTAGAGGGTGAAAATCCAAATCAACCCCCAAAGGCCCCGTAAGAGGCACTGGCGAGGTGGGACTAATGTAACTCGTAAGAACTGACCACGTAGTCACGAGACTTTCGATTCGAGAGCATGTTGATAATTACAACTCATATATGCAATTTTTCAGCTTGAATACGATTCCTTTAAAATTTCTTAGTTACTGATATCATTTCTTTTTTATATCCTTTTTTTTAGGGATAACATTTTATCCTTAGATTTTATCTAAATGGAATACACGAATAAGTCAATGGTTATTATCATTAATATTCAGGATTTTACTTTTTATGTGTTACTGTCGTGCCGACTTTTGTAATTTTATTGCAACTTTTATAGTCGTGCACCTTTTGTAATTTTATTGTTATATTTAATGGTCGTCAAGGCTTTACATTACGCAAGTTTTATATTATAAGGTTTTAGAATGACTAGAAGACAACGAAAATTATGCCTAAATATTTTTTGGTTTGTGAACTATTAAGACTAGTAAAATTTTGAAGTTTGTATATACGTTAGTTTATCAACAACATGCGAGATTATCAATTTGTGAATTTTCTTGATTTGTCTTGCAAATAATGAATATTTTTCCTACCAGATTTTCAGATTTGTTTTTAAATAATATTTTTTTTTTATTATTAATTGAAAAATCTAGCACGGTTTATAACCGTGCCAAAAGAGTGCTAGAAAATAATAATCTAGCACAGTTTAAAATCGTGTCAAACGCTTGTCAGATTTAATATCCGGCATGGTTTAAATGTGTGCCAAACGCATGCCAGATTAAACAATCTGGCATTATTTAAAGTCGTGCCAAAAAATTTGGCACCCCTAGTTCTAGCACAGTTTTAAACCATGCCAGATTGGGCTTGGCACTATTTTAACGCGTGTCAGATTGTTATTTTTGGTGTACTGCATGGGAAACTTTCTTCTACACAGTCAGGCCATTTGGACTTAATAATGTTGTGGCTACCTACCGAAGGGCTTCCACAACCATAATGCATGACCTCATCTATAAATAAGTCGAGCTTTATGTCATTGACATGATCATCAAGTCCAAGACCTGAGAAGGTCATATTCCCGCCCTAAGAAAATTCTTTGAGCGACGGTAACAGTACCAAATGGGACTCAACCCACAGAAATGTGTCTTCTGCATCGCTAAAGGAAAACTCCTTAGATTCGTGGCCAGTGATAAAGGGATTGAAGAAGATCACTCTAAACAAAAATCCATACCCGAGATGCCACCACCTCAGGTGGAGAAAGAAGTATGAGGATGCTTAGGTAAGCTGCAATATATCAGTTGGTTTATCAACCAGCTGACCTCCATTTGTGAATCCATTTTTAAACTTCTCCGAAAGGACACAAACAAGATTTGGAATGAGGTGTGCCAAGAATCCTTTGATCAGATCAAACGATATCTCACTCGACCTTCGGTGCTTATGACTCTACAGTTAGGTCTCCCCCTCATTCTGTACTTGGATGTCACCCATACTACAACAGGGTATTTGTCGGCCCTATACATTAAGGAATATCGAGGGGAGAGAGAAATTTACTGTGCTAGTTGAAAGTTAGTTGGGTACGAAGTCAACTACACTGCCTTGGAGAAGGCATACATCGCCCTGGTCTGGGTCACGCAAAAACTACGGCATTACATGTTTGCATTCCCCATCAGACTAGTATCCCAAATGGATCCTATAAAATACTTTCTAGAGAAACCCACTCTGTCAAGATGAATGCTCGTTGGCTTATGTTGCCAATCGAGTTCGATATTATGTATGTCATGCAGAAAGCTAAGAGGGGAGGGCCATCTCCAATTATCTTGGCGACCATCTCGTGTAAGGAACCAAAGTTTGGGTCTCAAATTTCCAGATAAAAGAATCCTCTGTGCCTCTCAAAAGGAAATCAGGTGGTAGATTTTCTTCGACGGAGATGCCAAAAAGATATTAGGATACTCTTGATCACTTCCGGTTAAATCTCACAGCTCCATTGCCATTACATTGGACTTCCCTTGCATCAACAAAATGAAAGAATATGAGGCACGCGCCGTAGGAGTCAGGATAGTCCTCCAGAAAGAAATCAAGCACATGGACATCTATGGAGACTCTGCCCTCATTATCGAGCAAATCCTCGAGAAATGGAAAGTCATAAATAAGAAACTCCTACCCTTCCATGCCTATCTAGAAGAGTTTGCCTCCCAATTCAAATATGTCACCTTCCATTACCTCCCTCACTAGAAGCTCCTACCTGACGCACTAGCAACATTGGCCTCCAAACTCAACCTGCCTGAGGGAAAATAATAGCCCCCTTTCTGGTTCAGAAACAAGCTGCACCCACCCATTGTTACTACATCGAGCTATCTATCGAAGAATATCCAAACAGGAAAGGGTTATGCTACTATGACATTTTTCTCCTTCCCAAAAATGGAAGGTATCCCCAACATGAAGAAAAGAAAGGTCGTGCGACCCTTCGTAAACTAATTTCCCATTACATTATCTGAGATAAAGCGCTTATTAAAAAAAACTTTAATGGAACCCGTTTGCATTGCATAGAAAGGGATGGAATTGAATAAATGATGCAGAAAATCCATAGTGGGGAATGAGATCCCCACATGAATGGTTACATGCTTGCTAAGAAAATCGTCCATCAAGGGTACTATTGGACCACCATGATCTAAGATTGCACCGTCTATATTCAAAGATGCCTCAAATGCCAATTGTCTGATAACTTTCATCATTTTCCTCCCCGAGAATTGTAGGACCTTCTTTACCCGGGGCATAATGGGAAGGTCACTCCCAAAGCTTCAAACGAGAATGAATTCATCCTAGTTATTGATTACTTCACAAAATGAGTCAAAGCCGAGTCATAAGCCATAATGAATGCGAAGAAAGTGGTCAAGTTCATCATAAATAATATCATTTGCGACTAAGAGGTTCCCTATGATTTGGTATCATACAATGGACCTCATTTTGAGGCGGAGGCACAAATACAGTCGACAAGTATGGAATTCAGAGTCATAAGTCTTCTCCCTATTGAACCCAAACCAATGGCGCTGTCAAAAATGCCAACAAGAGGGTCAAAACCAGCATCATCAAGATGACTGAAATCTGTAGAGATTGGGCCGATCGGATCCCGTATGCCCTCTGAGGATACTGTACTTATATCAGGACACCTAATGGGGTTACCCCTTATTCTCTGGCATACGATATGGAGGTGGTTCTGCACATCAAACTAGAAGTGACTTCTCTACGTGTTATGCTCGAAAGTAAGGTCAATGAGGAAGACGGGAATCATAGTCGCTATGCACCATATACAAGGGTACCACGGCAAATTGCGCAATCATTCAACAGGAAAGTAAAGGACCACGGTGTCCAAGAAGGAGATATTGACCTCAAAAAAATTATAAGACCTACTTAGGATCTAAGAGTAAAGGTCTAACCTAATTGGAGTGGCCCTTACATTGTGAAGAAAATATAGTGAGTTGGTGTTGCTATGCTTACAAATCTCGATCGAGAAGAAATGGCACGCCAGTCAACTTTGACCGTCTCAAAAAAATCTTTCCTTAATTCAAACTTTCGTTATGCTACGTCTCTTCTCAGCCCCCTTTTATTCTTAAAAAATCTCTTAATTTACCATACTCAGAACTATGTGGGACCTGATCCTCTTAAAACACCCTTTTTTACTGAAGCTAAGAAATTTTCTTAACCCACAGAGGCACGTAGGCAGCCCATAAAACACAAAAGGGCGTTGTCGTTTCATTCTCAAAAAATGCTATTTTTTCTTCCCCCAGTAATTGACGTCCCTCTCATCATTTAAATGAACAAAGTATTATGTATATCTTGGTGATTAGTATAGGTAGTTCAAATACAAAATTCATCAAAAGACACAAAAAAGCCAAAATCATTTTTTTATATAATCAAGAATATGGTTTTACATGAAGTATCGGCGATGGGAGTCAAGCAAACCACTCCCTTCCTATCACTCATACAACCTACAAATTCCCTACCATTAAACAAACTTTACAAAAAAGTCTGAATATATAACAAACACCTATATAAAAGCCAACACACCTACCCAAACACAAATTACCTATAAACATAAGACAAGCTTCTCAAAACCTTGTTCACAACTACCATATGGTCCCGACTCATCATCATTACCTTCCCCTGGAGGCCCCTAGATATCCCACACCAGATTATTACTCCGGATTCTTCCCATGAGATGGTGGGCTTAATGAGACTTGATGAAATCACAACACCTTTTTCCAAGTTGTATAATATAATAAGACTTCTTTATCCAGTCTTCTCCACTAAAATCTTCTCAACTACCCGTTTCCACAACCAATTTAAATAATCTCCGTATACAAACCTAGCCTCTCCAATGGATTATGACGGATGGGTAGATGATCGATAGTGCTGCCATAAGGGCCCCACTATCATCCTTAGGGACTCAATTAAGTCCTCCACCAGAAAAAAATTGGTTATGTGGGTAGGCACCCATCCTACTTGGCACAGAAACTGCCCAGGAAAGTAGAAGGAAGTCTAGTGAAGACCAACTAATTGCACATACCGGTATTCCCCCAACTGTAAAATGGGTTACAAGTCCCCTACCACAGTATAGACTAATGAAGGCATCAGGTCTTGTCCCCCATAAGCCAGTTAACCCAATTCTCCGTCAAAGGTCCTAATAAGAAAATTAGGAACGTTCGACAAAGGCTCAGGAGGGGCTGCCAGATGCAGTCTCTCAGAATGCCACATAAACAGCGTGACGGGGCTCCCCCACAGAAAGTCAGCCTAACCTTCATTCTAGGTACCCAATCAGTTAAAAGTCTCCTCTACTACCATCATCGCAGAACTAAAGTGGTTGGATAAAACACCTCTATCGTGGCCACTTGAGGATCAACCATTAAATAGCCCATCATCAATAAAAGCCCGGCAGTCAAACCTAGGGCTACAACTCTAACAAATCCCTTGTTAGTAAAATCCCTATGGCACACTGAATTCATGACTACCGGGAGTATAATATTTCCTCTATGAAACAGTAATCAAATAGTTGTGGCGGAGATATGAAATGACTCCGCCAAAAACACCCGAAGAGAATGGGATAAATCATCCATAACTGTAGCTACACTAAGGCTGATACCCAACATCGTGGAGAACTGATAATAGGTTGGACATCCCTCGTCAAAGCTAAATCGAAAAACATGGTTTTTAGGGTACCAAAACTATACTTCTGCTTCTAGAAGGTTATAGTGTATGGGATTATTACGTCACATAGAGACTTGGCACAAACCAAAGGCTTCACATTTGACATTATAAAGGCACATAGACTTTAAACCCTCAAGGTATTAGAAAAGGTCTCAGACACCGGAAGAGCCATTTGCGAAGAAAAGAAAAAATCTACAAAGAAAAGAAAGTGGAATGTGGAGATGAAAACACCTCCAAAGCCCCTTTTTATACTAAAAAATTCGACAAGAAAACAAGTCATTCAAAACGTCAACGGTTTCCCTACTCTCAAAGTACCCTAAGCATGCAGAAATTGCAATCAAAGCTAAGGGGGTGATTTGGACTTAACGCTTATGTCGATAGGCCGACAAAGGGGTATTCCGATCGACAACTCCCCTTTTTCAAGAAATTCCTTATTTCCTTTTTACACATATCAATTCCAAAATAAACATTTGCTTCGAAAAATCAATCTTCAAGTTGTTACTTTTTGAAAAATTCTTATTTTCTCCACTGTACATAATCCCTTAAATAAACATTTTCATTGTACTTCAAGCCCCTTTTCATTCTTTTCAAAATAATAAAAAATCTCGACAGCATATTAAAGAGCATATAGAATAAGTCATTAAACCACAATAATAGTAAAAAGAAAATGGATTTCTTATATATATATATATATATATATATATATATATATATATATATAGAGAGAGAGAGAGAGAGAGAGAGAGTGAGGTCCCCCAGTTTGAGGACACTGAATAAGGTCCATTTTTTTAAAATAGTAAAAAAAATATTTTGGAGCTCATTTTTTTCTATGATTTTTAAACATTTCAGTATGACTATAAAAAAATATATTCAAAATGAATTTTTTTACTATTTTAAAAAATCGGTCAAACTTTGTCAGTTTTTAACAGCTTAAAAACTGACACAGTTAGACCAATTTTTTTAAAATAGCAAAAAAAACTCATTTGAGCTGATTATTTTTTTATGGTCCTAATGAAATGTTTAAAAGCCATAGAAAAAAAACCATCTCCAATTTTTTTTTTACTATTTTAAAAAAATGGACCTCATTCAAGGTCCTCAAATTGAGACCTCACTTGATCCTTTCCCTATATATATATGTGTGTGTGTGAGTGTGTGTGTGGAATCCTTACATTTCTTGTAGGTATAATCAAAAAAAGAAAGAAAGAAAAAATGCAACGGGATGCAAACCTGAGTCCCTCAAAATCTCCCAACCCCTATTTTCAACCACCACAGTGAACACGTTTTCCTAGTGACAGCGGTGTAAACTCCATTCCTAGAATCGAAACTCTCATCAGACATGACCGGTGGCACTAAGTAGGCATTGGATGACTTTCTCACTCAGGCAGACGTCAACACCATTCAATCCTTGATATCCCTTAGCCAAGTGGTCGATACACAAACAATCTGTAAGGAAAATGGAACAAAATAACCAAAATTGAGCAAGTCATTAGAGAAAAATAAGGCAAAGGACAAGGAATAAAATGGAAAGAAATAATTATACCTCACTTTAAACTGCATCCTCAGAAAGACCCACCAACCCTTCCACCATCGCATGAGGGTGTGAGGCACGACATCATGTCCTTACTACTCAACTGAAGATGATAAGAGGGAGTGGAGATACAAAGAAGCAGAACCTCCCTCATTGTCCTAGTCGCTCCTCATCTATCGGACAATGTCGCTAGTACATTGGTAACTCTTCCTGATCCAATAGTAAGTGGAGGCATATTCTCCACGTCATATATGCATGACGACATCAACCAGTTGGTCGCAAAGTCCAGATAGTCATAGCCAACCGACATATCAGTATAATATATATTAGGCTTTCCCTCCATTGTTATCGCTCTTGCCACATCAGTCATCTCCTTCACCCGCCTCACATACTCCGGGGTGTTGATAGAAGTACCTGTACCTCTCCCTCCATGATCTATCGCACCACTCCCTCGCCAAGGTACCAGACATACCCAAACTCGTGCATTAATAACTGACTCATCAACGCGTGCATGCCCACAGTCCTTGAGGCCCTCGAACATAGACTCCAAGGGTGGAAGGTGACCTGATTCCCCAGCAAAGAGGTAGCAATCAACCCCAACGCAAAAGATTCTAAAAACTCAGAAAGATATAAGGATCAAAAGCCAAACCTGGTTGATCGGAAGGATGTTCAACGCTACCCACGCATCCTTTAAAGAGTGAGATTGGTTTTGAATGCCTCTTCGAATTACTCCACCTATACATCCTACAAAAGTCTTCCAAATCACTCCCCTTTAAGGACACCAATCCCATGTTGTTCCCTATTACCTTATAAAACCACATCTGCAAAAGGCAACACCAAGAATTAGAAGAGAAAGCAAAACAACAACAAGAAAATAAAGTGAGAATTAAACTCAAAGATTACCTCCAAGAGATACCTCGGTCATGTAAACATCTGTTGGCTACTCTGACTAAAGGAATCTAAAGAAGCATAAAGGGATGCCAAGGTAAAGCTCCCCCAATCATACAGATGGATGTCCGAGATTATCCTCAAAAATAAAAAAAAATGAATGGCATCGCCACCACGTATTCCCCTAGCAAAAGAAGAATAAATAAGCGGGCTACCTGTCTCACCCATCGCCCATCCATTTTGTCAATCTTACTAAGCAATAGAGTCTCAATAAGCACAGATATACGAATAAAATCCCCTACAATGATTCTTCCTATGTCCTCCAAAGAGCCCCGCACCACCGCCTCTGTAACTCGCAGAGTCCAATCCACCATGATCTACTGACCAACAAAGTTTAGCTTCGCAAACTACTAAACACACAAGGGAGTAAATGTCATCTCTCTAATCCCCAGGTGAAATGTGTGGGTCGTAGTATCCCACCATCTCTCTCCCAGTGCACATAACACCGCCGTAGAATGTGGCATCTCATCGAATGCACCCGCCGAGGTTCTTAACTCAATAGACGCCACCATACACTATATAGTGTCAGGAAGAAGGTTCTAAATTTCCTTCATCCCAATCATCCCCTAGGACCGAATGATCTAAGAGGCTAGGTCAAACCGTGAGAAGTCAAGAAGACCCTTAATTATCCCCAAAATAAGAAGGAAAAAAAGGTGGGAAACCCAAAAACAAATAATCACATAGCCATTAGGGTTCTTCACTATCATCGAACGATGATGTGCAGGCTCACGCAACAATATCCTCTCCCCTGTCACCGACTCAAAATTACCACATATATTCTTACTACCCAAAGCTAGCTGCATCGCAGCCCACCATTCCAAATCTTCACAATCGTCGACACACATCCATCCGTTGTTGTTATTACCAAAAGTACCCGCCATTGAGATATTGCGAAGAAAATGGACTAAAAAATGAAATTTAGAGAGAGAAAGAAAAAGATTAAATCACTTGAAGGTGTGAAAAAAATGAAGAAGGTTTCCCCTATTTTATACAAGTCAAAGGATAATGCCTATTGACAGTTCCCTGGTCCTGACAATATCCTTTCCCTTTCCCTAAAAAGCCTAGGAGTTCGTGCCTTATGACGACAAGCACCTCCCCAGAACTGCCTATTGGCAATACCCTCAAAATTTCATCACAAAATTGCCTAAAAAATCCAAAAAATGCATGAAAAATTCACAAAAAATCCCCGCAAAGTCAAGAATGTCTTCGAGAAAAACTCATGGAGAAGCACCAAACCAGTTACAAAGTCTCATAAATCCTCGGCAGGATCATCAATACTCAATATCATTAATTAACATACTGCCCAACGGAACCAAGAATCCAAGGTGAGCATGTACCAAATTACTCTACACTTTTCCCAGAGGAGCCATAATTCGGAAACGTTCCAGTAAACAACACCTTTAGGTCCTCAGAATCGACCTTTATCCTCTGAATCAATCACTTTAACCTTAGGCCCTTAGAGTACACCTTGAGGTCCACCTTGACCCTCTGAATCAGTGACTTTAATATTAGGCTCACAGTATCAACCTCGACTCGCATAACTGGTCATCTCAATCCTTAGGTCCGTAGAATCGATCTCGACCCACAGAATTGGTCATCTCAATCCTTAGGTCCACAGAGTCAACCATGAACCGCTGAATTGTTCATATCAATCCTTATGTCCGTAGAATAGACTTGACCCACTAAATTGTTCATCTCAATCCTTCAGTCTACGATATCTACCTCGACTCGTAAAATTGGTCATCTTAATCCTTATGTTCGCAGAATCGATCTCAACTCACTAAATTGGACATCTCAATCCTTAAGTTCCCATAATCGACCTCGACCCATAGAATTGATTGTAGATACCACATTCTACGACCCCTTGAGACTCTCTTTTGGTCCCTAGCACTTACTCCTTTACCATAAACCCTAGGTCATACTTTGAAAAGTGCGACGGTGTGATAATTGATTAAATTCGCAAATATCCAATTAAATCGTATTTAATTGGAGTCTACTTTTAAATCAAATAAATTCAGCCTTGAAACATGCATTTAAATCAACCCATCAAATATAAAGCATGCGACATAATAAATATGTTGAGAAACAGATTTCAGGAAAAAAAATCTTTCGGGCAAAACCTTTATTTCAGTATGAATTCATAAATCACAACTTATAATTACATAGAGAAATATGCAATGGATCAACACGCAACCAACCCATAAAGACACACAGTCTTGAACTCAGCAAGAGAATACACGCAACACCCTCCAAGGACTCACAGCCCAATCTTCAGTAAAGAATCTTCACGCAGCAAGATCCTCAATGACACGCAACCATATATTATAGAGATGCACTCCACGAAAGATGAACAAAAGAAACAAAGTGTTCTTGGGTTCCAAAAGATTCACAAAAGTATATGAGAATTTTATGTGAATCAAAACATGAGTTTTGTGACTCAAAAATATGAAGAATTGAGGTGATAGAACTCTCAAAAATGTCTTTCCAAGTCTTATGAAATAACTCCCCCGAAGTTGGCTTTTATAAGGAAACCAAAAAGAGTTTTAAAAATCTGGAACTCTTGACAGCGTCAGGTACCCCGAAACGGTTCGGGTGTACTGAGAATCGGTTTGCCCCCGAATCGGTTTGGCCTTCGATTCGCAAAACTTCGCTAGTTTTGGACTTAAAAAATGCAGCATTCTCCATAAGGTTTTTCTCTATTTTCCAAGGGCCATAACTTCTTCACCGTAGCTCAGATTGAGGTGTCGTTTCTTCCAGTATCTTCGTGGCGACGATCTATTCAACTTTCCAGTTTACCGAACCTATGGACGGTGGCTATAAAATTACCAAAGTTCCCTTAAACCTTGCTATTTTGCCTTCTTTCACTGTTTTGACTTCTCTTGCGTACCACTTGCATAAAGTCCCTAAAATCATGGAACGTGAAGTCGTTGAGGCAGATATGGGACACATGATGGAGATAATGAATGCTTGATTCCCAAAATTCAGATTGAGGCCGTCATGTGAGATCGTGAAGTGACGTGCCAAATGTAGCGGCGTATGACATACACATGTAACATGTTGGACATGAGAAAAATGTCCTTACAAATCTCTCCCTATGTCTATGACGGTACATACATAAAAATATCCGAATTATCAAATAACAAATTGCCTATACAAATCTACTCTTCAATGAACCCAAAACTAGAAGATACAAATGAATAAGTCTTCGTCGTTTGTTCTTAAAAACTCTCAGAGCTTTTCTCATCAGGGTGTTCAATTCAGTGATCATCAATGTAGTACCTACACACATGAGATAAAGAAAATACCAAGTGATGTATTGAGTTTGAAATGAGATAAACATAGATACCAATTTATGATGAAGGCATAAATCAAATATAAAAAACTCCCCCAAAACTCAAACTCCCCCATAAAATGATAATTCTTTCTCCCCCTTTTTATTATGTCCCCAAATAGACAAATGAGAAGAATAAATCAAACAAGAAAAGTCAGGGTGTCACGGTATTCAAAACATAGGTATCAATCAGATGGCAAATGCGCTCTTGCAAAGAGATACTTAAAAAAAATTCACAAACTATTTTTTATTTTTTAAAATTTTCATACAAAAATAAGATACAATATGTAAAATATGTAAACCATGATACAAAAGTCACATCATGGATTTAAACTCAAACAACCAAGACATGGAAACGAAATGTATGGGCGTGAACACATTCTATAGGTAAATAACCTCAATCATTCATATGTGCGCGATGCATATGTGTACCCCTAACGAATGAACATCAAAAGTATCCTTAGGTATAAAAATTGTTGAATTTAGATGACATCGCCTTATGCAAATCAACAAATCAAAGTCAAAATGATTTTCACACCAATAACATCCAAAACTATGTAGCACATTTTCAAGAATTTCAGGGATGTGCAAACCTGTTTTAATTCTCCATCCGAACTCCCTCATATATATTTTCTTTTAGAGGTGTATAAACTAAATTCTCAAACTTTGGAGAATTGGTGCAAAAACCTAATTGGCCCATAATTGGCATGAATTTCTTTTATTGCCTTTAATTTTTTTTTCGAGCCCTTTTAAACCTCTTTGGACCCCGGATAATAAAATTCCTCAATTTTTTAGGTCCAATTTAAATGGAGGATTAATCGCAAAGAATAAAAAATAATCTTTCGTAACCCTTCACCATTTTCAAACAAAGCACACAAACTCACAAACGGATCTTACATGCACAACTTTCTTATCAAGTTTTTATCGCGCTTAGTTCGTTTTAAGGACATGATTGAAGTAAAAACACCCAACCAACATGTGATAAGACAAGCGCAATAATCAAGCAAATCCGTGCATGTGTGCAATAAAGGAAATCATGAGTCAAACATATAGGAAGTAACACTTAATTACATCTTAATGACTCCAAACATTATAAATCACAAGGATGAATTGACCTATTGTCTCAAAACGCTATCATATAGTCACATGAAAATAATGGAATGATGTTGTGACTCAGTCATCCTAAGTGTCCATCCATAAACGGTGCAAACAAAATACAAAATTATTTTTGGATTTTTCAAAAATTTTAGCAAAATAAAATCATTTTGTATCTTTCAAAAAAATTTCAAAAGCAAAAATTTATACAAAAATGATACATACTAGCAATAAGTAAATAATGACATCATGAAAAATATTATATGCTAGTAAACAAGTCAAACCTCAATCGTTAGGTGCATAGGGGTTTTCCAAAGGTGGTGCCAACTTATGAAAAACCTCCATCAAATCTTGTGAAGTTTTGACCAAAAACTTAACTTGCACCTAAATGTGCAAACTTTCTCATGTAGTCTCCGGGATCATGTAAAGTATCATGTGTGGGTTCATGTGTGTCAGAAACACGTGTAGAAGCAAAACGTGACACATAACCCAATTTAAAACAAAATTCCTTAAGGTGACCTCTCCTCTTGCAATGTGAACAAACATAAATAGGCCTAGGAACGCCTCTCTCAAGAACTATAGGATGCACTCTCCTAATAGGAATGGGAAGTCTAGGTGGGTTAGGGTGAGACTCACGTGAATCTAACACTAAAGTGGGAACCGGCTCGGGTGCCAATTGGGAAGTAGAAGAACCGTCATGACTTATTCCTAACTTCTCACCTTTACCCTTAAGAACCACCTTTTCAACCTTCTTAGGTGAGTTCTCAAAATTGACTTTGACCTCCCTGGTAGGTTCGAGATCACTCTCGAGTTGGAATACACGTGTCGTCAGACTAGACACCGTGTCGGTCAAATCAAATTTTTCCTTTTTCAAAACCACCTTCTCTCTCTTAAAATCTAACACTCGACGACCTAAATCCCTATTGTATTTTTCGTTTTTAAGGTCTCGATGTACAAATCTCAAAAGGCCTTTTGGAGCTCACTTTCATCTCCACTTTCACTCTCGCTATCTCCCTCACTCGAAGAACACAAATCACTATCATCTCTCTCGTGTGCACTCTCGTGAGACAAAGTGGGTGTGCTCACATGACTAGAAAAAGCGACAACCATCCCATGTGCTAAACCTTTATCGGACTAATCTCCCTTATCACCCTCACTATCACTAAGTGTGGAAGACATGACTACTTTCTTCCCTTTCTTTCTAAGCCACGTAGGACACTCAAACGACTTATGCCCCTTACCCCCACATTCAAAACAAGTCACGTTCTCCAAATCTTCCTCACACTCCTCATCGGAGTCATTCTCTTTTTCCCTCTCACCTCTTTCTTTGGCCTTTCCGTTCTTTTTATTTTTCTCAAAAAATCTTTCTATTGGAAGAATTATTTTTGTTCATGTTAAGAAATTTTTTAAAATTTTTGGCAAACAAGGCCATATCATTAAAATCGAAGTCTTCCTCAGAATCGGACTCACAAATTTTTTATTTCTTTTTCTTACACTGAGTCTTTAAAGCAATGCCATTATCCTTAGCCTTAATGGTTTTGGGAAACATGTCAAACTCATAGGTTTGAAGATCTCCTACAAGTTCTTCCAACTTAAGTGATTTCAAATTTCCCAAAGAGTTCAAAACAGTGACTTTAGCAATAAAGCGTTTTGGAAGAGATCTCAAAATCTTTTTAACAACACGCGCGTTATCAATCACCTCACCCAAATTAAAACACGTGTTAAAAATGTCTGATAAACGAGCATAAAAATCATCAAAGCATTCAGACTCTGACCTGGTAATAGTCTCAAATTAGGTGGCCAAATTTTGTAATTTAGATTCTTTAACCGCGTTCCTACCCTCATGTGTCAGTTTCAAAACATCCCAAGCCTCCTTAGACATGGTACACATCATAATTTGGCGAAACTCATCAGGAGTGACAGATCCAGAAATAGAACTCAAACCACGGGAATTAAAATTAGACATTTTATAATCATTTTCGGTCCAGGCTGACACGTGTTTTAAAGAGGTAATGTTATTAACAGTAACCGTGGGAGGAGTCCGCCCATTTTCACAAAGCAACCAAACACGCTCGCCAATAGATTTTAAATAAATTTTTTTGCGAGCTTTCCAATAGGCATAATTATTCCCATAAAAAATGGGCACCTTATTAAATGAACGTTCCATTGGAAAAATTGCGATTTTTCACAAACTTGATTTTAAAAAATCAATATCACACAGTTTTACGGAAAATAAGAATACGCGATAAATTAGCGCAACCTGCTCTGATACCAATTTGAAAAGTGCGACGGTGTGATAATTGATTAAATTCGCAAATATCCAATTAAACCGTATTTAATTAGAATCTACTTTTAAATCAAATAAATTCAGCCCTTGAACATGCATCTAAATCAACCCATCAAATATAAATCATGCGACACAATAAATATGCTGAGACACAGATTTTAGGAAAAAATTCCTTTCGGGTAAAACCTTTATTTCACTATGAATTCATAAATCACAACTTACAATTACATAGAGAAATCTGCAATGGATCAACACGCAACCAACCCATAAAGACACGCAGTCTTGAACTCAGCAAGAAAATACACACAGCACCCTCCAAGGACTCGCAGTCCAATCTTCAGCAAAGAATCTTCACGCAGCAAGATCCTCAATGACACGCAACAATATGTTGTAGAGACGCGCTCCACCAAAGATGAACAAAAGAAACAAAGTGCTCTTAGGTTCCAAAAGATTCACAAAAGTATATGAGAATTTTGTGTGAATCAAAACATGAGTTTTGGGACTCAGCAATATGAAGACTTGAGGTGATAGGACTCTCAAAAACGTCTTTCCAAGTCTTATGAAATAACTCCCCCGAAGTTGGCTTTTATTAGGAAACCAAAAAGAGTTTTAAAAATATGGAACTCTTGACAGTGTCAGGTGCCCCGAACCGGTTCAGGTGTACCACGAATCGATTTGTCCCCGAACCAATTTGGCCTTCGGTTAGCAAAACTTCGTTGGTTTGGGACTTAAAAAATGCAGCTTTCTCCATAAGGTTTTTCTCCATTTTCCAAGGGCCATAACTTCTTCACTATAGCTCGGATTGAGGTGTCATTTCTTCCAGTATCTTCATGGCGGCAATCTCTTCAACTTTCCAGGTGATCGAACCTCCGGACGGTGGCTATAAAATTACCAAAGTGCCCTTGAACCTTGCTATCTTTCCTTCTTTCACTGTTTTGACTTCTCTTGCGTACCACTTGCATAAAGTCCCTAAAATCGTGGAACGTGAAGTCATTGAGGCAGATGTGGGACACATGATGGAGATAATGAATGCTTGATTCCCGGAATTCAAATTGAGGCCATCATGTGAGATCATGAAGTGACGTGCTAAATGTTACGGCGTATGACATACACATGTAACATGCTGGACATGAGAAAATTGTCCTTACATACTTCAAGTACCAATCTCGAGGCCATCGGGCGCTTTCGAGTCTCGTTTGTCCCTGGTCAAATTTATCTTTTGTACAAAAGCTCAATGAATCTTAGAAGGGCTTAGAATTATCTATCCTATATTCAACCCCGTGCAGGACTTACGGTTCGTACAAATGGCCCATTTTACTCTTAAAAATTGATCTAGAGGCCACCGATCACTCCTGAGCCCCATTTGACTCCGATCATCATTCTCATCTGAGCGAAAGCTCAATGAATATTTAAAAGGCTCTGAATCCCCTTTCTAAAGGTCAAACTATTCATAAATCAGCCTTATGGTTCAGATGAACGGTTCGTTTTATTGTTAAAAACTGATCTGGAGGCCACTAGGCGCTCTCGGGACTTGTTTTGACCCGAATCAACTTCCTCGCTCGAGAAAGAATTAAATGAATCTTTGAAGGACTTTAAATCACCTTTCCAAAAATTTTCCCCGTGCATAAATCGACTTTACCATTCGGATGAACGACTCATTTTCCTTAAAAATGAATTGGAGGCCACTGAGAACTCCCGATATCCTTTTGAATCTCGTCAACTCTTTAGCTAAAATGATACTAAATAAATATTTTAAGGGATCCAAAAACCCTTTCCAGTGGTCGACCTCATACATGAATCATCCTTATGTTACGAACGAACGACCCATTTTACTTCGAAGGGTCATCAGGTTTTTTCAGTCCTGATTTAACCAAGGTCAACTCTCCGAAACGAATGAGACTAAATGAATATTTGAACGGATCTAAATACCCTTTCCAATGGTCCGTCCTATGTGTGAATCATCCTTATGGTTCAGACGAATGACCCATTTTCCTCCAGGAATCTCTTGTCCAAAAGACCGCTTGGCGTTTTAAAGCCCCGTTTGACCATAATTAATTCCTGAACCTGGTGGCGATCCTATGGATTTTTAAAGGGTTCTCAACAAAATTTCCAACGGTATGCCCCATGCTCAAATCGGACTAACGTATTGCATTTTATGACTACTTTTTTGAAAAATTTGCCAAGGATTGCCAAATGGCAAACCCATTTCCCTTCCTATTGGAAGTGTGCTTGGGGTTCCTTACCAACAAGAAAATAAAGTACAATGCCAATCGACACTCCCTTGACCCTATATATTCGAAATGCAACTCAAAAACATCCATCTCGGTGATCAAAATAACATTCTCTCGAAGTCAGCGTGGTCTCCCTTTTGAGACCTCTCCTCCACATTACATCGACATCCCTTGCACACCCAATTTAGAAAAATCTCTTCCCTTTCTTCCTACCACCTCCATCCATTTCTAATAACATCCCTTAAACAATCAAGAACAATCTTAAAGCTTTCAAAGAAGGTCCAAATTTTAACTCTCTCTTTAAATTATCTTCTTTCACATTAGTTATTCAATTCTCATTTTAGCATTTAATTTTTGTTAGTTCACACATATTAATATCCCACTTTTTATCAGAAGTTTTGCAAATACTATATTTTCTGTAAAAAAAATAAAAAAAGGGGTATGCTTATAAATTCCAAATGGGATTCCTCACTACATTTTCTCAAACCTAAAATATCCTTTTCCTACACACACACATATAATAAATTCCCCGATTTCTGGGATAAACTCCACCCTCATTTTAGGCTATGTAGGCATCTCGGGTCAAAATCTGAGACTCGAGTCAACTTTTTCTATTCTTATTCATATGTTATTTTCACATATTATATTTGTGATTCATGCTCGCGTTTTGTCAAATTTATACCATCGTTATTCTATAAACGATCAGTAACCTAACAGACGCACACATTATATTTTTTATTGTTATTTTGGGAACTCTCCTACAAAAGACCTCACTCCTCCTTTCTCCATGATGCGAAACAAGAAATTCCATTCTCCATTTATATACATGTGCACACACTTCACGGAGTTATTAAGGAGAATAATAAAATATGCCCATGAAAGATCGAAAGGGCGGAATTGGTGAGCAACACCTTCCCATTACGTAACTTAGCCCCCGACTCCTTGAATTATTTGGTTTTGAAAGAATTAGTGTGTCATTTGATGACATTCTCTCGAGACGAAAACATTTCTTTTGCCTATTTTGTGCAAAATAGGCTGGCGACTCTATCACTTTACATCACCACAAATTGACGATGGCTAAAGTGCCCCGAGAATGGGTGTGAGACCTTCTCTCTCTCCATCGCTCACGCGAGCACCGACACCCTGAGGAGGAGAACAGGATGGCCACAGTGGAGTCTCCACCAGGGATTCGTTTGTCATAAGAAGGATAAACTCTATATTTTTACATGGGAGTTATCATTTTCCGCATCTGTGCGTATGCACCTTCCTGTATGTTACCTTTCGCATCTATTACTTCTTGTATATATCTACCGTATGTTTGTATCACTTCTCACTCACTTTTCACTTCACGCACTATTAAATACCCTCTATGTACACCTCACACTACTTACACTTGTACGTAGGATCACTTGTATTCGCATTTTTCACACACCACTTAGAATATCCATGCTTAGATATCATTAGAACACATCTCCACTTATCACACTTGTATATATCCATGCTCACTTGAACATATCACACGGCACTTGTAGTTGATCCATGGTTAGGTTCACTACCACACACTCACCTGTAGATATAATCACACACTCACATGTATTCATGCTTAGTATAGTCTTCATGCTCCATGCTAGATTTACTTTTCATGATACTTGTACATTCTTCCTTATTAGTATAGTGATTATTTCACTCATCATGCCAAATAAAAGACTACTTCCATAATATACTAATCAAGAATCATGGATTTTTCATACTACATCAGCAAGAGAATAGTTATTGACCATAAATTTTTTCCCGTACTGGGGGTCACTTTGTGATAAGAGCTGGTCCAACACGTTGCAATTAGCCTATGCAATATAACTCTCAGCTTCCATTGACTTAGTACCTTCAACGTATATCGAACGGTTTCCTCCACTTTGTACTGCTTGACCGAACCCACGACGGAAGGTATATAGCAGGGAACTCGTTCACGTATGTCGAGTATATCGAATTCACTCTCACACGTATTATACCCACGAGGTAAATAGTGAGACAATTCATGTACACTCAGGTAAATCAAATGGTTTGTCCACACGTACCAATTGCCTTCAAAAGTAAGAAGTATATTGTGGAAGTCATGCCAAGGGGATGAACCTTTCCAGTAACCCAACAACTACAAAAACCTCATATAGGCGTCATACGTAGGGCACTCATATTTAGTTTGTTGGTTACCATAAAAGAAAATTTGCCGAAATGTCGGGTCAGTATGCTTCCAAATTTTTGCGTTATTTCATTTTTTCAAAACAGGACCCTGTCTGTGAGCCTAGAAACAAGTCACCTTATCTTCCATATTTTCAAACCCAATTTTCCCAGGCTTAGGTCCTATCTGGCATTTCTTTTGAATTTAGGTAAACCTAATACAAGTGAAAACATAATAATAATAATAATAATAATAATAATAATAATAATAATAATAATAATAATAATAATAATAATAATAATAATAATAATAATAATAATAATAATAATAATAATAATAATAATAATAATAATAATAATAATAATAATAATAATAATAATAATAATAATGGAGACTCTTCTCTCAATTTTCCTCCCTTATACCAAAATACCAAAAAAAATATTTTTCCTCCTTTTCATCAAAAAATACTAAAAAAGTATTTTTCCTCATTTTTCATCAAAAAATACCAATTTTTTTTCTCCATTTCACCAAAAATATCCAAAACATTTTTCCTCATTTTTACCAAAAATGTTTTCTCTTTTAAAAAAAATATTTTCCTCCCTTCTTTCAAAAATAAATTCGAATTATTTTCCTTCTCAGGTCGATCACATACCCGATTCTTGGCCTGACTCTTGATTGGCTTTGGTCTTCCGTCAAACTGACCCTAAGCTCTATCAATTACCCTACTACTTCATCCGAGTCGGGAATATACCTTCACCAGTCCTTGAAGGAAAATTCCTATCAAGCACCGAATGGGCAACCTGATATAATGGCAGTCCTAGTCCAACTCAACACCGAGATTAACAACCTTCAAATCGAGGTTCATAAGACACAACGAAATTGGGCCCAGATCCTCAAAAAACTCGAGATCCTCTTCCGTCGTGCCATGGGTTCACCCGCTCCCGAGCCTGTTTGGGTCCTGAAAGAATATCAACACACTCCGCGTGCACCGCCTGCCAATGGGTCACAGCCAGCTCAGCTCCCTATGTCAAACCTAGTCCAGTCGGGGACTAACTTTCCAGTACCCATTGATCACAAGGAAGAAGAACTGAATAAGGTCAAGGAAGACCTCAAGCTGTTGTCAAAAAAGTATGACCAAGTTATAATATCCAAGAATTACTACGTCCTTAAGTCTCCCCACCCTCAAGCAAGAATATCAGAGAAATTCGAGAGTTCAGCCATCAAGGAATTCGGGGGCAGTGGAACCCTAATTGTTCACCTTCGAAGCTATCACCGAGCAATGACTCTCCTTCGTGACTCTAAAGAGATAATGTCCCAGATGTTCTAACATACTTGGCCAAGGATATCTCTCTTCTTTGGTTCCTATCCCTCGAAGAATCCAGAATTCATATTTGAGAAGATGTTGCCCAGGAATGCATGTCATAGTACAAGTACAATAAAGAACTAGAGGTTGCGCACCGTGATCTAGAGCTTCTCAAGTATAATCCTGGAGATAATTTTAGTAACTTCATAGCAAGGTGGAGGGAGAAAGCTTCCACTATGACCAATCGGCCCTCCAGAGAAGAACAAGTCTGGAGAGTGAAGAAGAATTTCATGCCCCATATCACCTCAAATATGGGAGGTCAATATTATTCGAATTTTTAAGCTCTCTAGGAAGTGAGTGTGGAGATTGAAAAAAGTGTTACCAAGATAGAAATTGATCCAAAGAAGATGATCGTATAGTTCACCCCCAGAAAGTATGAGAAGCCTGCCAATGCCACAGTTTCAACCATCAACAATATTTCCCAACCTGCTACTTCTTAGGCACCAGAAAGTTGGTCTAACCCCACTAGAAAGGAATGCACCGAGATCCTTACCCTCTTATCCAAATTTTACCAAGTCTTGTTAAGCTAAAATCTTATCAATCCTCTGGACCCTCATCCATTACCAAACCCACTTCCCCAAAATTTCAAAACCCACACCCATTATGATTTCCACGAGTCTGTCGGCCATACTACCAACTAGTTCTTTCATCTCTAGAATGTAGTCCAAGGTTTAATTGATCAGGGTATCATCGCCCCACCAGCCAATTCTAAACCCAACACTAATCATAACCCACTTCCAACCCACACAAATACCAAATTTCTAAAGAACGACCTAAAATTCAATCCATCTATCCAAATTGTGCCAAATAAATCACCCATTATACTCGTAATCTCATCCAAACTGCTCAAAGTCGGCACATTATTTCTCCTACACCCTACCTGCTTCACCGACCAAGCTCTGTCACTCCTTATAAGGACTTGTATTATCATTTTTACCCAATTCGCAGGCATAGATATGGAGTTACCGATGATGACCATCGACTATTAAAAATTCAGTGACTTATTTATGGAAGCCCAAAAATGGGCCCGAGAATCTGATAATTGGGTGGTACCCATTGATAAAGTTATCTTATACAACATGGTATAGATCATGGCTGACAAGTTTTGATAGACCAGTGAGACTTAATGTATTTCTGAACTACTCACGCCTTTGAAGCTATAAGTGCGGTTGGTCCCTTCGCTCCTACACTTCCCCATTGAGTGGGAAGATTTATATGAAGAAACTGTTGAAGTCGTGGAATGAATAGATTTCTCTTGGCTAGAAGACATTGTTGCCACTGGATGGGGGGATGAATTTGATAGCTCGGATGATGAACCAAGTCAGGAAATGATCAGTCCAGTATTCAACCTATAGACATTAGGGCTGACACTCGGTATGATCCATTCAGGCACTACATTGTCTGACCCGCCCATTCTGATCAAGGTTGTTGATGAACCTCTTCTCAATTGGAATGTTATACCGGTCCCACCTGCTAAGATGAAATACAACCTTGTTGTTTACCCTATATTTTCATCTATTGTTCCTCCTTTATTTTTATAAAATCGAGACATTTTTTGATGAGGTTCTCAATGCTGTTTATCTCGAAAGTGAAATAAATGAGGATTTTGAGTATCTTGTTATGCCTTACCTCAATTGTCTTTATTTTAATGAAACTCTTAATGAAGATTATTTTGCAAATAAATAATTATAAATTGATGTTAATAAGGTTAATAACAAACAACATAACCACGTTTAAATTAATAAAAAATTAAATTATTGTTACTAATCTCAGTTCTAGTAGCTAACAACTTGAGATTAGGATAGGGTACACCCTTAACGACCATAAGTGCTCCCAATTTGAAGAGCTATTGAAGTAATTTGTGGACATCTTTGCATGGACCTACAATGACATGCCCTACATTGATCTTGAAATAGCTCAGCACGAGATTCCAACTCTCTCAGAATGAAAACCGGTCAAACAAAAACTGTAAAAAGCTCCACACTGAATTGTCACTCAAAGTCAAATAAGAAGTAATCAAACAGTTGAACATAGGCTTCATCAGGGTGATCAAATATCCCATATGGCTCACCAATATTATACTCATACCAAAATAGGGAGGAAAAGTCTGCATGTGCATCGACTATTGGGATTTGAACAAAGCGTCTCCGAAGGATAATTACTCAATTCCCAACATCGATATAATTGTGAACAACACGGCCAGTCCCACTCTCAAGTCATTCGTGGATGGGTTCATCGTATATAATCAGATCAAGATGCGAATGAACCATCAAGAAAAAACCACATTCGTCACCCCTTAGGGAATCTTTAGTTACACAGTTATGCCATTCGGGCTAAAAAATGCAGGGGCAGCCTACCAAAGGTCCATCACAACCATCTTGCATGATTTATTACATAAGGAGGTCTAAGTCTACATAGACAACATGATTATTAAGTCTAAGACTAGGTAAGGTCACGTTCTAGACCTTCAAAAGTTCTTCGAACGACTGCGATAATACCAGATGCGGTTAAACCCACAAAAATGCATTTTTGGCATCACCAAAGGAAAACTGTATGGGATTCATGTTTAGCAAGAAGAGAATCGAAGAAAAATTTTCCAAACTGAAATCCATACTTAAAATGCCACCACCCCGAATGGAAAATGAAGTCCGGGGATTCTTAAAAAATTATAGTATATCAGTAGGTTCACCACCCAGTTAACTTTTCTTTTCGAACGTATCTCCAAACTCCTTCGAAAGGATTCTACCAAAGTCTGGAATGAGGCATGTGAGGAAGTCCTCGACAAAATCAAGAAATATCTTACCCGACCTTCGGTACTTATGCCTCAAAAGTCAGGCCTCCCTCTACTCTTGTACTTAATCGTAATAGACAACACAAAAGGGGCTTTGCTAGCCCAATACATTAAAGAAACCAACCAAGAAAGGTCCATCTACTATGCCAGTCAAAAATTATTCGATACAAATTCAACTATACTTCCTAAGAAAAATTTGTGTTATCCTAGTCAGGGTCACTCAAAAAGTTACGAAACTATCTGCTCACTTTTCCTATCAGGCTTGTGTCTCGAATGGACCCCATCAAATACTTGCTTGACAAACCCATCCTGTTTAGCTGAATGACCCGATGGTTGATGCTTCTATCTGAGTTCAATATTGTGTACATTACACAAAAAGCCATGAAAGGGAGAGACATATCCGATTACCTTGCTAACTCCCCAATGGAAGAGGTTGATGTTTGGGTATCTAAATTCCCTGATGAAAATAGTCTTTCCACCTCTCAGGAGGACTTTTGATTGCTATCAGGATGGATTTTTCCTGCACCAATAATATGATCGAATATTAGGCATGCTCTGTAGGACTCAAAGTTGCCCTCAAGGAAGGTATTAAATATTTGGATGTTGACGGGGACTCCGACCTCATCATCGGCCGATTCCTTAAAAGATAAAAAGTTAAAGACGAGAACTTTTACCCTTCCACGCCCACCTAGAAGAGTTTGCCTCCTAGTTCCAAGATATCACCTTCCACTACTTTCCCCGAGCAAAGAACAGCTTAACTGATGCCCTTGCTACCCTGGCCTCCATGGTCGTTCTCTACCCAAAGCTTCCAATGGGCATGAGTTCATCTTAATCACCATTAATTACTTCATCAAATGGGTCAAAGATGAGTCATACGTAGTAATGAATTCCAAGAAGATGGCCAAGTTTATCCCAAATAACATCATTAATTGATACAGAATTCCTCATGAGCTAGTATAAGATAATAGGTTACATTTCGAAGTCGAGGTCACAGAACTGGTCGATGAGTATGGGATTCAAAGACACAAATCTTCTCCCTACCGACCTCAGACCAATGGTGCAGTTGAAGTCACCAACAAAAACCTCAAAGACATCATCAATAAAATGACTGAGGGTTATCGAGATTGGGCTAATAAGATCTCTTATGCCCTCTGGGGCTACCACACTTTAGTTAAAACATCTACTGGGCTACCCCCTACTCTTTGGTATACGATATGGAAGTAGTCCTACCTGTTAAGCTAGAAATTAATTCCTTACGCATTAAGGTTGAAAGCGAAGTCAGCGAGGAATATTAGCATCAGAGCCGCTTTGACGAACTATCACTCTTGAATGAAAAGAGGCTGAAGGCTCTATACCACATACAAGGGTACCATCATCGAATATCATGATAATTAAACTGAAGAGTCAAGGACTGTGGTTTCCAAAAAGGATACTTATCCCTCAAAGAGATCATAGAACCCGTCTAGGACCCTAAAGGGAAATTCAAGCCAAACTGGAGTAGTCCTTACATCGTGAAAAATATCCTATCATGCGGGACTGCTATCCTGACTGACCTTGACGAAGAAGAAATGGCCTTTCCAGTAAACTTGGACTGTCTCAAGAAGTTCTACCCTTAGTTTGAAATCTCGGCGTGCTACGAGTCCTCTTATCCCCTTTCTATTCTAAAAAGAAAAATTCTTCATTTTTCGCTATCTAAAACTGTGTGGGGCCAGATCCTTTGAAAACCTTTTGCTTTCAAAATGGAACCCATAAAATTTTTAAAACCCCCAGAGGTACGTAGGCAGCTCATACACTTTACATGGGCACAGTCTCCTTCTTTTTCATTAAATTCTATTCTTTTCTAACCTCTAAGAACGACAGTTCATTTTATCATTTACATGAACAAAAGGATTATGCATGACTTAGTGATTGGTATGGATAATTAAAATGCAAAACTCATCAAGAGGCTCAACAATATGATCAAATTCTTTTTTATTTCAAATAAGGGAGTTCAGTACTATTACATGAAGTATCAGTAAAGGGAGTCAAACCAATCACCCCTCTCCTCTGACCAAACTGTTCCCAAACAAGCCTAACCAAACTTCATAAAATTATTCCCAAATCCCAAAAAAATAAAAACAAAAACATACCAGTCACACAAAAGCGTAACATGAAATAATCTCAACTTTATAAAGACCCTATCCGCACATGTTGAAAGACCTATCCCCATAATTTTCTATTCTCTAAGGTCCCCAAACGTCTCCTGCGTGGTTAGTATTTTGAGTAAATAAATAAATACGCCCTAACCAGCCTAGAAAAATCCACTACTCCCCCCTCCATGGTGTCAAAAATGACAAACCACCTCTGGTCAGTCTCCTCTGCCAAGATCTTCGCCACTACTCGCTTCCACATCTATTTAAAATAGTCTCAGGACATATGCCAGACCCTACCTATGGATTGAGATGGACTGGTTGACGGCCAAAGATTATCTCACAGAGAACCTAACCTCATGCACAGAGATTCAGTTAAGTTTTGCACCGGAAAAAAGTCTAGTGTGTAAGGAGGCACTATTTTCTCCCATCCGACTTGGCGCAGAAGCCCCCAAGGGAAATAAAATAAAGTCTTACACAGGCTAACTAACCAAACATACCAGTATTCTCCCAGTTTCAGAACAGACTATGACTCTCTCTACTATGGCACCGATCAGCGAAGTCATCAGGCTTGGTGCTCCACGAACTAATTAACTCGGTTCTCTATAGATGGGCCAAAACTGATGGAGTCTTGAGTAAAGAAATTCGAAATAGCTGCTAAGGGATACTCATGAGGAATTGCCAATGGAAATCTTTCAGCCAGCCATATGAACAACATCACCAGGACCCTCTTAGAAAATCAGATCGAAACTCCCGCCAAACATCAAGATCATTCAGGGCTTTGGCCAGTAACACTGTCGTTGGACTACGACAGTAAGACATCCACGCTATGAATGCGTCCAACTGAGGGTCCACCATTAGGTCCCTCATCACCAGCAACATCCTCAAAGTTAGGCCCAGGGAAACAACTACGACATGTACCGCAACGTTGAAATCCCTCAGACGCACATAATACATGACAATCGAAAGAGAGATAATCCCCTCAATGACTAATGCGTGAGTCGCTGAAGGGGAAATATGGTGCAACTTCGCTAACAGCTCCCGAGGAGATCGAGAAAATTCGGGCACAACCACCAGTACATTGGGATTAATCCCCAACATGGCTGAGAATGCTTTGTAGGTCGGACAGGCCCCATCTAAACTAAAGAGAAAGACGTGGTGTTCAAGATACCAGAATTGCACCACCACCACCAACATTTTCTAATCAATGGGTCGACTACGTGTGACACCACGCCTAATAAAATACCGGGGATCACTCCTATATCAAATTAAAACAGGAGTCCCATATGGTTCATTCTTAGCATCACTGTCGAAAACCAATTTAATTACTAATATCCTATTAGGCCGGCGTCAAAATTTTAATTAACTCATCTTTTTAACCAAAACATTCAAATAAAAATTACAACAGTTTATATGCAACAACTGAAATGAAATAAAATAAAATAACCGAACACTCGGTACAATAATACAACCAAATCGAATGCCGTACTAAAAGGCAATAAAAGAATAAATGAGTATAGTTGGGCTATAAGCCCGAATATTTGTACAATACCTCCTATCTAGATCTCAATGATAGAATCATCTACAATAAACCTGCTTGCAATCACAGCTGTTGCAGCAAACGTCTGACTCGAAGGAATTATCATCTAGGCGTCCCTGTGTCTGGACAACTATATATATATAGATATAGCAAGAGGGGAAAATAGAGAAACGGGTCAGAGCTCGATTTTTGAAAACATTTTAGCAAGTGCTTAAAATCCATATTTTCAAATATGTTATTTCTCATATTTAAACTGGTATCGCTCTCACATGAGATACACCTCACCCCTCTTCTAATAGTGCACAACTAGCGCATACCATTTTAAACAACCTAGTTAAGCTACCCTGCCTAACTAATGTAATTACCCATCTTCCAATAAACCTCATCAATTCGGGTACTAAGGACTAAACTTCTCCCCATTCCCAACATTATGTTACATTCGTGCGTGGGGTGTCTCGCGAAGAGAAATCCCAACAAGGAACCCCCTCGATACACTACTACTTGACAATGTTGATCATTAGGATCCATTAGGCCTTCAGTACATACCATACTTATACCATCCCGTATTTATTGATAGTTCTCATTAGAACCCATGATCCATATTCATATAAATCTGGATATAAATCTACTGGAAGGAGTATATCACTTTATTCATTCTTCTCCTTTTATACAGGGTTAGATTATATGATATCTCATCTCATATATATACAATATACTTTTCGCAACAAGTATATTAGTTATCCATATAGGACACCAAACAAGATTTCGGTATACGCATATTATTCTCTTTATGCATACACATCAATTTATATAACAATAGAAAGTTCCCATATAAATATATGTATATATATTAGTCACACATATAATATATATACTAACGGAACCCCACATAAGATCTATGGTGCTGGCATACTCTGCTATCAAGTCCCCGTATCACACAAACTAAGGGAAATACTAGTTCGGAATCACTCTCGAACTGTATTAACACAAAATACATACAAATGGAGGCGAAGCATAGTTCCAAGTCACTAAGAGGTCAGCACATACCCTCACGTCTCATAGGACCGTCTGACTATCAATCAGATAGCCTGTACCAAGGAGTCCTATGTTTTAGGGTACAAGTCAATATCCCCCATAAAGGTCCCATCGAGATAAGACTGTCCCGGCGTGGTAACCTCCGTGATAGCAAGTAGCATGGGCATGATTTTTACACATATATAATATAAGGGCATACTCATAGCCCATATAATACATCCCATACATAGTATGTTTATATCTTGGACATCCTACGCATTTATCAATTTTACCAATCCCCAATATTTTATTTTCTGAGCTTTTCTCACCGCACAATGATTATATCAACAACATCGATATATATTATTTATATCTCTTCTCAATCTTTTATGGCTAAAATCTCCAAACTCTTATAGCGATAGCCAATAGCCTTGAATATTCTCATTTGTAATAATATAAGCCGTCACACAATTAAAATACCCCAATACGTATTCCCTTATTTAATATTCAAATCACACCTAAATATCTCTTTATGTATTATTCCTCACGAACACCCCTATTTGGGTAAATCTTGAATTTTACTTTCAACTAATCCAAAATACACGTGTAGGAGGGTAGTGAGACTGGGGTCTATGAATAACTAGAAAGGGTGAGGCGTGACCCACTCCAATGGACGCTGCCTGCAAGGTCTTCAAAGTCTCCTGGTGTAACTTCTGAAGAAAACTTCTCCTTCTGGTAACAATGGAACTCAAGCTTCAACTCACTCCCTGCAAGAAGATGAACTTTCACAGCAAAAATAGCAATTTTCTCAAGAGAAACACCTGAGAGTGATGGCTGTCAGTGGGGAGTGAAGGAACAAGGCACTCAACACTAAGAGAATGAGCAGGGAGAGAATACTAGGTAGGTCTGGTGATATTTTAGCAGAGTAACAGTGCAATTTTTTCTATATTCTATTTGACCTTGCCCAGAGGTCTATTTATACATGGGCGTTAGGGGTGAGCTGGCAATTTTGGGCGCCAAAATTGAGAGAGTTGGTGGGGAACAATGTCTGAAGTGTACCATTTGTCCCTACCTGTAGGCATCCTGCCTGTCCCCTCTGCAGGCGCCACCTGGTGCCGACCAAAAACCATAAAGCACATATGTCCCCTAATGGAGACAAAATAGAAGATTTTGGTAGTTATCTTTTGAAACGGTAACTTGTGGTGCAATTTTACAAATTTGAAGAGAGGAGACCTTAAGGCCTCATCTCCTCTAAAAGTGTTATTTTCTTGAGAGGGACCTCGAGGACCCCCTCTTCTGGGAAAGTCATTTTCTTGTAAAGAGTTTACTTCTTGTGAGTAGCCAGCTCTTTGGCTGCTCACTTCACTTGTGACCAAGTGTGCAGTGTGTGTGGTCTCGAGTGACTTCTGTGTCTTCCTACTAGTATTCTCTCAATCCTCTAGTGCTAAGTGGTTGAGCTTGCTCAACATACCTTGTCCCTCAGCCGCCAAGCCAAAACTCCCAGGAGGTCCCAACGCGCCTGTTCGAGCCCTGCTTGCTCGACTAGACTACCTGTACAAGAAAATAAAGTGTTAGTGTTGTTGTTTATTTAGAGACTGTTGTTTCGTGATGAAAACCCCTGTAGCAGCACTTCTCGAATAACATTTCTGCAGTGACCCTTGCAGTGGCGCTGACTCTTGCGGTGACGCCGACTCTCTCAACTGTCATTATTGCAGTGGCCCTTGAAGCGGCACTGGCACTTGAAATGGCGCCGACCTTTGCGGCGGCGCGGACCCTTGCATCGGCGCTGGTATTTGAAGTGGCGCCGACACTTACAGTGGCGTCGACACGTGACGCGGTCCCGACGCTTGCAGCGGCGTCGACACTTCAAGTAGCGTTGACGTTTGAAGCAGCGCTGATACTTGAGGTAGCGCTGACGCTTGAAGTGGTCGCTGATGCTTGAATTGGCGCTGTCATGTGAGGCGGTGCCGACCCTCGTCGTGGCGCCGACGTTCGAAGTGACGCCGATGCTCGAAGCGGCGTCGACGCTCGAAGTAGCGCTAATACTTGAATCGGTGCTGGCATGTGAGGCGGCACCGACCTTTGTCGTGGCACCGATGCTCGAAGTGGCGCTGAACCTTGAATTGGCACTGACATGTGATGTGGCACCGACCTTGGTCATGGCGCAGACGCTTGAAGTGGCGCCGACGCTCGAAGTGGCGCTGATGCTTGAATCGGCGCTGACATGTGAGACGGCGCCGACGCTCGAAGTGGCGTTGGTCCTTGAATCGGCGCTGACATGTGAGGCGACGCCGACCCTTGTCTCGGCGCCGACGCTCGAAGTGGCGTTGATGCTTGAATCGGCGCTGACATGTGAGATGGCGCCGACCCTTGTCGCGGCGCCGGCCCTCGAAGTGGCGCCGACGCTCGAAGTGGCGCTGGTGCTTGAATCGGCGCTGACATGTGAGGCGGCGCTGACCCTTGTCGCGGCGCCGACGCTCGAAGTGGCGTTGATGCTTGAATCGGCGCTGACGTGTGAGATGGCGCCGACCCTTGTCGCGGCGCTGACGCTCGAAGTGGCGCTGGTGCTTG
Organism: Sambucus nigra; assembly: GCA_949130495.1. NCBI lineage: Eukaryota > Viridiplantae > Streptophyta > Magnoliopsida > Dipsacales > Adoxaceae > Sambucus > Sambucus nigra. The sequence continues at coordinate 629,579,275 of OX422210.1, read as the reverse complement.
AATCGGCGCTGACATGTCAGGCGGCGCCGACGCTCGATGTGGCGCCGACGCTCGAAGTGGCGCTGATACTTCGCAATGGCTTTTGGGCTTCTTGGTGACCCTCGCGGGTACCTCTCGGGTGTCATTAATAAGAGAAAGTATTTTTTATTTCGTTTGCTTTTTTCTGTTGATAACACCCTTCTACATTAGCCCCTCGTGCAAAGATTTTTTGGTTGGGTAGACTAAAAAAACTTTGTACGCTACAAATCTGGTTTCAACAATCATATATATATGTGTGTATATATATATATATATATATATATATATTTCTGAGCGACTCTTGGATCATTAACTGCGATGTCCCTTTATCCGAGGTTTTTAATTTTTTGAGAACCCACGCGTCAGTGTGGGAACTGTCATCTCATCATTTGGGAAAAAAAGGTCATCAACTTTTTGCCTTCCTGCACGTTTTCCCATTTTAGTGCAAAAAACATAAGCCCCTTTTCTTGGACTCCTTCATCTTCTTAAAAAAACATAAGATACTTTTGGGTTTTGGGTTTGTAGTGAGAGAGAGTGAGAAAGGGACTTTTAAAACACCATAGCCACCTATCTCCTCATTTTTGCTCTAACCTTCCCAACTATCACACCCTCTCATCCATGGATTCCAAACCAACAAATGTCTCTCCAAATGTAAGCAACCCTAAAACCCCCAATATTCTAAGCTCTATACCTTCTTCATCGATCGTTTCCAACGATTCTATGGCCGAAACATCAATCGTCGGTGATCCCTCGTTCCGTCCAACCAGCGGCGTCGGTGTTTCATCCTCTATACCCGCCTTCTCAGATTTTGCGTCGAGAGCCCTCGAGGGTTCCTCACCCTCCGCGTCGTCATACGCGACCTTCTGCTTGGGTTCCTCCGCGACGAGGGGTGTCTCGTTCGAGGCTTTGCTACTGGCGGGGAATGTATCGACTGTAGATGGTATGCGCGACGGACACGATGTTTCGACCAAGGCTGTACTGCCGGGGGGTATCTCGGCTATTCGAGTTCTGCGCGAGGGACACGGTGTCTTGACCGATCTGGGCGTGAGTTCAAGTTTCTTGGTTGGGACGGCTGCCCGTGAGGGTTCTTCTTCAGTAGGTCCCCCATCCGAGGGTCTCTCGCCCCATTCAAGACCTCATGATGCTGATTTTTTTTGGCGAGAGATCTCCTCGCCTCCTATATCTGTGTATGGGGGCCTCTCGCCCATGACGAGTTTTGTTAGAAGTCCTCCGCGTGAGGGGGTCGCGATGAAGCTCTCCGATGCGTCCTGTATCTTAATGCGCCGTAGCGCTGGCAGCGATTCCTCACGTGCTGGCACGAATATGGGGATTACTTCCTTGTGTCCCGTATCCGAGGGTCTCTCCCTTAATCCGTCATTGGCGTCTGGGGGCGTCTCGACCTTGGGTATCTCGACGCCCACGATCTTTTCTGAAATTTATCCAGTTGGTGTGGATAAGGGTATCTCAGATTTTTCTGGCGCCGTCAGTGGTTCCTCGTGCGTTGGGCTAGGCGCCGGGAGTTCTTTGTCTATTGAAGATGAGTTTAGAGGAAGGGGGGTCTCGACAGGTATTAGTGCTGACGCTCGTATTTCGCCCTCGGGTGTCTCGATGCCTTTGACTGTTTCTGAAATGGGTATTTCAGCTTATGGCAGCATGGTGACCTCTCGTCAGCAGTCGGGGGCCTCGAGACTTGGTCTCGCGTCCACGGGTCTCTCGTTCGTGGAAGGGGGTGTCTCGACATTTTGTCACCTCGGGGGTTCCGTGACCCACGGTGTCCCGCCGATTATTGGTGTTACGGAGAGCATGCTACTGACCGGGGGCTCTTCACATGAGTTTGCTGGGGTTTCTGCCTCTACTTCTTTTCTTGCGACAGGGGACCCCGAGGGTCCCTCGCTCGGAGTCCCCACTAGGGTGAGTTCTTTTCTTGAGCCAATGGCTCTGGGTGGTTCATCAGCTACGCCAAGCTCTTCTCAAGCATGGAAGGACTATATGCACATTCGCCAAGGGCGAGACTTTGGTATTTATCGTCGTGCTCCTTTTTTTTGTCCTGCTGATAGTTTCGTGATTTCACTTTCCGATTTTGGGGAAAAATTTCCGGGTGCTGTTCTCGAACGTTCTCATGCGGGGTTAACTGAGTCTGCTGATCTTCCTACTATTTCTCCGGATTCCATTCTCCGAGTCCGAGTTGACCGTGGTGACTTTCCTTATTCCAACGTTGAAGTTAAAACCCCCGGTGGACCTACAGAGGAGTGGGCCAGTTGGGTCGATTATGTTCTGAGCGTTCCTGATTATGTGGCTATTCTTAGGGAGGTGGGACTCTTCACCGCCGTCAGCAGCCTGAAGTCCTGCACCATATTTAAACACGGTTCTTCGCTCAATCTCTTATTGTCTCGGTGGAGTATGGAGTCTCACACCTTTGTCACGGGCTGGGGGGAATTTACCGTTACCCTAGAAGATATATGTGAGTTGTACGACCTTCCTTTCTTTGGGCAGCAGGTCTTTTCCGATGACTGCGAGGAATCCCTAGTGCAGGAGCTGGTGGGGGAGTTACGGTCGACTCTCGGAGAGTGCTCGAGGTATGTGGCCATAAATATAACTGGTCATTCCAAGCATTCCTTTGCCAAATGGCAAAGATACTGGTTCAGAGACTTTGAGCAGTTGCAAAAGGGGGAGACTTCTCGTGCAGCCCCCAGATCCCAGGATGGTCCTAAGCTTCACTCTCCTGCACATTTAGCTGCTTTCCTCGTTACGTTCCTAACTCGGTTCCTTCTACCAGGTAAGCCCGAAGATTGTCCTCGCGAACTTCTTTTTAGATTGGCTGTACGATTGTCTCGCGGTAGATCGGTACCCATGGCTGCCCTGACCTTGGGTTCTCTTTACACCTGGATAGACCGAGCACACATAGACGTAGAGAGGTCCTGCGGTCGGTATGATGTTGCTAATCATGTCAACGCCCCTCTCTTGATGGCCTTTTTGTTTGAGCATTTCCCCCACTTTACTTCAAGGGCTCACGCTTGTCATAGCGACGCTGCGAGACTTCTTCGGTGGCATAAGAAAACTCCCAAGCAGTCTCTGGGAATGTTGATTGATGATATCAAGGAGTTTCAGTTTCGACCTTACACCAGGTGCCCTGGGGGTACTTTCAGCTGGCTTTCTTTCCCCGGCGACGACGGGACCTTCTATTGCCCTTCAGCAGTGGGGTCAGTTTCCACGTGTCCTCATATTAATGTGGTGATGATGCTCTTACCGTGTCACCTTCCTTCTTGGACCGAGTTAGGTCCGCGTGCTGAATCTTATCATTTCGAGAGGGCAAGACGACAGTTTGGTTATGATCAGGGCGTTCACACTCCTCCTCTTCCTACCTACAGCAGTCATTCTGAGGCATTCTCCGAGGCGTGTGCTAGCTTTACTCTTCAGGGATTATTCCGCAGAGTCAGTGGTTTGGGTGGTCTCTATGTGCCTCCCTGCGATTATCATCCTTCATTCACTTCATCTTGGTTCCTTCTTTGGCAGCAGCAGGTTCGTCTTATTCAAGAATGTGTAGTTGGCCCTCCTCATGAGACTAACCCCATTAAATATACCAGAGCTCAGTTTTTGGTCAGGCGGACGCAGAAAGATCCTTGGTTTCTCAGCACCACCTTTACGCCACCCTTGGAGCAGGCCACCCCTATTTTAGTGAAACCTCTCATTGACGAGTCACTTCCGCCTCCGTCGACTGAGCTTCCCCCTGTGAAGTCTAAAAGCCAACCAACAAGCAAAGGGAAGGCGGGCACCTCTACTACCAGCAAAAGGAAACACCCTGACGCCGATGTCTCCAATTTTGTTCCTGCTACTACTGCTTCTCCTCATTCTTCTCCTGTGAGGACCCGGGCTGCAAAGAAAAAGAAAGGAGATGGCGTTGGCCTAGCTTCTTCCTCTACGGTGGATCAAGAGTCCAATACTGGCGACTTTGGTGCAGGGGGAACTTCCCAAGTAGTGAAAGGGAAAGGTTACTCCTCACCGAGCCTTACTTCCCAGGAGACGCGGGTCGCGTCTATTCCTATTGCAGAAGGTACTATATCACAACATCCTTTACTTAGTGGAACCAGTTCTCACGGAGTTCTTTCATCTCCCTCCCCTTCATTGGAAGAGGAACTAGTTGATTATGGAAGCACCCCCTCCTATGACGACCATAGTTCTTCTTCGGGTGATATGGGCGGCCTGGGTTTCCATAGCGAAAGCACTACTGACACTTATGCTTTGTTATCAGCCTCCAGAGAGTCTTCTAGCGATGATGAGGCCTCCCGTTCTCCTGGGAGGGTCAGCCCCACCCATCTTCCTTATAGCCAGACTACGCGCCCTGTTACTGTAAGCGTTCTCCCTTTACTTGTCTATATATTTATTTATTTTTTGCATATGATTTTCTTTCTTCCCCTCATTATATATATATATATATATATATATATATATATATATATATATATATATATATATATATATCATTCAAAGCATTCTGTTATATTTGTGCAGGCCATTTCCGTAGAGGCAAGTAGTTCTCCTCTTCCCCCACTACGACCGACGCCCTTTCAGTGGGAGAGGAACTCCATGCTCATTTCCTCCCGAGGCCTGTTTAGAGAGGTTTGCTGTCTCCTTAATTCATTTAACATATGTTGTAATTTATTCGTCTTCTAACTGCCTTTTGGTTGCGTACACTGTCATTTCCTTGCAGCTTTCGTCCGTGCACTTTACTGTCACCAGGACCACCCATGTGGCTTCCCCTTCTCCTCAGGTATGCTTTGCTTTTTTCAAAACTTTCATTACGCCATTTTCTTTTTTACTTCTTCCTTTTATTTACCCATTTATCATGCGTAGAGAGTTGTGTCTTCGGGCGTTGTTAATCCTAAGCATTGCGTATATGAAGGAACGTATCCCACATCATACAAAATCAAAGGTAAGAATAAAGCGGTGTCATATTAACTAACACACGCGTCGCACTCTTCAACATCCCAATTACTAGGGCAAACGAGATCAAAATTCCTACGACGGTTGCGATAGTTAAGCAATACGACTCCTTTAAGATTCAATTCAAACATCTATTTCCAATTATGATAAATCACATCGGGTGGGGTTCATGCACCCCAACCCTTAAAAGTTTAGCCAGACATGATTAAATGAATAAAAAATATCATTTTTGGAATTAAAAGAAATCATGACTGCTTTGGAAGATATTGACAAGAACAAATTTTATTTTGAGATTGCAACTAAAAATTGAGAATTAATTAACTAAATGAGGAAGAGATTAATTTGAATGAAATGAAATTACTTGCATTTACTGAATCCAGAACTCAAATATGAATCTTGCAATAAAGCTTCAAACTAGGTTTTGTAATACAGGGGAGGGAGCCTTCTCTCTCTAAAAATTAATTATTCGAACCCCCTTGTCTAATAATAGCTATAATTAAAATATACCACAAAAAATCCGAAATTGTGGCTTGATCAAACTCTAAAATCGGAGCAGAAAAATTAGGATTTATCTTCATCAGACCGATCCGTCGGGGTTGTTCGGTTCGGTCAAAATTCGGACCGGTCTGTTTTTCTTCTAAATCAGATCGATCCGATATCCAAAATTTTCCAGTACGCTTAAAAGAGTTCGGAGCGGTACCTTTTTGTTGGAAATCGAATCGGTTCGATTAGTGAATTTTTCCAGTGAGTTTTGAGAGTCCGGATGGTCCCTTTTTGTTGGAAATCGGTCCAGTTCGGTCTTTGATTCAATTTATACTGGTTTTCTCTTTATTATATCTCATCTTTAGAAGCTCGTAACATCTACTCCTAAACTCGGATTTGGACGTAGTTTCTTCGTACACACTTATAGACTCGAGGTCTTCAACTTTCATTTTGGGTTCTCATCCAGTTGCGCTTTTGTCCTTTTGACTTTTCTTGCTTGATTCATTCTTCTTCTTTGGCTTTCTCCTCTCTTTTCTTAGAAATAAATACCAGTAAATATCATGAAAAAGGCACAAAACTCGAGATACTACGTAGAAAGGTTAGTAGCATATAAATGAGATAAATTAAGATGATTTATATTATTCGAGGTGCTAAAAGATACTAAATTAGGGGATAATTTCGGAAGAATTTATGCCTAATCACATGCGATAAAGTTTACAAGGGTACAAAGCTACTTGCATTCTGTGACAGTAAAGTCTTTAATTTTTATCTTTTGAGGATTGGGAATTGAGTCTTTTATTAAATTTAACGGCCCATAGGAACTTTTGTTTTGTGTTTGGTCCCGGAATAGCCAAAGGAAAATATTTGTAAGGATAAATTTTCGATTGAGTCAATTTGTATATATTGGATTAATTTCGGAAAAAACATTTTAGTCATAGGTTAGGCTCTGTATGTTGACCTTTTAAGTCTATGATATGTTTGATTGAAGACATAGCTACAAAGTTTTAGAGATTACATTATTGTATCGTGTTTCATGTCACGTTTTAGTCTTCATAATTTTGAAGATCTGTCACGTATGAATGCATATATGATGATTTCCTGATTTTGTATTAATTATGCCTAAATCTAGGCCTTTTTAGGCTTGAAGTATCATAAATAATGAGATTTTATAGTCATTTTGGTAATTTAAAAGAAAAAATGTAAGTTTGAATAAAATTTGAGTTAAAAGGCAATTTTAGTAACATCGGGGGGGGGGGGGGGGGGGGAGGGGGGTAAACTATAATTTTGAAAACTTTATGAGCTTAAAAATAATTTTTAAATATTTATCTAGGCAACATAAAGTTTCTCTTTAAATTTGGTTGAATTCTGATTTAAAACGAGTAACTTATGAATTTCGATAGCTAAAATGCAATTAAGGGTTAATTATGTAATTTTTTAAATTTTATGACCCTAAATTTGAATTAATTATTTTTATTTTTCATTTTTATGGGTACCCCCGGGGTTTGAACAATAAAGGAGTTGATATGCAAAAATTATTAGGACATGTCGCAACACGACACGGTTGCCACAACTGTACTAAATGATTTTTATAACATCGCTCGAGTGTTCATTGAGATCGTGTCATAGCTTTTCAAAAAAGACTTTCAAAGACTCACAACTTTGAAGTTCGGGAAAAATGAGATTTTGAAGTTTTGGGGGTCAAAATGCGATCAAATATGATGCTGTGAATAGTGACATGAATAGTGACTAAATTGAGGATATTAAATAAAAAAAAGGCTTTTCAATTGTCTTCAACTCTCCCCAAGAACCCATAAGATAACTATCAATTCAAATACAACCAATTAAATGGTGTTTCACCCCAAATCATACATCTCATCTCATGGCAAGCCTGTAAATAAGACCATTTTGTTCATTATTTTACACATAAAATTTTAGAGAGCCTTTAGAGATAATTATTGGCAGTATGAGAGTTTATTTTTTAGGGCCAAGAATTGTTCTTTTGTGGAACAAATTTTGTAAGTTGGTTTATGCATGAAAATTAATATTTATTTTTTCACTTTCATAATGTCTTTAATGATGCTAGCTTAATTTCTTTACCAGGAGTAGGTGAAGTTTATTATGTTTGATTAATATAATGTATAGTTTAAATTCATTTTATTTCCTGACTTGTTTTTGTTACTTTAATAATACGGTATTCATTTAAAAGACACCAGAGTGTGTTTTAAAACCTTCGACTTTGTTTGAAAAATCATATTTTTTATTTTAAGTGTGAGTACTTTTTGATGGGTTATACTTATATTAAATTAATTAACATCACATACTTAAAGACTATACTTTAAAATTTAAAAGTAAACTTTTTAAGGAAATAGGGATTTTAGTCGTCTAAATTTAAAGACGTGAAATTTTATAGTGAATTTATCCGTGTTATTTTCTGAATTAAACACGGTTAGAGTAGGTTTAATTTGAGTTATAAAATTAGGAATGATGTGTTTAAATTATTACATAGTATTAGTTAAATATGATAAATGAATCAAACATCCTAATTTCCTCTCACAGTTGATTATATATTTCATATTTGCACTTTTTATTTGTATTAGTGGTATTAGTGTAGTATAATATTTCCTCTCGTCTCTAAACTCATTTCGTTTAGTTGGACAGTCATAATTATTTTAAACAAAAAAATGAAAAATCTTTGTTAGTTCTATCCGTACTTACACTCATTATTTTATAATAGCCCATGCACTTGCGGTATTTTATAAATTGACAATAGTAAACATTTTGATCCTTGAAATTTTATTTTGGGTGTTTGTTTTTATAAAATGTTTTAGGGTTATTTATAAAAGGATTTAAAAAGAATAACATTTTCATTTTATGTCATTTGAATGACATTAAGTCTTCGTTCGAATAAGAAGTAAATGGCGTTAGAACGACCTTCCAATGAACATCAAACGAGATTTTTTGTTACTAGAACATATGATTTTGAAGCTCATTCAAAGTGTGTTCTAACGAGATTGTCATGTTCGTTCAAACGAGTTTTTAGTTGGTTAAAACGAGACAACGTTTTCTTTCGAATGAACTCCTGTTTTTCATTTGAACGAGATTTTTTGAAAAATGTGTCCCCTCAAAAATATATTTTCTATATAAAGGGGTCCTGGCATTTGTTTCTAGAGAGACTTTTGAAGAAAATCGTTTTCCTATACATATCCAAAAGCTCCTAAACCCTCATTTCACCCAAACTTAATCAAAATCCAAGTTTCATCTTTTATATGCTATGTGATCTTATTTGTGGGTATAAGAGGTTTATTCTCTTCACCATGATTAGGAATAATTTCGTGCAGTGGATTCCATACCCAGTTTACTGTTTACACATGGTGGATTCCGTGGTGTGGTATTATGGTGAAGAAACAGTGGACTCCGTTTTCCATATTTATAGACAGTTGTTGAGCCTGAATCGGTGGATACCGAGACATGTGTGGACTCATATGTTGTGGCACTCGCGTGGGTGAATTCCTTGTCTCTTTAGAGGAGAGGTTGAAGATTAAAGAACCATCAAGACTTGCAAGGGCGTCGAGTTATTGAGTAAGTAATCTGTCGATTTTTGTAAAACCTTATCATAATGAATTTGCATGATTGGGTCATATGAGATTTTACCCATTGTGGGTTTTTCTCGTACATCGGCGTGTTGTGGGTTGTCGCTTTATTTTATTCTTGTTCAGACGTATATGCATATTTTAGGACAAGAATAAATTTAGTAAATCTTGTATCACACCAATTAGTTTAAAATTGATGCAAAGTTTTTCCTTGGGTTAATTGTGTTTCTGTGTTATATTTAATTTCAAAAAATTAAAAATTGTCCTTTTGTTTTGACTACCCTCCATATATGCCCTACCTCCTGCTATTTCATAAAAAATGAAATAACTAAATGCATATTGAGATAAAATAAAGATAACCACCTAAAAAGAGTAAACATGCTAATCAAACCAATAAAATTAGAGAGAACCATATAGCGGGTGAGAAATTGATATTATAGTATAGTCTAGATATGAAAATATGGTAAACATGCTGAAGATAACACACTAAAAGCTAAACATGGACATGTACAATATATCAAAACAAATATATACAATAAACTCATGTTAGAAACTAATAATAATTAAAACTAAATAAGAGATACAGGATTTATAAAAGATATAAGCAATGAATGTGAAATCCTAATTCACAAGATACTAAAAGGCATATCATAAAGGTAACTCATCTAGCTCTCCTTCTTATTCTCCATAAAGATCTTAAGATCCCAAAATTGTTACTAAACGTCACTAAAGGAGTCCTTAACTTGATCGAGTTGAATGTTTTTCGTGTTCATATGCTTCAGAACTTTGTGAAGGGGGATAACTGAAAGATATAAACACATTTTAACATTCATCAAGTTTTGGTGAAAGATAATAACGTAGAGAGGAAGACAAATGATTAGCAATCACATCCAAATCTCCTTAAGAAGTACTATGAAAGTTTGATTCTTGAGAATCACTAGAAGGACATGGTGCACGATGTCTACGAGGCATAACATACGGTGGAATAGGTAAACCTATGTAGTGGACCAATTAGGTGATCTATATATAGTATGATTTTATTATGATCTTCCTTTGAAGATTTTTTGTAACTTCAATTGGAATAAACAAAACCCCTAATTCCCAAAGAATGCGTCTGATTAAACTACTGAAATGAAATAGGTGAGACTTCATCTCGTCCTTCAAACAAGACAAGGTAAGGTTAAAGATCGTGCAAGTTAACGCCAAATAATATGCATTATTTCCAATGGAGAAAAAAAGTATCCATATTTCACGAAACTCCATGTAGATTCATCGTTGGTAAAACAAATAAGGAAATAACTATATGAAGAATTTAAAAATCCTTAACCAACTAGACTTGAAATTTTTTGCAAGGCCAATGAGAGAAATGGTCATCACTTAAAACCAAAATACTTTTTATTTTATAAGGAGTGAGACTATTCTTAAAGAACGGGTAATTAGAAATATTGACTACCTTACGCTTGTAGTGATTAGTAATCATATCAATAAGTTTTCACACTTTTACACCACGAACCACATCATTTATAACTTCTTCTCCCATATCTTTATTTCCTTCCATAAAAAATGCATAAATTCTCTTGCTAGGCTTAAATAACAACCCCCGGTTTGAGAACAAAGACCAGTCTATCCATGATTTCTAAAAATTTGAGGCTCATGAGTCTCAAATAAAGAACACAAATCAACAAAATGCACAGAGCACTTGCATAACAACTCATCAAATTTGGAATGGGTGTTCACTACACCAAAATGGTCAAATTATCACCTTTCAGCCGACCACCCTTGTCACGATCATTGACCGTGATAACAAAACATGCGTTTTGTGTCACGATCATTAACCGTGACACGCCCGTGATAAAGTATTGTCACAGTCATTGACCGTGATAATACTTAAAATAATTGTCACGGTCAAGGACCGTGACACGTCCGTGACAATTTACACAGCAAAAAAGCCCTACCCTTTCTTTTTTTTCCCACCGATTTTAGTTTTTCCCTCTCTTTCTCTCTCTAAGCGATTTTGAGGTCTCTCTCTCTCTCTAAGGTATGTTTTTTCCTCTCTTTCTCTTTCATTTCAATGTGTGTGTGTATATATGTGTGTATATGTAAGTGTATATGTGTGTGGTGGTGTGTGGTGGGGGAGGGGGCAGGGGGTGGTGGGGGTGGAGTGGGTTGTGTGTGTACGTGTGTGTGTGTGTGTGTGTGCAGGTGTATGCGTGTGTGTGTGGTGGGGGGAGGCGTGTGGTGGGGGTGTGTGGTGGGTGTGGGTGTGTGTGTGTGGTGGGGTAATCTTAACAATTGTATAGCTTTAATTAATAAATTGTATAGCTTTAATTGTAATTTTAATTGTATAGTTTTAGATGAAAGTAAATTAATAACTAGTGCTCATTTCATATGAAAGTAGGATTGCCCCTCATTATAAATTAGTAAATTAATAATTGTATACTTTAACTGTTAATTTAATTGATGAAATGAATTAATTAAGTAGATGAATTTGATGGAGTACGGGATACACATTTGTTGTTGACATTGCTGTTGGATTATAGTGGATCAATGTTGGGCTGATTAACATTAAAAGTGGCATTACCACTGGATTATTGTCCATATGGGGGTGGGATTTTTTAACTTTTTCTGAAAATTACTTTGTATATCGAACAATATATAATTATTAATAATTATTGGATTATTGTCCATATGGGGGTTGACCAATGTGGGTTTTTAGGTGTATCTGGTGGGTATTCTTTAGTGGTTAATTCTAGATATTATTAATAAAGATAAGTAGGGATCTTTTGGTATGGCTGAAAATGGCTATATTATTAATAATTATTGTGTGTGTGGTGGGGGGCAGGGGTGGTGTGTGTGCGTGTACGTGGTGGGGGTGGGGGTGGGGGTGGGGGCAGGGTGGGGGTGGGGGGTGGGGCAAGGTGGGGGGGAGGGGGCAGGGATGGGTGGTGGGGAGAATTGTCACGGTCATTGACCTTGACAAGTTGAACTTGTCAAGGTCAATGACCGTGAAAATTCGGCAGATTTTGTGTAGTGGTTAGTAGATGCCAACATACGTGAACACAATTTGGGATCCATCACAGTAGATTCGAATCCTGAACGAAGACAAAAAGCACATAAATCATATGAGTAGGTAGATATAATCAATAGGTAATCCAAAGGATTTTAGAAAAAAAAATATGTGAAAGAGTTCCATGTAAGACAAAATGTGAAATGCTCAGAAACTGTCTCCCACACTTAACACTAGAGCAACAAAAATGGGTGGAATTGAGCAAAGCTTGAAATGGATATTTTAAAGTTACTTTATTCTTCACAATTTTTTTCTAATGCAAAGGTCTATCTTCATTGGTCACGATTTTATCGCTGCAGTAAAGCCTCATGTTCGCGAGTCGTGAACATATACAAGGATCCAAAAATGGAGGAAGCGAGGCACACAAAAATGTAAAAACATTCTTCTTAATTGTAAGAAACTACATTATATCCCTTTAAAAAAAACTTTGTTATGACCATGTATACTTTCAAAATAATATTCAAGGTTTCTTTTTATATCAAATACTCCACATAAAGTATGTCTTAGCATTCAAAGGCATAAAGGTTTAAATTACAACCATTTAAGGAGTGATTAAATATATAACTTATGATAGAAGTGAGTAAAATGAATATTGATCTATAAAATAGATAATGGATATTAATGTTTGATCTCACTTTTGAAAATTTTGGATTTATGCAACTTTGAAAAAGCTTCATTTTATACCATCATTTTCAACTATCACTTTTTTCTTCCTTATTATGTAATATTTGTTTAATTCCTTTAAAGTATCATATATTTGCTGTTACCTAATTTCATATGGATCATAATCTTTTAGACATTGCAATAAGATACTTTTGTACGTGTTGACTTTCACACACACATAAGTGGATAACTTATTTCCAATTTTCAAAGGTATGTATCCCTTTTGACCTAATGTCATTGTCCGGAATACTTTTTCTTGCATAATTTTTTTTGAAAGTATAGATTTTGCCTATCAACTTCATTCATGATCAAAATCAATCAAGTAAAAGGGTTATAAATGACATTTTTCTCAAAACGAAATATAAAAATTTTAATTTCCTAGATAAGAAGAAAAAAAATCCCTTCACGTTACTTTACATTAGAAATTGCTGAAGTTATAATATGATGTATGTATGAGTTAAATACTCTAAAATTTGGAATGTTCATTCACCAAGTAATTTCAAGCGATAGAATTCTAAGCAAGGAGTATACAATCCATAAACGAAATCGATTGTAAAATATCTAAGAATGTGGGTTAAAATTTAGTACATGGGATATATGAGTACCTACTCACATAGAGCAACATATTGAACAAACATAAAGGTTTATGATATGAACAAACAAGGATCAATACCAATAAAACAACACATGATAAAACCATACCTAGATACAACCAATAAATAAGATGAGAAATCTAAAGCACATCATAGGTATATCCAACGAATCCCAACTTAAATTAATTAAAGTATGGAAATGGCCTTCTAGACTTCGAAAGGTTGTCAACTTTGGTTTGATCAACGTCAAGTCTCATAGAACAACTACGATATGTATGTGAAGTAGAGAATTCGGATACGACTTTGGGAACAACCTTGGATTGTTTTCCCTTAGGGGTGTCTATCTTCTTCATACCCGTTCGATCAACACTCTCATCAAAGTCGTGAATGGATGAATTAAAACACAAAATTATCTCAAGTAACTTATCGTATGGCAATATGTACACTTGTAGTGTATAGTTTCTATTAAAGAGATCGGGTTTCTAAGAGAATATTTCTTCAAACTAAAAAAAAAACTCTTTTAAATGTCCCTCTTTATCACAATAGGAATAAGTGAACTTTGCCATCCTTTGTTCTTCGCGAATGTATCGCTTTAAGAATTGCTATTTAAAGATGGTAGGAAAATGGGTTGTTATGTAAGTCATGGATAAGAGAAAATTGACAACAAGGAGATGAAGGAATCTCACTTAAAAATCCAATTCCACTCTTGTCTTTTGATGATCTACCCCTTAAAAGTATCCTAACTAGCATATGATATTTATCCCTTAAATGAAACATGAATCCAAGAGTTTTCACTCCCTTCCAAGGCTTTCCATAAGTACTCAACTTCAACATAAAGTAATCCATTACAACCATCCTTTAAGATAATTGACTTAAGAAAAACAACATTATGAGGCACTAAGTCATTCACACAACTCGAACTCACCATTTCCCTTTGCTCTTCAATGTTGTCTAGAATGATGGAGAGTTATATGTTCTCGAATTCTATAGATGCCTCAAAAGGTTAAGCATTCATTAATGATGTCATAACCAACACCATAGCCATTCTCTAAAGAGGTATTTATTGTAACATCAAGATATATGGGAGGAAAACAAAATTCTTATAAATCATCCGAATCCTCAAAATTTTGATGGGCCATAAAATCCACATAGATGTTATTAGGAGTTTTTTTATCGGACTCCGAGTCATCATCACTAAAAGTGGCCAAACATACATTTGCATCACTACGTTAACTCGATTCTACAGGACATATCTTGGAATAATGCTTTTACCACCACATGTGTAACATGTGATAGAATTTGGGTAATGTTATTTATTCTACCCACTTTCTTGACCGGACTTAAACCTGGGTGGGTGAGATTTTTGCTTTCCTTTGATTTGAAATCACTTTTCCATGTTTTGGAAAACTTCCTATTGAAAATATACATATCTCCTTCACTAAGGTCAAGAGGACTAAACTTAAGAATCTTATGATATTTTTCTTTAAAAGTTATTTTATTCTCCTTGATAGGTTCTTCAGGGCGATAATTTAAAATCACCTCATAGGTTTAAAGTGAGCCCAATAGTTCATTTACTTTCATGGGAGTTTGAAGTAAGGATCTAATTTATCCAATGGCATCAACCTTGCCACATAGCCTAATGGGTAGGAATATAAGAATTTTCTCAATGATAACTTTTCTCCTTGATGATATTTCACAAAAAATTCCGAATTAACTACGTCTTTAAGTTGAGTATAGAATTCATCGAAAGTTTTTTCCCCTTCATGGTAAGGAGTTAAAAAAGATTGGTGAGGCATGAATATTCTCATTCTTCAAGGTGGAGGTGTCTTTATAGGTCATTCGTAAAACTTACCATGCCTCATTTGACATAAATCACGTCGAGGCCTAAACTCATTAACGGTTATGCAACTAAAGATTGCATTAAAACCTTTTGCGTTATACTCACTCTCTTTGATGTCATTCTCATCTTAATCAGATGAAATTTTGGGAACTTGAACACTATTAATAATGGTAATCGATGGATCCCAACCCGTCAAAAGATAACTCCATATTTGATCGTCTATTGACATTATATGTGCCACCATGCATGTTTTCCAATAGAAATAGCTGTTACTATCAAATGGAGGAGGTCAGAGATATGAAGCACCCACCATCTAACAAATAAAAGATCTACCCTAGGTTGTTCAACCTAAAATAATAAGACCCTCTCTGATACCAGCTGAGAGTGCGAGCTCTCGACGGTAACTACCCAGTTAAAATTAAATTACCGGTTAACGGATAATTATACTTAAAAATATATCAATGGGTTAAAACCATCCAAGAAGTTTATGTGACAAATTTTTTTTATCAATATTAAAATCTAATTAAAATTTTCTTCTAATTAATATGAGTTATTCTAACGTAAGGAAACATAAAATAATTTAGAAACACCACATGTCTGAGAAAAATTCCACTAATGGTAATAAACACTTGGGTCGAGGTTAACAAAAAAATATGATATGGTAAAGTATTACAAATAATAGATAATGGATTATAATAAAATAACTCATTGACCCTCTATCAACTCTTTCAAGTATATCCTCCTAAGATATCATTAATAGATGGAGAACATAACAAAACTGTGATCGGTTTTGGACCCATCCAATGTATTAAAGTCTTACACAAAAAAAGAATCATTTAAAGTGGAAGAGAACTTTGCTCCTATGCAAAAGAAGCACTCCTAACCACTAACTACAACTACGATGTGTGAGGATATCTTGTGGTTGAAAAGATGTATAAATGGTTTAGTTTCTCTTAAATAATCTCACAAGTGTGTTTCTCAAGCTTGAAAAAAATCTATTTGAAAAATGATTTTTTTAAAAATAGCATGGTTACAAAAGTTTTACTTTCAAGATTCAAGAATGAGGCAAAAAGCTTGAATTACACACAATTGATTAACTAAGAAATTTTCTCTTTTCAAAAGTTGAATATTTTCTTTGTTTTCTATAAAAGTTCATTATTAAATCAACATGGAAGAATGAGCTAATCAAGAGTATGTATAACACTTGTATAAGAAACTAAATGGTATAACACTTAAATTAAGAAACCTAGTTATCTTATAAACAATCTTTATTGGCAGCTAACAAAGATTGTGCCTGGGAAAAACTTCCAATGAGATCTAAACGGAAAGATCTCAAAAATATTTTTAGATCTTATGGGCTCATGGGCTGCTTCAGTGGAATGACGGCATTGTTCACTAACGCGAAAGATCGGCGATCAAGCTCGCGCTTATAACCATGTATTTTTTGCATGGGTTACTTCGAGTCGTGACTAGCGAGATAGATGTTTTGCTTACGTAAAGTCCTATTTCGTTGATGAAAAAAACAGGGAATGAGAATGCATGAGTGATCAAATATTTACATGGACATAGTTTCCAAAATTATGGCCAACGAACTAGACTTTTCACTGATGTGAAGTACTATTTCACAGCAGCGAGCTTCTAGCAAAACAAGTCACAGATGGAAACTGAAATTTCCATGTTTTTAAATTTCACAAAACATAGAACTTTCTCTTGTACAAACCGAGGACAATAATTATTTAAAACAAAAACGATGCATTTTATAAACATAAATTTTTATATAGGAAGAATATAGCATCTTGTATTTGGGAATCTAAAAAAGGATCATAGGGTTAAAAACATAAGACTTTCAAATTATGAAAAGTAAGTTTAACCAATAGTGTCTAAGTCCACTAAACGACATACATTTATCCTAAGTGAATAACTTGTGGAAATGACATGAATGATCTGGTATGAGTTTGATACAACTCTCCAAAAAACTCTTTGATTAGACCTAACATGTGTTTTATAAAATGGAATACGACAAAATGTTTGGGGCACAAGATTATTTATACTCTTGCACAACCATCATTTCAGAATAATAAAGGAAGTACGCTTGTTCAACCTGTGACCGTGGTAGGAAAGGTCAAGACCACGACATTCGAACACGCCTATTAGATCCGCGACCATAAAGGTCCGACTTCATAGCCTAGCTGAGGACTCCTTGCGGAGGCTACTGATTAGTTATTCTCCCTTTTTATTTTAAGCTTATAAAAATCACCTAAGTATCGAAAAACCTTTAGGGATATTTTTATGTGTCATAAAAAGCATGCACCTGTACTTAAACCTTTTAAAACCTCAAAATGTATTTTAAAGAACCACCACATCTAGATAAATTTTGTATTTCAAAATTTAATTTTTTTCGCTTGTACTGCATGTTATATGGATTTTACTTTGGTGTAGTGATGATGTTTTGATGGTGTTTTATTGTTGATTTGTCATCGATGTAGAATTCAATCAAGTGGAAGATCTTTAATTAATATGACAAGCCTAACATATATTTTTTCAACCCAAAATTATGACAACATGAGAACCTTGTTCCTATAAATCTCCCCCTTTGTCAATTCCAGTATAAAACCAAAAACAAATCGATATAAAAAAAAAAAATCAAAATGATCCAAAATAAAGAACGTGGTCATAAATATCACCTTACACATCAATTTATACCTATGCTCAACCGCTTGAGACTCAATATGCATGATAGGATTCCAAAGCATGATCTGACTTGATTATGTACTCACGGTCCTTGTTTCCTGCACAGATAGCACACTGCGCGAAGTATAAAAAATACAAGAGAGATAATAATAAATAATTGAGATGCCTAAAAAAATTCAGTTCATGCACAATTAAAATTTACTCCCTCTTAATTTATTACCACAATCCTCTCCCCTGTAAATGTCTCCATTTTTTGTTACGAAGGAAAAAGTAAAAACACAATGTATATCAATTAGAGGCACAAAACTTGAGAATAGATACTAATTGGGGAATGATACATATTCCTAAAACTCAACTAAACCAAGCAACACTAACTATATGATCATGCAAACTTAAAAGTGATAGAATATGAGTAACTGAAATATATGCATGGAAATATGAGCGATATTAAATATATATCGTAGTTATGATATAGTATCGAATATAAATGTAAAAATTTTAAGCATAAATATTCAAATTCTAGTTTTTAAACAAAACGCATACCCATGTTAAAGAAAGACTTAATGGAGGGCTTTCAAACATCTTTTGGAGAATTTTTGCATTTTCTTTTATCGAATTGAAGACATCAAAAAGAAAACCAACCAAATTCAATCATCCATATCATTATAAATGATATTGTTTAAGAGAGGGTGCTTGAATAAGATATCATTGAGTTGTTAAAAGGGAGGTGTTATTATGGAAGCAACAGTCTTGTGTTCAGTGGTTAAAATATGCAGATGCGTGTACCAAGTTATTCCACACGTATCATTGGTAACTACTTTATTAATCATTTTTAATCCTTATTCTCTACCTTTGATCCATCATTTCCTATTATCTCAATGAACTTATTTATCAAGTTATCAATGTGGATAATCATGGTGTTTTATGCTATCTTCCTTACATGGAATAAATCAAACATATTATCTTTTCGATTCCCCTTTTCAGGTTTCCCAACCCAATCTTGCAATTCATCGATATAAATTAGATCCAACTAGAGCATGGTGGAATAGGATTTACGAGAAATGGTAGTCTCATTCTTTAAAAAAAGGTTTTATGCTCTGAATTTAAATAGCATAAATATTTGTCTTGTTCACCGAGACTCTAAATTTACATCTTTCTCACATTTCAGGCCTATCAGTTTGTGTAACATTTATTACAAAGTGATTTGAAAAATCTTATATAATTGTATGAATTTTTTTCTTAAAAAAAGATGATCCCTGAATTAGGTTTGTTTATTCTGAGATTAAACATATTTAATAATATTTTTTTGACCAAGGAAATCATGCATACCCTCAAAAAGAAGGGAGGCAAATGTAATCTAATGTCATCAAATTTATTATGGCCAAAGTTTTTATAAGATGGAGTAGCTTTTCCTCTCAAACATTTTTAAATTGTTTGGATTTCCTTCGAGGTTCATAAAGTTGATATACCAATGTCATTTACTCTCTTCATGCTCATTAATACTGGCCCTATTGAAAGAACTAATCGTGAGATGGTCTATGCTTCAGAACTCAAAGCTTATAGATAGACGTATTCCATGTCATGTCCCAACATAGTGAGTGAAGAAAATTAAAAGCAGAAAAAAAAAAAAAATTGAAAGCTTATCAGTCCTGGAAAAGCTACTACATACATATAGGTTCGTAGTTATATAACTGAATGTGGTTGTTGGGTAATGAAATCTGTAAAAGCATCCAAGGCAATCACCGAAGTAGGCGGAAATCCGCTGTGGAATTTATCCCGGAAAGCTGCCGCTCTCTTTGAAACCTCCCCCTCATCATCCATTAGCTTTTCAATCCCTTGTAATATATCCTCCTCCACCACCACTTTTGCCCCAGTCGATACCACCATATACCCCAACTTAAGGTGAGCCACCACCAACTTGGCATTGAAGTACTGGTCACCCCTAATCGGCCAGGCCAAGATAGGGACCCCACACCCGATTGCCTCCACCGCTGAGTTCCACCCACAATGTGATAAAAATCCTCCTGTTGAATGGTGACTCAAAATCAACAATTGGGGTGCCCAACCCCGTATAATCAAACCCCTAAGACCCACTTTTTCATCCACCCCATCAGCAGTGTAACCTTCATCCGTATCATTTGAATGTGGAGGACCTGAACCGGATTGTAATTGCATGACCCATATAAAAGGGCGGTTTGATTTTTGTAAAGCAGTAGCCAGTTGAGTGTATTGTTGTCGAGTGGGTCCAACTTCGCTCCCAAAGGAAACGTAGATAACAGAGGCACGTGGCTTTGAGTCTAACCATTGGATGACCTCTTGTTCTGTATAGTTTGATGGACGTGGGTTTGGTCTGAATTGGTGGTCGTGAAGGAGTGTGAATGATTTCCAGTACTGTTCCGGCAGGAGTGGGCCCACGGCCCAAACCGGTTTTCGAATTTGATTGGAGACGTAGTTGATGAATGGAAGCTCTAAATCGTCACAAGTGTTGATCAATAATGCGATTGAGGCCTCTGCGTCGTCTAACCATGGTGGGTGCTGACCTGGTACAGGTGGACGGCTATGGGCGTATTCTTGTTCATGTTCAGGTGGAAGGGGTGGTCGTGTTTCGAGATCCGAATAAGAGAGGGCCATGTGTGGAGGTAAACCGGGAAGAATTCGGATATCGGCAGGACCCATATCGTGAACATTGGCCTTCCAGGCAGCGTACTCCATGGCAGCAGAGCAAGCGCCAGAGGTGAAGAGTGAGACTGTCGGAATGGAATGTTTGGCAAATATGTGTTTGCTCCAGCTCATCATCACGTCAATTACGGCACACGCGGGTCGGATGCCATCTGATCTTGCTGATAGGAATGACTCTATCCCTTGTCTCAGCTGCTGGTGGTGACCGTCAAATGGTCCTTGAGCCCTCGGTGGACGTGGAGGTCCTGAATCAGCGGCATTTATTTCAGCAATTTCTACTAATGGATGGAGGCGGAGGGTTGAGGGGATGGAGGAGGAGATATGAGAGGGAATGATAATAACTATTTTGAAATTTCGGGAAGAGAGGTGTTTGCAGAGCTCAGTGCAAGGGAAGAGGTGACCCTGCCCAAAGAATGGCACTACAAATATCTCACCTTCCATCTTAATTTAACTTGGGCTTACTTGTTTTGGGATTATAAGTTGTTGTGTGAGAGATGTGTGTATATATATATATATATATATATATATATATATATATATATGGTAGATGGATACCAAAACATGGACGCGGAGAAATGGATTTACTGGTTGGTAAGACCGGTAGTTCATGTCTTTTCCTTTGGTTCAAGGTTTTGACTTTTGGTGGAAAAAGGCTTTAGTTACCGACATGATCATTTCTCAAAGGAGTAGAACTACTCTTCCCGAATCCTCCGTTCCCAATCCGTACCAAATGCAAAAGGTTATTTTTTATTTGTTTTTTTTAATTAAAAATTGTTTTATTTTATAAAAAATTGTATTTTTTATTTAAAAAAACAATGTTTTATATATATTAAAAAAAAAACACGAACATGATTAAATTAAAATAGCCGAGTCAACCGACCCAATTAAATGCAACAAATTTACGAAAACATTATTTTAATAAAAAAAAAAATTTGAAAAAAATTGTTTTAAAAAATAAATGTTAGTTTAATATTAATAAATAAAGAATTTACATTTTTAAACGGTTTTAAGAAATGGGGATCTTCCTATTAAGTCATATTTCAAGGGGATATTTTCTAATAGGTCCTATCATAATATTTTTTCCTCAATAGGTCTTATTTGTACATACAGTGAATATTCACTGTATGTTAACAAATAGGACCTATTGGAACAAAATTTTTATTTCATGGGACCTGATGAAGCAAAAAAAAGATGTTTGGACCTATTGAACTACATACTTAGTAAACGGGACTAATTGGTAAAAACCCCTTAAGAAATACAAAATTATTTTAAATGTTGCAAAATAAAAAAAAAATTGACGTTTAAAAATAGGGGCATATGCCAAATGATCTCTCGAACTTTTTTTAATACACATTTAGTCCAAACCTTTTTAATTAATTGGTATTAAAGAGTTGAACCTTAATACTAAACATTTCTTTAATACCGTTTACAATTAAAGATGTTTTTAGAATGATTTCAAAATATGTCCATTTTAAAAAAATAAAGATTTAAAAAAAATGTTTTACAATTTTTTTTTAAAAAAATGTCCAATTTTATTTAATAAAAAATGTCTATTTTTGTAACTTTATAATAAAATAGTTTTTATAATTATTTAATTAAAAAATAACATTTTGTGTCGTGTCATGACCTGAAATATTATTTTTTTACCTATCATGGCGTGTCATGGTGTGCCATGTCACGTCCTTTTTATTTTGGTCGGGTTCGTTTTCAGCATAAAAAATAACATTTTGCGTTGTGAGACTTTTAATTGTGTCGTGTTCGTGATAGGTAAAAAAATCATATTTCATGTTTTGTCATAGCTTGTCATGTCATGTCATTTTTATTTTGCTCAAATCCATTTTTGGTGAAAAAATAACATTTTATGTTGTGTCAGTTTTACTTGGGTCATCTTCGTGATAGGTAAAAAAATTAACATTTTAGGTATACAACACTTTTTTTAAAATAAATTGGAATACAGTTTTTTTTAAATCATTATTATTTTTTTAAATGGACATATTTTGAAATCATTCTAAAAACATCTTTAATTGTAAACGGTAATAAAGAAATGTTTAGTATTAAAGTTCAACTCTTTAATACCGATTGATTAGTATCCTTGGCGCCAGGATACAAATCGTATAAAGCGTATTTGGTATTAACCTGGTACTAAGTACCAGTAAGAGTAACCTTATTCAAAATAAATATATTTTTAATAATTCACGAACACGACCCAATTAAAATATGATACTTCACGAAATTTTATTTTGAGTAAATTACTTTTTAGTCCCTACACTATCACAAAAGTTTTTAAATGGTCCCCAAAATTTTATTTGACTCGAGTTAGTCCCTAAAGTATTTAATTTGTTTCAAATCGAGGACTCCGTCCAAAAAACCATTAAACATTGACAAAAATTAACAAATACCCAAAAGACTGTTTTCTTATTTTGCAAAAAAAAAAAAAACTGTTTTTTATTTTGCAAAAAAAAAATATTTTCTTATTTTGAAAAAAAAAACTGTTTTTTTAAATAGGAAAACAGTTTTTTTAATATAAATTAAGAAAATCTTTTTTTTAAAAATAATAAAACAGGTTTTTAAATGACTAGTTTTTAAACACTTATCTATTTTAATGATCATTTAATGGAGAGAAAAAAATGAATAAATGATGAAGTAATGATGTAAGGGTTAAATGGTCATTTTCAATAATTAGGAACCACTGTTGGAGTGCCTTAGGATTTCATGGAGCGTCAATAGCAGCTCCCTTTACATGCTATCTCATACGATTTGTACATGTCCATTTGTGCAGTTTTTCGCTTTCGATTGTGGCATCTTCCTGCCCAAGGTATAATGCGTACCACTTCATTATATAGTTTTTGACCAATTATATTTATTGTTTTGATTTTATTTAGAAAATTCACAAACCATGTTTTGTTAATGATGTGCAAATTGAATTAAGAATGATTTGAGTGTATGATTTGGTTGAGCTTTAATTAGCTTGGATTTTAATTAGTTTTCCTTTTAACCAAGCATATTGGCCTAGTGGTATAACGTTGTCACTAGGACAGTCTTGGGGGTGGATTGGGTCTGGTCCCCAATTCGATCCCTGACACTATTAAAATAATGTTTGGTCAGCGGAAGCCACGTACCGTGAATGGGGATTAGATTATTCGAGGTGCGCGTTAGCTGGCTCTAACACCTCATGGTATGCTACCAAAAAAAAGATATGGAAATTAAGTGAGTATAGAGTTGGTTGTATGATTTTGTTGAGTTTTTCTTTAGTCCGACTTTATTTAGAAACTTTAAAAATCATGATATGTCTTATACAAACTTATTCACGCTAGTTCATATCATTGTCTATTAATTATTTGTTGAAAAAACTTAGACAAGAGACGTTGTATGCTTCTTTGGATTGTACTTGCCTTACCAAACAATTATGTTTTGGGTTTATGGTTCTAGCAGTAAAGTAAGGTTTCTATTTGGATAGTTATTCCATGTCGCTTCAATGAATTTACATTTCTATTAAGCCATATACATTAAAACCATGCACTTTCTAAAATATGTGTGAACTTTTCATGAAATTAAATTATTATTACTAAAATTGTAGATGCTAATTTTTGTTCATTATTTATCTACACATATTTAGGGTAGGTATTACTTTTGTTTACACGTCTGTCACACAGCTACATCAAAAAACCATTCTTAAAATTTCTCATTTTTGCTAGCATATCATGAGGTGTCCGGATCAGCTTACGCACACCTCGACTAATTCTCATCCTCAGTTCGTGGCTTCCATTGGCCAAGCGTTATTTTAACCGTGCCGGGAATCGAACTGAGGACCAAACCCAATCCATCCTCAAAACTATCCCAGTGATAGTGATTAGGCATAAATTCTACGCATTTATCCCCTTAATTTAGAGGCTTTTATCATTCTACAAAGTGTAATTATAGTGGATTTATATTATATCATTGCTATTGACAAGTTTCTAATTAGTACGCCGAGTTTCGTATTTTTTTCCATCTATTTCGCAGGTGTTCAGTGTTTTAATCTGAGTTCCGTACCAAAATCTTCAAAGAAGTACAAGAAGGAAAAGTTTTTGTAAACGCTGTTGTTGATGTAAAAAACTAGATGTAAGGACATTTTTCTCATGTCCAACATGTTACATTTATGTATGTCGTACGCCGCTACATTTGGCACGTCACCTCACGATCTCACATGACGGCCTCTATCCGAATTCCGGGAATCAAGCATTCAACATCTCCATTAATGTGTCCTAAATCTTCCTCAACGACTTCACGTTCCATGATTTTAGGGACTTAATGCAAGTGGTACGCAAGAGAAGTCAAAACAGTGAAAAAAGGCACGATAGGAGACTTCAAGGGCATTTTCGTAATTTTATAGCCATAGTCCGGAGGTCTGGTCAATTGGAAAGTTGAAGAGCTCGCCGCAACGAAGATACTGGAAGAAACGGCACCTCAATCCGAGCTACGGTGAAGGAGTTATGACCTTTTGAACTTGGAGAAAATTCCTTGAAGAATGCTATTTTTTTTTACCCCATACCAAAATGGTACCCCAAACCGCATGGGGAACCGGTTCGGGGGGGCGAACCGGTTCGGGGTACCCCAGAACCGGTTCGGGGTACCTGACGCTGCAAGAGTCCCTAAGTTTTAAAACTCTTTTGGTTTCCCTATAAATACCAACTTCGGGGGAGTTGTTTTGCAAGACTTTAGAAGACGTTTTTGAGAGTCCAAATACATCTAGTCTTCATATTTTTGAGTCCCAAGACTCATGTTTTGATTCACACATCCTTGCCAAATATTTTTGAATCCTTTTGCAACCCAAGAACACAACTTTGGTTTGTTCAACCCTTGTGGAGAAGCCGTTTTCTTCTTCATTGCTGCCCTCCTGGAAAGGGAAAATTCCAGCCGACGAACTTGTGGAGAAGCCGTTTCTCTTCTCCATTGCAGCCCTACTGGAAAGGGATAGTTCCAGCCGCGACTACAGAATCCGATACCCGAGGGTAATTCTTAGTCATCTTGTATTTTCATTGTAATCCGATTGTAAGCCGTTTTCTTACAAATTATAGTGAAAATAAATGGTTTTGCCCCTGTGGGGGATTTTTCCTTAAATTTATTTGTTTTATCCTGCATGTTATATTTTATTTGATAAATCATCTAGATGCATGTCTTAGGGTTTAACTAAAATTTGGGTTTAATTAAAATTGGTTTTTATTTGAGAAGTCGCAATATTTCCGCTGTAGCTGCACTCTCAAATTGGTATCAGAGCGGGTTACGCTAATTTATCGCGTGATCCTGATTTTTCGAGGATTTATTTTTTTTGATACAATTTGACTTCTCACGTCGTCAAATTGGTATCAGAGCCTGTTGCACTAAGTTATTGTGATTTGATTCTGATTTTGCACAAAAATGACTTTTGATGGTTTTGATGATCTTCGATGTCAAATTTTTGAAAAAATTAATTGGAAAATTCACACGAACTCTTGCTTTAAATCTTCAGTTGAAAACGAATCTGAGAAGTGTCCTTGTTGTGAGGGTGTTGGTCACACGTTACATGAGTGTACCACAAATTTAAAGAAGAAATTGAATAAACCGATTTCTCATGTTTCTACCCTTAGTGATTGTGATTCGGAAGAAGAAGTGTTTTATGCTTCTAGGCGAGAGTTTCCCATACATGTGATTAGTGATGATAGTGAAGGTGATGGGAGTGTGGATGAAAGTGAGGAGGAAAGTGTAGATGAGCATGACTTGAAAACTGCTTTCAATGAACTTTATGCTGAAACTTTGAAAACAAATAAAGAAAATTTGAAATTGAAAGCTCAGTTGAAAGAGTGTGCCATAAAAAATAATGATTTTTTAGTTGAAGAACTTAGGGCTCATGTGAAAATTTTGAAAGAGAAGCTTGAGTACGTCGAGGGTGAGAGAGATAGTCTTAGAGGGTTGATGGAGACTATGAAAAAGGAGCTTTTAGAGTTTGAGGATTCTAAACGAGTACTTGAATCTAGGATATGTGAACTTGAGGTGAAATTGAAAGATTCAAGTAAAGTGAAATTTGATTTGGAGTCTAGGTCTGAAAAACTTGATAATATTTTAGGCACAGTCGAGATCAAAACGGATAGGGGTGGGATTGGTCTTGAAAAATATGTTGCACCTATTCCCACACGTGTGAGAGAGCCTCCTAGGTTTGTTAAGAAAGGGGCACCTAAAGTTGTTAGGAAAGCACCCCTTAAGAAAATTGTGAGAGAACCTTCTAGGTTCATTAGGAGAGACCCACCTAGGCAAATTCGGAAAGAGCAACCGATAAATTTGAGGAGAGGGCCACCTTTAGGTAACACACACCGCCCGATTTACACTTGCACACATTGCAGTAGGCAAGGTCATCTTAGGCGATTTTTTTACAAGCTTTTAAATGGACCTAGGAAGGTTAATGAAAGAATAAATTTGATTCCCAAAACCCCCACACTTTGTTACACATCAATTTGGGTTAGAAAATCGGATTTAGAGGCTTATGATTTATTTGTCCACGATTCCCGTTTGCTTGCACGTGATTCACCCCATGTGAAATCTTTTGGTTGATTGTGGTTGCATGTTTGTCATACACTAGTTGTGATTTCATGATATATTTTTACTAGTGTGATGACTTGTACTTTTTGTATAAATTCTTGTTTTTGAATTTTTTTGAAAAATACAAAAAGATTTTATTTTGATAAAATTTTGAGAAAATCCAAAAAGATTTTTGTATTGCACCGTTTATGGATGAACACTTTGGATGACCAAGTCACAACATCATTCCATTTTTTTCATGTGACTATTTGATAGTGTTTTGAGATAATAGGTCAATTCATCCTTGTGCTTTATAATGTTTGGAGTCATTAAGATGTAATTAAGTGTTACTTCCTACATGTTTGACTCATGTTTCCTTTATTGCACACATGCACGGATTTGTTTGATTATTGTGCTTGTCTTATCACATGTTGGTTGGGTGTTTTCATCTCAATCCTGTCTTTAAAACAAACCAAGCGCGATAATTTTTTATAAGAAAATTGTGCATATAAAAACCATGTTGTGAGTTTGTGTGCTTTGTTTGAATAACGGGGAGGGGCTGCGAAAGGTAATTATCTATCCTTTGCGCAAAAGCCACCGCTAAAATGGACCTAAAAAATTGAGAAATTTTATTATCCGAGGTCCAAAGAGGTTAAAAGAGCCCGAAAAAATTGAAAGGCAATAAAAAGATATTCATGCCAAAAAAAGGGGCCATTTAGGTAATTGCACCAATTCTCCAATGTTTGAGAATTTAGATTAGCTCTAAAAGAATATATATATGAGGGAGTTTGATTGGAGAATTAAAACGGGTTTGCACGTCCTTGAAATTTTTAAAAATGCGTTATATAGTTTTGGACGTTATTGGTGTGAAAATCATTTGACTTTGATTTGTTGATTTGCATAAAACGATGTCATCTAAATTCAACAAACGTTTACACTTAAGGATACCTTTGATGTTCATTCGTTAGGAGTACACGTATGCATCGTGCACATATGATTGATTGAGTTGATTTACCTATCGAATGTGTTCACACCCATTCATTCCATTTCCATGACTTGGTTGTTTGAGTCTAAATCCATGGTGTGATTTTTGTATCATGTTTTACATTTTTTTTCAAAATGGTATCTATTTTTTTTATGAAAAATTGAAAAATCAAAAAATAGTTTGTGAAAGTTTTTTTTGAGCATCTCCTTGCTAGAGCACGTTTACCATATTGATTGATGCCTTGACTTGTATACCGTGACACCCCGATTTTTCTTGTTTGATTCATTCTTCTTTTTTGTCTATTTGGGGACATCATAAAAAGGGGGAGAAAGAATTATCTTATTCTGGGGGAGTTTGAATTTTGGGGGAGTTTTTGAGATTTGACTTATGCGTTCATCATAAATTGGTATCCATGTTTATCTCATTTCAAACTCGATACGTCACTTGGTATTTGCTTTTTCTCATGTGTGTAGGTACTACATTGATGATCACTGAATTGCACACCCTGATGAGAAAAGATTTGAGATTCCTGAAGATTTGAAGAACAAACGATGAAGACTATTCATTTGTACCTTTTCCAGTTTTGGGTTCATGGGAGGGTAGATTTGTATAGGCAATTTCGTATTTGATAATTCGGATTTTTTATGAATGTACCGGCATAGACATAGGGGGAGATTTGTAAGGACATTTTTCTCATGTCCAACATGTTACATTTATGTATGTCGTACGCCGCTACATTTGGCACGTCACCTCACGATCTCACATGACGGCCTCTATTCGAATTCCGGGAATCAAGCATTCAACATCTCCATTAATGTGTCCTACATCTGCCTCAACAACTTCACGTTCCATGATTTTAGGGACCTAATGCAAGTGGTACGCAAGAGAAGTCAAAACAGTGAAAAAAGGCACGATAGGAGACTTCAAGGGCATTTTCGTAATTTTAAAGCCATAGTCCGGAGGTCTGGTCAATTGGAAAGTTGAAGAGCTCGCCGCAACGAAGATACTGGAAGAAACGGCACCTCAATCCGAGCTACGGTGAAGGAGTTATGACCTTTTGAACTTGGAGAAAATTCCTTGAAGAATGCTATTTTTTTTTACCCCATACCAAAATGGTACCCCAAACCGCATGGGGAACCGGTTCGGGGGGGAGAACCGGTTCGGGGTACCCCAGAACCGGTTCGGGGTACCTGACGCTGCAAGAGTCCCTAAGTTTTAAAACTCTTTTGGTTTCCCTATAAATACCAACTTCGGGGGAGTTGTTTTGCAAGACTTTAGAAGACGTTTTTGAGAGTCCAAATACATCTAGTCTTCATATTTTTGAGTCCCAAGACTCATGTTTTGATTCACACATCCTTGCCAAATATTTTTGAATCCTTTTGCAACCCAAGAACACAACTTTGGTTTGTTCAACCCTTGTGGAGAAGCCGTTCTCTTCTTCATTGCTGCCCTCCTGGAAAGGGAAAATTCCAGCCGACAAACTTGTGGAGAAGCCGTTTCTCTTCTCCATTGCAGCCCTACTGGAAAGGGATAGTTCCAGCCGCGACTACAGAATCCGATACCCGAGGGTAATTCTTAGTCATCTTGTATTTTCATTGTAATCCGATTGTAAGCCGTTTTCTTACAAATTATAGTGAAAATAAATGGTTTTGCCCCTGTGGGGGGTTTTTCCTTAAATTTATTTGTTTTATCCTGCATGCTATATTTTATTTGATAAATCATCAAGATGCATGTCTTAGGGTTTAACTAAAATTTGGGTTTAATTAAAATTGGTTTTTATTTGAGAAGTCGCAATATTTCCGCTGTAGCTGCACTCTCACTAGATTATATCTAATTAATTAATCACAGATAAAAATGAAATAAATAAAACAAAGGAATTTTAAAGTGGTTCAGCCTTATGAAAATGGCATACGTCCACTGTTTTGTATTGCTCACTGTTTCCTGGCGTTTCGATAATAGGGTTTACTATGAGATCCAGAGTCCCCTTCTTATGAGGAGGTTACAATGTATTTATAGCCTTGAGGCTGTACATATGAAAGAATAATGAGCTGTTATCTAGCAAACATATACATATGTACGATAATAATGCACATTTAATGCGTAGTTGCCTTTTGGTTTTCTTGATGTGTATGTTCTGCATGCTAAGTTGCTCGGTATGCTAAGTAGCTCGGTAGCTCGTCGAATGTGTCCATATTTTCCATGTATGTTGACATGTGTCTTCTTATGATTGGTCATGTCAGCAGACTAGATTTGGTATCAACAGAAGCCTCCAATGTTTCACAGTTCGAGGTTGAGGAAGAGTGTGGAATATTTTGCTAGAAAACTACTCGGATTACTGGCTTTCATAGATTTTAGGAGAATACTTTAATTCTTATTTAGCGCACAATATCAAGCTTCATAAATATTTTGAATTTCCACGATCACTTCGATATTTGTGCCCTTTTCCTTTTTCAGCCGTCGGAAATGCAAACGTCTTTCCTGGTAATCATTGCTTTCCTCTATTCAAGAGATAAAGTATTTAAACGCGACAGAAATCCAGTCGTCTTCTACTTTTCAAATCTGTATTTCTGAACTCTTCATTTTTTTCTCTCTCTTGTGCCTTCGTTCCTTTCATCATTTATTGTCAACCGATTTCTCTTTCTTCTGTAAGATTTTCTTCCCTCTTATCTATTTACTTTATTCACCATGGTTTATCTTGTTGAATCGTTGGATAAATTTCGGTCTGAGTTTTCAATCCCTTCGTGGGTTATTTTGGAAGAACTTTTTGGTCCTTCTGATTTACTTTCTTTGGCAGAGGGACACTGGTTCCCAAGTCTTTTTGTAGCTGAGTGTGGCTTTTCTTTCCCACCAAATCCCCTGTGTTTGGAGTTTTGCCAAGATATCGATATTGTACCTGCAAGAGTAGCTCCAAATACATGGAGGGTAGTTAATAGCGTACATAGGTTGAATCAACTTCATGGAACTCGTTTGGGAATTCTAGAAATTATGTATTGCTATATATGGGTTACCAGTGACACTACTTTCTATTTAAAAACTAGATTTTCGAATAGAGCTTTAGTTGTCAATATTCCCGATGCCAATAAAGATTACTTTGATCATGGGATAATGATGAAAAATTAGCAACACCCCCCTTTAAAGGGAAATGATGTGTACCAAGGTCCCAGGTGTCCACCTTATGGCAATGGGATAGGTTGTTTTTATTTTTAAAATCTTATTTTCTTTGTATTCGATGAAATGGATCACTGAAATTAATTTTGTTTGTTACAATTGATAGTAAAAGGAAGCTTCCAAAAGAGACTGATGTTAATATAAAACATTTAAAACTTATTTGGGGTTTGCATCAATCAGTTGTTGGGGAGCACATTAGATCTGCTTCTTATTTGTTGCGATACGGAAGTTCCACCTCATCTTTCATTACTCATCCTGTGGTGGTTGATCTTGATCAAATACCAACTTCGGAAACCTGCGTGGAAGGGTCTTCTTCTTATTTAAGTACTCCTATTACTAATCTAATGAAGAAGAGGAAAGCTCTTGCATTTTTTTGATAAGTCTGTCCTTGCTACTGATGGGGCAAAGAAAAATAAGTAGGATGCCCCAGATGAAGGGACAAAGAATGTAGATGTTCCCTCATTTATTGCTGCTAAGGAAACTGTCAAGAAGCCCCTTGTGCCTGCCAAAAAGGTATCTCCTTCGATTGAAACTATTGTTATCTCATCAGGAGAGACAACATCCTTAATTGAAAGTGCCCCTCTGAGGAGACTGAAAAGATGTCCTCCTGAGAGACCTGTTGACTCTGTTTCTCAACCTTCAAATGCTGAGGGTAGTGTTATAGCTCTTATTCCTCCGAGCTCTGCTATGGGCTTGATTAGATCTTGGACTGTCCCAGAATTCCAAGGTATTGAAGATACCTTTTCTCTGAGAGAATTACTACATTGGCTGCTCAACACAGTACGTCAGTAAGTATCGTTAGCCTGAGTCCTTTATCTTCTAGTACTATGTTCATATATTGAATTAAACTTCTTCTTTTTTCAGCTCGTGACGTGTTTTAATAGTATTTTGGACAGAGATGAAGCCATCCGAGCTTCCACCTCCTCGGGTGGGATAGAAGAAGCTTTTGTTGTATTAACTCGATCTTTGAAGGAATCTCCTCAGAAGTACGAGGAAGATAAAAATGCCTGGGAGAAATAATTTCTATCTGTTGAAATAACTCGAGATCAAGCTGGGGTTGCCTCCAAAGAGTTGGAGAAGAAATTAAAGGACGCCAAACAACGTGAAAAGGAGATTGAAGTCAAGCTTAAATCTACTGAGGAAAATGTTGCCAAGCTGTCAAAGGTAGAAAAGAAATTGAAATCTGCTAAAGAGCTCCTTATGGAAAAGACTTCTTCTGAGAGAGCAAAGAGGAAAATTACTGTTAAAAAATATTTTAGTGATGGTTGGGATAAGGGTTGGAATAAGGACCTGGATGTTATGACTTCTCAAATGGAGTATACCTTTGTTAAATATTTTAGGGATGGATGGGTAGCAACCTTGAAGAAATGGAAGGTTGCTGAAGATTTTGAGTTGTTCCAGGAGCATACTCATGGGCCTCCTCCCTCTCCTAGGGAAGAAAAAGAAGATGAAGCTGCATCAGACGAGTCTTCTTTGATGTCAGGAGTGTAGGTCCCTGTTGTTGCTATTGTCCAACCCTCTGAGCAAGTTCAACAAGCTATCACGTCTGCCGAGCAGCTTCCCTTGCTTTCTGAGCAACCATCATCTTCGTCCAAACCATTTGAAGAAGTCGTAGAAAATAAAGAGAAGGTGTAGAGTCGTTTGGGTCTTTTTAGTTCGTTGTTTTCTTGGATGTAACCCTGAACTATGTTTTCCTTTATTGTGATGAATAAAAATGAATTTTTGTTGTTCGTCTGGAATTTTTCTCTTATTTGCTTTGCTCGCATCATTGTTGATTTTGTTTTTCATCTTCTCTTTGCTAGTTTGTGGTCAAGATGGAACTCTTATCAGCTAATGATACAGAGTTGATGAAGAGGTGCAATGACTATTTTAAAGGTGGTCATGCAGACCTCACTGGGGACCAGATAATTAACATTCTCGGATCAGATGCTTCTGAATGAGCAGTTGATGCTTACCAGTACTTGAAGTGCCTACTTGATCGTGCTGTAGCCAATAATGTGGCTTATTACGAAATGATTCAAGATCTTCAAGGAACGATCAAGGAGCTTCAACAGGTGTATAAAGGATCCACCACACTTTTACATCAAGGTTGTGAGAAAAAATTCCAACAATTGAGTGCCGACAATGGATATGACAAGTACATTTCAGCTCATAAGAAAAAGGAAAGTGTGTTAAAGCTTGAGGTTAAAGAGCACAGACATATTGCAAAGCTATTAGAGCAAGAGAATATCACGTTGCAAGAAGAAATTAAACAACTCAAAGCTGCTGCCTCCTCTTCTTTGGGAGCCCTGGTCCTAATTAACGATGATGGTTTTTCCTTTTTAGAAGTAGAAAATGCTAACCTACAGAATGAGTTAGAAACCTTAAAACAAACTGGGATTTCCACACCTGCTCATGGCAGAGCAAGATTTTCTTCTCGTAGACAAGGAAGGGCTGATCAGGTTACTATTTATGAGACAAGAACCCAATTGGCCTTAGAAAATCAAGTCGTTCAATTGACGACGAAGAATCAGGCTTTGGCAGAAATGTCTAAGAAAATTCAGAGTTTCACCGAACAACTCTCCAATCAAAGTTCTGCACTGGAAAGTAAAGAGATTCTGGTAAAAAAGCTCCACGAGCAACTTGATAGATTGACTTATCAATTCCACAATCAACCTAGGGAATTTTGGATGGCTGGGTATAACGAAGCTCTGTATTATCTTGATGATCGTTTGCAGTAGTCGAACAACGAGGGATATAAGCAGGGATGGTTGAATGCCTTATGTGTTCTGAAACTGGAGCAAGGTCATTTCTTGTGGGATTATTATGAACCCAGAGTTCTTGATTTACCTGTGCCTCTTTTCAAACTTGACCTCAATTGGATTCCAGCCCGTGCCATTCCTCGGATTTTGATTTCCAAGTATCTCGGTGATTATAGTCTCCATTCAAACTTTGAGATATCTCATCCAGAGCACTTGCTTGATCGACCATCCATAAGTAATGTCAGAATGCTGCGAGATATGAACTTTATAAACTCCCCTTATGCATTAGATGATCCTCCAGCTGGGGTGGAACCTATTTTATAAGCAGAGGGAAAGAAACCTATAGAATAGGATATTTTTATGTAACGAATCAAATTTCATATCGTATGTAATCTGCTTGGTTTTAATAAAGAGATATTTAGTTTCTTTTTCATTTTGCTTTGAAATATTTCGTACAATGTCTTCGTTATTCACTGGTGATTATATATATATATATATATATATATATATATATATATATATATATATATATATATATATATATATATATATATATAAGAACGAAATGTCCTACTTGTTTATAGTGACTTGTTACTCTTTGGGCCTAAGCAATGGAATGATTTTCATCCCATATTCCTGCTTAGTTGTAGTAATCTGTAATACCCCGTAATTTTTATGACTTTTAAAATGAATTATATTTTAAATTAATGGATTAATTGGATTTTATTATTAATTAATTCATTTGGGTTTTATCCGGACTGTGGATATTAAAATGGATGATTCTGAATATTACTTAAAGATATTTAAGTAATATATGAATGTGATGTCATTGATATGACGGTGTGATATAATTTCGATAATTTGGATTTTTAGTCAGACGCGGTATAGGACGTGTCGGGACTAATTTATTAAATTAAAAAGAAAATTTATTTTCTATCGACCTTATAGTCATTTCGACTGCGCCGTTGCGTCCGGAAGGTTCGAAATAGTCAAAAAAGTCTATTTGGATGTTAATTTTGAGTCTCGGGTCATTTGGAAATGAATAGACAACCCGTAAGGGCATTTTGATCATTTTCCTAGGGGGGATGAATAGTGATTTCGGATTTTGTCCTATTATAAGTATTGGTAGATTAAGTGTATGAGGGTTATTCATCTCCTCTACACAAAGTAGAGAAGTCATCTTCCTAGAGAGAGAAAAAGGGTGCTTGGGAAGGGAAGAGCCTACTTGGGAAGGAGAAGAACAAGAACCAAGGTTCACCACCACCAACCACCACCGGAGTTTGACCGGAGAAGGTACAACCAACTGAGATATACTACACCAAAGGATCAGACCTTCAGTAAAGGCAAGTGTTTGATAATTGCAACTTAAGTTCGTATATTGTCCATGTTAGAACAATTCTGAAAAGAGATGATTTTTCTTGTTTGGAAGACATAATGGAGTTGTTATATGAATTTATAGAAACTGAAATAATATAGGAAGTAAACTCATATTGTAGGATGATAATAATCCACTAAATGATCATGAATATGTTGAAGAAAATCTGAAAAACCATTGAAGTGTTCTTGAAGTTAATATGTTGATGATTTTCTGGAAATAAGGAGAGAAACATGCTTTTAATCCAATCCCTTGATGATTCTAGGATGTTTAGAGTATTGGAAATCGTTCATATATGTTGATATATCATGAAGAAATAATTATAACTCATTTTGGAGGTTAATATGAAGGTTTGAAGGAGTAAAAATGGTGAAACCCGTAGTTGCAGAAAATGCAGAAAACCAGGCTTGGACCTGAGGGATCGATCGATCGACCCCTGCCTTCGATCGATCGACCTCCCCGGAATATGTAAAGTTGTTTCTTTTTAAATGTTGATTCTTATCCCAAACCTTTTGTGGATCTTTGGTGATTATTATTTGAATATTACGGGACATAGAAAATATCAGTAAACCCTTGATAAGATTTGAATTAATTTGATTTGGATTCAAGTGATTAAAATGATAAAAAATTATATTGAATGGAATTTCGGTTGCTAGATTCATTTATTAAATTACAAATGGGGATGTATGAGGATTAAAGATAGGACCAGTAGGGATGATTTAATATAACACCTGGGTATCCTTAAGTTTACAAGAGGGTTTAATCCTAAGTGAAAGAAGATGTGTTTATAAGAGATTTGAAACTATCGGTTTTAACCTTAATTAAAAGGAGAACTAAACTCGTAGTAGTTCGGGAGAAATAATTTTATGGACCATTATGATATTAGTGACTTCTTACTGAATATAAGTTGAGGAAAAACCTATTTGAATCTTGTGTATTGAGTGAGGGTAGCCTTAGGGTTACAATTCGAACATCAAGGACTGAGTTTAAGCTCATTATTTATTTCGCAAGGACGGAGTGTAATACAAGAGCGTAGTGGTATGTCTCCTGGATAGAGATGGGAGTTTAGAACGCATTTGGTTGAAAGAAGGTATGAGGTTATCCCGATCGCATAGTTGAAGTTGTCGGACCTCCTCGATCGACAAATTTAAGTAGTAGTGTATTGGATGGGTTCCTTGTTTGGATTTCGCTTTGTGAGACGCTCCGCGCATGAACCTTAACGACGTCGGGAGTGGAGAGATGTTATAGGATGCGAGGATAATTAAATTATGAAGTAAAGATATGATATTTTAATACGTGGAATTTAAAAGGGATATAATGCTACGTATGTGAAATATCTTAGGGTAGTGATATTACCTTATTGATATTATATTATAGGTATGATAATACCTATTTGATTGATTGATGATTTATGTGTATGACATACCTAGCTTACTTGCTATCGGTGGGAGGTTTGCGCGTGAGGGCAGTCATATCCTGATGAATCCATGGGATCTTTGATTTGTCGCTCGAGAACATAGGTCTATGAAAGACTTATCGGGGAGTTGATAAGTCCGCTGACTGTGGGTACGTAGGTATGTGCGTGACCCATGGATACGAGAACTATGTTCGCCTTCAATTTGTTTGTTGTTGTTTGTGGTTCGAGGAATCCTTTCCGAACCTTTAGTCCCCTATTCGACGACTTACGATGATGGGACATGATAGCAGAGTAATGCATTGCACCGTAGCTGTGACTCGGGGTGCCGTATTATATATGAATATATATATAATGGATGAAATGAACGAATGGATATTTATTATGGTTAAATCTATCTACGGTGATAATTGTAGATAACGGTGAATAGAGAAAGATAATGGAATTAAGTTAATGAATGTTTATTCTTAAAGAATTGAAAAGCTTAATTCATATTAATGAGAAATGATTAATGTTAATGAGAAACTAATCATATAAAGGAGAAATGTAAATGAATAATAATGTGACGTATGGTATGGGACATACGGGGATTATGATATGGGAATGGAATTATATTATGGAATTGGTAGAGGAACCATTAACTAGGAAGTTAATAGGAAACATTAAGTGTGCACTCTAGTTGAGAGGTGAGAATAACAAGTGAGAGTTGGATCTAACATGTACATAATAAATGCTTTATTGCACTTGTTAAATACTTGCTGTTTTAAAAATCATTTACACATTCGGGCTCTGACCCGTTTCCTTGCATATTTTCTTTTCTATTGTATCTTCTATATCAGGTGTCCAGCAACAGGGACGCCAACCATAGTTGATTGTGACGATCTATGGAGATATGGAGTATTTCTTATACGCTTATCATCTTTTTGATTCACAGTATTCTTATTTAGGGCATGTCGCCCAAAGGATTCAGTTATCTTTTCTATCGGGGTTAAATACTATTGTATTCGTGTATTTTTAATATATTTGACATTGTTGGGATTATTGTAATGGATTTATATTATTTAGGAATGTTTATTCCAATTGCATTTAAATTCTTTTGTGTTATTTATTGGGTTATCAGTGTTGTAGAATAAAATGTGTTGTGTTATTCTTAAACTGGAAATGGATTTTGTTAAATTAAAATTTGGAAAGTTTTTAACAGCAGCTTAATTGGGTATTGGGTGAGTTGTAAATGTTTTCGACAGTGATGCTAACAATGAGCCAACTATATATTTTGTTTTAATTTGGTATGGGACTGGACACCCGGTATTTAATTAGGCGAGGTGTTACAGGTGGTATCAGAGCATCAGGTTCTAGTATCCTTTAGGATCTGTACGGCTTATTGTGTCTTCAGCTTAGCGTTCTTTGATGTAGAGCCCTATGAATAGGATTATTGCTTTTCTATTTACGCCTACGATCTTCAGTTATTTTGAGATATCAAATACTGATAGTGTTCTCTCGTTTTAGATGCCTCCTCGACGTGCACCTCAGCCCGCCCCAGCTCAGGGTACGATGACTGCGGCCGAAGTTACTGCAATTGTCGCTCAGGCAGTCAATGCTACTGTAGCTGCTGTTCAGCAGGCTCCCGCACCGGCACCGGTTGTGCCACCCGCGCAAGGGCAAGTGTTTCCTACTGCATGGGAACGAGCGAGGGATGCCTTTCAGAAAACGCACCCACCTGAGTTTCAGGGAGGATGACTGCTAGCTAATGGAAGAAAGATATCCAACGGCACTTGAGAATGCTCGAATGCACTGAGGTTCAACGTCAAATACTAGCTACATTCAAGCTAGTAGGGGCAGCTTTGCAATGGTGGGAAGCTACGACCACTATGGAGGAGAGGGACATAATGACTATCCAAGACTTTTGGATACGATTTGATGGGAAGTATTTTCCTTCCGCCATCCAGACAGAGATGAGGCAGAAACTACTTGATTTAAAATAGGGAGAGAAGACTGTGGCGGAATATGAGGAAGAATTTACGAGATTAACAAATTTGGTACCAGCAGAAGTACCCACTGAGGAGAGGAGAATTCTAATGTTCACTGATGGGTTGAACTATAAGATTCGCCAACATTTATTGGGGAATCTTTCACTACGTACGTATGCAGATGTTCTTAATGCTGCAATGATCCACTGTCAGGATAACCGCTTCCATAATCAGGGTGTCAAGCGGGGGTTTGGGTCAAGCCTGCAAGGCAAGACTACTGGGGGCAGTTCTAGTGGGACTCAGTCAGGGCAGAGTTATCAGCGTCAGAGTAATCAGGGTTCCCAGACAGGGGACTATACTAAGCGTTTACGATCTGGAGATTCTCGATTTGAGGATAGAGGTATTGGCAAGGACAACAGGGCCATCAGGTCCAGAGACAGGCTCATCAGGGCCAAGGGAAGGGAGGTAATGGTCAGCAAGTTCGGGGTTAACAGGGGCAAATTGGTGGAAAGTTTATGGGAAAATGTTTCGTGTGTGGCAAGTATGTCCATAAACGTCAAGATTGTCCTGAGAAAGACAAATTCCCTCAGCAACAACATGCTCGACAGGAGCCACAGGTACCAATGTTTCCACCAGCTGCTCTTCCAGCTCCAGCTCCGGTGCTAGCATTGCCTCCCATTCCAGCAGCACCCGCGCAACAGGGTCAGTACGGGAGTGTATATAACGTCCATCAGGCAGTGAATCAACAACCACCACCCGCGAAAGAGGGTATGTTTTCTATCTAAGGAATTATGAGACGTCTATTGAATTTTGTTACAATTAATATTGTGTGGGCTAAAGGGTTGCTAAACTTAGCCTATAGCACTGTTATTTACGTAGACTCACTGAGGGGTGTGGGACACCTTTATATTACATGTTATCACGTGGGTTTGATTTTTATCATGGGATTACTTACCTGGGGCATGTCCGAGCGTGATTTGACTATCGGCGTGCATTGACTTGTGGTATATGAGAGCGTATGTCTGCATCTTGTCTTCTATAAGAGAGTAGATGCTTAGACTCTATTTGAAATCGGAAAAACCTAATTTTTGTTTTAAATCGATAAACCTGATATTTTTTTTTATAAACCAAATTTTTATATATTATTGACTAAGGACCTTAGGAGTTTCGATGACCGACTACTTTAGGAAGTAGTGTATCGGGGTGGTTCCTTGTTTGGATTTCGCTTGCGAACCCCACGCATGAAACTAATAACCGTTGGGAGTCAAAATAATTTAGGTCTTTGGGAAACGAGTTTATAACCTTTGCGAAAATTTTAATATTGAAAGCGGTACGAGAGGGTGTATGGGCGCCCTGGATGATTGGATTGTATTATTTTTCATAATTGTGAAAAAGGTAAGTAGTTGAGGCTTCAGGATTTATTTGTTCACTACGAGAGGATCATTTATTTTTCCCAAAGTTTGTCACGAGGACGGTATAGGGAAGATTGGGTAAAGTTTAAATTCGATTAAGTTGAAACTATATGGTAAGGCTTGGTGTATAACATCGATAGGGATTTTCGTTAATGTACTGTATGGGCGGTACGTCTTAGATTTCTTGCGATGAGAGATTTATACTCGGAGTTGACCTTACCGGTATGACTTATATTCTTGAATTTCGGGACGAAATTCTGTTATAAGGGGGAAGTATGTAATACCCCGTAATTTTTATGACTTTTAAAATGAATTATATTTTAAATTAATGGATTAATTGGATTTTATTATTAATTAATTCATTTGGGTTTTATCCGGACTGTGGATATTAAAATGGATGATTCTGAATATTACTTAAAGATATTTAGGTAATTATGAATGTGATGTCATTGATATGACGGTGTGATATAATTTCGGTAATTTGGATTTTTAGTCAGACGCGGTATAGGACGTGTCGGGACTAATTTATAAAATTAAAAAGGAAATTTATTTTCTATCGACCTTATAGTCATTTCGACTGCGCCGTTGCGTCCGGAAGGTTTGAAATAGTCAGAAAAGTCTATTTGGATGGTAATTTTGAGTCTCGGGTCATTTGGAAATGAATAGACAACCCGAAAGGGCATTTTGATCATTTTCCTAGGGGGGATGAATAGTGATTTCGGATTTTGTCCTATTATAAGTATTGGTAGATTAAGTGTATGGGGGTTATTCATCTCCTCTACACAAAGTACAGAAGTCATCTTCCTAGAGAGAGAAAAAGGGTGCTTGGGAAGGGAAAAGCCTACTTGGGAAGGAGAAGAACAAGAACTAAGGTTCACCACCACCAACCACCACCGGAGTTTGACCGGAGAAGGGACAACCAACTGAGATATACTACACCAAAGGATCAGACCTTCAGTAAAGGCAAGTGTTTGATAATTGCAACTTAAGTTCGTATATTGTCCATGTTAGAATAATTCTGAAAAGAGATGATTTTTCTTGTTTGGAAGATATAATGGAGTTGTTATATGAATAGATAGAAACTGAAATAATATAGGAAGTAAACTCATATTGTAGGATGATAATAATCCACTAAATGATTATGAATATGTTGAAGAAAATCTGAAAAACCATTGAAGTGTTCTTGAAGTTAATATGTTGATGATTTTCTGGAAATAAGGAGAGAAACATGCTTTTAATCCAATCCCTTGATGATTCTAGGATGTTTAGAGTATTGGAAATCGTTCATATATGTTGATATATCATGTAGAAATAATTATAACTCATTTTGGAGGTTAATATGAAGGTTAGAAGGAGTAAAAATGGTGAAACCCGTAGTTGCAGAAAATGCAGAAAACCAGGCTTGGACCTGAGGGATCGATCGATCGACCCCTGCCTTCGATCGATCGACCTCCCCAGAATATGTAAAGTTGTTTCTTTTTAAATGTTTATTCTTATCCCAAACCTTTTGTGGATCTTTGGTGATTATTATTTGGATATTACGGGACATAGAAAATATCAGTAAACCCTTGATAAGATTTGAATTAATTTGATTTGGATTCAAGTGATTAAAATGATAAAAAATTATATTGAATGGAATTTCGGTTGCTAGATTCATTTATTAAATTCCAAATGGGGATGTATGAGGATTAAAGATAGTACCAGTAGGGATGATTTAATATAACACCTGGGTATCCTTAAGTTTACAAGAGGGTTTAATCCTAAGTGTAAGAAGATGTGTTTATAAGAGATTTGAAACTATCGGTTTTAACCTTAATTAAAAGGAGAACTAAACTCGTAGTAGTTCGGGAGAAATAATGTTATGGACCAGTATGATATTAGTGACTTCTTACTGAATATATGTTGAGGAAAAACCTATTTGAATCTAGTGTATTGAGTGAGGGTAACCTTAGGGTTACAATTTGAACATCAAGGACTGAGTTTAAGCTCATTATTTATTTCGCAAGGACGGAGTGTAATACAAGAGCGTAGTGGTATGTCTCCTGAATAGAGATGGGAGTTTAGAACGCATTTGGTTAAAAGAAGGTATGAGGTTATCCCGATCGCATAGTTGAAGTTGTCGGACCTCCTCAATCGACGAAGTTAAGTAGTAGT
This sequence comes from Sambucus nigra, assembly GCA_949130495.1. NCBI lineage: Eukaryota > Viridiplantae > Streptophyta > Magnoliopsida > Dipsacales > Adoxaceae > Sambucus > Sambucus nigra. The sequence continues at coordinate 629,536,963 of OX422210.1, read as the reverse complement.
GGATTTGAGGGGTTCCTTGTTTGGATTTCGCTTTGTGAGACGCTCCGCGCATGAACCTTAACGACGTCGGGAGTGGAGAGATGTTATAGGATGCGAGGATAATTAAATTATGAAGTAAAGATATGATATTTTAATACGTGGAATTTAAAAGGGATATAATGCTACGTATGGGAAATATCTTAGGGTAGTGATATTACCTTATTGATATTATATTATAGGTATGATAATACCTATTTGATTGATTGATGATTTATGTGTATGACATACCTAGCTTACTTGCTATCAGTGGGAGGTTTGCGCGTGAGGGCAGTCATATCCTGATGAATCCATGGGATCTTTGATTTATCGCTCGAGAACATAGGTCTATGAAAGACTTATCGGGGAGTTGATAAGTCCGCTGACTGTGGGTACGTAGGTATGTACGTGACCCATGGATACGAGAACTATGTTCGCCTCCAATTTGTTTGTTGTTATTTGTGGTTCGAGGAATCCTTACCGAACCTTTAGTACCCTATTCGGTGACCTGCGATGATGGGACATGATAGCAGAGTAATGCATTGCACCGCAGCTGTGACTCAGGGTGCTATATTATATATGAATATATATATAATGGATGAAATGAACGAATGGATATTTATTATGGTTAAATCTATCTACGGTGATAATTGTAGATAACGGTGAATAGAGAAAGATAATGGAATTAAGTTAATGAATGTTTATTCTTAAAGAATTAAAAAGCTTAATTCATGTTAATGAGAAATGATTCATGTTAATGAGAAACTAATCATATAAAGGAGAAATGTAAATGAATAATAATGTGACGTATGGTATGGGACATACGGGGATTATGATATGGGAATGGAATTATATTATGGAATTGGTAGAGGAACCATTAACTAGGAAGTTAATAGGAAACGTTAAGTGTGCACTCTAGTTGAGAGGTGAGAATAACAAGTGAGAGTTGGATCTAACATGTACATAATAAATGCTTTATTGCACTTGTTAAATACTTGCTGTTTTAAAAATCATTTACACATTCGGGCTCTGACCCGTTTCCTTGCATATTTTCTTTTCTATTGTATCTTCTATATCAGGTGTCCAGCAACAGGGACGCCAACCATAGTTGATTGTGACGAGCTATGGAGATATGGAGTATTGCTTAGACGCTTATCATCTTTTTGATTCACAGTATTCTTATTTAGGGCATGTCGCCCAAAGAATTCAGTTATCTTTTCTATCGGGGTTTAATACTATTGTATTCGTGTATTTTTAATACATTTGACATTGTTGGGATTATTGTAATGGATTTATATTATTTAGGAATGTTTATTCCAATTGCATTTAAATTCTTTGTGTTATTTATTCGGTTATCAGTGTTGTAGAATAAAATGTGTTGTGTTATTCTTAAACTGGAAATGGATTTTGTTAAAATAAAATTTGGAAAGTTTTTAACAGTAGCTTAATTGGGTATTGGGTGAGTTGTAAATGTTTTCGACAGTGATGCTAACAATGAGCCAACTGTATATTCTGTTTTAATTTGGTATGGGACTGGCCACCCGGTATTTAATTAGGCGGGGTGTTACATAATCTCGTCAGGATTACCTTGTTGCCTAGACAGTGGATGCCCCGGGAGGTCATCCATCTCCTTACCCAGTTTAGCACCAACCAACCGGAGTTGGTGGTTATTGAATAGTCGACCAACCGGAGTTGGTGGCTAATAAATTACCGACCAACCGGAGTTGGTGGTTAATAAATTTCCGACCGATCGGAGTTAGTAGTTAATTAAATTGCCGACCAACCAGAGTTGGTGGTTATTAAATTGCCGACCAACCGAAGCTAGTGGTTATTGAATTGCCGACCAATCGGAGCTGGTGATTATTAAATTGCCGACCAACCGGAGCTGGTGATTGAATTTCCGACCAATCGGAGCTGGTGGTTATATTACTGACCAACCGGAGTTGGTGGTTATTGCTCTGAATTTGTGTTTGTGTAGTGTGTAGCACTAATATTCTGGAAAAAATTCAACCAAGGAAGAAATTTGGGCGAAACATCCCTTTATTCATATTGAAAGAATTGTGTTACATATGGATTATAATTACTAATAGTACTTGCGCAGATGCTCTGCATTCCATGCGTTCTTGAATTCTTCTCCCTCCAAAGTTTCAATTCTGTATGTCCCAGGACGAACAACTTCAGTTACTCTATAAGGTCCATGCCAGTTGGCCTCTACTTTGTTATGCTTTTGGATCACTTTCTTCAGCACATAATCCCCTTCTTTTAAATCGCACTTCTTCACCCTTTTGTTGTACAATAAGGCTGTTCGTTGTTGGTATGCAGCATTCCTGATTGCTGCTTCTTCCCTAAATTTTTCGAGCATGTCCAAGTCTAAACGCCTCATCAAGTCGCTTATGGGAGAATTGAAATTAAGTACCCTATGTGTAGGTAGACCCAATTCAGAAGGTATGACAGCTTCACTCCCGAATGTCAACATGTATGGAGACTCCCTAGTTGTTGTTCACGGTGTAGTGCGATAAGCCCATAACACAGAGTGTACCTTGTTAATCCAGTTTCCTTTTGCATCCTCCATCCGTTTTTTCAAACCATTCAGTAAAGTTCTATTTGTCACTTCAATTTGCTCGTTGCTCTAGGGATGGCCTAGACCAGAGTGGATCTTTTGTACATTGGATTGATGACAATATGCAACAAATTCCACCCATTTGGTAAAATAATCCATAGCAACCATGAGGTATTTAAATCTTCCTTTGGTCGTCGAAAGTGGCCCGACCAAGTCTATCCCCCACATGGCGAATGGACAAGGGGACGTGATAGGTGTTAACAATGCTTGGGGAGTTCTTCGGATAGAAGAGAAACGTTGGCATTTATCACACTTATTAGCATAATCTGCCCAATCAGCTCCCATCGTTGGCCAGTAATACCCCTGTGTTGTTATTCTTCGCAGAAGCGTCCGACCTGCTACATGGACTCCACAGGATCCTTCATGAACCTCTTCAATCAAGTCTTTCACTTCGGAATGATGGACACATCTTTGTAGTTGTTGATACCAAATTTAGTCTGCTGACATGGCTCAATTGAGCGAAGACATGTGGCAATCTGCGTGGCAATAACAAACACTTCCGAACAACACCTCGACCCACTCAGATACTCCGAGCAATTAATTCTCTGAGGAACCATACTGCAACAAGAAACTCTGCTTCCCCGATCAACCCTGACGCTCCGACCAACAAGAGTTCTTCTAGGAACTTTAATATATCGAGAAACTTATGAGTACCGAGCTACTTAGGCGGTCCGAGCAGCTTAGGCGGTCCGAGCTGCACCTCGAACAGAGCATTAATTACAGGATAACCAACAGATTAACAGCGCATTAAATGCTTATTATTATCATACAGATGTATACGCCTAATGAACAGCTAGGTACTACCCTTTCACATGTACAGCCTGAGGGCTATAAATACATGGTACCATCCTCATTGTAGGGGGACCGAAATTTCTTGATAAATCTTGTAATCGAGAATACCCAACAGTCAACAATAACAGAAACAGTGGACGTAGGCCATTCTTATAAGGCTGAACCACTTTAAAATTTCTTGTCTCACTTTATTTTATCTGTGATTAAATAATTAGATATAATCTAGTTTTTACATCAACAGATTGGCGCCGTCTGTGGGAAACGACTGGTAATATCGTTTTTCATCAAAAATAATTCATTACAAATGGCTGATAATCCAGAACCCAGTAATCGAAACGCTGGAAGCCCTCCAAATCCATCTGCTCCGTCAAACGTTCCAGATCTGGCTGGAATAATGACAAATCTGGCCCAGGGCCAGACATCCATGCAAGAAACTTTATGACAACTCATACAAACCCTTTATGGCAGAGTATCGACCCATTCTGGACATCGAAGTGTTCAAAGAAATACCCATTTGCTTTCTTCGCGTAATAGGTGTACCGATTCATATCGTACTGAGGAGTCTGAAGATTTTTCTTATCAACCTGGATGAACTTCGTTAGTACGATCCACAGATACTGAACAACATATCACTCTCTCTCCAGAAAGGACTAGTGAGCTAGAAAGGTTAAGCAGTGTATCTCTTTTTGATCGATTAGGTCCTAGGAGGAACAAAAGTCCTCCTAAGGATGCGTCGAGGAGCTTTCGACGACCATCAGACTTAAGGGAAGGATCTGCCTAGTCGCGACCAGCTACTCGTCAAGATAGATCCCAGGAAGCCACATCAACGCGATCAGTTGCTCGAACCAACATGCCCGAGGAAGGAAACGATGCGTGGAAAGGCTCTATTCAAAGGCTGGAGGATAGACTAGGGGAAATAGCCAAGGCCAAGAACCCCCATACAACGAACTTTTGTTCAAGGGACACCCTTTGTCCATGCCATTGTGGATTTTCCCACACCGTCAAAGTTTAAAGCACCTGTTGTGACTCCCAAATATGATGGAAAGACCGACCCTGTTCTTCATATAGAACAATAACAAGCTGCAGTCGACATCTATGTTATTCCAGATGAGATGAGATGCAGAGCATTCTCGGGAACTCTTACCGGATCTGCTCAAATATGGTATAATAATCTTTCTCGGGGAAAGATCTCAACTTTCTTTCAACTGGCTGAGTAATTCATTGGGAATTTATGTTTTGGGGCAAAGCCAGTTAAACGAGTAGCGCATTTGTTAAGTGTTAGATAAAAAACTGGTGAGAGTACCAGAGATTATATAACTCGTTTTAATAACGAGAAGCTCAAAGTCATTGATTATGAGGAAAAGACAACGATTACCACCTTGATGAGTGGACTACTGCCCAACAAGTTGTACTACACTTTGGCCAAAGATCCACCTAGAACCATGTCAGAACTGATGGGAAAGCGGCCAAGATTATGAATGCCGAGGAGGCTATGGCTGCGAAGAAGAATATGGATGCCAAAGAAACCAAGGTGGAAAGTGATAAAGCTAAGAAGAAAGAGCATAAGAACAATGGTAGTGACAAACACTCAAAAACAAGGTCGTCATGGGAAATATTGAAGAAATTTGATAATTATACTCCTTTGAAGAAAGACATCAACCATGTTCTAGAAGAAATTAAGAACAACGAGGAATTAAACTGGCCAGAGAAAATGAAGGCAGACCTTGATAGGAGGAATAAGGCAAAATATTACGAGTTTCATAAAGTTCATGGCCATATGACCAAAAATTGCATAGCTCTTCAGAATGAGATTGAAACACTCATCAGACGAGGAAAACTGGCGAAGTATGTTGATCATAGAAATGAAAAAAAAATAGCGACATAACAAGAGAGAGGTCTAGATCTCCTCGTCGAGCAGAGGAGAATAAGAAAAGAGACCATGAGGTTGATCCAGAAGACGACCCCGATCTTCCCAAGAGACCAAGGCATCCAGAACGTGAGGTATTTTTTATACGCTTTGGGTCATTTGATTGTAATGTTATTACAGGTGGAGATGCAGGAGGAGGAGACCTTACTGCAGAGAGAAAAACTTACCTCTGTGAGGCTTAAGCTTGCTCATACATTCAACGAATAAATCTAGCTGAGGAGGATCGCCCTAGAAAGGTAAACAAAGAAAAATTGGTCATTGGTTTCTCAAAGAACGACCTCGCAAGTGTTTTATATCCTCATGATGACCCATTGGTGATCAAAATGAGGATGAAAGAAGTGATGATTTCAAGAGTACTGGTAGATAATGGTAGCTCGGCAGACATCATATTCTACTTGTGCTTCGACAGTTTAAATCTAAAACTATCTCAACTGGAGCCTTATCATAGACCCCTCCTGGATTTTTCTGATGAGAAAGTTTTTCCACTTGGGACGATCAAGTTGGATATATTCATTGGTACATGGCCTGCTTGTCGAACAGAAAGAATACGCTTCTTCGTGATGGATAAGAATGTTCAATCAGCATACAATATCATCATGGGAAGAGTAGGATTGAAGAAGTTCGAGACTGTACCATCTACGGTACATCAATGCCTAAAATTTCCAATAAATTTTGGAGTAGGAGTTGTGAAAGGTGATCAGAAAGTAGCTCGGGAATGCTATTATTCATCCGCCGAGCAAGAGGAACTGGAGGAATCAAGGAAAAAGACTACTACCTATCAAGTGGATGAAGGTGCAGAAATTAAAACATTGGATCCTAGAGATGAGTCACAAATCGTGAAGGGTCAAGTGGTGGAAGCTACTGAAAACATCATTCTGGACGACGAGCACCCTGAACGAACTACTCAAGTAGGTTCGTCGTTGGAAGCCTCACTAAAACAGAAATTGATAACTTTCCTAAGAAGCAGAAAGCAAACTTTTGCGTGGAGTCATGAGGATATGCCCGGGATAGACCCAAATTTCTTATGTCACGAGCTCAATGTGAATAAGGAGATCAAGCCTGTGAAGTAGAGAAGAAGAGTATTCAGTCCCGAGAAGAATCAAGCTATACAGGAGGAAGTCGAGAAGCTCCAGAAAGCTAGCTTTATTGAAGATGTTAAATCTCCAGACTGGTTAGCAAATGTGGTAATGGTGAAAAAGAAGAACAACAAATGGAGGATGTGTATAGACTTCACCGACCTCAACAAAGCATGGCCAAAGGATCACTTTCCGCTGCCCCGAATTGATCAACTAGTGGATGCTACCTCGGGACACGAGCTGCTGAGCTTCATGGATGCTTATTCTGGTTACAATCAGATTAAAATGAAACCTGAAGACAGGGAGAGTACTTCTTTCATTACCCCTAGGGGAACTTATTGTTATAATGTTATGCCTTTTGGTTTAAAAAATGCAGGTGCAACATATCAGCGGCTGATGAACAAAGTGTTTGCAAAACAAATCAGTTGCAATATGGAAGTCTATGTTGACGATATGCTGACAAAGAGCAAGAAAGCTGCTGATCATCTAGTTGACTTAGGCCAGACCTTTGATCAACTAGATAAATATCAAATGAAGCTGAACTCGACGAAGTGCATATTTGGAGTACGAGAAGGCATGTTTCTTGGGTACATTGTCAATCAGGGAGGAATTGAAGCTAATCCTGAAAAGATTAAAGCTCTGTTAGGGCTGCGATCCCCAACGACAAAGAAAGAAGTGTAAAGTCTTACAGGACGAGTAGCAGCACTCAACAGATTTGTATCGCGAGAAACTGATCGATGTCTCCCATTCTTCAAGATGCTCCGAAAGACTTTTGAATGGAATGATGAATATGAGAAGGCTTTTCAAGACTTGAAGAAATATTTGGGAGCACCTCCACTGTTATCCAGGCCAGTGATGGGAGAAAAATTATACTTGTATCTGGCAGTGTCCGAGAATGCAGTTAGTTCGGCATTGATAAGAATGGAGAATGGAGTATAAAAACCGATCTACTACACAAGTAAGGCCTTTCGAGGAGCAGAGATCAGATATCCAAAGCTGGAAAAATTGGCACTAGCATTGATCGAGGCAAGTAGAAGAATGAAGCCATACTTCCAGGCTCATACTATAGTAGTATATACTGATATGCCATTGAGGAAAGCCCTTCATAAACCAGAAAAATTAGGAAGACTGATGTACTGGGCAATAGAACTTGGTGAATATGATATAGTTTATGAACCCAGATCATCGTTAAAAGGGCAAGCGGTAGCAGATTTTATAGCAGAGTTCACCTATCCTGATACCTCCGAGGTGCAAAAGTTGCTCACTGATCAACCTGTGGATATTACGGGATCATCAAATGCAACCCCATACCAACTTAGCTTGGTAAAAGGGCAAGTAGATGTTACAGAATCATCAAATTCAAGCCCAGGCCAGCTTAGGTTGGTAAAAGGGCAAGAAATATCAGGACATGGTGAAAGGAAGCAATAAATTTTCCACCGAGGAACTCTGTCAGATCAGAAATTTGAAGACGAGTTACCTATATGGAGTTTATATGTGGATGGCTCATCTTGCGTAACAGGCTGTGGCGCAGGGATTGTTCTTAATAGTCCAGATGAGGTCGACATGGAATATGCCCTACGCTTCCAATTCAAAGCTACGAATAATGAAGCTGAATATGAAGCCATGATTGTAGGTCTTAGTTTGGCAAAAACCATGGGGGCAGAGCAGGTTATTGTTTTCAGTGACTCGCAGTTGATCATAAATCAAATGATGAGAGTATATGCAGCCAAAGGAGAATTAATGACCAGGTATCATGCAAAGGCAAGGGAATTGGTATCAGAATTTACTGCTATTCAGCTGGTCAGAATACCAAGAATGGAGAATGCGAGGGCCGACGCCTTAGCTCGATTAGCATCAGCTACTCGTACCGAGCTACGAAGAACAATCCCAATTGAAGTTTTAGCTGGTCGGAGTATCGATGAAGATTTGATGATGAATTTTATTACCCTTAATTTAGGACCATCTTGGATGGATTCTATCAGGGCATATATTGAGGAGGGGGAATTACCAACTGACAAACTTGCAGCCAAAAAACTGAAGTTTAAAGCTGCTCGTTATGTACTGAATAATGGTATTATGTACAAACGAGGAATTATAGCAGGTTTGCAAAGATGTGTGCATCCCACCGAGGTGAAAGACTTGATTGAAGAGATCCATGAAGGGTCCTGTAGAGCCTATGTTGCCGGTCGGACGCTTTTACAAAGGGTTATGACGCAAGGATACTACTGGCCAACGATGAAGGATGATTGTATAGCCTACGCCAAGAAATGTGATAAGTGTCAACGCTTCTCCACTATCCGAAGAACTCCTCAAGCGTTGTTGACACCCATTACCTCCCCTTGGCCATTTGCTATGTGGGGAATTGACTTGGTCGGACCACTTCCAATGACCAGAGGAAGATTTAAGTATCTCGTCGTCGCAGTGGATTATTTTACTAAGTGGGTAGAAGATGAGCCTCTTGTCGACATGACGTATGAGAAGGTGTATCAATTTATTTGGAAAAATGTCATCTGTAGATATGGTCTTCCCTATGCATTCATTACCGACCATGGAACACAATTTGACAACGAGAAGTTCGCTGCCTATTGTCATCAGTCAAATATCTTGAAGATCCACTCAGCACCAGGCCATCCCCAAAGCAATGGACAAACTGAAGTAACAAACAGAACGCTACTGAATGGCTTGAAGAAAAGACTGAATGACGCGAAAGAGAATTGGATCAACGAGCTACAATCAGTACTATGGGCTTACCGAACTACTCCCCGAGCAGCAACAGGGGAATCTCCATATATGCTGGCATTTGGAAGTGAAACCGTTATACTTGCCGAGTTGGGTCTTCCGACACACAGAGTACTGAATTTCAATTCCCCTATCCGCGACTTAATGAGAAGATTGGATTTAGACATGCTCGAGGAAGTTAGAGAAGAAGCAGCCATCAGGAATGCTTCTTACCAATAACGAACAGCTTTGTTCCACAACAAGAGGGTAAAGAAATGAGACTTGAAAGAAGGAGATGAAGCCCTTATACTTTTAACTCACTTGAGTCTATATTGTATAAGTGCTCATCTAGTTTGGAAATTATGACAAAATTGTGTCCTACCTAGAATCCAAAGAACCTCAGAAGTTGGTTTGCTACTTCATCTCTCTATCTTGTAGTGATCAAGAACCTATTGCCAACACTCACACACAGTAGAATTCATTTATTACACATCATATTGCATAATAATGTGTGTACATATGATAAGTGTGTTTAAATCCCTAAATTGGTATTTTAATAATTTTTTGGGATTTTTTAAACTTTTTTAAAATAAGGTTTTCTTAATTAAAACTTGTTTTAAAAAGTTTTGTGGTCAATTTGTAAATATAATTTGTTGATTATATTGGCTTAATGTTACCTTGGGTAGAATCCGAAAGTGGAGTAAACTTGAGGGTGTGGTTTTAATTAACTTTAGACGCGCATTTGTTATCCTGTTATTGACCAACACCTGTCCTCGTCTGATTGGCTGAAGTTGTGTTTCTTTACTGAGTTAAAGCATCGTTTGTTACTAGCCCTTGGATCATTAGCTATCAACGATCTGCATGTTATCTTGGTGAATCCCAGTACAACACTTTAGACCAATCAGGTTTCGTTTAATCACCGCCTTATTAGAACCCTTCGATCTAAGTCAATTTGGCTTGACTTAATCCAGGCCCTTGGTTCTAAGCCAGCCTCTCGAACCTTCTCCTCGCCCTATAAAAGGGACCCTATTCTCAGACTTCGAAGACTTTTGCCATTTTCATTTTTTCTGAGAAATTGAGAGAGAGAAGAGAGAGAAGAGAGAAAACACAGAGAGAAGAGAGAGAGTTAGAAACCCTAACCCTGTTCGTTTAAACCTCTTCCAACTAAAATCAAACACCTTCATACCTCCATATCCAAAACACTTCTCTGAGTGTTCTTGAGAGCCTGAGAGTTTGAGTTGAGTTTGTTTTTGTTGCTGTAACCTCGTGTTCACTAGATCTTGTTTTCAACTTAAACGTTTATTCAGATCTGCTTTCTGATTTCATAGAAATTTCAGATCTGAGTTATTCATGTTACATTACACTTAGGTTCATTATTTATTTCTCATCTTGAGAAATATATTGTTGATTATTTTCTCTAAAACATTTGCTTACTTTGAAATCAACAATAAATGTTTTCTGTTTCTAGTTCTTGTAAAACTAAACCTTTGACCTAGTTTGGAATCTCACTTGGAGGTTTTCAATCTCAAAATGTTTTTCTAAATTCTGAGATTGATTAAGACCTTGTCTGTCTTCCTAGCAAGGTATCCGTGGATTCTGGGAATGATTTAAAGGTCAAATAAGGTTCAAAGTTTTGTAAGAAGAAAGAAAAATAAAAGATCACAACATATAGTGTTACTGTAATTTGTTAGGACTGTTTGTACTTAATAAGTGTGTGTGTGTGCATGCATGTGTTAGAAAGCACTTCCACAAACACTTTCACCCTACAACACGAAAAGTGTTGGTAATAAGATCTTGTGAATAAAGAGTCGACGTAAAGTACTGGAACAAATCAGAAGTTAACAAACTGGGAGAACTACATCTACAATCAGAACTGCAGGGAAGTTTAAGGACACCAGAGGGTACATTCCTAAACTTATATAGGACTGAGTTGTTTGCATGTTAGTTATATAGTTTGTAACTCATATATTTGTTTTAGTGGATTTTTTATTTTACTCCGTAGAGGGAGTCGTGGATGTTTCCTCAATTAGTGAGGTTTTACCACGTAAAAAATATCGTGAACATAATCTTTCTACATCTCCTCATCTCATTCTTGGTTGTGCTGAGTTTAAGATTTTTAAACTACTTTATTAACCTGTTATTCAATTCTTGAATAGATCTCGTACATACTGATTTGTTAAACACATCTTGTGTTCAAATAGTTTGGTTTTTGCGAAAAGAGTTTCTTAAAAAAACAGATCGTAGTTACTTAAATAGTTTATTTTTAATAAACGGCTTTAGTAACATTTTTCAATTGGTATCAGAGCTTGGTAAACTGCTTTCAAAAGAGATCCTGTGTTTCTGAAATTATTTTCTGAAAATCAATTATGGACGAGAAAAATGAAAGATTTGGTAACTTGACCAGACCTCCAATCTTTGATGGAACCAATTTTGCTTACTGGAAAGTAAGGAAGATTGCTTTCATTCAAGGAACTTTGAGAGATGATGTCTGGGACATTGTTGAAAATGGTTATATTTTTCCTACTAAACCAGCCAACGAAGGAAGTAATGAGAGGGTTAAGAAAGCTTTAAGTGAGTTCACTCAAGAAGAGAAATAAGTTTCTCGAAATAATAATAAAGGAAAGAATGCCATATTTATGTCTATAAATGAACATGAGTTCAAAAGAATCTCATCCTGTACCACTTCTAAGGAAGCTTGGGACACTTTGGTCACTGCTCATGAAGGAGACACTAGAGTTAAGGCTGCTAAAACCCAAATGCTTATTCAGCAGTATAACTCCTTAATTATGTCTGAGACTGAGTCATTTGATGACTTCTATATGAACTTGACTGATATTGTGACCAAACTGCATGCTAATGGGGTGACTTATGATAGACATGAAATTGTATCTAAAATTCTAATATCATTACCACAGAAATTTGATAACAAAAGATATGCTATTGAGGAAATGTGTGATCAAAATCTCACTCCTGAATTACTCAGTAGTAAACTAAGAACTGTGGAAATGGAAATAGAATTTAAGAAACAATTGATACAAACCCATAGGAAACAGACTAGTTCCAATCTTAGCTTCTCTTCTAAGTTAACTAAGCCTGAACTTATATTCCCCACTTATGATTCTGATGAGGAATGCAATATAGAGAGTTTGGACAATCAAATTGCCTTAATTACTAAACAGTTTAAGAAAATTATTAAGTTTAGAAACAAAGTGGCAAATAAATAAGGCAATTCAAATTATCCAACTTCCTATAATCACAGGCCTCATGAGAAAAACCATGACAAAAATCACAAGGACTCTCACATTAGACCTAATAGAGACCTTAAGAAGACTGAATGCTATAGATGTGGTAAACTTGGGCACATTGCACAAGACTGTAGAGTTAACTTGAACACTCAAAACAAGCACACTAGATCTAACATTTGCAAAACATGGGATGACTAAAGTGATTCTGAAAAGGAGGAACCTGAGTCATCTGATGTTTTTGATCCTTGCATGTCCTTCTTTGCCAAGATCATATATAATGATGATGTGCTTATGCCTATGTATGAGAATGCTTCTAGTAACTCTACTCCTGCTATTGACAATCATGTTTATACTGGTTTAGATGCTTTGATTACTGAGAATATTGCATATTCTTCCTCGGGGTGTGTGAGTCAAAGGGATAGTGATAATGACGATGTCAATGGGTGTGTGAGTTTAACAAATGAATCTTTAGGGGTCACTCCACACACCACACTTAGTGACTCGGACAATGAAGTCCTCCCTGACATTCACACACTTTATGCTAAAACTCTCAAGAAAAGCACTAGATTAGAAAAGATTGTGAAAGATCTCACTAAGAAGTTAGAAGATCTAAGCCTAATGGTTAAACTAAATGCTGAAGAGTATACTACCCAATGTTTGACTCATAAAAGCGAAATCAAAATGTTTGATGAAAAACTCAGAGATTTAAAATAAACAAATGAAACTCTGGAGAAAAAATACAAGGGGACATTGTTAGAATTGGATCAAACTAAAGAAAAGACAGCAACTGTTTTCAAAAAAATTACAAAATGTGAAAATAATTCAAAATGTTTTGATGAATTTGTTGATGAATCAAAAACCAATTCTGATGATCGAACTGGAATAGGGTTTTGCCCCAAGTTGAAAACACAAACAAAATCCTTTGAAACTATCAAGTTTGTGTCAGGTGGCAAAAAGACCTATTGAAACATGCCCAAACTTTCATTCTCTAAAAACAGAGTTTAATTTAAAAAATCAAAATTTTAACATTGGTGAATCAAGTTGCTCTAAACATGAAAGTTCACCCAAGGCTAAATACGTCTGCCCTTCTATTAGGAAGAGTGAGTCTGCTTTCAAGACTGTCACACCTAGGAATAGAGTTCAGCCTCCAAACTCTTCAAAACCTTTGTTTATAGACTTTCCTAAGGAGACTCCAGTTCTGAGCAATCTTTATTGCTCCTACTGCGACATTTATGGTCACTCTTTTGATGATTGTTATGCTAGGAGACTCGTAAAATCTACCTATAATCCTTATATCTATCAGAACTTTAACTATTCTAGGAGGAGCCGCAACAATTATATACTTCCTAGACAGCCAGATAGAAACTCTAATTATAGAAAGACAAAGATCAAGCCTAAAAGAACATTCACTAGAAGGAATCCTAAGCACTTTCCTAAACCAAATGCCCAAGTCTTTCACAAATTTCAAAATCATGCGCAAAATGTTTTTCAGCAAAAATCCAAAGCTCGCAAATTTTATCAATTAAGTGCTAATAAGCGCAAGATGAAAACTAAGGCAATTTGGGTTAGAAAAGATGATCTATTACGTCAAATGAAGTGTAATGTTGTTGTTATTGCTTTAAAAGCTGGACACACATCATCTGGTTGGTATTTAGACTCTGGATGTTCTAAGCATATGACTGGTGATGAAACTAAACTTTTAAACAAAACCATCTTTGCTGGTGGTAAAGTCATTTTTGGTGATGGAGTTTCATCTCAAATCATAGGCAAAGGAACTCTCCAAGAAGATGGGCTTCCTATTCTACAAGATGTTCTTCTAGTCAAAGATCTTAAGGCAAATTTACTTAGCATATCGCAATTTTGTGACTTAGATCATACTGTTACCTTTTCAAAGAAAAATTGCAAAATTTTAAATGAAAAAGGTGAATGCATAATTACTAGATTCAGAACTCCTGACAACTGCTACACTGTCATGAATAATTCTGAAATTTGTAATGTTGCCAGAATGGATGACAATGAGATATGTCATAACAGAATGGGTCATATAAATTACGATAACCTTAGTAGACTGACCTCTCAGGAAATAGTTAGAGGAGTTCCTAAAATCAAACTTATACCCAATCTTATATGTGGTTTCTGTCAAGAAGGTAAAATTGTTAAGGCATCTCATAAGAAAGTCAAAGATATTCTTACCTCTAATCCCTTAGAACTCATCCATATGGACCTAATGGGTCCCTCCCAAACTGTTAGTCTTTGTGGACACATTTACATCCTAGTTATGGTTGATGACTTCACTAGATTTACCTGGGTAGCCTTCTTAAAACAAAAGTCTGAAACATTTCAAACCTTCCTAAAAATTCTTCTTAGGATTGAAAATGAGAAGGATACTCAAGTGAATAGAATTCGTAGTGATAGAGGTGGTGAATTCAAAGACACTGGTATTATAGAATACTGTGACTATAATGGTTATAAACACGAGTTCAGTGCTCCTAAGACCCCTCAACAAAATGGTATTGCGGAGAGAAAGAATCGTACCCTTCAGGAGATGGCACGTGTTATGTTACATGCCAAGAATTTACCTAAATATTTTTGGGTAGAGTCCATTCGTAGTGCTTTTCATATTATAAATAGGGTCTATCTTAGAAAGAATTCCAAACAAACCCCCTATGAACTTTGGTACAATAAAAAGCCTAATCTCAAATATCTTAGGACCTTTGGCAGTACTTGTTATGTATGCAAAGATAGGGAACACTTATCCAAATTTGAGAGCCGGGGAGATAAAGCCATATTTCTAGGATATTCGCCTAACAATAGAGCTTATCGAGTGTATAATCTTCGCACTAAAACTTTGATGGAATCCATAAATGTAATTATTAGTGACACTACTGTAGAAAGCAAGACTGGTGAATTTACTATTGAGGAAGAGTCTACAAATATTTTAGAAAATGACTCCTCTACAATGGATAATTCATTACCTATTGAGACACCTGAGGTACCTAATTGGGTTTCTAAAGATCATCCCATAAATAACGTAGTTGGTAACCCTAGTGAGCCAGTGCGTACAAGATCTCAACTCAGAAACTATGCACATTATGCATGTTTTGTTTCCCTTGTGGAACCAAAGAATGTAAACGAGGCATTGAATGACTCTCATTGGATTTCTGCTATGCAGGAAGAACTTTTACAATTTGTCATTCATGATGTTTGGTATCTTGTTCCACGTCCTGATCACAAAAAGGTTGTTGGCACACATTGGATTTTCAAAAATAAAACTGATGAAATGGGATAATAATTAGAAATAAAGATAGATTAGTTGCTCAATGATACTCTCAAATAGAAGGAATAGATTTTAACGAGACCTTTGCTCCTGTTACTCGTTTAGAATCTGTTCGTCTGCTTTTTGCTATAGCTTGCCACGTGCACTTTACACTATACCAAATGGATGTCAAATCTGTGTTCCTTAATGGTATTGGCTGAAGAAACCTATGTAGAACAACCTAAAGGATTCATTGACCCTAAACATCCAGATCATGTATTTCGTCTGAAAAAGTCTTTGTATGGCCTTAAACAAGCTCCTAGAGCTTGGTATGAGCGTCTTTCCAGTTTTCTTTTAGATAAAGGTTTTAAAAGAGGCGGTAATGACCAAACCCTTTTTGTCAAACATTTTGACAAACACATCACTATTGTTCAAGTATATGTGGACGATATTATATTTGGATCAACTTCTCCCTCAGAAGTCAAATCCTTCTATGAAACTATGCATAAGGAATTTTAAATGTCCCTTATGGGGGAGCTACAATTCTTCTTAAGCCTTCAAGTTAAGCAAAATTCAGATGGATTATTTGTATCGCAATCCAAGTACGCTTTAGAGATAGTAAAGAAATTTGGCCTTGAGAGTGCTAAAGATGCTAAAACGCCCATGAGTACTATGCTAAACTTTTCAAAGATGAAAATGGAAAATCTGTATTTCCTACTCAGTATCATAGTATGATAGGCACCTTACTATATCTTACTGCCTCGTGTCCTGATATTATGTATGCTGTGTGTGTATGTGCTCGATATCAAAGTAACCTTAAAGAGAGCCACTTGAATGTTGTTAAACGTATCATTAAATATGTAAAAGGCACTCTAAATCTAGGACTTTGGTACACTAATGATACACCAAGCACTATAATTGGGTACACTGATGCTGACTGGGCTGGGTGTACTGATGATTGTAAAAGCACATCAGGAGCATGTTATTATATAGGTAATAACTTGGTAGGATGGAGTAGTAAAAAACAAAACTGCACATCACTCTCAACAGCTGAATCTGAATACATAGCCGCCGGCAGCTGTTGTGCTCAATTAATGTGGCTAAAACAAATGCTAAGTGATTATGGTATTCAAGAAAACCAATTGCATCTCTATTATGATAATCAAAGTACGATTAATATTTCTAAAAACCCTGTTCAACACTCGCGAACAAAGCATATTAAAATAAGACATCACTTTATACGCGAATTAGTTGAATCTAAGGAATTAGAAATCAATTATCTTCCTACCGATCTACAACTCGCAGATATATTTACCAAACCTCTAGATTATAATAGATTCATTTCATTACGAAAATCTATTGGTATGGTTTATGCTGACTAATCATTTTGCTGTTTATCCAAGTTTTTCCCTTTGTCCATTTGAGACAAAATGGGGGAGAAATTTGAGTCTATTCAATTTTTACATATACTAAACAACTCATTTTAGTGATTTATTGCAGGTTCTTTTTGTACAGTTACTCTCAACAGTTGTAATAGGGTATTCATATGTACTTAGTTGAGTTATGTACTTTTTGATTTCTAGGAATTGGGTAGATAGAATTTTGATAGGAATAAGTTTTTCTTATTGCCCTACGAGTCCTAGATGACTCAAAGGAGATTTTGTCTCATATTTCCAAAGGGGGAGATTGAAGCCCTTATACTTTTGACTCACTTGAGTCTATATTGTATAAGTGCTCATCTAGTTTGGAAATTGTGACAAAATTGTGTCCTACCTAGAATCCAAAGAACCTCAGAAGTTGGTTTGCTACTTCATCTCTCTATCTTGTAGTGATCAAGAACCTATTGCCAACACTCACACACAGTAGAATTCATTTATTACATATCATATTGCATAATAATGTGTGTACATATGATGAGTGTGTTTAAATCCCTAAATTGGTATTTTAATAATTTTTTGGGATTTTTTAAACTTTTTTAAAATAAGGTTTTCTTAATTAAAACTTGTTTTAAAAAGTTTTGTGGTCAATTTGTAAATATAATTTGTTGATTATATTGGCTTAATGTTACCTTGGGTAGAATCCGAAAGCGGAGTAAACTTGAGGGTGTGATTTTAATTAACTTTACACGCGCGTTTGTTATCCTGTTATTGACCAACACCTGTCCTCGTCTGATTGGCTGAAGTTGTGTTTCTTTACTGAGTTAAAACAGCATTTGTTTCTAGCCCTTGGATCATTAGCTATCAACGATCTGCATGTTATCTTGGTGAATCCCAGTACAACACTTTAGACCAATCAGGATTCGTTTAAACACCGCCTTATTAGAACCCTTCGATCTAAGTCAATTTGGCTTGACTTAATCCAGGCCCTTGGTTCTAAGCCAGCCTCTCGAACCTTCTCCTCGCCCTATAAAAGGGACCCTATTCTCAGACTTCGAAGAATTTTGCCATTTTCATTTCTTCTGAGAAATTGAGAGAGAGAAGAGAGAGAAGAGAGAAAACACAGATAGAAGAGAGAGAGTTAGAAACCCTAACCATGTTCGTCTAAACCTCTTCCAACTAAACTCAAACACCTTCATACCTCCAAATCCAAAACACTTCTCTGAGTGTTCTTGAGAGCCTGAGAGTTTGAGTTGAGTTTGTTTTTGTTGCTGTAGCCTCGTGTTCACTAGATCTTGTTTTCAACTTAAACGTTTATTCAGATCTGCTTTCTGATTTCATAGAAATTTCAGATCTGAGTTATTCATGTTACATTACACTTAGGCTCATTATTTATTTCTCATCTTGAGAAATATATTGTTGATTATTTTCTCTAAAACGTTTGCTTACTTTGAAATCAACAATAAATGTTTTCTGTTTCTAGTTCTTGTAAAACTAAACCTTTGACCTAGTATGGAATCTCACTTGGAGGTTTTCAATCTCGAAAAGTTTTTCTAAATTCTGAGATTGATTAAGACCTTGTCTGTCTTCCTAGCAAGGTATCCGTGGATTCTGGGAATGATTTAAAGGTCAAATAAGGTTCAAAGTTTTGTAAGAAGAAAGAAAAATAAAAGATCACAACATATAGTGTTACTGTAATTTGTTAGGACTGTTTGTACTTAATAAGTGTGTGTGTGTGCATGCATGTGTTAGAAAGCACTTCCACAAACACTTTCACCCTACAACATGAAAAGTGTTGGTAATAAGATCTTGTGAATAAAGAGTCGACGTAAAGTACTGGAACAAATCAGAAGTTAACAAACTGGGAGAACTACATCTACAGTCAGAACTGCAGAGAAGTTTAAGGACACCAGAGGGTACATTCCTAAACTTATATAGGACTGAGTTGTTTGCATGTTAGTTATATAGTTTGTAACTCATATATTTGTTTTAGTGGATTTTTCATTTTACTCCGTAGAGGGAGTCGTGGATGTTTCCTCAATTGGTGAGGTTTTACCACGTAAAAAATATCGTGAACATAATCTTTCTACATCTCCTCATCTCATTCTTGGTTGTGCTGAGTTTAAGATTTTTAAACTACTTTATAAACCTATTATTCAATTCTTGAATAGATCTCGTACATACTGATTTGTTAAACACATCTTGTGTTCATATAGTTTGGTTTTTGCGAAAAGATTTTCTTAAAAAAACAGATCGGAGTTACTTAAATAGTTTATTTTTAATACACGGCTTTAGTAACATTTTTCAGGAGACTATGTGCTAAAGAAACTGATTCAAAAGCACAACAAATTGGAAGCAAACTAGCATGGACCTTACCGAGTTACAGAAGTTGTTTGACCAGGAACCTACAGAATAGCAACTTTAAAAGGGCAGGAGTTTAAGAATGCATGGAATGCAGAACACTTGCGCAAGTATTATCAGTGATGTAAACTCTCAAATATTTTTGTTAGTATGAATAAAGTGACAATATTCTTCCCAGTTCTCTCCTTTTGTTAGAAATTTTTCGCGGAATACTCGTGCTACGCATTCAGCAAAAGTACTACTCAGACTACTCAGAAATATATTCCTAAAAATGCCAACTAAGGTTGGTTAGGAAGTAAATCTATTCCCGAAAACGCCAACTAAGGTTGGTCGGGAAGTAAATCTATTCCTAAAAATGCCAACTAAGGTTGGTTAGGAAGTAAATCTATTCCCAAAAATGCCAACTAAAGGTTAACTAGTGGGTCAGAAGCATTTTAAAATATGAGTATGTAAAAATGATCAATAAGTTGGTCGAGAAACAAAGTATCATCAATTATGGTTAGTCGTCAAATGATTACCACAAATTCAAGATAGTCGACAATAAGTTTTAACAAACTCCAGTTGATCGACAGATATACATGCACAGATGTAAAGTGTTTTATAATTACAAGGCAATGGCAGTCAAGATTTTCAAATAAAATTATTTCATTAAATGTAGAACAAAATACATCAAGAATGAAATACAAATTTATTACATCAAGATTCCTATTCTATTGGTTTCTTCCCCTCTGCTTTTGAAACAGGTTCCTCGCCAGCAGGTGGATCATTCAAAGAATAAGGGGAATTTATGAAGTTAAGATCTTTAAGCATCCTGATGTTCATCATAGATGGTCGATCGAGTAGGTGCTCGGGACGAGATATCTCAACATTGGAATGGAGATTGTAATCGCCAAGGTATTTGGAAATCAAACACCGAGGGATGGCCCGAGCAGGGATCCAACTCATGTCAAGCTTGAATGGTGGCACTGGTAGGTCGAGCAGCCCAGGGTTATGGTAATCCCACAGATAATGACCTTGTTCCAGTTGCAGTACACCTAAGGCATTCAACCATCCATGTTTGTAACCCTCATTATTTGCATTTTGGATACGATCATCCAAATGGTAGAGAGCCTCATTGTAGCCAGCCATCCAGAATTCTCTGGGCTGCTTGTGGAATTGATATGTCAATCTTTCCAGTTGCTCGTGGAGATTTTTTATAAAGAGTTCTTTGTTCTCCAAGGCAGACTTCTTTGCAGAAAGCTGCTCGTCCAGATTCCTGATCTTCTTAGACATTTCAGCCAATGCCTGGTTCTTTGCCATTAGTTGGAAGGCCTGGTTCTCCAGAGCAGATTGAGTTCTTTGTTCCTCTACGATAATACGAGATGCTCTTGCTCGTCCCCGAGTAGATGTAGAAGGGCCAGTTCTCCTCAAGATTTCTAATTCATCCCTCAGGTTGGCATTTTCAACCTTCAAGAAAGAGAATCCCTCGTCGTTCACAGGGACCAAAGCGTTTAAGGTGGAAGCTGCAGACTTCAACTGAGACACCTCTCTTTGCAGGTCATTGTTTTCCTGCTCTAACAACTCAGCTATCTGTGTGTGCTCTTCGACCTCAGCCTTTAAAGTTCTCTCCCTCACATCGTAAGCAGTAAACAGTTTATTGTATCCCTTATCAACACTGAGTTACTGATACTTCTTCTCGTATCCTTCGTGCAAAAGGGTTGTAGATTCCTTATATTGTTGCTGAAGTTCTTCAAGGGTGCCCTGGAGATCTTCAACCATATCATAGTATGCTACGTTGTTAGCCACTGCATGGTCGAGCAGGCACTTCAAATACTGATAGGCTTCAATTGCTTGCTCTGAAGCATCTTGACCGAGGATGTCAATGATTTGAGCTGCACTCATGTCTGAATGACCAGCTTTGAAATACTCATTGCATTGCCTTAACAGTTTTGTATTGTGAGCAGACAATAACTCCATCCTGGCCATAAACTAGTAAAGGAAGAGAAAGCAAGAATCAATAAGAGTACAAACAGAGCATGAAGAAGAGAATCAACAGTATGCATAAGCAAAAGTTCAAATTTTATTACATCATAAAGGAGAAGTACAAAGTTTAGAGTTACATTTGACAAAGAAAAATAAAATAGAGAGAAATCCGAACAACTCTACATCTTTTCCTTGTCTCCCAAAACTTTCTCGGGAGGCTGGGACGAGGAGGTAGGTTGCTCAGATGGAACAAAGGTTTGCTCGGGAAGTGCTGGAGGTTGCTCGGATGAAGTAACGGGTAGTTGAAGTTCCTCGCCAATGGGCTGGATAGCTGGGGGATGAGAAATTTGATCTCCCATCACCATAGAAGATTCCTCAGAGGCAGCTTCTTCCTCTTCTTCTTTAGGAGTTGGAGGGGGGCCCAGGATGTGTCGCTAAAATAGTTCAGAATTTTCATCAACTTTCATCTCTTGCAGAGCAGCGACCCATCCATCTCTAAAGTATTTGAGGCTGCTATATTCCACTTGCGACATCATGGCAGCCAAACCTTTATTCCACCCTTTATCCCAGCCGGCGCTCAAGGATTTTTTGACAGCCAATTTCCTTTTTGTCTTCTCCGAGGTCATCTTCTCGGAAAGAAGATCATCAGCAGCCTTCAATTTATTCTCAACTTCCTCCTTCTGACGACTTACTTCCCGAAGTTGATCTAACTCCTCCTCAGCAGTCTTGAGCTTATTTTCAAGTTCCCCAGCATTTTTGAGCTTCCCTTCGATCTCTTTATTCTTCTCCTCCAAATCATTTATTTTTTTCTCCAACCCCTTGGAAACCTCAATAACCTGAGCCTTCTCTTGCTCGGTCGAAGTGATCCTCTTCTCCCAAATCGCCTTGTCATCAGCATACTTCTGACGAGAATCCTTCAGCGATTACGTCAGGCCTACCAAGGCTTCCTTTACACCTGATGAGGTGCTTGAAGCTTTAATAGCTTCATCTTTTTTCAGAATTGTATTAAAATAGGTCACCAACTGGGAAAATAAAAACAAGTCAGTGCACATATATAAAAAGGAAAGAATGAAAATTTAAGAACATAGGACTTACAGAAGCAATATGACGAGCTGCTAATGTGGTAACCATGTCCCAAGAACGGTTTTCTTCAATACCTTGGATCTTGGGAATGATCCAAGTCTTCACCGAGTTCATAGCAGAGCTCGGGGCAACAAAAGTGGGAACACCACTAGTCGAGGGCTGAGAGATGGATTCAGCCAAATTGATAGAGGATCTTTTCTTCAGCCTCCTCAGAGGAGCATTAACGTTCTTGACTAACGATGTAGTCTTAGTCGGAGAAATGACAATCACCTCGCCTGGAGCAACAGCCCTGCTCGGGGCCACTGGGGGCTTCTCAACAACCTTCACAGGAGCAGCCGAAGGAGGTGCATAAATTTTCTTTGTCCCCTCTCCTGGGACATCAAGCTTACTTTTCTTTGCCTCTCCAGCACCAGAGGCAGATTTCTCAAAAAGGGTAGGAGGTCTTCTTTTCTTCATCCTTTCACTCAAGGGAATATGTGACTCAGGTGAAGAACTTGTAGAGGCTGGTATTGGTTCTGCGTCGCTTATCACCGGATGAGCAGTAAAAGAGGAGGTGTAACTCTTGTACTGCAGCAAATATGAAGATGACCTAATATGCTCATCGGCAACAGTCTGATGCAAACTCCAGATAAGTTTTACATGCCTTATGTTAACGTCTGTCTCTTTTGGAGATTTTCTTTTGCTGTCAACTGCAAATAAATCAAAATTAAAATATCAGTGACACATTTTATCAAACACAAAAGAAGCATAATTTTGAAAATAAAATAAAAACAACCTATCCCATTGCCATAGGGAGGACATCTGGTACCCTGGTAAACATCAGCTCCAATTAATGGAGGGTGTTGCCAATTTTTCATAACAACCCCGTGCTCAAAGTAGTCCCTATTGGCATCTGGGAGATTGACCACTAAAGCTCTATTTAAAAACCTAGTTTTTAAATAAAAAGTATTATCACCCACAACCCATCTATAACAAAACATAATCTCAGGAATTCTTATACGAGTTCCATGAATTTAATTTAATCTATAAACTCCGTTAACTATTCTCCATGTATTGGGGGCTATTCTTGCAGGAACCACGTCAAAGTATTGACAGAATTCCAGACATAAAGGGTTTGGAGGAAAAGAAAAGCCATATTCAGCGACAAAGAGGATGGGGAAACAATGTCCCTCAGCCAAACCAAAGTAGTCTGAAGGCTCAGAAAGCTCTTCCAAAATAACCCATGAGGGAATAGAGAAAACAGAGCGAAACTTATCAATCGATTCTACAGGATAAACCATGATGAAAGAAGGAAATCAAAGAGAAAGAAGAAAATCTTACAGGAAAAGGATGAGTCTGTTGACAACAAATGATGAAAGAGATGAACGCATGGGAGAGAGAAACAATGGAAAACTCAAAGAGATAAGAATGAAAAAGTAGAAGACAATGAGATTTTCTGCAACGTTTAGATACTTTGCCTTGGGAATGGGTAAAGATAATGATTGCAAAAAGATACGGTTACGTTATCGGCGGCTAAAAAGGCAAAAAAGGGAGCGGGAATCGAAGCGGTCATAAAAATTCAAAAAAGTCCGACTCTACGAATTTGGAAGGAGAAATAAGTACAAAAGAAAATACTCCTAAATTTCAGGATGACCATTTAAAAACGCCATATTTCGAGAAAGAATGTTCCACACTCCTCAAATTTCGAACTGTGAAACATTGGGGGCTTCTGTTGATACCAAATTTAGTCTGCTGACATGGCTCAATTGAGCGAAGACACGTGGCAATCTGCGTGGTAATAACAAACACTTCCGAATAACACCTCGACCCACTCAGATACTCAAAGCAATAGATGCTCTCCGAGAAACCATACTGCAATGAGGAACTCTGCTTCCCCGATCAACCCTGATGCTCCGACCAACAAGAGTTCTCCGAGGAACTTTAATATACCAAGCAACTTATGAGTACCGAGCTACTTAGGCGATCCGAGCAGCTAAGGCGGTCCGAGCTTCACCTCGAACAGAGCATTAATTGCAGGATAACCAACAGATTAACTGCGCATTAAATGCTTATTATCATCATACAGATGTATACGCCTAATGAACATCTATGTACTACCCTTTCACATGTATAGCCTGAGGGCTATAAATACATGGTACCATCCTCATTGTAAGGGGACCGGAATTTCTTGATAAATCTTGTAATCGAGAATACCCAACAATCAGCAATAACAGAAACAGTGGACGCAGGCCATTCTTATAAGGCTGAACCACTTTAAAATTTCTTTGTCTCACTTTATTTTATCCGTGATTAAATAATTAGATATAATCTAATTTTTACATCAACAGTAGTCTTGATATAACTCCTCTTCTATACAGAATACCACTAGTCAATACGTAACGAGTAGCTTTAAACTTCAGTTTCTTGGCTGCGAGTTTATCAGTTGGCACAATCCTTCTTCGATATAAGCCCTGATGGGATCCATCCAGGATAGTTCCAAGTCGAGGGCGATGAAGTTCATCATCAAGTCTTCGTCTACACTCCGATCTATAAGGATTTTTATTGGGATTGTTCTTCGTAGCTTGGTGCGTGTTGCTGATGCCAGCCGAGCTAGGGCGTTGGCTCTTGCATTATCTAATCTCGATATTTTGATCAACCATACTGCAGTAAAAGTCGAGACCACCTCCATAGCTTTTGCATGATATTTGACCATTAGTTCTCCCTTCGCTGCGTACAATCCCAGAATTTGATTTACGATTAATTATGAATCACTGAATACAACGACCTACTCTGCTTTCATGGTTTTGGCTAGATTTAGACCCACTATCATAGCTTCATATTCAGCCTCATTATTGGAAGCCTTAAATTGAAAGCGTAGAGCATACTCCATATCAATTTCATCAGAACTGTTTAAAACTATTCCTACTCCACTACCGGTGGCGCACGAAGAACCATCCATATATAGATTCCATACAGGTACTTCATTATCAAACTCTTGGTCTGACAGAGTTCCTCGATGGAATATCTGATGTTTTCTTTTGTCTTCCCCCGACACTTTTCGTTGCTCGTTTATTATATTTTCATGTTCATCCATTGATGGAAGTTGGTCGGGTGTTATCTTCGATGATCCCGTAACGTCTACGGGTTGGTCTATATTAAACTCCTGCTCTTCAGATGTATCAGATTGAGTAAACTCTGCTATAAAATCCGCTACTTCCTGCCCCGTAAGTGACGACCTAGGCTTATAAACTATGTCATATTCACCAAGTTCTACTGCCCAGTACATCAATTTTCCCAATTTCTTCGGTTTATGCAGAGCTTGTCTTAATGGCATATCAATATACACCACTATAGTATGGGCTTGGAAGTATGGCCTCATCCTTTCGCTCTCTTCGATTAGTGCCAGTGCTAACTTCTTCAGTCTTAGATATCTGATCTCTGCTCCTCGAAAGGCCTTGCTGGTGTAGTAGACTGGTTTCTGCACTCCATTCTCCACTCTTATCAACGCTGAGCTAACTGCATTCTCTAAAATTTCCAGATACAAGTATAGTCTTTTTCCCGTCACTGGTCTAGATAATAACGGAGGTGTCCCCAGATATTTCTTTAATTCTTAAAAGGCCTTCTAGCATTCATCATTCCACTCAAAAGTTTTTCAAAGTGTTTTAAAGAATGGGAGGCATCTGTCTGTTGCTCGTGACACAAATCTGTTAAGTGCTGCAACTCGCCCTGTGAAACTTTGCACCTCCTTCTTCGTAGCTGGAGATCTTAGCTCTAATAGGGCCTTGATATTTTTTGGATTTGCCTCGATACCTCGTTGATTAATAATATATCCGAGAAACATACCTTCTCATACTCCGAATATGCATTTGGTGGGATTCAACTTCATTTGATATTTCTCTAGTTGATCAAAAGTTTGTCCAAGGTCAACTAAATAATCAACAACTTTCTTGCTTTTAGTCAGCATATCGTCTACATAAACTTTTATGTTATGACTGATTTGCTCTGAAAACACCTTATTCATTAGCCGCTGATATGTTGCACCTGGATTTTTAAGTCCGAAAGGCATAACATTATAGCAATAAGTTCCCCTTGGAGTGATAAAAGAGGTACTTTCCCTGTCCTTAGGTTTCATTTTTATCTAGTTGTAACCAGAGTAAGCAGCCTTGAAACTCAACAATTCATGGCCCGAGGTCGCATCCACTAGCTGATCGATTCGAGGTAAAGGAAAATGATCCTTTGGGCAGGCTTTATTAAGATCAGTGAAGTCCACACACATCCTCCACTTGTTATTTTTCTTCTTTACCATCACCATATTCGCTAGCCAATCTGTATATTTAACGTCCTCAATAAAAAAGGCTTTCTGTAGTTTCTCCACCTCTTCCTGTATAGATTGGTTCTTTTTAGGAATGAACACTCTTCTTCGCTGCTTCACTGGCTTGATTTCCTTGTTCACGTTGAGCTCATGACATAGGAAACTCGGGTCTATCCCTGGCATGTCTTTGTGACTCCATGCGAAAGTTTGTTTTTTGAGCCTTAAAAATGCTACCAGTTCTTGTTTTAGTGATACATCCAATGACAAACCAATTTGGGTTGTTCCTTCTGGGTGCTCGTCATTCAGAATGATATTTTCGGTATCTTCAATGACCTTTCCTTTCACGAGCTGAGACTCGTCTCTAGGATCTAATGTTTCAATCTCTACATCTTCTATTTTATCCACTTGGTACGTAGTAGTCTTCTTCCTAGATTCTTCTCGTTCTTCCTATTCGGTAGATAAATAGTATCATTCCCGAGCTACTTTTTGGTCGCCTTTCACAACTCCCACTCCAAATCTAGTTGGGAATTTTAAACATTGATGTACAGTAGATGGCACTGCCTCGAACTTCTTCAGACCTACCCTTCCCTTGATGATGTTGTAAGCTGATTGGACATTTTTATCCATTACGAAAAAGCATACTCTTTCTGTTCGGCAAGCAGGCCATGTACCAATAAGCATGTCCAACTTAATCATCCCAAGTGGAAAAACCTTTTTGCCAGTAAAATCGAGGAGGGGCCTATGATACGGTTCCAACTAGGCTAACTTGAAATTCAAACTGTCAAAGCATGAGTAGAACATGATGTCAGTAGAACTGCCATTATCCACCAGTACCCGTGAAATCACCACTTCTTTCATTCTCATATTGATCACCAATGGGTCATCATGAGGATATAGTACACCTGCCAGATCATTTTTAGAAAAGCCGATGACCAGTTTATCCTTATTCACCTTCCTCGGGGGCTCGTCGTCAGCCAAGTTTATGCGTTGTATGTAAGAGCAAGCTTGGGCCTCATTGAGGTAAGCTTTCCTCTCCGTAGTGAGATCTCCACCTCCTGCTTCTCCACCTGTAATGATATTACATTCAAATAATCCAAAATGGATTGGAAATACCTCGCGCTCTGGTTGTCTTGTCCTTTTGGGGAGATCGGGATCATCTTCTGGATCATCTTCGTGATCTCTCTTCTTGTCTTCAATTGCTCGGTGAGAAGACTTGTATTTTTGCCTTCCTCGGTCGTTGGTCTTTTCTCCATTTTAGCGATCAACATACTTAGTCAGTTTTCCTCGCCTGATGAGTGCTTAAATTTCATTCTGGAGAGCTATGCAACATTTGATTGTGTGACCATGGTCTTTATGGAATTCGTAATATTTGGACTTGTCCCTTTTGTCAGGGTCTGCCTTCATTTTCCCTGGCTAGACTAATTCCTCGTTGTTCTTGATCTCCTCCAGAATGTGATTTATATATACTTTCAAGGGAGTATAATTTCCATATTTCCTCATCTGCTCCAGTGCTTGCTTACCTTTGGACTCATGTTGTCACCATTGTTCTTTTGATCCTTTTTCTCGATTTTACCAGCCTCAACCTTAGTCTCCTTAGTATCTGTATTCTTCTTCGCAGCCATGGCTTCTTCGGCGTTCATGATTTTGGCCGTTTTTGCCATCAATTCTGCCATGGTCCTAGGCGGATGTTTGGCCAAAGTATAATACAACTTGTTTGGTAACAGTCCACTCATCAAAGAAGTAATTGTTGTCTTCTCCTCGTAATCAATTACCTCAAGTTTCTCGTTATTGAAACGAGTAATATAGTCCCTGGTACTTTTGTCTCTCTTCCGTCTAACACTCAGTAAATGTGCTACTCGTTTAACTAGTTTCGCTCCAAAATAGAAATTCCCTATGAAAAGCTCTTCCAGTTGAAGGAAAGTTGCAATCTTTCCCCAAGGAAGGTTGTTGTACCATATCTGAGCTGACCCGGTGAGAGTTCCTAAAAATTCCCTGCATCTCATCTCCTTTGGAACCGCATAGATATCGGCAGCAGCTTGGTATTGTTCTATATGGAGGACAAGATTAGTTTTTCCATCATATTTAGGTGTCACCATAGGAGCTTTGAATTTTGATGGTGTGGGAAAATCCACAATTGCCTGCACGAACGGTGTCCCTTGGACAAAAGTTATTTGTAGAGGATTCTTGGCCTTAGCCATTTCCCCTAAACGGTCCTCCAACCTTTGAATAGAGCCTTTCCATGCATCATTTCCCACCTCGGGCCTATTTATTCGAGCGATTGGTCGCGTTGAGTTTTCCTCTTGGGAACTTTCATTACGGACTATTGGGCGTGATTGGACAGAGCATTCCCTTAGGTCGGATAGTCATTGAGAGTTCCTCGACGCAATCCTAGGAGGACTTCTATTCCTCCTAGGTCCCAAACGATCAAAAAGAGAGACTCTACTCAACCTTTCCAGAGCACTAGTCCTTTATGGAGTTAGAGTGACATTTTGCTGAGAATTTATAGCTCGTACTGACGAGGTCCGACCAAGCTGATACGAACGATCATTGGATCTCTCAGTACGATATGAGTCAGTCCGTCTAGATTGATAGACTTCTGGGAATAACGTTCGTCTAGTTCTTGAAGGTGGCAAATGGGTATTTCTCTGAGTATTTTGTTGTTCTGATTGAGCCGGTACTTCACCTCGAACAGTTTGTATAAGTTAACGCATGGTTTATTGCATGTCCGTTTACCCTTGGGCTAAATTAGCCATTATGCTAGCCAGATCCTGAACATTTGGTGGAGTAGAGGGGTTTGGAGGGACCCCAGTGTTTCGATTACTTGATTTCGGGATCTCAGCCATAGGTGATGAGTTTATTGGTGAAAAACGCTAAGTATAATCGTTTCCCACAGACGGCGCCAATCTGTTGATGTAAAAAATTAGATTATATCTAATTAATTAATCACAGATAAAAATGAAATAAATAAGACAAAGGAATTTTAAAGTGGTTCAGCCTTATGAAAATGGCCTACGTCCACTGTTTTGTATTACTAACTGTTGCCTGGAGTCTCGATAATAGGGTCTACTATGAGATCCAGAGTCCTCTTCTTATGAGGAGGTTACAATATATTTATAGCCTTGAGGCTATACATATTAAAGGATAATTTGTTGTTATCTAGCAGACATATACATCTGTACGATAATAATGCACATTTAATGCGTAGTTTCCTTTTGGTTTTCTTGATGTGTATGCTCTGCATGCTAAGTTACTCGGACCGCTTAGGTTGCTAGGCATGCTAAGTAGCTCGGTAGCTCGTCGAATGTGTCCATATTTGCCTATTAGTAGACTAGATTTGGTATCAACAACTGTCAAGATGGAACCGAACCTAAGTGGAAAGAAAAAGAACCGATCCCATCCTAGGAAAGTTCCTGTAAAATACTGTCAAGACAGAACCGAACCAAAGTGGAGAAAAATGAACCGATCCTACACGTGGAAAACTTCCTGTGAAGAGTTAACAAGATGGAACCGAACCGAAGTAGAGGAAAAATGTACTGATCCCATGCAAGAAGAATTTTTTGTAAAGGATGAAAATATGGAAACGAACCAAACCCCTTAATAGGATCGGTTCTGTTCTCGATTATTCGAACTTATCCACTTATAAAAATTAGAATCCAGCTTGGTTCAAACTCTTAGATTTCTTAGATTATAAATTGTAAACTCCTCCCAACATGGAGAGGAGGCTTCTGATTCGTTAGGGAAGCTTTGTAATAAGATTTAGAGAAGAAGAACAATAAATCCTAATTTTCTTTTAGTTTTGCAACTCAAGTTTCATGTTTCAATTATTGTAGTTACTTTTCAAATAACAATTTCATCTTTCTTCATCCTCATTCAGTAGTAAAAATGTTTTCTTTCATTCCAAACGCGTTTTCTTCAAGTTTTCATATGTCAGGCTAAGTTTTCAAGGGTTGGGGTGCATGAAACCCACCCGAGGTAATTCACAATAGTGTAAATAGAGTTGGAATCAAAATATTAGATTAATTGTATCGTAGTTCATGCGATATAACTTTATTTCAACCTTTTCTTACATACTATGCGGGATATGATCCCTCATATATGTAATATTTTGGAGCATCAAAAAGTCGGATTCATTTAAAGCTTTAATTCTGAACCTAGTATCCTACGAAGTGAATTACTAGGGTGTAGGGGATTTTAACCCGACCTATTTTTCCCCATTCATAGTTAAAGTTTTAGTCAAGTTGTTCGAAATTCTACAGTAGAATAATTACATTCTTAATTTCATTCGTTAATCATTTTTTCCAAATTGCATTTAGTTGTAGCTGTTTCACCATTCAAAATCACCTTTTCCTTTTCTTTACATTCAAAGTTAGGTTTCCTTCGTTTGATCAAGGTCGTTACGACTCCGTTCGTCCTATTTTACTGAGGATCGATACCCGGCTTATTGGATTATTACTTGAGCGACAGGCTTGCACTTGATCCTAGAGAGTATGCACTTCTGAGACGCATTCTTAGTCCTGTTAAGTTTTTGGTGCCGTTGCCGGGGAAATAAGTAGACTTAGTATTAGAGCAAGTTAATCTCAAACTTTGACCAAAAATCTAAAAACATAAAAAAAATTGAAAATTCACAAAAAAAAAATTCTTCATCATCTCTCATAAGCCTGTTAATGCAAAATTCTGAACTCACTCCAAATCCCCATAATATTCCAACCCACATTTACGAAAACACGATAGTTGAGTACGACCCTGATAGCCCTCATAGTCCTAACGCTCCATAATTCTGGGTTCCACCTCTAACACCGTCACACTCAATCGCAAATAACACTCTATTTTTCCTCTTAGGACACACTTCAGAGCACGCTCCAAGCATACCAAGTGAGGATACAGAGTCATTAAGTGAGAGATATATGTCACAACATGGTAGTGCAGCCGTCAGTGAGGAGGAGGTCCCGTACCGCCCTTTGAGAGAAATCTTATATCCCGAGCACACTGTCACTCCAGGATGCATTTTACTCCCATATAATGCAAGGAAATTTCACTTTAAGAATGGGATAATCCAGATGCTTCCTCACTACCATGGAATGGAATCTGAAAAGCTATATCTCCATATCCGATAATTTGAGGATTTGTGCGAGACCCTCAGTGATCAAACTTGCACACACGATGTGATCCGCCTCAAACTCTTCCCATTCTCGCTAAAGGACAAGGCTAAGACCTGGCTATGGTCTTTACCTCCAAACTTGATTGCATCCTAGAATGAGTTGCAGTCTAAATTTCTCAAGAAATTCTTTCCTACACATCGAACGAACTCCATCAAGGCTCAAATTTAAACTTTTTGACAATTAGAAAATGAGTCGTTTGATTGATGTTACGAGCATTTTAATGAGTTAATTACTTCGTGCCCCCATCATGGACTTGATAAACTGCAAATCATTTCCTTCTTCCATAATGGGCTAAATATTAATTCCAAATAACTCGTTGAAACCATGTGTGATGGTCCCTTTGTCGAATTATACGCCAACGATGCTGAGCTTCACCTGAGGTATGTCGTCGAGACTACCGAAGCATGGGATACATATGAACCTAATTCTCATAATCTAACTCACCAAGTGGCCACCACTCCATCGGCGTCTGACCTATTTCACGTAGAAAAGAATGCTACGACGGAAAGTCGACTCGATTTTATTAAGTAAGGAATGCGAGACGTACTTGAGATGTGCGTAAGAGGACAAACTAGATCCTTCCCGAATCCCATTGAGGAGGTGTGTACTATTTGTGAGGCGGGACATTCAACAAAGGAATGACCGATGATACCCGCCTATAAAGTTATGCTTCATGAAAAAGTGAGTGATATAGGAGGATTAAAGGGTAATTTCGGTGTACCGCATGGGAATTCTTACAACCCTTCATGGAAAAACCATCCTAGTTTTAGTTATGG
The DNA here is from genome assembly GCA_949130495.1 of Sambucus nigra. Lineage (NCBI taxonomy): Eukaryota > Viridiplantae > Streptophyta > Magnoliopsida > Dipsacales > Adoxaceae > Sambucus > Sambucus nigra. Next base: position 629,504,306 of record OX422210.1, on the reverse strand, counting down.
GCAACAACATGCTGCGATGAATCTTAATTCACATGTTGCCCCTCCTCCACCATCGCACTTTCAACAAGCTCCACACATGCAAGGACATGTGCAAGCACCACCACCTCCATGGGCATATATCACTCCACCGCGGAGAAATCTCGAGGATATGATAAACTAATTTATCACTACCCAAAATGAAGCCACTGCTAGACATGAGCGCATGATCAACGACATAAATGCGAATATTTCGAAGTTCCAATCATCGTTGAGTATCCAAGAGAAGGACAAGTTTCCTACCCAGGGCCAGAGACCTCCTCAAGGTCAAACTAGTGTTAGCTCCACCTTCAGAGAACATCAAGAGCAATATCAAGATGTGACCACTCTTCGTAGTGGGAGAATCGTTGATTCATCACCTTCTCCGCACGATATAACCAAAGACAAAGAGATTTCGCCCGACACGAAAGAGGCCGAAGATGTCCCCTTGAAAGAGAGTGATAAATAAGACACTAGTGAGCCCAAGGTAGTAGTGAAATCACCCATCGCGGCATCATTTCCTCAAAGATTGGTTCCTGCCCATAACAGGACCATAAGTGAAGAAGTGCTAGAAGTGCTTAAGAACGTAAAGCTGCACTTACCTTTCCTCGATGCAATAAGGCATATTCCCTCCTATGCTAAAATCATAAAAGACTTATTGTCAGTCAAGAGGAGGATGAAGGTAAAGAAGAATGTGTTTCTAGCACAAAATGTGAGTTATGTCCTTCTTAACGATCTCCCCCTAAATATAAAGATCCCGGTGCCCCCACCATTTCCTGCACCATTGGAGAGAACAAATTCGAAAAAGCCTTACTAGATTTAGGAGCAAGTGTCAATATCCTCCCCTATTCGATCTAAAGGAAACTTGATATGGGTGATCTTAAGCCCACAAGGATCACTCTCCAGTTAGCGGATCGAACCGTTAATATCCCAAGGGGTGCAGTTGAGGACGTTATCGTCCAAGTGGACACTTTCTACTTCCCGATAGATTTTGTCATTTGGGACACGGATACCTCCTTCTCATAGAAAAATCATGTTCCCATCATCCTTGGATACCCATTATTAGGTACAGCTAACGCAGTGATCAATACTAGAAATGGGCAGATGAAAATCACTTTTGGGAATATGACTTTGGAATCAAACATCTTCAACATATCCCAACAAGCAGGGGAAGAAGATGATCTTCACGCGGTGAGTTTAATTGAGGAGATCGTAGAAGAACACTTTAAGGAAAATTACTGTGGAGGCGCCTTAGAAGTTTTCCTAGCTTCTAATCATGAGAGTGAGGGCGCCTATACCGAGTTTGAGAGGGAGATAGAGGAGTTGAGAAGCTTACTCGATGAGAGAGCGTTGGACGAGGACGTGAGAGGTGTAATTGGGTTTTTTGATTCGAAGAGTTACCGCCAAGGGAAGCATGCATGGTGCCCTCTAGCGACACATTCCCGACTCTCGAGTTAAAGAAACTACCCTCCAATGTCAAATATGCTTTCCTAGGTGAAAGTGAGACATTTCCTATTATTGTCTCCTCTAGCTTAGATGAAGATCATGAGGGTAAATTATTACAGATTTTGAGGAAGCGCCAAGATGATTTTGGTTGGTGTATAGCTGATCTAAAGGGGATAAGCCCCTTAATTTACACCGATAAGATTCATCTTGAAGAGGATGTTAAGCCCTCGAGAGAAATGCAAAGACGGCTAAACCCCATAATGAAAGATGTGGTGAGGACTGAAATTATAAAGTTGTTGGATGTCGAGATTATCTACCCAATCTCGAATAGCAAGTGGGTGAGCCCAATTTAAGTCATCCCGAAAAAGTCGGGAATGACTGTGATTGAAAATGCCAAGGGAGAGCTAGTTCCCCAACGTACCACCACTGGATGGCGCATTTGCATTGATTACCGAAAACTCAATGCTGGAACTAGAAAAGACCATTTCCCCTTACCATTTATCGATCAAATGCTAGAGAGAGTAGCAGGACACCCTTATTATTGCTTTCTAGATGGTTTTTTTGGATATAACCAAATTAAGGTAGATGTACTTGATCAAGAGAAAACAACATTCACTTGCCCCTTTGGAACGTTTGCCTACAAATGTATGTCATTTAGCTTGTGTAATACACCGACGACCTTTCAAAGGTGCATGTTGAGCTTATTTAGTGATATGGTTGAGAGAGGGATAGAGGTGTTTATGGACGACTTTAGTGTTTTTGGTACCTCCTTCGACCTATGTTTAGCCAATCTAGAGAAAGTACTAGCCCGATGTGTGGAAAAGAACTTAGTGCTGAATTGGGAAAAATGCCATTTCATGGTAATCGAGGGTATAGTTCTTGGCCACATCGTGTCATCAAAAGGGATCGAAGTCGATCGAGCAAAATTAGATGTCATAGCTGACCTACCCCCACATAAATCACTGAAAGACGTGCGCTCCTTCTTGGGCCACGAGGGGTTTTATAGACAGTTCATTAAGGACTTTAGCACCATCGCTAGTCCCTTAAGCAATCTCCTCATGAAGGACACCCCATTTGAGTGGACGAAAGCATGCCAAAGCGCTTTTGAAAAATTGAAAAGCATGCATGTGTCCGCTCCCATTATGCAAGTTCTGGATTGGTCCTTGCCATTCGAGCTTATGTGCGATGCTAGCAAATATGCGATAGGGGCTGTTTTGGGCCAAAGAAAAGATAATAAGGCTCATGTCATCTATTACGCTAACCGAACCCTTATCGAATCACAACTCAATTACTCCACCACGAAAAAGGAGTTGTTAGCGGTGGTATTCGCTCTCGATAAATTTCGGTCCTATCTCATTGGTTCTCCCATCACTTATTTCACCGACCACATGACGTTAAAATATCTACTTGCGAAGAAGGACGTAAAGTTTCACCTCATAAGGTGGATCATACTCCTACAAGAGTTTAATATCTCCATCAAAGATAAAAAAGGAGTAGAAAATGTCGTTGTCGATCACTTATCACGGCTTTTATCCGATGTACCTCGTGATCCCACACCCATAGATGAATATTTTTCGGATGAGCAACTATTTGCCACCTCTTCTTTGCCCTGGTTTGCGGATATAGTGAACTATCTTGTCACGGGAGTCGTACCTCCCGATTGGACACTGCAAGATAATAAGAAGTTCATCACTTGGTCGCACATGTTTTTCTATGATGATCCATTGCTCTTTAAATATTGCGCCGATCAAATCATCCGACGATGCGTACCGAATGACGAAATCCCAAAAGTCATCCGATTTTGTCATTCGGAAGCATGTGGAGGCCACTTTTCCATGAAAAAGACAACCGCTAAAATTCTTCAATGCGGTTTGTATTGGCCCACAATATTCCGGGATGTGAACAATTGTTGCAAATCGTGCGATAGATGTCAAAGGATGGGAGCTATTACCCGACGAGACATGATGCCATTAACCCCGATTCCCATCATTGAGATTATCGACTGCTGGGGTATTGACTTCATAGGCCCTTTTCTGCCATCTTTTGGTTTCCTATACATCCTTGTCGCGGTAGACTATGTTTCTAAATAGGTGGAAGCTATAGCTACCAAGACTAATGACAACAAAGTGATGATTAGGTTCCTACAGGAACACATACTTTCCCACTTCGATGCACCAAAAGCGATAATTAGTGATAATGGAACGCATTTTTACAACAGGCCATTCGCAAAGCTCATGAGAAAGTATGGCGTCGTTCAAAAGGTTGGAATGACATATTACCCACAAACGAATGGACAGGCTGAATTAGCAAATCGTGAAATTAAGAACATACTAGAGAAAATCGTCAATCCCGACTGGAAAGATTGGTCCCTTCGATTGAACGATTCGCTTTGGGCCTACCGTACCACATATAAGAACCTACTTGGAATGTTCCCATTCCTCTTTGTGTATGACAAACCTTTTCATCTTCCCATTGAGTTGGAGCACAAATTATATTGGGCCATTAAGAGATTAAATTATGATATGGACAAAGTCAGTGAAGCTTGCAAGCTTCAACTGAATGAGTTAGAGGAGATACGCAATGATGTGTGGGAGAATGCCAAGATTTCAAAAGTACGGATGAAACTAGCACATGATAAGATTATTCGATAAAAAAGTTTCAACTGGGACAAAAGGTACTCCTCTATAACTCCCGGCTTCATCTATTTTCGGGTAAATTACGATCCCGATGGACTGGTCCATTCGTTGTGAGAAGCGTATTTCCCCATGGAGTGATAGAGTTGGAAGATCCAAAAGGGGGGAACGCGTTCAAAGTCAATGGATAGCTCCTAAATATATATGTTGAGGCGTGCGTAGAAGAGATCGATACCATCTGGTTGTCGAACCCCGTTTACGGGGTAGAATAAGCTTGAAAGAGAGGTCGTCGTACCCCCGATGCGTATGGGGTGAATTCTTGTGTATAATAGTTATGCTTCGGTAGATTAGATTGAGTCCGTAGGTAGGTTACGTGAGGATAGGGTTAAGATCACGCATTCTAACGCGCACTTCGTGAGGGCGTCGAGAAATCCAAGTGGGTAAATAAGTGCGAAAGTGTCCAGAAATTTGAGGGGTTGGAATTCTAGTGCAGTAGTCTAAGAAAGAGGGTTATGCAAAGATGGAACCGAACCGAATCCCCTACCCGGATCGGTTCGATTTTGAAAAATCCCAAAATAAAAAAAAAAATTAGAACCGAATCGGTTCGGGTTCTGCGATTTTGGTTCTTACCGAGGCGCCTATTCTTTCCCCCTATCCCCTCTTTTCCCTCCATTCATCCCCTCCTTTCCCTCCAAACATCCATTCCCCTTTCCCTCCAAATTCCTTTCCCCCAACCCTCCCCACCACCTATAAAACCCACCTCTCCACTACCATTTCCCTCACACCTCCACTCTATCCTCACTCTCAACAACCCTAGTTCTTTAATCTCTAAAATTCCCAGCTTTCCCCATGGCAAATCCTACACTTCCCGCTCTTCCCCCAAAATATATGCCCACCAAGATTCTTCCCAATGGAAATGGAGAATACCTCTCTCACATGGAGCGCGTATGGTGCAGAAAAAATTTCATCTTCTCCCGCCAACTGCACATTGAGCTAGTCATCAACTGGGTCGAGCTGCCCCGCTCCGTCACCACCCTTTTTAGCCGAAGGGGGTGGACGCAATACCTATAAGAACCCCACAATGTAGTGTGGTCGGACTAAGTACGATCCTTCTATGGCACTCTCGTCCGCACGGGCGAGTTTGAGTGGCAATCTTTTGTCCACTGTCACCCTATCCCATTCTCCTTGGCCATCCTCGCTCGTAAACTTGATGACAAGGGCGTCCCCCACTGTGAAATCTATGACTACACAACCAATGCCCCATCATTCCCAAACAACAATGCATCGACAGGCTCGCACCCAATGATATTTGGGAACGTGGTATCTTCCCCGTGGGCTGCCTAAACGATAAGGCGCGCATTACCTTCCATATAGTGTGCGCTAACTTGCATCAAACCACCAACGACTCGATGATGCACCCTCGCTAAGTGACCCTCGTGTACCACCTTTTTGACCCAAACTTCACCCTCAATTTGGACCGCATGATTTACGCCGATATCCTTTACGCGCCTTGGGAGCAAAAAGGTGTGTTACCCCTCCCTTATGCACGCCTCATAACCTCCCTCCTTGCCGATGCTGGTATCCAGCCACCTCACGCTTTCCCACGCCTCTCGGAACCCATTGGGAAGGTATCACGTACTCGGAGTGACCAACAAAGGTCTACCATTCGAGTAGCCCATGAGGTGGTTAATTTAGAGGCCGAGGAGGAGATCCCTATTGAAGAGCCCGAGGCTGAGGACGTCGAGATGGGCGGGGCTGAAGAAGAAGAGTACAACGAGGACGATGATTCAGACTTTGAGCCCTGAGGTGCGGATTTTAATAGACACCTTACAGCGGTGGAATCCCGTTTTGATGGGTTCATCATCCAATACAATTGAGACCAAGCGGCGTATCAAAGGGATCAAGACGCCTACCGGAGGGACACGAGAATGATGCATCAACTCCAAGCCCATTTATACGAGCGCAACTTTGGTGGACCGCCCCCCACTTTTTTCTATGATCCCTACGATCCCAGCGCACCCGGGCCCTTAAATTTTCCTCCCCAATGAAGCCCTTGTATGTGATTAGTTGTTTGTGTGTTTGTGGTTGTTGTTTAAACAGTGTTGTTTGTGTGTTCTTTCCTACCCTTTGTAACACAAATGTTATTTATCTATAAAAATTCTGAATTTCTGATTCATTTGTTTGTTTTATTTTCTCGCACTTTTAATTCGCTTTGAGTTATATTTTAGTCATTTTTGCTTGAGGACAATGCAAAAGTCTAAGTTAGGGGGGTCACAAGTGCATCTTTCTAAAACTTCACAAATTTTCAAAAATGCCTAGAAATGTAAAAAAAAATCATAAAATCTTGAAAAATCCAAAAATATTATTTTCAAAATAAATAAAAAATTGGAATCCAAATCTTTCAAAAATATCATTAAGAGTCGATTTAAAGTCTCAAATTGTAAAATGTACAAAGCCAAAATTGACCAAAGATGGAAATTGAGCGAACGTAGGCGACTTAACGAATAAATGTGGAGATTAACAACCCCGGTGAGATTCGAGCCTTTTATTTTTGTGAAATTTATAAATCAATCTGAGTTAATTGTTAACTCAAAGTTCTTTTCAGCATCTAAAAAGTCGTCGAAGATCTCAATCCTTTCATTTTGATCGATTATGGAAAATGCGTGTGATATTGCCTTGAAAAATATGCCAAAATAGATCTTTAAACTTAATTCATCTCGAAACGCATATGGTAACGTAATTAGTATTTTGGGCAATGAAGTAGACCCTCGTTTGTCACCCCAAAATATTGGCCAGAAAAAGTAGCAAAAAATCACCCATTTTGCAAACCAAAATTGAGCCAAATAAACTTCTCCCTTTCGTTTGACAATCCGAAAAAACCCAATTGGCCCGGAATTGTGAAAAGGGATAATCCCAGAAATTAAGTCTGGAAAGTGCAGAAAAAGGGGCAAGAAGCTCAACAAAAATAGCAAGAAAAGAAAAGCATGAAAAATAGAAAAAGAAGAAAAAATGAGCAAAAGACCAAAAACGCACTAACGAACATCATAAGAAAACTTTCCAATTCCAGATTTCCCGTACCATTCTCATTTTACCCAATACACCTTTAGCCCCGAAAAAGTCCTAACCGAGTCCAAAATTGCAAAATTGGTTACCGAGTGGAGAGCAAAAACACAAAAAGATAATAAAAGAGATCAAATATTCTAATTAGAGGCAATGTTCCCATTTTCTTATATCCGTAATCTAATGATGAGATCCGATTACCATAAATTTCCATCTTTTAATTTGTGTGCATGAACTTGGTTCCACTACATTTACTCTTATACATCACGCAGACCGAGACAATAGCCACACTCCAAGTGATTCTTTTGTGAGAGCATTTCGTGAGATTTTGAAACCAAAACGAATTTTTGGATAAGTAACGTAATGTTCAATCGGTGGAAGTTTGCGGTTAAATTTTCGGCTTCACACACGCGCACTATGATTTGAGACTGTTGAACATGAATTGATGATAACTATTTTCTGGAAAAGTTTTAATTATACAATTTTTGCATATTTTGAGTTCTTTGAGTCGAATTTCGTGGATATATTCTATGCAAATCCTCACGAGGCACAACTCGTCCTACTAGGCTTGTTGCATACGCTAAATGCAATCGCTCGCCCGCGAAAGAGGTATCCTATCCCATTTTCAAGTTAGACCATGTTTTGATTTTTTTACATTGCTCGGGACGATCAAAGTTCTAAGTTGGGGAGGGGTTATTAGGCATAAATTCTTCCCATTTATCCCCTTAATTTAGAGGCTTTTATCGCTCCGCAAAGTGTAATTCGAGTGGATTTATATCATATCATTGTTGTTGACAATTTTTTAACGAGTACGCCGAGTTTCGTGTTTTTTCCCATCTATTTCGTAGGTGTTCAGTGTTAATCCGAGTTCCGTACTAAAAGCTTCAAAGAAGTACAAGAAGGAAAATTTTCTATAAAGGCTGTCAAGATGGAACCTAACCTAAGTGGAAAGAAAAAGAATAGATCCCATCTTGGGAAAGCTCCTGTAAATACTATCAAGACAGAACCGAATCGAAGTGGAGAAAAAACGAACCGATCCTACACCTGGAAAACTTCCTGTGAAGAGTTAAGAAGATGGAACCGAACCGAAGTAGAGGAAAAATGAACCGATCCCATGCTCGAAGAACTTTCTGTAAAGGCTGCAAAGATGGAACCGAATCGAACCGAACCCCTTAACAGGATCGGTTTTGTTCTCGATTATTTGAACTTATCCACTTGTAAAAATTCGAATCTGCTAGGTTTAAACTCTTAGATTTCGTAGATTATAAATTGTAAACTCCTCCCAACATGGAGAGGAGGCTTATGATTCATTAGGGAAGCTTTGTAATCAGATTTAGAGAAGAAGAACAATAAACCCTAGTTTGCTTTTAGTTTTGCAATTCAAGTAATACCATTATAATTCATGTTTCAATTATTGTTGTAGTTACTTTTCAAATAATAATTTCATCTTTCTTCATCCTCATTCAGTAGTAAAAATGTTTTCTTTCGTTCTAAATGCATTTTCATCAAGTTTTCATATGTCGGGCTAAATTTTCAAGGGTTGGGGTGTATGAACCCCACCCGATGTAATTCACGATAGTGTAAATAGAGTTGGAATCAAAATATTAGATGAATTGTATCGTAGTTCATGCGATATAACTTTATTTCAGCCTTTGCTTACATACTGTGCGGGATATGATCCCTCATATGTGTAGTACTTAAGAGAGATAAAGACCGAATTTTAATGCAACCTTTACTTACGTATTGTGCGGGCTACGATCCCTCATATATGTAATACTTGGGAGCATCAAAAAGTTGGATTCATTTAAAGCTTTAATTCTGAACCTATTATCCTACGAAGTGAATTACTAGGGTGTGGAGGATTGTAACCCGACCTATTTTTCCCCATTCATAGTTCAAGTTTTAGTCAAGTTGTTCAAAATTCTGCAGTAGAATAATTACATTCTTAATTTTATTCGTTAATCATTTTTTTCCAAATTACATTTAGTTGTAGCTGTTTCCCCATTCAAAATCACCTTTTCCTTTTCTTTAGAGTCAAAGTGAGGTTTCCTTTGTCTGATCAACGTCGTTACGACTCTGTTTTTCCTATTTCCCCGAGGATCGATACCCGACTTATCAGATTATTACTTGAGCGACAGACTTGCACTTGAGCCTAGAGAGTACGCACTTCTGAGACACATTCTTAATCACGTCAGATAGCCTTATACGATTGGACCAAGAGGCTTGGTTCATTCTTAAAATTATATACAATATTCACATCATTATCTTTTAACTGATTTCACTTTGGATAAAGATACACAGACCCAATTTTGTACCATTTTTCCATACCCGGTGCATAAAAATGTTACACCTTGTTGTTGTGAGTCCCATCAGGGCACAAGGTACAATCTCTTACCTGTCTTATCTTATTAGGCGGGTACTAAAGTGAATACCAAACTGAATTTGTGTAGTGGTACTCTCACTTTACTTTTTCACTTCTAACGTATAATAAACACAGGGTTAATAGCTTAACTACAATAATTAATCAAATGCAACGGGTGAGAGGGTAAAACATGAAATTTAGTATTATTATAATACCAACCCAAACATTGTAAAATGATTACCCCAAAGGTCACCCGTAATGGAAACATTATTTTTTGTAATACAAGTAATGGAGTACCTTTGATTCATGCAGGGACGTAACTAGGATTTCTCGATAGTAGGGGATAATCTAATGGTAATTTTCGAGGGTTCAGGGGCGGAAGCCCTAGAGCCAATTTTTTTAAGGTTATTTTTGAGTATTTACCAAATAATTATTAAAATGTTTATTTAATCTAATAAAAAGAGAAATAATTTTCGCAAAGATCTAACCAATATTCATCCCCCCAAATTTATATATACAATATCCCTAAAGTCAAGCACAATTTAATCCTAAAACTAAATTTAGAATTTAAACCAACCAACAATGACACTAAACAAAAAAAATATTAACCATTTTATCTAAAATTAAAGGGAGAACTTACGAGTGAAAATTAGAGGGGTAAAATATAATTTAATTTTTAAATAAAATTTATATGATTGACATCATAAAAATTCATTCAAAAATTAAATCAAAATCTAAAATTACAAATTAAATAGAGAATGAGAAGAGAAGTCCTTTGCTTATTTATTTTTTTATCTAAAAGATAAGAGAAGTCCTTTCTTTTTCTTTTCAAAGAGTTGTGTGGGAAGAAAAAGAATACAAGAGTTTTTTATAATTACCAAACCCCATCTTAAATTTCCAAAAAACTTCATTTTATTCCTAGAATTTCTTTTGGTATATATGTTTTTTTTGTTTGGGGGGGGGGGGGGGGGGGGGGCTCAATCCCCCACTAGGCCCCATGTGGCTTTGTCCATGGATTCATGAACCAGACTCAATAAATGTTGGCTGAAGTTATAATGGGTTAGGTGTAGCTGACGAGAAAAATTAAAAACGAATTTAATAATTTTAGATCTCGTACGAACAAGCGGAGGTCTTGAACCATCTTCATATAAAACATTAAATATTGAGGATGAGGATTGTGACTACAAAATAAATTAATTTTGCACCAATTTCTTCATGCATAACTCAATATTTAGATAACAAAAAAAAAATACTTTTCTGCGTCTCCATATATATACACTAGGGTATGCCCGTGCCTGAAGGCACGCTAATGATTTTGAAAAGTATAAACTCGTGCCTTGGTGCCATGGCAAGTGCTCTCGCCAAAACTACGATTGGTCTCGAGTTCGAGACCTCATATATGGGGGTTGCAAGCCAACATCCGGCTATTCAAGATCCCTCAGTTAAGCGTATTGCCCTTTGACGAAAGGCAGGAATATTTTTTTTCAAAATAGTCATGTATAATTTAAGTCTAATGTTTTTATATAAAATAAATAATCGTAAACAATTTAAAAAATTTGGACAAAGCTTCCCTTGTTTATAGGATTATCCGCCCCTGTATTAGAAACATAAAATACACCAACAACAAAACTAATAGTTTGTAATTCAAATATAATATCATTGTCTATTTAGATATGTATAACATATGGAGTACTCATTTCTAGTTGCTTTCACATTTTGCAAGGTCCAAACAACATTGTATAAAATGCGTTCAGCTAAAATAAATATTTTACAAAATAAAGAAATAAGTTCTCAATATTACCAACATACATCATCTTGATTTATGAAAACACTTTTGAAGAAAAAAAAGAGAAATGTTAGATGCTTGATCTACCGGTTTCCTATCTTCCATCCCACTAAAGATCTCATTTTCATCGTCTTTTATATAATGGCGCCAATGTCCATACAACGGGAGATACTGCACAACGGCACTTCTAGTCAGACGATTAGCTCCTCAAACACCAACTACAAACAGATAATAACAATAATAATTATTATAATAATGATTATTATCGTAATGTAAAATTCACATTAAGTAAAAATGTCGAGGATTAATAAATAGTAAGAAAATATTTAAATACCTTTTATAAATTTGTTGTTGCACCCTCAGCGTGGCACTGAGAGAGTCTCTGGGTGACAACTCCAAAATAATTCGCTGAACAGAGTTTCATGGCCCAATGGCAAAGCCACAATTTCTGGGTAGTGGGTAGGAGAGCTTGAAAGATGAAGTCTTTGGGTAATGGGGTCAGCAAAGTATTTCCTAGTTCTAATAATCCCATCGCGGGTGTCCTACTCGCACATGAAAAATCAATGTACATAATTGGCCCAAAATAAACAGATGCATATTGAAAGAACAAAAGTGGGGACTAAATGCAATATGTGAGACTAAATGCAATATGCGTACACACACACACTGGGACTTGAATTAAACTGATGTTTTTCTAAAAGCAGCCGATAAAGACAGGTCTGATAATGATAAATCACCAACACTGTTATGTTTCAATATGATTATAATTCATAACTATGTTTCAATAAGTTATCTATCGTATCCCAATTCTATTATTAGAATAATAAAATATAATACATAAACTTGTAGAGAAAAAGAAATCAAATCAAGTTTCCAAGTAGAATTTTACAACTGAAGTGGATACTAAACAAAATTCGAAGGCAATTATTGATAAAGGTGAATTAGTAAAAATACTGAAATACTAAAGGAAGCAGTCAGATACATATACCAAAGGGTGTAAATAAATAACAATAACATAAAAATTTTAGTTAACAGACAATGGCCATGCGTTTTAATTATCCATAACAAATATTGACCACATTTATGGACCAAATTCATTAAAATAAGGCAAGGCAATGCAAGGATTTAGAGTATAACCTGTCCAATGCGTCCTGCCAACCACATATCTAGTACAGTGCATTATAGTGCTTTTGGAAATCCACATGCATTGCACCTACAATTTTACTTGTTAGTATTAGCTCTAAACATATTGGTTTATTTCACCAAGCATACGTAAGATATTCTCTGTACAATATTTGTGAATAAATTAGCCTCTAATGAAATAAATTTTACTTTTCTTTCTTTTCACGTAGCTCGCTTGTGATTTAGTCAAGGAGATGGTGTATCCATTTTTTTATAACTGCGGGAGAGCCCTACCAAGGTCTTGATTCATCATCTGAGCCAACGGGTGAGTGGTACACTCCATCCAAGATAACATTGAGTGCACCTTCCAAATGGGCTGATACTTCCGGCACGACTCCATCTCCCCGTACCTCTGCTTGACCGCAAACCTGCTTATACCCCTGACCAATAAATCGAGCATGTAAAGTAGTGGTAGTTGTAGTTGACATTGACGTGTTTGTATCAATTATTTTATCAATGTCGAAAACTTGTTGGTCAATGGTAACCGGAACTGCAGAACTGGACTCGCTATTTGAGTTTCCCAAGAAGCGAGACCCTTGAATATACCTCACTGCTATACATACATATCTCAATTCCGGAGTATAAACGGCTTCTTACAATGATTTTCAACATAAGTCAAGAGGCCTCTTATTTAATCAATGACTCCCGGCAAACCTTTTTGGCGGGGGAAGGAGAGGGGATCCTAGAGTTAATAATAAGGAAATATGGGACATCCCAAATTCTTCCATGAAAACTCGTGCTAGCTATCCTCCCGCTGAGTGTCCAATTAAAGACAAAGTCCCACCTTGAGCCAGTTCTTTCGCTTCATTGATAGCTTCGTCGACCCTCATCAAATACCAATCGAGAACCGACCGAGGGCGGAGGGTGCCATGCCAGTAATTGGAGTCCACCAAACCAGCAACATTCTTCAGCTAATCAATCCTTGAAACATTGTCAACCACTGTTGGCACCCCATAGCCTTGTAAGTTAAAAGACAATTTCTGATAGTCACTACTATTGTTCCCCAGGCCTGTAATAATGACTGCAGGGCGATGGGGGGTGAAGGAAGTGGTGGGTTGGGAAAATATTGTTGAGTCTGCTTGAGAAATTAAGGAGTTGTAACAGCGCCATGATGTGGGAACTGTTATCTTTGTTGCTGTTGGTGGTGGAAGCGGTTGTGAGGGTGGCAATGGTGCCCAAGCCAAAGCTCTGATTGTTGCGTTTGCTCCAACGAATTGATTTGCATTTGCTCACATGCCAAGACTTTGCTCAATCTTATAGCCACTTCCAAGAACCTGCAAAATCAAACGCCAAATACTCAATGAAAAATTATGAAATGTTCTTAAATTTTAACCATAATGCACAACAACAAAATTAGAACAAAAAAATAAAAAATAAACCATACTCCTATATTTAAACCCAACTCTTAGCAGTGTCAATATGAGCCCCTGTTATAGTTAATCTCAAGAACCTACTACACTTACAATCTGGATCACCTTTAGATAACACCTTTAGCCTAAAATTTTCACTTGGACAATACCCTGTTCAGATATGACAGAGTAGATATGAGACTAAACAAACTCAATCCAGCGATGATTAGCAAACTCAAATGACATACACAAATTAGAATCATAAAAGAAACTAAAAAATAGAGGCTCTGTACCAAGGCTTTTGTCCATTGGTACCTAAAGTTTTCACAAAGAGACTTGGTGTGATTACCAATAACCATACCTGAGATGATAAGGATTTAAATGAAGATAGACAAAGATCATAAATGAAAACAAACGTTAATCACATAAGAAACACACCGATTTAACTTTGTTTATCAATGAGAATAAGAACCAAAGGTGACATAAAACAACCCAATACATAAAACAACCCAATATAGAAAAATTAAATAAATTAAAACTTCTGTAGAAGAATTAGGAATTGATGCACAAAATAAAAATGGATCAGTCCCTAAAAGTTCTGTCCACAAACTTAATTTTCTACCGTGACAATACCCTGTTCAGATATGACACACCGTGATAATACCCAGTTCAGATATCACAGAGTAGAGAGAGTGATACTTTAAATCCCAAATAATATTTCAAGAACCTCCACATACCGTGACAATACCCAGTTCAGATATGAAAAAAAAGGGAGTTAATTAGCATGGAGAGCCCTAAATAAAAATGTTTAAACCAAATAAAAATTATAAATATGGAATAGAAACCAAAAGTGAGAAACTCGAGAGAGAGAGAGAGAGAGAGAGAGAGAGAGAGAGAGAGAGAGAGAGAGAGAGACAGAGAGAGAGAGTATTGTATACCTATAAAGTGGAACCAAAATGATTAAATCTGCAAAATAGATAGAAAAAAATAGAAATTAGTTCCTTAGAAGTTAAGACATTTATGAAGGAATAAAATTCAAAAAACAGAAAATCAGATCCAATCTGTACATTTAACAAATTAGAACTACCTACAGTATTCATAAAAAAGGAAAGGGGAAAAAATAGAACTATTGAGTGATGATAGGGTTCTTTGACACATAATGGGTTTTGAATCTCTTCTGTCAAAAAGCCAAAATCACAACTTTTTTCAACAAAAATACAAATTTATGGCCATAAATGCCTATTTTCAAACAAAAACGTTAAATCAAACAATAAATATATGAAACCTAAAACCAAAAAAGAAGAAAAGCTTACATCAGACGACTTGTTGTGCTTGTGAATTAACCTGCCAAAAAAGTTATAGTTACAATATGTAAGAATTGCGATTAAAATTACAATTAATAAAAATGAATATAATGAGAAGAAATCACATAGTGGAATTTAAAAGTGATGATCCGTTAACATAAAGAGTGGAGGATGAGTATAACATATTTCTCATCCAGTGGAATTTTTAATTGAAGTTCCGTTAAAATAAACAGTGGCGTATGATGTATAACAATAATCAATGAAGGTCCGTTAACAATTTGAAATAGCAATCTATAAAGGAATAAGTTATGATTGGTTTCATACACAGTGATAACACACTGAACAACAATCTATGATTGATTTCAATCTATAAATTTGAAATACCAATCTATAAATTTGAAACATGCACAGTGATAACATACTGAAATAGAAATCTATAAATTTTAAATAGATTCTGTATACGCAGTGATAACATACTAACCAAACCTCATTAGCGTTCTAAATGTGATTGGTTTCATATACACCTACCGCAAGTTCATAAAATACAAACGCAAATATAGTGTAAGCAGGCAATTATAGTGTAAGCAGGCATATCCCTGTATAAAAAACACCCTACCCTGTATAAAAATGAAACAAAACAAACAGACCCCAAAGAGAATAATATACTAAATCTTCAAAAGCAATAAGTCAACTAATGAGCTAGGAATTTTAGCAAACACCTATTAACAGACTCAAACTTGATAAAAAACAAACAAAAAAACACCCATAAGGGACCAAAGCCTATCTTGTTAATTTCAAACAAAGTTTGGAAGAAGAAGTACAAAGCCACCACTGATCAAGTAACTTCAATGATCTGATAGAGTCCTGGGAAGTAGCAACTGGAAAAGATTCAGTGACCAAAGCATCCTCCTGAACAGAGTCTAATTGAGGCAGTACCAGATCATTAATCCCTAAATAACTGTAGGGATAAAATGAATCTTTGAGTCCTATTATGAAAGCCCCTATTATCACAGCAATCAAGAAACATATATAAATCTTTTTTGGAACACCCATATTTGCATATTCGAGTCTACAATGACAAAAATGAGCCTCGGGTAGTAAAAAACTTCTTTAACTCTAAATTTGAAGAAAATCACAATCCAAAATTTAGAAAATAAATAAAATATAAACTTTAAAACAAATGGTTTTAAAACCTAGCTTCAAAACTTTCTAATGAAAACCCCCCAAAAGAACATATATTTAGAACACTGTTTCTTGAAAATCCAAAAATGGACATGTAGATGAAAAAAATAAGGAACAGAGAGAAAGGGAGAACGTGTGAGAGAGTCATGCATCAATGTGAAAATCCAAGCTAAAAGAGTGACATAGGTCATGAAATCGAAGTTTTTGAAATCCTAATTTCAAAACATTCATAAAAACCACATGAGAAACAACGATTACCTTTGTTAATCGTCGAGGGAGAGAGGGTATATGGTTTCAGAGAAGAGAGAGCTCTGATATTTGGGTTTCTCTGCACGAAAAATAAACAACAGAATATATTAGAGTTAACACCCTGAACATAAAATAGTATGTGTGCATGTGCGTGTGTGTGGGTGGGTGAGTGAGCGAATATATGCGTGTGAGAGACAAAGAGAGAGAGAGAGACTACCTGAGGTCGGCAACAATGGAGGAGGAGGATGGCGATAGTAGAAGGAAGCGGTGGAGGGCGGAGGGAGCGAGGGATAAGGTGTTTCTTGGGAGGGTTTGTCTTGAAAAGGGTAGAGACTCGAAATGAGTGATATGGAGGGAGGGAGAATACGGCTAGGGTTAGAGCAAATAAGTGTGAGGGAGAGAATCTGGACCCTTCATTTTTTAGAGAGGTGTGAACAAATTGATAAAGTGGTTCGGACCAAAATAACCCCAATTTTGAATTCAAGTGTAAATTTGATAAGGAAAAAAGAGAAGAAATTAAAGATTTGAGGGACAAAATAGGTAGTGCAAGAAAAACTTATCTAGATGACATCATCTTTTGATCTTATGAGATACATAAGTTTTTTACTTTATTATATATATATATATATATATATGGAAAGGTTCAAAAGTGAACCTTTAATGAATTTTAATAAATAATACCTTAACAATCGATTAATTTTAATTCTTATGTTGTAATTGCTCTGCGTCAGTGGCAACAAACATGCGTTTGACACGCGGGTGGGTGGGTGGGGGGTAAGGTGTGTGTATTAAAAAAATGCGTGTCACACCCATTTCCATTGCCGCTGGCGCGGACCAATTACAACATATGAATTAAAATTAATGGGTTGTTAAGGTATTTTTTGTTAAGGATCATTAAAATTTTGAACCTCACCTTATATATATATATATATATATATATATATATATATATATATATATATATATATATATATGGAAAGGTTCAAAAGTGAACCTTTAATGAACCTTAATAAATAATACCTTAACAATCGATTAATTTTAATTCTTATGTTGTAATTGGTCTGCGTCAGTGGCAACAAACATGCGTCTGACACGCGGGTGGGTGGGTGGGGGGTAAGGTGTGTGTATTAAAAAAAATGCGTGTCACACCCATTTCCATTGCCGCTGGCGTGGACCAATTACAACATATGAATTAAAATTAATGGGTTGTTAAGGTATTTTTTTTGTTAAGGATCATTAAAATTTTGAACCTCTTCTTATATATATATATATATATATTCCCCTTATTATTTGAACATGGAATTGATCATTCTTATAATTTGCATTTGTTAAAATATGATCTATTTATGTGTCACTTCTATTTGCCCTTGAGCAATCGTGGTACATAGCTCACTAATTAGTTTCTCGACTTGTTTACTTTTTTGGGGTAATGATTTAATAAATGTTAATTTATTCAGATTGTAATATTGATAATTTATATTATAATTATATTAATTACATGTAAAATATTTGCATCTAAGAATATGAATGTCGTATGCATCTATGTTTCCCAATTACTTTTAACATAAAATGGAACCCAATTTAAGGATAATGACCACAGACATATTTTTTTGAGCACAAATGTTCCTCTCTCTTCTTGCATATTCGATTTTCAGTAATATATACAATAAATTTTGTAAAGTTACATAAAAAATTTTGGAAAAAATTATAATTTGCACATAGAATTTTATAATATACACACAAACATTTGTAATATGTATATGTTAAAAATGGTTATACCCTAGTTATAAGTTATACGTGAAGGGTTGAATGACTTTAATATTTAAAAATATGTAAGTGAACTAGAGCAGAAAAAAAATATTAAATAGTTACCAAAATAAAAGAAAAAAACTCGTCCTACGATAGCAGAGAAAACATTCACTTGAAGGCAAGGAAAACCATACTTTATTTAAGCTTAGACTTGGCTGTAGTGCCATACGCATTATTATACCTCAGAAAATAGCTTTTAAGTCCAAAAAGTAAATAAAGGGACAAAATACAACTACAGATAGGAAAACTCAAAATCAAATTAAGGTCCAAAATACCCATAGAGAAATTTAAGATGGTAACAAAGGAGATGAAGCATAATCAATAGTCAGATAGGAGCCTCCGTTTTTTGTAGTTAGCCTTAAAGCAAGCTTGCCTCAACCTTTTTATTTTTTCTGTCATTTCTAAATTTGGCTGCTTCTCCATCATCTTCTTGTTCTCTTCTAGCATCTCTACCTCATTTGTTAATCCCATCTCCTAATATTGCAATTAAGAAAAAACACTTATACAAATAAGAACAACATATATTAAACTCTCTTACAAAATTTTATATTCAATTCACTTCTTATAAGAGATAAATGAACTCAATTAAAAATAAGGGATTAATTCCATTTCCCGTGAACTTTTCTCCAATTTTTACATCACCATCCGAATTTTGTTTTCACGATTTAACCCCTAAACTTCTATAAATGCTTCATGTAGCCTCCTAACTTACACCGTCAATTTTTTGGACGAATTATTAGTCGCGTTCCATGCAAATGAGGGTATTTATGTCCAATTCAATATAAGAGTTTTAAAAAAATAAAAATTAGGGAAAAACTTTTATAAAATAATTTTTTTTATAGAAAACCATTTAAAAGATTTGGAAATTAATTTTTTTTTAATCGGGAAATTACCAAAAAAAACTATTTTAGAAATTACAAACACACTAAAAATTAAAAATATGAAAAATGTTAATTTTTTAAAATACTAAAATAATAGAAAAATATTTTTGAATTTATAGAAAAACATTTAAAAAGCTACCTAACAAATCTAGAAAACGTATAGAAACACCACCGGGTGGTCCCTCTCTCATCATAAAGCATGGACCGACTGAACGACTTATTTTGAAAAAACTTATAAGAATCTTGAAAAAAATCTAGAAATAATAAACAAAACATTATAAAAGTTTGAATATTATTTAAAAAAACATTTTAAAAAGAACAAATTTTAAGGAAAAACATATTTCTAGGAAAAAAAAATTGTAGCAAAATAAAATATTAAGCTCATATATATATATACATACTAGGGTGTACCCGTGCCGATGGCACGATAATAAATAAAAAAAATTACTGGGACTCGTTAAGTTTTTATAGATTATATTTACTTTAACCGTTAAGCAAAAATGTATATATTCTGATTTTCTTATATTAATAGGGTCATCTATGACATTTGCATACCACTCTCGTTAATTGTTATAGGACCTATTAATGTTTATTAATAATTAAAAGACGCACTGCAAAATCAGATATGTGGTGACAATTATTGTGCAACACAAATAAATAAGAAGAAAGCATTCACCAAGTGAGAACAAGGAATATAAAATGACAATCACACAATAAAGGATGTACGTGGTTCAGCAAAGATGTGCCTACGTCTACGGTGGTGCAGTCGATATTATTTCTACATACTCCGGAGAGTAATTACAGAGAATATAACTTGTCCTTTTGCCCCGGACCTAGGGTTTAATATATACATGTACATGTAGGTAAGTGGAGGTGATGGGTTCCTCCACGTTTTCCATCTCCCCTATAACTTTCCTTCATGAGGATGTGGGGGGAGATCGGATCAATATAAGAGATGAGGGGCCAGGACTGGGCTACTCGTCCAGGCCCATAGTTTTAATTTCGGGTACCCACAATTGCCCCTAAATTTGTTGGGCCATGTTTATGGGCTCAACATATTTAAATGATTAGCCGTAATGGCTGTTTTGTGATTCCTCGAAAGCTGTGGAGTTGATTTTGGCGGCACCCACTTCGCTTACTGTGCACTATAATTAGAATTTGAAGGCTTGTTGGAATAGCCACTTTTCTCCCGTCGCTTCAGTCTTTCCAGTATTCTTCTATCTTCTGAGAGATCTAGCGCCTCGTACCTTCTTCTCTCAATTTCCATTCCCATTGCTTTTTAGTTGTTTGAGCTCATGCTTCTTCATCACATGAACCGATCTTCTATTTTGTAAGTTTCCTGTGCCCTTTCTTTGTACTTTCTCTTTGGTTTGTAGCTTTTCTTGGGTCTTCCAATGGCGAAGATTGGAAATAGGTCAATCTCTGAATTTAGGAAGTTTTACAATATCCCTGAGTGGGTAGATATTGAGTGCTGTGCCTCCCCTCCTAGGAACGTTAGGGATATAGATGATGTCCACTGGATCTATGTCTTGTTGCTTTCCCAAGGGGGACTCACTTTTCCTCCCAATGATTTGTTCCTGCATTTCTTCTGCTATTTTAATATTGTTCCTGCACAGTGCTCGCCCAATGTGTGGAAAATAGTAAATGGCGTCCATAGGATAAATCAATTGTATGGTACTAGGTTAGGGCTTGGCGAGGTATATTTTTATTACTCCTTTTCTCGAACTAGCTCTGGTGTCCTTTGCCTCAAAGCTAGGAGCCCTGACAGGGTATTGGTAGTAAATCTACCTGATTCCCATAAGGACTACTGGCAAGAAGGTTTCCTTGTTAGGAATTGGCAGTTCCCTCCCCAATTTGAAGGGTCGAGGTCTGAGAGGTTCTCTGTTCCTTCTTATGGGGAGGAATACATAGGTAGACATTGTACTGTTGTTTCAATTTTTGCTGATTTGTGACCTTTCTAACTCCTCTTTTGCTTTTTCTTCCACAGCGAGGTCAAAGAATTTGGAGCCTGCCCTTAGCGAGGTTCGTATCTCAAAATTGTATAAGGCTTGGAATATCAGGGAGCCTCTGGGTGACGGCAAGCATCCCAGGTCTGCTACCTTTCTGCTCGAGTACAAGAACGTTGGCTCCAGCTTCATAGCAAGGCCTGTGGATAGTATACCAGAGTTTGACTCCTTCGAAGAGACCGCTGCAGAGCCTATCCAGTTGGACGAGGAGGAGAGCAGCTCTGAAAGTGATCTTACAGGAGCCGTGAGTAATTTGAGTGGACGGAGCTTTGATAGTAGCAGTTCCTCTGACTGTGAGGAGGTTTTTGAAGCTCAGGGATCATCGAGCACTTTTAGCAGTTCAAGTGAAGAGATGGTTCCTCCGAGGAAGAACTTGATTAGGGAGGATGATGATGAGGACCACGTGCTTCTTGCACAGAGGTTAAAGAAGAAATAATCTACTTCTGGGGCCGTGGCTACTGGTTACCGGTCCTCCGCTCAGGAGCAGGAGAGGAGAAGGAAGGAAGAGGAGCAGATGAGAAAGAGAGAGAGGAAAAAGGAAGAAGAGAGGAAGAAATTGGAGGAGAAGAGGAGGGTCGAGGAGAGGAAAAAGAGAGAGAGCGAGAAGGAGGAGGAGAAGAGGAGGGCTGAGGCGAGGACGAAGGCCGAGCAAGCCTTAGTCCCAGTGTCCGCTCTGCCCGAGGGGGCTTCTGTGGCAATTTCTCCTCAGCTGGCCTCGGCCTTGCTCGAGAGAGCTGTCCTACCGGCTGATCGCCAAAGGGCAGTGGGGTCAGAGCATTTGGCCCTCCAGGCTAGTCAGAGGCTTGCTCTGGTAAGGTTTCTTTTTCTTTTTCTCTAATGTTTTTCTGACTTCCCTCATTTTCTTCTTCTAATGCCTTCTCTTTTTCGCAGTTCGTTACTGACTTCGTCGTGCTGTATCGTCACGCGATGAGCTGGTGAAGAAGAACAGTTAGTTAGAGAAAGAGAATTCTGCCTTGACGGTGAAGGGTGAGGAGCTCGAAACCAATTTTAAGGCTATTGATGCTTCTCGGATTTCATCCGACTTGGCTCTTGCCACCGCGAGCAAGGAGAAGGATGCGGCAGTCAAGGATTTGGAGGAGCTGAGGCAGGCCTACGACCTGGTTTGCTCGAGCAAACTTGCTATCGTAGAGGAGAAAAGGGTGCTCTCTGAAGAGCTGAAGAAAAAGGAGTTCGAGGCTGTCACTGCCAAGGAAGACTCTTATAATTTCGGCTGGGCTGCAGCATACGAAGATGCTGAAGTTCAGATAGGCTATATTAGCCGTCTGAACTTCAAGAAAGGATGGAACAAGGCTCTCATAGCCGCTGAGGTGGATGTTGCATCCCCACTCTTTGATGAGCATGACCCAGAGCCAAGGCCAGTCGTAGATGAGGACCCTGCCCAAGCCGTTGAAGTCTCTGATCCTGCTCCTCGGGTGACCTCTGCTGATATTTCTCTTGTTGAGGTGACAGAGACCACCCCTTCCGAGGGCAGTGCTCCTGTTGATGCTGAGAAAGGGCCATCTACCTCTGGGCCACCTGAGGTTGCTAATTGATAGGATTGCTTTGTATTTTTTGCCTTTTATAGTCTGTAAACTTTCTTTCTTCAGTTCGATGTAACCTCAATATTTATTAATGAAAAAGGCTTTATTTCTACTTGTACTGATTTGTCTCTTTCTCTCATTTATCTTCCTTTCATTTGTAGTTAGTTGATGTAGATGATTACATTCTTGCCACTTCCTAATTGGGTAAGACCCTTGGTACCAACGCGAGTCCTGAAGTTCGCCAGGCCTTCGTTAAGCTTTACAAGTCCCTTAGGTCTAGACATCAGAAGTATAAGGAGCAATCCGAGCTAGTGGCTAAGCTGAAGGACAGGCTCCAGGAGATGGAGGATATTGGCGCTTCAGTGAAAGAGGAGGTCAATGTGCTGAGAACAAGACTACTAGAGGCCACCGAGATCAACCAAGTTGGGGAGGCTCTTCAGCAGGAGAATGAATACCTGAGGAGATAAGTCTTACGACTTAGGGAGCATGCGCCGAGCACTGTTCCAGCAGTTCTGCAAGGCTCCTCCCCATCACGAGCTAGATCTGGTCATGATGTTACTCCTCCTATGTCGCGAGGTCCCACTCTCCCTCCCCTTCTGCGAGCTGGTAGGAGCACCAGGGGCAGAAATAGGGAAGCGAAAGATCTTCATGATAAGGAAATGGAGGAACTCCGCGGTGATGTTCAGCGAGCATATGTAATTACTGTTCGGCTTCAAAGGGACGTCACTCGGTTGCGGCACTTGTTCAAGAAAGGTCCTCGGCAAGCGTGGGCTGACAGTTATGATCAAGGCTGGTCGGATGCTCCAACAAGGCTATCTGAGTTCGAGGAGCTTTCTTTCATCAGGGGATGGCTAAGTGCCTTAAAGGAGCTACAAGTTTCAAGGAACTCGGTGCTGTGGTATCGTCATGAGATGCCTTCCTCCACTCTGATGCCCAACCCATTCAGGAGGGACGATCGATGGATCCCCATCGATGTTATTCCTCGACAATTATTGGAGTCGGACGCGAATGAGGTTATGGAAGAGTTTGCTCCTGCTCCTGATGACGAACGAAGAGCTCGAGTGGATGATTATCTTGCTCGGAGGCTTCCACCCCCTTGAGATTTTTCCAGTTGCTATTTTTTTTATTTTTGATAATGTCAATGATTTGGGTGAGCTCGCCGACTAAACATATATTATCATTGTTATAAGTAAGATGGATTAATGAAAAGTTTATGTTTTGGGCAATTTTGCCGACTAAATGTGTATATCCTACTTTTCATAACCTTGCTGCTTTATGATCTTTTTTATTTTGTCATGCAAGTGTCCCCCTAGTCCAGTATAATACCAAAGTACCATTGTGCCCCACTTTACCTTTTAGGTTGTGTCGTCACACTCCCTTAGGCCTAAGTAGGGCAATTGGCGAGGACACACCTAGTGTTGGATGTCTTCATCTGATCAGGATTTTGTTTAACCGAAGTAGGTTTGATGACCTATATAAGATTTCATCGTATTGCCTAAGAATCCTCTATAGGGCTTTATATATTGCCAGGGGAAATGCTAAGAGGTCTCTCGTGTTTTATGACGATGACCTGAGGAGGGGTATTTCCCTGCTATAGTGACCATCGTGCCTGTTATTTGGAAAAGATGTGCAATAAATGCAGCTGTTATTGATCATAGTGTAATCAATTAAGTAACTTTCATTAGTAATAAGGGAAATGAACTTCTATTTTCATAACAAAAGAATACAAGAAAAAGATTTAAAAATAGAATCTCTTGAGATTAGCTGCGTTCCATGCTCGTGGTATTTCCCTACCCTCCATCGTTTCCAAGTGATAGGCACCTTACAGATCGTCTTTAGTTACTTTAAAGGGTCCTTCCCAGTTCGGGCCTAGCTTGCCGTCTGACGACTTCACTGTGCTGCCCAGGACTTTCCTTAGAACATAGTCTCCAACTTGGAACGTCCTCGGGTTAACCCTTTTGTTGTAATGCTTCGCGAGCTGTTGCTGATAGTTCACTAGCTTCACCAGGGCTAGCTCTCTACACTCGTCGGCTAGGTCGAGTTCGGTGAGCAATGCTTCATCATTCAGGCCTTGGTCGATAAGGTTGGATCTCATTGTTGGCAAACCTGCTTCTAGTGGGATGACTGCTTCCATGCCATATGTCAGCGAAAATGGGGTTTCTCCTATTGCTCGTCGAGCAGTGGTTCGGTACGCCCATAGAACATGGGGTAGCTCTGTTACCCATGCGCCTTTGGCTCGCTCTAATATCTTCTTTAATCCATCGATCACAGTTTTGTTGGAAGCTTCAGCTTGGCCATTGCTCTGAGGGTAGGCCACCAAACTGAAGTGGTGTCTGATCCCGTGTTCGTTACAGAATTTCTGAAAGGGGCCACTTTCGAACTGCATTCCATTGTCGGTGATGATGCCTCTGGGGATTCCAAACCGAGTGACTATATTCCTCCATATGAACCTTATCATATCAGCATCTCGGATGTTTGCCAGGGGTTCAACCTCAATCCATTTGGTGAAGTAGTCAGTCGCAACCAACAGGTATTTACGATTGTCGACGGCGGTAGGCAGTGATCCCACGATGTCCATTCCCCATTGGGCGAAGGGCCATGGGCTAGACAGGGACTTCAGGTCGCTGGTGGGTTGATGGGCCATAGGAGCGTGGAATTGGCATTTCAGGCATTTGCGGACATATACTACGGAGTTCTTTTGCATATATGGCCACCAATAGCCTTCCTTCATTGCTCGAAAGGCTAGAGACCTTCCTCCGATATGACTTCCACAAATTCCTTCATGAAGCTCGTGTAGCACTTTCTCGACATCACCTGGGTGGACGTATCTGAGGTAGGGACCGGAGAAGGATTTTTTATACAAGTCGCCTCCTGTGGATAAGTGAAAGCGAGCAGCTTTGACTTTTATCTGGTGGGCAGTTTTCTTGTCATCTGGGAGCGTTCCATCCTTTAAATAGTCCTTTAAGGGGTCTATCCAGCTGGGGGCTGATCCCACCTGAAGTATTTGTTCCACGTTTGGTAACTTGTTGTTGTGGTTAATGCTCGGACAAATGAGGAAATCGATGGGGATGACCCTTTTAAGGTCAGAGTCAACTGCCGAACTCAAGGCTGCTAAGGCATCAGCATGACTATTTTACCCCCTGGGAAACTGCTGGATGTTGATCTCTTCAAAGCTTGACATTAATTCTCTCACTAAGGCGAGGTAGGCTGCCATTCTTTCATCCTTTGCATTGTAGTCTCCACTTATTTGATTGGAGACTAGTTGAGAGTCGCCGAACACCTGTAAACATTTTGTTCCTAGAGTTTGTGCCTTTTGGAGACCGACTATTAGGGCTTCGTACTCTGCTTCGTTGTTGGAGGCTACAAATCCAAGCCTGATTCCTTGTTCAAGGATTGTGTTTTCTGGAGTGATGAGGACAATGCCTACCCCTGCCCCCTTTGAGTTGGAGGCTCCATCAATGAAGAGTCTCCAGGTTCTCTCTGTTGCTTGGTTCTTCTCTTACCTTATTGGTTGAGGTTGGTCAGAGAGTTCTTCGCTCGTGAATTCGGCTATGAAATCAGCAAGGATCTGACACTTGATAGATGTCCTTTGTTGAAATTAGATGTCAAACCGACCGAGCTCGACTGACCACTTAGAAAGTCTGCCCGATAGTCCGCTTTCCTTAGGACCGCCTTAAGGGGATGCGACGTAAGGACGATGATAGTATGAGCTTCGAAATAATGCTTCAGCTTCCTCGAGGCTATTACAAGTGCAAAGGTGAGCTTCTCCAATGGTAGGTACCTTTGCTCGGCGTCTAATAAGGTCTTCCTCGCGTAGTAAATGGGGTGTTGGATTCCTGCAACCTCGCATATTAACACAGAGCTGACAGTGTGATTGGATACGGAGAGGTACAGGTACAAAGAATCCATTTTCTGTGGTATGACAAGAAGCGGTGGGGAGCTTAAGTAGGACTTGAGCTCGTCCAAAGATCGCGAGCAGTCTGGGCTCCACTCTATCAGTTTACTCCCCTTTAGAAGCTGGAAAAAAGGCTTGCACTTCTCGAAGGATTTGGAGATGAAGAGATTTAAGGCGGCGAGCATTCCAGTGAGCTTCTGCACATCTCGGATTGTTCGAGGGGGTTGTACCCTGTTGATTGCATCGATTTGGTCTGGATTAGCTTCTATGCCTCTCTTACTGACCAAGTACCCAAGAAATTTTCCTGACTGGACACCGAAGGAACACTTGCTCGCATTAAGTATCATCCGGTACTTCCTGAGGATTTTGAAGGTCTTTGACAGGTCCGAGAGGTGATTTCCCTTCTTCTTTCTTTTAACGAGCATGTCATTGATGTAGACCTCCATTGTGTCTCCCATTTTATCCTTGAACATTTTAGTGACCAGCCACTGATAGGTTGCCCCTGCATTCTTGAGCCCAAAGGGCATGACCTTGTAGCAATATAACCCAACTGTCGTGATGAACGCCGTTTTATCCTGGTCTGGGGCATACAAGGGGATCTGGTGATATCTTGAGTATGCGTCCAGGAAACTCATTTGCTCGTGAGCTGCAGTGGCGTCTACTAGTTGGTCTATCTTTGGGAGGGGGAAACTATCCTTAGGGAATGCTTTGTTGAGGTCAGTGAAGTCGATGCAAACTCTCCACTTCCCATTATTCTTCGGAACTACTACTGGGTTGCACAACCACTTGGGGAATTGAACTTCCCATATGGATACTACATCCAACAGTTTTTTGACTTCCTTTTCGACCGCTTTAGCCTTCTCGGGTGCAGTTCTCCGTGCCTTCTGCGTGATTGGCTTGAATGTGGGGTCGACGTGCAGCTGATGACAGACCATACTAGGATCGATTCCAGGAAGATCGTATGATTTCCATGCGAAAACATCTACGTTGTGTCTCAGCAAGGTCGTCAACTCCTTATGTTCTTGGTCGGTGAGAGATGCTCCAATCAAGAAGACTCTGCTACTGTCACCAACTTCAGCCATAACTTCTACCAGGTCCTCGACGACACACTCGGAGGGGAGGATCCTGGTCTCCTCTACTCCATGTCTTCCGTACTTTAATTGCTACTTGGAAGGTATCACACCTTCTTCAACTTTCTCGCTGGGTTGATCGGCCTTCTTCTCTGGCTTTGGTCGGATGGCTGCTATAAAGCACTTCCTCGCCATCTCTTGGTCGCCGTGGATCTCCATTACTCCTCGCTCGGTTACATATTTGAGCTTCTAATGGTAGGTCGAGGAGACTGCCTTCATCGCATGAAGCCATCCCCTGCCGAGGATGGCCTGGTACGGTGAGTCGGTGTCAACTACCAAAAACTCGATCATCTTGGACATGTTTCCAGCACGCACTGGCAGTACTATCTTGCCCAGGGGCATGGTCATTTTTTCAGCGAAGCCGACCAAAGGAACAGTAGCTTCCTTTAGGTCGACGGCGCTCAACTTTAATTTCTTGAATAGGTCAAGGTACATTACTTCGAATGAGCTTCCTTGATCGACGAGCAGCTTATCGATGTCAAAGTTGGATATCCTGAGTGTAATGACCATGGCATCATGATGTGGGGTCCTTACTCCCACCAAATCTTCATCCGTGAAAACAATATGCTTGTTATAGTTGATGTCCTCTGCTCGTCGACGCTTTCCTGACTGTGACTTTGCTCGATCGATTTGAAAAGCCTGCATTACCGCTGTAAGTTTTTTCATTTCCATTCGAGCTGAGTTCCCTTGTATCTGCTTGACATCAGATACTCCATGGATTACTGTAAACTCATGTCCAGCATCATCCTCCAGCACGTTATCGGGTCTCTCCTCTCTGTTGGCAGCCACTTTCTCTGCCCTCTTTTCCACAAAGTCGTTCAAATGCTCGGACTGGGCCAACTCCTCGAGGTGAGACTTAAGAGCTTTGTAGTGCTCGGTCTTATGTCCTCCCTCTTTGTGAAAAGCGCATCTTAACACATTGTTCCTCTTCGAGGGATCTCCTCCCATTTTCCTAGGCCACTTGATGAATGGCTCATCTTTGATCTTCGCGAGAATTTTGTAAATTGGTTCTTTGAAGACCGTGTTGATCGCCTGGAATACTTTCGACACATCATGGTTTCCTCCGTTCTTGGAGCCATTTTTATCTCCGTTCTTTCCTCCTTTCTTCTGGTTCTCAGTTTTCTCACTTCCCTTGGTAGTGAGCTTAGCTCGACCGTTTTCTCCTGTATTAGGGCGGGTGACATCTTCCACCTTTACGTATTTCTCAATTCGGGCCATTAGGTCGTCAATAGTCATATCTTCCTTCTTCGTCAGGGACTGGTATAGGAGGGAAGAACTAGGGAGCTCAATTTTAAAGGAGGCCACTACCACTTCCTCTGCGCAGTCCTCGATCTCATTGAATAACTCCCAGTACCTCTTCGCGTAGTCTCAGAGGGTCTCTTGAGGTGTTTTCTTCATCGTTAGCAAAGCATCCATCCTTTTGGAATGGGAGCTACTGGTAATGAATCGGGCCGTAAAAAGTTCGGCTAGGGATTTGAAATTCCTGATCGACCGGTGGGGGAACCTTTTGAACCACTTCTGCGCTACATCATGGAGGCTCGAGGGAAAAATGTGGCACATCAGGGCATCTCGGTGATTCCAGAGGGTCATGGCCTGTCGGTATTGCCTGACGTGAGCGATAGGATCAGTCTTTCCGTCGTAAATCTTGAACCTTGGAAGGGTAAATTTCTTGGGGGCTTCTTCCTCTTAGATTTCCCTCGTGAAGGGTGACTTCGTCTGGGTTTTGAGGGCTTGCCTTGCGAGTTCTCTGGTTGATCTTGTTCCGTGGTGAGAAGGATGTTGGTCCATCTCTCTGCGGACTAGATTTCGTATGTTCTCGTCGCTGCGAGCAGGGCTCTGGTAGTGGCGAGCTCTTCGCAGCTGTTTACAGAGGTCATCGTATGACTTGCCTCCTTCGACCTTTTGAGATTCTCACCTAGGGCTCCTTCCTCAGCTGCGAGACTTGCTCGCCTGAGGGCTAGGAGTGTGGTATGGGCGTCTCCTGTTATCGGGACGAAGCTCCCTCTCCAGTCTTTCCAGTCTTCTTCTCAAGCGATCATTCTCAGCCTCGTATCTACGGGAAGACTCCCTCTGCTAGTGGAGCCTTGCCTCGTACGTATCAATCAATCTGGATATCTGCGTGGACCTCGCTGGTCCCTGACTTTCTTCTGAGGTTGGCCTTTCTAGGCGAGCTCTCTGATCTGAACGTCGAACTTCAGACCTAATCCTGCGAGGAGTAGGTGGCTCTTGAATATCTCCTGCCTGAGGGGCATTGCTGCTGTGACCAGACATCTTAAACTCCTTTCTTGGTGTGGGCTCTTCTCAGGGAAAGATAAAAGTTTCCCACATACGGCGCCAATTGTGGTGACAATTATTGTGCAACACAAATAAATAAGAAGAAAGCATTCACTAAGTGAGAACAAGGAATATAAAATGACAATCACACAACAAAGGATGTACGTGGTTCAGCAAAGATGTGCCTACGTCCACGGTGGTGCAGTCGATATTATTTCTATATACTCCGGAGAGTAATTACAGAGAATACAACTTGTCCTTTTGCCCCGGACCTAGGGTTTAATATATACATGTACATGTAGGTAAGTGGAGGTGATGGGTTCCTCCACGTTTTCCATCTCCCCTATAACTTTCCTTCATGAGGACGTGGGGGGAGACCGGATCAATATAAGAGATGAGGGGCCTGGACTTTGGGCCGCCAGGACTGGGCTACTCGTCCAGGCCCATAGTTCTAATTTCGGGTACCCACAATATATATATAATACAAAAATATAGATATATCCATTAATTTGAGGGATTATATTGTTTTGGAGAGTGAGTACAATAAGCTATTCAAGTTTA
This sequence comes from Sambucus nigra, assembly GCA_949130495.1. Classification (NCBI taxonomy): domain Eukaryota; kingdom Viridiplantae; phylum Streptophyta; class Magnoliopsida; order Dipsacales; family Adoxaceae; genus Sambucus; species Sambucus nigra. The sequence continues at coordinate 629,473,641 of OX422210.1, read as the reverse complement.
TTTATATCTTAAAAGGGAGGACATGAAAGAACAGTTGACACGAATCCACATTATCATTTATGCATCTCAAGAGTACAATAAGCTATTCAAGTTTTATTTCTATCTTAAAAGGGGGGGTATGAAAAAATATTTGACACGAATCCACATTATCATTTATGCAAAAAAACGGTATACCCTTAATTGGGCGAGTGCTTTAACAATGTAAACATTACAAAAACTTTTTCGACACTATTTACTTTTTTTTGCCGAAACAATGGCCAAAAAATATCTACATATTTAGTATACTTTACTTTTAACTATCATGTTTTATAACAAAAATAATTTAAGTAAAAAAAATACAATTCACACTTCTTTACACTCATCCTCACTAATTTTTCTTTTTTTTATGGAACACGAAAATGACACAATTAAAACACTACATTATACACTACGATACATAATTTTATTTTTGACAAACACGACTAACCCAAATAAAAGCGATACTAAATGAAATCTCACTTTTTTAACACACGAAAACAATACAACTAAAACACGATATGACACAACATGATACGAAATTTTATTTCTTAATTAACACAAACACGACACAAAAAAAACACAGTACACGTAATCTTAGTTTTGTTATCAAACACTTGCAGGACAAAATTAAAATGTGTCGTGACTGGGGTACTACATAAAATATTGATTTTTTTTAGTTAAAACTAATAGAACCTAAATAAAAATGGCACGATAAAATATATCTTTTTACAAAACATGAAATAAATGTCGAGTATTTGTACAATATTCAAAAACTCAAACGTTTAAATGTTGAGTATTTGTATAGTAAACACTAAGATTACTGGCACTGGGTTTAGTAACTCATCTGTACTGGGTTTAGTAAGAGGTACTCAAAACTCAAAACATATAACTTGCTGAACCCAAATGCTCAAACTTTATATAGCTTGTTATTTGAACATATTCAAAACTCAAACTTTGTAAACCCAATAGATATAACTTGATTTATATAATACGTACATAGAAAATAAAAAATGTTAAAAGAACGTTCTAAAACTTGCTGAACACAAATACTCAAATGTTATATAAATTTCTATCAACTGTATGAACAGATACCCAAAAATGTAAACAGCAAATTGAACCCAAAAATGTTAAGGAATGAACAGATACTCAAAACTCAGTTGAGTGAGTCTGATGGAGTGTAAAGGTTAGGACTTTTTAGAGTCCGATCATAGTTATCTCGAGACTCGTGAGAAGTGATGTGTGATTTTCTCTTGAGCCTTGTGCGCTCAGACTGCAAAAAATAACACAACCATTATCTGGATAAATTAACAAACAAAATAAAAAACAAAACACCGTGAGTTACAGAAACAAAAAAAAACATGTAATAAAATATTAATCCATGTCCCTCCACCCTCCTTTTTTTCCTTCGTTGCATGAGGTAGCAGGTCTTCTACCCAAACTTTGTAGCCCCAACATCGTGATCAGTTAAAACAAAAACTGAATCAGAAAACTCTACATAAAAAACTTCAAAAGTTTACCTATAATTTAAACAATCATAATACAAATTGTTTAAGGATTTATAATCTAAATATCAACTAATATCACCATAATCTTTAGTGTCCCTATGATTTTCTATGTAAGGAAACAGTCTCTGGTCTGTATCATACTTTCTCGAAAAAATAATAAAAATAAACGTGTAACGAAGCTTTTGTAGAAAAAAAATATGAGAAAACCCATAAAACTTTATCAAACATAGCTTCCACTGGAGGAAAAAAATAAATAGATTCGTACACCATAGATCTGTACAAACAAAGCTCTCACCGAAGGTAAAAAATAAAAAACCTGAAATTTTGAAAACCCAAATATTAGAACAAAAAATTAGAACATAGCCGTGAGAGAGCCATACCAATGTCTTCTGTACCAATGTCTTTCAACACGTACACACAAATATTAGAACAAAAAATTGAAAACCCAAAGTCTCTTAGAAAACATGGCCGTGAGAGAGCCGTACCAGATCTGCAACACCAACCCAATAGAGAGAGTTGTACCAGATAGTGGGTTACCTGATATGGAGTTCGCACCATATCTACTGTGAAATAATCATAGTCGGCTATGATTAAATCTTCGTACCAGATAGTTTGAGGGTTACCTGATTTGGGATTTTTAGTGTTTGAAGTCTTCACACGCAGATCTTCAGCTCACCCAGTTTGCCCTGATCCGCACAAGGCTTTTTAGTGTTTGAAGTCTTCAACGTTCATCTTTTCGATCTTTGCCTTCATGACGCCGCCTGAATGGCAATGGCGCCGCCTGAATGGTTGGTGGCAGCAGCAAAACCCCTCTCTGCCCCTCCCAGCGCGAGACCTCCCTCACCTCCTCATAACTGAGATCAGTGCACTATGTTCAATATTTCCAATTAAGAGAGAGAATATAGGGAAAGGCTTTGTAGCTGAGAAATGGGATTTGGGGGAAGGGCTCGAGGTAACGTGGGTGCCATAATGTGATTGATTGGTTTAGTGAATAGGTGTGAGAGAGAGGGATGAGACATCTAAGTGGCTCAAGGAAGTGGTCACGTGGCAGGGTATTGAACCTTAACATAGAAACTCTATTGTTGAATCTGAGCCGTTAGTTGATAAATACCAAAATTTTCAACTTTAGATCTGAACCATCAGTTGGGGAGGACAAAAAGTTCCTCCTCCTTTATTATATATATATATATATATATATATATATATATATATATAGAGAGAGAGAGAGAGAGAGAGAGAGAGAGAAAGAGAGAGAGGGAGAGAGAGAGAGGTGCAACCATGATCACCCATGCCGTTATGAGAAAATGAGAAAGAGAGTATAATGAGGTATTATCCACAATTTGGTAAAATACAATAATACCCTTTTAAAATAGTTACATGGGTGTCAATTGTGATTATCCGTCCAATAAACTAGAACTATTATGGTTAAAAGGTTTTGTTTTGAAAGTTTAGGGGGATTAAATCCAAAAAATAGAAGTTCAGTTGGTGATGTAAAAATGAGAGTAAAGTTTAGGGGAGGAAATGTAACTAACTCTAAAAATGATGCAATATAGATTAATATATTCAAAAGGATCTAATACACACGTATGATAATACCTTAACATTGTCAATGAGAGACTCCATACTCTTGATCTTTCGGTGCGGCCACCTCATAATATTAAGATCTCTGCATCTTTTCTTCAGCACAGTCAATCCTACCTTCAACTCCTTAGTTGCTTCAGTTATCAGAACGCTAAAATATTTTTGAATCTCATCCAGTTCCAATGGAGCCTATTTTAATTTTTTAATTTCTCGACTTTGATTTTCGTTTGTGTTTGAAATCATAAATTGCCCGTGATACATTGTATTGAACCCTTTTATTGCTCCATAATCTAAATTTTCAGTATCCATAAACATTTGTGGCTTGATATCTACAATACCATCTTGCCTAAAATCTGCAATATTATCAGCCCAAATATTCTCAAAATCATCAAATTCCAATTGGGGAATATAATTGTTTTGTTGTGAAAATTGATATTCATTAAAACCATGTGGAATTTGATTGTGTTGTTGCGAAAATTGGTATTGATAATCAAAGAGGGTTTCATAATTTGATTGTGGAAATAATTGATCAGAATTAAAAGGATCGTCAAAAGAATTGTAATTCAAATTATTAGTGATATGTGAGTATTGCTCCAATTTTCTGCAAACACAAAAAATTGACAATTACACAAGTACACAAACATATATACTAGGTTGTAAACAATATACTTGAAAGAAGAAGTGTATTTTTAAATGGGAGATTACCCTTGAGAGATTTTTTCCAAATAAGGCCAATCAAGTTCATACTCATTTTCCACCCTAAGCTGATTAGAATCCATTCTTGAAGACAATACAATCGGAGGAAGAAACTACTATTTATAATCGGAAGGTGACTTATTTGCCCTCAAACCCTATAATTTCCTATTTTCTAAAACTTAAAAGTCAGCCGTCGACTCTATAATTTCCTATAATCCAATTATGATTTCTAATTTTTTACATCTATTCGTCTCCCACCATTAAACCTCACATTGAATGACAGCAATAAAGCTCTTCCATTTCTCATTGCCCTTTGGTCTCCAGCCATTTTTCTTTACAATAAACCTATATACGTACATACATACATACATACATACATACATACATACATACATACATACATACATACATACATACATACATACATACATACATACATATCTATATACAATCGTCGTAAATATTTAAATGGCAAGCTGTCCTAAGAAAGTTGATGGTTTAGGTGATGCAACTGTCAAATCTCAGCTCCCCGTCGGTAATATGATGATATGTTTCTTTTGATTGATTTTGGATATGGGTTTTCTATTACTAACTTGCTATTAAGTAAGTAAGTGTTCTGATCTCTTTTACTACTGCTTCACTTCAATGACATTTGTTAAGGGCAAGAATGACGTGTGAAACAATTCATAGACTTTTCCCCATTTCTTTGCCGCACGTGTGTTTAGGGGTTTGAATTTCTTGAGTAAGCGTTGAATTCATTTATAGTTATTATTTTGTGTTTGGTTTCCATTTTCTATACATCTTGAAATTTATTTGTTGTTTTAGTAGTTTTATTATATATTTGAAGTTGAGGATTCCTTGGAGAATCAACATGGCCCTCTAAACACGAGATATAATTTGTCCACTTATCTCCCGGTTTGATTCCTCTCCTTCATATTTCTTCATTTTTGTTAGCTATTTACATTCTATACGAATTGAATTTCTATTTAGATAGGATTTGAGGATAATTTCTCACTTTTTTTTTATTGGATTTCAGTTCAAGCACAATTTTTTGGGTTATTATTGTCCTAACGGTTCACTTTTCTCTTCCTTCTTTTGTAAATATTATTTTTGGGGTTATATTAATTATAGTTGTTTCACATCCGGAGGCACCGCCGCAATACAACTTATTGGATGGACCCAGTCCACTATGTCTTCATCTCAAAAAGAGCCTGTCTCTTTTGTTTTGAAACGTGAGGTATATAATAATAAAAAATATACATGCTAAATATTTTGTTTTGAAACGTGAGGTATATAATCATGATGGCCCAAAGGACAAAATACACTACAAGAAAAAGACCTTTTTATGACCCTTTAAAAAATGACTTTATGATAGTTTAAAAAAATTATCATTAAAAGTATAATACTATTATTTATATGACATATTAATTATAAAGTGTCATTATAAGAATAATAATATTAATGTACATGACAATTTCTACCCTTTTTAATAAAACTCCCCAATGCATACGCGTGAGATAACACAATACGACAGTTTCAATTTTTGCTCAAAAATGTTTGACACGCGACTCTTTCCCTCCATCTCACTTTCGATCACTTTTCCCCAAACCCAAATTCGTCTCCTTCCCTCGCTTTTCCATCAGCTTCTCCTTCCCTCAGTTACACAGGTACTCTCTCTCACTCACACACACACAGACGCGCACACACACACTACCACAGATGCATACACGTAAATATTAAACCCTAACTTGTAAAGATTTTGATTTCAATTTTGTATGAAACCTCACAAGTTTTTCACACCAGCATTTTTTTTAATTTCTATTATTCTATTTTAGATTTACTTTATTTTTAGCTTAAACTTGATTATTGTGTTCGTCTGGAATAATGTTAAAATTAGTGCTTTTAGGAGCATATTAGTACGTAAAAAAATGACGGTCTTTAATTTTTAGTGCCTGGTTGGATTAATTTTGTTGAGGCCATTGTAGTTAATTTAGGTATGTTGTGACTAGTTGTAGTGAAGTTTCATGTGAACATGCTACAATATTATAGTGAACAATTGTGTTTTGTCTATTAGTTTTATTCTATTTTATTATATTCTTCACATAAATCTAGGTTATCCTTTAAGATGAGAATGATTAATTAATTGATTTTAAACATTCGTACGTTAAATGAATTGTGCCATCTTGTTTTGTTGGACATTACTGTAGGAAAATTCTATACAAATGTTTGTTTTAGTGATCTTGATTAAAAACATCCTTCATCTATCAAATTCATTGAATTTATTTTATAGAACTAATTATTATGGATTGTGTGATACGATGATTGAGAATTATGTTATATGGCATGGTAATAACATTTCTACTACTAATAATTATAGTATTAATAGGTACGCTTCAAGAAATGGGAATAAACAAGTCGTGGATGTCCATGTATAGGTTATTACACGAGCACTTACAAGGGGTATGTAATTTCTTTCCAGGTTTTGAATGAATGGAAATAGCAATGTAAAAGTACAAATGTTGGAAGAAAATATATTTCCTTAAGAGGATGATGTACTTGATTTGTTTTATGTTCTTACCTTATTTTGGCCCTGTCCTTGTTGCACAAGTTTTTCATTGGTGGATATTTGACAGGTAGCTATTGTTTCCATAACAAATTTTCATTTTATCGATGTTCAAGTTACAACAACAATGACTTGGTACGAATAAGAGGTAGTTTAATACTTAATTATTTGTCTTTATTATTATTATTATTATTATTATTATTATTATTTGAATTTCATTTCTAGTGGTGATAGGAGGTTGGGGTGAGCCAATTGAAAACTGGAATTGAATTGTAGTGGTGATAGGAGTTTAAGGGTGGTCAATGGAAAATTCAGATTGCTAGAAGTGATCGTGCCCTCACCGGATAACCAGTTGCCTAAATTGACCTGTATAGGTTTGTATTGGGATGAAAATGAGATTAGGGGGAGGATAACATAATATTGAAATCAAAAGACTTAGATAGAATCACAAACACCTTATGAGCTACCAAAGTAATTTATGTGAAGTGATCTTGTTTTATTCAGACACCCGTGCTCGCGTTAGGGTTAAAAATTGTCTTCAGGGGGTGAATATTGAAAATAATAATGAAGTGTCCTATACACAGAGACAAAAATACCCCAAAAGATACAAAATAAACTTATGGGAGGTGATCGTGTCCTCATCTAACACTTGATTTTATATATTCACTAGTATACTCTTGCTTTGGGGTTGAAATGGGATAACGAGACGAAAAGCTGAAAACAAAAGGAAAGAGTCTTGGAAAGCGACAAAAGTATACAAGTGATGTTTCTTCAAAGGTAGAGAATTAGTATACCAGTTTTATCTAGGTTAATTTTGATGTTGTAAGGGAATTTAGTATTGTGGTATTGCATCATATTGCTAGCTGCTCTAACTGTGTTTTGATTCACTACTGTAATATCCTTTGATTCGGTACAATTGTGTTTTGATTCACTACTGCTACAATTAGTGCTAATTGCTATTAATATGTTTTTTTAAATAAATGTCTTTTATTTCTCAATTTCATTTATAGACATTCCATGGGGAATAAAAGTAGCTCGTGGGAAGTGATTGTGTTCTCACTAGCCTCCTAGTTGCCTAAATTAACTAATATATGCTCGTTTCGTGTTTAAATTGGGCACTAAGTGGCATGGACACCCCATGTGGCATACAAGTAACCTGTGGGAAGCGAGTGCATCCTCTCTGGTCTCCCGGTTAATGACATTAATCCGTATAGGCTTTTTTGGGTATTATAGTGGGCATTAAAGGGTGAAAACTCAAAAAAGCGACCGAGTGGACCAAAGAGGGGCACGAACACCCCATGAGGCACAAAAGTAACCTGTGGGAAGTGACCACATTCTCACCGGGCTCCCAGTTGCCTAAATTAACTAGTATAGGATTGTTTTGGTGTTAAAACTGGCGTCAAGGAGCTAAAATTCAAAACAATTACTAAGTTGCCAGGAGATAAGTCCAGACACCCCATAGGGCATAAACCTAATCCGTATCTTGTTATTGAAAGTATATATACACAAATTTGTATTCTTATAAAATAGTTTTTTATTGGGATTTGAACAAATATGATGGCGTGTTCGATCCAAAATTAATATGGAATTCACAATTATATGAATACGCAAGCTCATCGTATGTACTAATTTATGCACATTTTTTTTTACAAAATGGCGTGGAATCGATTCTTCTAAGGCAAGAGGGTAAACCTCTCTTTTCATACATTTTACATTTCCCATATGTTTAAATCCAAACACATGTCAATAAAATTGAAAGGCCCCTATAGTAAAAAAAATTCCCCATCCGCACTCTAGGATTATCTTGCTTACACTGATTCTCCTCTTAAAATTGGAAGGCTCCCTTATAATGCCCTGATTTGTTTTTTTAACGCACTAGGTTTTTCGACAATGCATATAAAATTGTATAACTATATGTCAAAAGCCGTACTTATACGTGTCTTTTTATATAAAAATGACATATATTATTATTCATAAATTACCCTAGATTCATTGAATCGGTATTGGTTTATGTATTCCCGTGTATTTTGGTGTATGAGTGATTACATAAGGTATCTGTATTCTTGTGCATTTTGGTATTGAGTTTATGTATTCCTAAATCATAATTTTCATGGTCATATGAAACCATATAAAGTATTCTGGAAACATCCTCCACGTGCAGAAAGTCCCCTGTTCAAAAGTAAGCATGAAATGATGAGGTGGCGGAATTTATGTTTTTATTAAACAGTTTTGATGTTTAATACTTAAAAGAATCATAAACGCATAATATTATCTTCGATGCAGAACAATCTCATTTGAAAACTCGTGTTAATTAATTAAAATCACATCTTCACCATTGATTTCCTTTGTTCCTTTTATCAATTTCCAGAATAGTTTTGTATATTACTGGTTTGGTTGCATGGCAACCTACTACTTGTTGATCCTCCGTTGCATCGTTGTTCATCTAATCGATACTGCATCGGGATTTAAGATCACACAGGTTCATCAATGCTAATACAGCTAGAATAAAATGGTAATGACATCTTGTATTGATCTAGCTCAGCATTACTATTATGCATTTATAACGTGTCGGTAATTAACGAATAGTTTTAAGTCGATTGTTTATATCAATATATACATTCTTATAAATAATGAAACATAGTCATTGTGTAATTGTCTTCCTAATTTAAATTAGAAGAAAGGTATTTGGTCTATTCGTAATATAAGAAATTATGGAGGCTATTTGCCAAAAAAATAAATTTTCTACATAAGCCTTGAAGCTGGGATAGAGGCGAGATGAAGTTTCATGAAGGCATCGTAATAACAAGTGGCTATCTCCCCAATCATTGCAACCGGTTTCCCATATATATACACACATTCACACGAACTTCCAATCAAGTATATCCTTAAACATTATTAATTAAATCTTCCACTTTTGTTACACCACCTGACACATATCTTCCATCGCTCTATATATACACAGACTTCTTGAAAATCAGTTACCAGTTATACTAATCCAGTCTTTGAGTAATATCCATCATGAATTTAAAAATCAGGGAAGACTCCAGTAGACCCCGTTCATTTCCTACATCTACCATTGGTAGATTACGTCGTAAATTATCAACCACAATAGTTTGTAAAAATCAAACAAGAAAACCCGTTGATATGGTATAATTCAATGGACATTATTGTTCTATTCAACCATAATACTTTTATATTGACATTATACATGTAACAATTCTTTGTAAACTTTAAACGGTTGATTGATTGCAAGTGTGTGCATATGCAAGTGATTGGAGCATATGGAGAAAAAAAAGGAAGAGATCGTAAGAGAGAACAAAATCCAAAAGAAAAATGTGTGAGTTATTGTATATGCGAGTTATCATATTTATTTTGTGAATTTGGAAACTGTAGAAAAACTTTGAGCATTATTTCAGTGTGTATGTTCGCACAATCATATGTCATCTTCGATAACTATATGGGTTACTGACCAAATGTTACTGCAAAAGTGAAAAATTTGAAATTGATTCATCACTCTTATGTGAACAAGGAATTCATTACAGATCACTGAACTAGATGTTTAACTATTAACAGGTTACTCCAACAAACCTACTAATCCAATTATTATTATTGAAAGAATATGATAAAAGGGATTGAGACCAACTTTAAATCTGAAAATAATGAAAAGGTAAACCATTGGAATACGTATTAGACCATCCACAACGTTGTATAAATCATGTTCATAGTGTATCAATTTGAATATATTTTTCCTCTCAAATACGTGCTTATGGTTGATTCGAACATTTTATTTTTTGTTTAAAAGGGACTTGTCTACACATTATATGCATTATAATTGTTTTTGGACTTTTTTTTAGTAGTTTAAGCCTGAGGAGATCACTGATATCGTGATTGATTTCACTTTACCAGATCACCTTGCTCCCACAAGCTTACATCTTGGCGACATGGAGTAAATAATAATACAATGGGAGGCTAAGGTGGCCATTCATGGATAAAAGGTGATATTGATGTACATGTTATCACTCTTATTCTGTGTCTCATGACTATTTCTGATATAAATACACTTCAACAAACCTACTAATCAAATTATTATCTCCAATGGTGTTATTTCTAAAGTATTTTTATCCTACATGTCAACAATGAAGCATCTGTAGGTAATGTTTAGATAATGTGAGTCATATCTTCTTCGTTGATGTCATGTAGTCAAGAAGTATATAAATTTTAACATTTAGAAATTCTCATTCGAAATCTCAATACCTTGACACTGCTGCTCAAATAGGGATAGAGATAGAAAACCCCAATGGAGAAGGTTTTTTGCAGTTTACATTTCTTACAGAGAAATTTGTAAGATATAAGACCCCATTAGAGATGTTCTTTTGGTTTATAATCTCATTATATCATAGATTTGTTTATTTTAATATTGGACATGCTACCTTTTGGTTGGCGTCTTGGGACTGGGGGTGCAATACACAACACAATTGACCTTTTTTGTCATTTTATTTGTGTGCTTTAACGCTACGGAAGATGTCGATTGTCTTAATTCCATTGTTAAGTGCACGTATTTTGGTAGTTACATATGCTTTCTTCGGGTTGTTAGTTCGGTTGAAGCATAAGTCAAGGTTCCTCCTAATCGAAGTAAGCTGCACATTATAAAAAACTTGCAGACAATAGATGTTTTTGAATAATGACATGATGTTATTAACATAACAATAGTTCTTCATATGCGTATATTTCTAGTTTTGTCCTGTCGATTAGGGGTTAAGCAAATTCTCAGTATTGTCAAGGGTGATTCTGCACCAATAGGCTGGTCAAGTTCTTTGGTTGTGTATGGATCAACAATCTTATTATGTATTTGGTAATTCTGCAGCTTTTGGCAGTGACTGAGATATGTTCAAAGAGATGCTGAGGAGAAGAAAGCATCTTTTAATCTAAGGTCATATTTTAGGTTGTTCATTAACTAGCTGCTGGATCTGCCCATTTAAGGTCATCATGGATTAAAAAAGAAGATAGTGTAAAAAGTGGACAAATTTCAATACAAAAGATAAAGAAAGGATTAAGTAGCATTTTTTTGTTCCTTATTGTGTCGTAGAATGTTTAGAGTGGTAGTTTTGTTATCAAAAAGGTAGATGGAACATTCTTTTAGAACAAACGTTTAGAGTATAATGATATCTGCATGCAAGTCATGTAGTGTAATGTATAGTAAAACATACAAGAGAGTCATATATGTAGGCATTGCCTTTCATTGATAATGTGGATGATGATGCAGGGGAGTGATGAGTTGTCAGGTCTGATGCCACTAACAATGTCTACCATTCTGTCTATGTGTAAGAGCACATGAAGTAACACATAGATTTCATTCTACGAGGTCAATATGGATAGGTGTTATGATCTTTTGGAACTCAAAGCAAAAGAAATAACAGTGTTGGATGATAAAGATGAGCAGATTCACCTCAAGGGCCTCGCTCGGGTCCTAGTTAATTTGATGTATGAATTCAGTGAGGCATTTTCTTGTGCAATTCAATGGAGGAAAGTTTCACACGCCGGTCTCAATAACGTCTCTAGTAGGAGTCATGGAGTGCTTGTGATTACTGTTAACACACCTTGTGCTTATGGTTCCTCGAATGTTGTCACGGGGATGCTAAACCTCATAGATTTAGTAGTTTTTTTTACCCCTCTTTTTTGATTAAAAAAGGGAAATGAAATGAACCCCTAAACTATCACTTTAATTACAAATAAAACATTTTTAGCAATGCTTAGGGGGGTTTGAAAAATTGGGAGTCGTTCAAGCACTTTCTTGGAAAATTATTAGTTTTGGGAGGTATTTGCTACATAGATATTCCAGGGGTTTCTTGCAAATTTCCCACTTAAAAATGATCAAACTCGAGACATATACAAATTCTAATCCAGTATTTTATGTAGTCGATGAAAAACGTCGCTAATGCCGTTTAATACAAGATTAAACTGTATAAGCAACTCTGAGATGTTTGTTGGAGAAACCCTTTTCTTTTGAAAATAAAAATTATAAACAACAAGATGTGTTTACAAAAAAACTTATGTACGAGAGTAATTAAGACTTTGTAATCAGTTTTTAAAATAAGACAGTTTTAAAAAATCAGCACACTATAGACTGAGATGAGGAGATGAAGATAATCAAACACACAGTTTTTAACGTGGTAAAACCTCTCCCAACAGAGGAAACATCCACGGTGACTTCTAAGTCACAAAAACAAAAATCCACTAATAACAAATAATAGTTACAAACAATACAACATACATGCACACAAATCAACCTATTCTAAGTTTAGGAATATACCCCACTTGGTGTCCTTCTAACTTCTCATAGATCTGATTGTTGATGATGTTCTTCCAGTTTGATAACTTCCTTTGCTTTAGCTTCCTTATGTCGACTCAATGATATTTGATCTTATACACAACACTTCCAGTGTAGTAGTGTGTTAAGTGTTTGTGAAGTGATTCCTATTCACATGCATGAACTCACACACACTTAGATTTACAGACAGTCCTATAAAAATTACATATAAAGTCTATATGCTGTGATTTTGTTTTCTTTCTTTCTTACAGAACTAAAAACCTTTTTGACCTTTAATATAACCCAGATTCCACAGATATCTCGCTTCAAAATCGGTCAAGATCTTAATCAATCTCGGTTTTAAAAATATTTTTGAGATTGAAAATCTCCAAGTGTGAATCCAACTAGGTCAAGGTTAAGTTTTGTAAAAACAGAAACCATAAAACATTTTCAAAACCAAATCAGTAAAGATTTTCTTAAACCAAGTAAGAAATATGCAGATCTAGTAAAAATGTAACATGCAGAATGTAGATCTAAAGTTTCTATGAAAAAGAAACACAGATCTTCACACGAATGTTTAAGTCGTAAACAAGATCAAGAACAAAGAGGTTACAGCTTCAAATGAACAAACCACTCTCTCTCTCAAACACTCAAGGTTGTGTTTGGGGTTAAGTGTATACGAAGGTTTGATTCAGAAAATGAAGTGTTTTGATTTAGGGTTAGGGTTTGGCTAACTGTTTTTCCTTTCTCTCTCTTCTCTCTTTTTCTTTTCTCTCTTCTCTCTCACTTCTCTCTTCTCTCTTATTTTTTTTTCTCTCAGAAATGACGAATGCCCAAAAGTCTTGAAAGTCTGAGAAGTGGAGGGTTTATATAGGGGTGAGGGAAGATTCTGGAACAACGAAGGCAATCAAGGGCTGAGATCAAGTCTTTCAAACATTGACTTGATCCAAGGGTTATGAAATAGCGGTGGTTAAGATGGTTGTGATTGGTTCATAGATATAGCACCAGGATTAACTAAAAACACATGCAGGCCATCGATTAGGAATGACCCAACGTTCAGCAATGCACCAGTCAATCCTCTCACAAAACAAACACAAATTGATGCAACAATAGGATGACAAGTGTAGACATGTGATTGGTGTTCAAACGCGCGTCAAACTTAATTACAAGCATCACCCTGAAGTCTCTAGCGCTTTTATATTCTACCCAACCAAACAATTCAATGAAAATTGAAGTTTCCAAAATAGAATATTAACCCCACAAATTTTATAACCACATTTTATTAATGAAAACATTATTTAAAAAATGTTTTAAAATGTTTAAAAAATTCCCAAAAAATAATTAAAACCACATTTTAATGGGAATTAATCACACAATCAATTTTAAGCAATATATACACATAAATGCACTTCTAATTGTGTGTAGTGTGATTCAATTTATACCTTCATGGATCATTGAAGAGGATTAAAGAGATAAGTTCTGAGGCTTTTTGGATTCTAGGTTAGACAACCAATTTTGTCACTATTTCCAAACTAGATGAACACTTATATAGTATAGACTTAAGTAAGTCAAACGTATAAGGTGCTTCAATCTCCCCCTTTGGAAATATGAGACAAAATCTCCTTTGGGTTAGCTTAAAACTCGTAGGGAACCAAAAAAAATAAAACCTAGTCCTATACAAAAGATACTATCTACCCATCTCCTAGAAAGTCAAAAATTACATAACTCAACTATTTACAAAATTTTACACTAGAAATGGTAGACAATCAGTAGAAGAGATCCCTGCAAATATACACACTAAGATCAAGCAGTTTAGATGAAATGTGAACAAAACATTGAACTCATAAAACTCAAATTTCTCCCCCTTTTTGTCTCAAATGGACAAAGGGTAAAAATTAAGGTCTTAAGAGTTTAATCAGCGCATACCATACCTATAGAATTTCGCAAATACATAAATCTATTATAGTCTAAAGGTTTAGTGAACATGTCTGCAAGTTGCAGATCAGTAGGCAGGTAATGAATTTCTAATTCCTTAGTTTCAACAAGTTCGCGAATATAATGATGCCTTATTTTAATATGCTTAGTTCGCGAGTGTTGAACCGGGTTTTTAGATATGTTGATGGAGCTTTGGTTGTCACAATACAATTGTAATTGATCTTCTTTAATCACATAATCACTTAACATCTGTTTTATCCATAACAATTGAGCACAACAACTTCCTGCTGCTATATATCCGGACTCAGCCGTAGATAAAGATGTGCAATTCTGTTTATTGCTACTCCGACCAACTAAATTATTGCCGACATAATAACAGGCACCTGATGTACTTTTACTATCATCAGTACAACCGGCCCAATCAGCATCAGTATACCCTATGATGGTGCTACAGGTATCCTTAGTGTACCTAAGTCCAAGATTAAGAGTGCCTTTTATGTACTTTATTATACGTTTTACACTCAATAAATGGCCCTCTTTAGGGTTATTCTGGTAACGAGCACACAAACATACAGCATACATTATGTCTGATCATGAGGCAGTTAGATAGATTAGGCTACCAATCATACTACGATAGAGTGTGGAATCAACAGACTTACCATTTTCATCTTTACATAATTTAACAGTAGTACTCATAGGCGTTTTGGCAACTTTAGCATTATATAAACCAAATTTCTTAACAAGATCTAAGGCATACTTAGTTTGAGAGACAAATAGTCCATCAGAATTCTGTTTCACTTGAAATCCTAAGAAAAGTTGTAGCTCCCCCATAAGGGACATGTGAAATTACTTATGCATAATAGCAGAAAAAGATTTAACTTCAGAGTTTGAAGTTGACCCGAAAATGATGTCGTCTACATAGACTTGGGCTATAATAATGTTTTTGTCAAAATGTTTGACAAAGAGAGTCTGGTCATTTCCTCCTCTCTTAAAACCCTTATCCAACAAAAAGTTGGAAAGGCGTTCATACCAAGCTCTAGGAGCTTGTTTTAAGCCATACAAAGCCTTTTTTAGACGAAAGACATGGTTAGGGTATTTAGGATCAATGAACCCTTTGGGTTGTTCTACATATGTTTCTTCGGACAGAATTCCATTGTGGAAGGCAGATTTGACATCCATTTGATAAAGTGTAAATTTTAAGTGACACGCTATGGCGAAAAGAAGTCGAACAGATTCAAGACGAGTGACAGGGGCAAAAGTCTCGCTAAAATCTATTCCTTCTATTTGTGAGTAGCCTTGAGCAACTAGTCTAGCTTTGTTTCTAAGGCTTACCCCATGTTCATCAGATTTGTTCTTAAAAATCCAACGTGTCCTAATAACATTTTTATTTTGAGGCCGTGGTACAAGATACCAGACATCGTGAATGACAAATTGTAAAAGTTCTTCCTGCATAGCAGAAATCCAGTGTGTGTCATTCAATGCTTCATTAACATTTTTCAGTTCCACAAGGGAGACGAAACATGCATAATTAGCATAATTTCTTAACTGGGATCTAGTACGAACTGGCTCATTAGGATTACCGACCACGTTGTCAATGGGATGATCTTTAGAGACCCAGCCAGGTACTTCAGGACTCTCATTAGGTAATGAGTCATCTATTTCTGGTGAATCAGTTTTGAAATCATTTTCAGATTCAACCACAATAGGTGATTCAGATATCTTATTTTCGATAATAGTGTCGCTTACAATTACATTTATCGATTCCACAAGGGCCTTAGTACGCAGATTGTATATACGATAAGCACGACTGTTTGGGGAGTATCCTAAGAAGATGGCTTTATCACCACGTGTCTCGAATTTAGACAGATGTTCTCTTTCCTTACAAACATAACACTGACTTCCGAAGGTTCTTAGATATTTCAGATTAGGCTTCTTACCGTACCACAACTCATAAGGGGTTTGTTTAGAGTTTTTCCTAAGGTAAACCCTATTAATGATATGACATGCAGTTCTAATAGATTCTACCCAGAAGTATTTAGGTAGAGATTTGGCATGCAACATAACACGTGCCATCTCTTGAAAAGTTCGGTTTTTCCTTTCAGCAATACCATTCTGCTGAGGAGTCTTAGGGGCACTAAATTCATATTTGTAACCGTTGTAGTCACAATATTCAACTATTCCTGTGTCTATGAACTCTCCCCCTCTATCACTACGAATACGATTGACTTGAGTGTCCTTCTCATTTTCAATTCTTAGTAAAATTTTCAAAAAATTCTGAAACGTGTCAGATTTTTGTTTCAAGAAGGCAACCCAAGTGAATCGTGTGAAATCATCAACCATGACAAGGATATAACTGTGTCCACAAAGACTAACAGTTCTAGAGGGACCAATAAGGTCCATATGGATGAGATCTAGAGGTCTAGAGGTGAGAATGTCTTTAACCTTTTTATGCGAAGTCTTAACTATTTTTCCTTCCTGGCAATGACCACAGACAACACTTGATATAGGTTTAATTTTAGGAATTCCTCTAACAATCTCTTGACTAGACAATCTACTAAGGATATCATAACTCAAGTGACCCATACGATTATGCCAGATTTCATTGTCATCCATTTTGACAATGTTACAGGTTTCAGAACTAGTCTTGACAGTATAACAATTGTCAGGTGTTCTAAATCCTGTAATAATGCATTCACCTTTATCATTTAGAATTTTACAATTGTTCTTTGAAAAGGTGACTGTATGGTCAGAGTCACAAAATTGTGATATACTTAGGAGATTGGCTTTAAGGCCTTTAACTAATAGAACATTTTCGAGAACAGGCATTCCTTCTTCTTTTAGGGTTCCTTTACCTATGATCTGAGATGAAACTCCGTCACCAAAAACTACTTTCCCACCAGCAAATCTGGTTTTGTTTAAAAGTTTGGTTTCATCTCCTGTCATATGTTTGGAGCATCCTGAATCTAAATACCAACCAGATGAAGTGTGTTCAGCTTTTAAGGCAGTGATAACAATGTTACACTTCATTTGGGGTAAAAGATCATCTTTCCTGACCCAAATAGCTCTAGTTTTAATTTTGCGCAAGTTTGCCCTCATTTGATAAAATTTTCGAGAAACAGCTTTTTGTCGAAAAACATTTGGAGCAGCAAACTGATTATTGTGGAAAATTTGAGCTTTTGGTTTAGGAAAGTTTCTGGGAGCCTTTCTCTTAAATGAACTCTTAGCTTTGGTCTTTCTATTCCTGTAGTTAGAGTTCTTATCAGGTTGTCTTGGAAGGACATAATGGTTACGATTTTCCCTAGAATAGTTAAAGTTCTTGTAGACAGAGGTGTTGTACACAGGGGTGTTTAGACGCCTAACATAACAACCTTCAAAGGAATGGCCATAAATGTCACAGTACGAGCAATATTGATTGCTTGAAGGATGAATTTTCTTAGGAAAACTTCTAAAAATGGGTTTAACAGCATTCTGTTCAGTAGTGCTATTCCTAGGAGGGATGGTTTTAACGGTAGATTCAGCCATTCTGATCAAAGGACAGACGTATTTAGTCTTAAGTGCAGTGTCAGCCTTAGAATTACTAGACTCTCCAATGTCTTTCTGTTGTTGCTTTTGATCAAATTCCTTTTTAATAAAATGAAAGTCTGGACATGTTTCAATAGGTCTTTTGCCCCCAGACACAAACTTAATAGGTTCAAGATTTGTAGTTTGTGGTTTGTTCTTAGGGCAAAATCCAATACCGGTTCTATCATCAGAATTGGTCTTGGAGTCAACAACAAAGTCAGTAAAACAATTTGAATTGCTTTCAAACTTAGAAATTTTTTTGAAAACAGTAGCTGTCTTTTTTTTTGCTTCCTCCAATTCTAATAATGTTCCCTTGTATTTCATTTCCAGGGTTTCATTAGTTTTAGTCAACTCTTTTAATTTTTGATCAAAAGTTTCAATTTCAGATTGATGAGACAGACACTGGTTAGTGTACTCTTCAGCATTCAACTTCACAATAAGACTTAGATCATCTAATTTCTTAGTCAGGTCTCTAACAGTCTTCTCCAGTCTAGTGCCTTTTTTAAGAGTTTTAGCATACAAAGTATGGATATCTGGGAGGTCATCTGTGTCTGAGTCGCTAAGTGAAGTGTGTGTAGTGACCCCTAACGATTCAGTTTTAGTACTCACGCACCCATTTGCATCGTCATTATCGAGATCACTTTGACTCACACACATAGTAGTAGAACTAGCAACATTTTCAGATAATAAAGCATCTAGGCCAGTCAAAACAGTATTCACACAAGCAAGAGTAAGAGCATCATTATCACACACAGGCATATCATCATTGTAAATGATCTTAGCATAAAAGGACATGCAAGGGTCAAGTACATTTGATGACTCAAGTTCCTCTTCATCAGAGTCACTTGAATCATTCCAAGTTTTACAGACATTGGCTCTATTGTGTGTGTTGGCTTTATTCAGATTAACTCTGCAATCGTGAGCAATGTGACCTAGTTTCCCACATCTAAAACATTCAATCTTTTTAAGGTCTCTAGTGGGTCTGGAATTGTTATCCTTAGGATGTTTGTCAAGTCCTCTCTCATGAGGTTTGGGATTAGACAGAGTAGGATAATTAGGCTTGCCTTGTTTAGTTGCCTGTTTGTTTCTAAATTTAACAATTTTCTTAAATTGTTTAGACATTAAGGCGATCTGATTATCTGGTTTGTCTATAGCACACTCCTCATCAGAGTCAGAGTTGGTCAAATTAGACTCAAGTTTAGATATCTTAGAGGCAAAACTCAAGTTAGAGTTGGGCTGTTTTCTTTGTGAATGATTTAATTGTTTCTTAAAGTCTAATTCCATTTCCACAGTTCTAAGTTTGCTACTGAGTAACTCAGGGGTAAGGTTTTGATCACTCATTTCCTCAATAGCATACCTCTTACTGTCAAACTTTTGTGGTAATGATCTTAGGATTTTAGAGACAATTTCATTCCTATCATAAGTTATACCATTAGCATGCAACTTAGTAACTATATCAGTTAAGTTCATGTAAAAATCATCAAAAGACTCAGAGTCAGACATAATCAAAGAGTTGTACTGCTGGGTAAGCATTTGAGTTTTAGCAGCTTTAACTCTTGAGTCTCCTTCATGGGCAGTGATTAATGTGTCCCAAGCTTCCTTAGAAGTGGCACAAGATGAGATTCTCTTGAACTCATACTCATTAATAGACATAAAAATGGCATTCTTGCCTTTATTGTTATTTCGAGAAATGGTTTTCTCTTCTTGGGTAAATTCACTTAAGATTTTCTTTACCCTCTCATCACTTCCTTCAGTGGCTGGTTTAGTAGGATAAGTGTATCCATTTTCAATAATGTCCCAGACATCATCTCCTAAAGTCCCTTGGATGAAGGCAACCATCCTTACTTTCCAGTAAGCAAAGTTGTTTCCATCAAAGAGTGGAGGTCTGGACAGATTACCAAACCTTTCATTCTTCTCGTCCATAGTTAGGTTTTTCAGAAAACGATTTCAGAAACACAAGATCTTTTTGAAATAAAAGTTAACAGGGCTCTGATACCAATTGAAAAACGTCGCTAATGCCGTTTAATACAAGATTAAACTGTATAAGCAACTCCGAGATGTTTGTTGGAGAAACCATTTTCTTTTGAAAATAAAAATTATAAACAACAAGATGTGTTTACAAAAAAACTTATGTACGAGAGTAATTAAGACTTTGTAATCAGTTTTTAAAACAAGACAGTTTTAAAAAATCAGCACACTATAGACTGAGATGAGGAGATGAAGATAATCAAACACACAGTTTTTAACGTGGTAAAACCTCTCCCAACAGAGGAAACATCCACGGTGACTTCTAAGTCGCAAAAACAAAAATCCACTAATAACAAATAATAGTTACAAATAATACAACATACATGCACACAAATCAGCCTATTCTAAGTTTAGGAATATACCCCACTTGGTGTCCTTCTAACTTCTCATAGATCTGATTGTTGATGATGTTCTTCCAGTTTGATAACTTCCTTTGCTTTAGCTTCCTTATGTCGACTCAATGATCTTTGATCTTATACACAACACTTCCAGTGTAGTAGTGTGTTAAGTGTTTGTGAAGTGATTCCTATTCACATGCATGAACTCACACACACTTAGATTTACAGACAGTCCTATAAAAATTACATATAAAGTCTATATGCTGTGATTTTGTTTTCTTTCTTTCTTACAGAACTAAAAACCTTTTTGACCTTTAATATAACCCAGATTCCACGGATCTCTCGCTTCAAAATCAGTCAAGATCTTAATCAATCTCGGTTTTAAAAATATTTTTGAGATTGAAAATCTCCAAGTGTGAATCCAACTAGGTCAAGGTTAAGTTTTGTAAAAACATAAACCATAAAATATTTTCAAAACCAAATCAGTAAAGATTTTCTTAACCAAAGTAAGAAATATGCAGATCTAGTGAAAATGTAACATGCAGAATGTATATATGTGTTCTATGAAAAAGAAACACATATCTTCACACGAATGTTTAAATTGTAAACAAGATCAAGAACAAAGAGGTTACAGCTTCAAATGAACAAACCACTCTCTCTCAAACACTCAAGGTTGTGTTTGGGGTTAAGTGTATACGAAGGTTTGATTCAGAAAATGTAGTGTTTTGATTTAGGGTTAGGGTTTGGCTAACTGTTTTTCCTTTCTCTCTCTTCTCTCTTTTTCTTTTCTCTCTTCTCTCTCACTTCTCTCTTCTCTCTTATTTTTTTTTCTCTCAGAAATGACGAATGCCCAAAAGTCTTGAAAGTCTGAGAAGTGGAGGGTTTATATAGGGGTGAGGGAAGATTCTGGAACGACGAAGGCAATCAAGGGCTGAGATCAAGTCTTTCAAACATTGACTTGATCCAAGGGTTATGAAATAGCGGTGGTTAAGATGGTTGTGATTGGTTCATAGATATAGCACCAGGATTAACTAAAAATACATGCAGGCCATCGATTAGGAATGATCCAACGTTCAGCAATGCACCAGTCAATCCTCTCACAAAACAAACACAAATTGATGCAACAATAGGATGACAAGTGTAGGCATGTGATTGGTGTTCAAACGCGCGTTAAACTTAATTACAAGCATCACCCTGAAGTCTCTAGCGCTTTTATATTCTACCCAACCAAACAATTCAATGAAAACTGAAGTTTCCAAAATAGAATATTAACCCCACAAATTTTATAACCACATTTTATTAATGAAAACATTATTTAAAAAAATGTTTAAAAAATTCCCAAAAAATAATTAAAACCACATTTTAATGGGAATTAATCACACAATCAATTTTAAGCAATATATACACATAAATGCACTTCTAATTGTGTGTAGTGTGATTCAATTTATACCTTCATGGATCATTGAAGAGGATTAGAGATATAAGTTCTGAGGCTTTTTGGATTCTAGGTTAGACAACCAATTTTGTCACTATTTCCAAACTAGATGAACACTTATACAGTATAGACTTAAGTAAGTCAAAGGTATAAGGTGCTTCAGTCGAAATTGTATGTATATGATATAATCAGGTAAAGAAGATAATAGGAGGACATGCAATGAAGGTATTCACCTACAAGAGAGTGACAAGATCAACCAATCCCTCTTTGACTTATCAAATGTGATTTATGCACTGAATAATAATAAACCCTAAGTGCCTTATAAGAAAGCAAACTGACGAGGATATTATCGGATTCTCTTAGAGGTATAGGTCACTCTTTGATGGTAGCTAGTCCGGTAAGGAGTTTGAGATAGCTCGTATACTCTTATGTTTTGGTTTTCAAATATTTAAATAGTCAATTTTTGTGAATCTACCATCTAAATTGCATTACAATCTGATAGATTTTTTTATCTATCGTGTTTACAGAATCCAGGAGAGTATCAATAATCTGTTCATATGGTTAGCTTGGCAGCGAGATCGCGTCACATCACCAATTTTGTATCTTCAGCTCAGAAACAAGATACTCCCAAGGTAAAAGTTGATATGGAGGCGAAGCTTCGCGCTTATCTTGAATCTAAAGGAAAAATGAAGAGGTCCCAAAGATTAGGGGCTTTTGATTCTCCATTTATCACTAAAATCGATAGTTTTATGAGCTCTGTAAAGAAACCTAATAGGCTGCACAACTCTACCAAACCAAAGGTGTTTAGCAAACAAGGTGCTTTAAAGACACTTCTTGAGCCTCAGAGAAATTTATTTAATGATGGAGGTCTATTTGATCCTGTTATGAAGGTGAGCACTATAATTTAGTATATTTGTTCTTATATTTTCATCATTTTCAATCATGTTGTTGTTATTTTAGACATTTTAAAACGTGTATTCTACACAATAGACACCAATTCTTGGACTTGTAGTAAGCAGGCATTTCCATTGAAGAAAATAAAGAGTTCATTGTATACAATATTTTTCACATAGGTGAATTTTTAGTTTTTTTTAAAGTAAAAGTATTTTCGTTTATTCGGAGTTATTGTAGTTTGTAAAATTGTAAATAAGCGTACCCAGTATAATTTATTTTTGGACTAGTTAGTGAACAGTGTTTGACTTCAAATATGTGAAATACTTATAGCCAGGTACTTTCCACCTATGTGAAACATATTTCCCTCTATAGAGACTGGGATCTTTGATCATTCACTTCACATCTCTTATCTCAGATATAAATTTTTGAAAACCAAGCGTTTCTCTTGCCTAACTGGTCACACACAGAACAACAGTTTGTGATGGAACATTTCTACATTGTGCTCACTCCTTATATTGGGTAATATTATTGTCTTAAGGGTACAGTTGTTAACTTACAAATTTTCACACCCTGCGCGATAAGTTCATTAACCGTAATTCTAGTTTGAAGGTACGCAAATAAATTTTACAATTGGCATTTTTTTGTTTCTCATTTTCTCATTTCTTTGTTATTCACATATTCGTGGTTTGAACTATTTACGCAGAGTTCCCTTGTCCAAGAATACCTTGATCTCTTTTACAACCAGCAAGTAAGTAGTGAAATTGAACTGAAATAACAATGAGGATATCTATGATGTTTTCCGATCATATGTTGCCTATTATGATATTAATAATTGTTTAACTGTGCCATCTATATTCAACTGTAGTAATTCAAAAGTGTTGATCAACCATTATTTTTTATGTCTTTGATATAAGGTTCTTCATATCTGTGAAATTACAAAACATGAGTATATATGTCTGGGATGAAACTGACACTACACCAGTTGCTATTCAAACGAAATGAGGGTTAGTTCTAAGGATTTTTTATTATTTTTACAGGTGGACTTTGATATTGAATAGGCTCGAAGGTGCTCTATGTAGCCAGGGCACAAAAGAAAGTTGAGCGTGAACAAATTTTGCGTTCGCACCTTGAGGACCGAAGAAAGGGACAAATCTTGAAATACCAAGTAGTATAATTACCTACTTTCCTCCTCATAGCCTTTTAAATTCTTCTTATATTTCATTTTCCTTATTTTAGTAAATGATGGTTCATTATTTAACTTTGAGTGTAGGCCTCAAACATATATGTCAAGAACACTACTGATGATGTTACTGACCACGCTGTTTCGTTGTCACTGGGGTTGGTGATTGCTGGAACACTCACCATCACTGTTTTGTTGTCACTGGAGTTGGTGATTGCTGTGGATGAGAAAGAGCTCGTTGACTGAGCAGTGGTGCAAAGCGATAGATGACTATACCAACCCAAGCCACAATCGCGTCTACAAAAGTGGGGATGTGGTAGGTGTAGTAGGTCGGTGGTTGGAGCTTTTGAGGTGTCAACACAATTTCACAAAAGTCAAAGGAAGACCGACACATTTATGCTTGAGTTTTGGATGTAAAATTTTTGGAGACATTTTTTTTAATGTACGTAGTGGGTATATCTTACTATGATACACGTAGTAGTCGCCTTGGACATTGGTTGAATTGGAAAAATGATACATTTATTATTGTAATAAGTAATTGGTGTTTGGAAAAATGATAAATGTCTCGCCTTTATCGGTTACTAGTAAATTTTAGATTCCCTTCGGCAAAGGGACGATGAAGAAAAAGAAATGGACATGTCGCCGGCATTGCCAGCACGCTCAATTTCAAAGGCTTGCCGGCCTTCAGCAAAAATCTCTTTACCTAATAAGTTAGACATGGGTGATGGAGATGCCACAGTAGAGTGTTCAACAATGAATGGTGTTAGCAAAAAAAAGAGGGTAAAGGATGGAGAGGTGGTAGTTTTGGGGCCAAAATGGTTAAATAAATTCACCCTGGTGAATCCCCTTATGTTATGGAGTTGGAAGACAAAGGCATTTTACCAGAACCTTCTTCTTCTGCTTCATTGCCCAAGTTTAAGGAGTCTGATTGGAATGACAACATTGGTTATTTCACTAACAAGGTACATATCCTGCTTAAATATCAAGTGTTTCTCCTATTACTTTTTTGACTCGGTCGTTAGATCTTCAATTGTATATTTGGAATAAGTGTTTTTGTTTAAGATGGATTCATTTAGTCTACAACCTATGTTTCAAAAACTTAGAGTTTGGTGTCGGCTCCAAAACGGGCAGTGGGAATCAGGACATATACAATCAAGTTCAGGAGAAAAAGCATTTGTTTTTCTTTATATGGGAGTGTGAGTTTATAAATTATGTCCATCATCTTCTTAAAGCTTATAAATAATATGGAGCACTAATAATGTGATGTCAAAATAGGTTGTGATAGTGTCAACTGGAGAGCTATTACCTATTAATCTGGATATCCTTGAGGGCGTGGATGATCTTTTACATCTTAGTTATTTGAATGAACCATCAGTTCTTCATAACCTCCATTATAGATATTCTCGGGATATAATTTATGTATATACGATTTCAATATCTTATTTTCATAAAGAAATGTCTTTCTATTTCTACTCCAACTTATGCTTGTGTTTGCTTCCTTCAGAGTAAGTCTGGGCCTATTTTAATAGCATTCCATCCCTTTAAAGATGTCCAACTTTATGGAAATGATTTTTTCATAGCCTACAAGCAGAAGCTTTGTGACAACCCTCATGTTTATGCTATAGCTGACACTGCATATAATGGGATGATGAGAGGTGAGGTAAACAAGACTTCAAAGAATTTGGAAAATGATTATTTTTTTAGTTTTAGGTACTTTGTTACTAAAGTATCCATTCTTATTACTTTTGATGTGATGATGGATCTTCCAGATGACCTTAATCAATCCATTATTATAAGGTTAGTTGTTGTGTCTCTATTTCATTATATGATGAGGAAGCTCCTGTATTGATACCATAGACTGTGTTCCTTTGGTGCTGACCTCCAACATTGTTTCTTTAGATTTACTTTTCAATTTATAACATGATTAAGTGCTTAACTCTCCAAAATGTTATAAACTATACACACATTCACCCTTACATTATTTCTTTTGTCAGGATAATCAAAAACTTTTTAATGCATTTTGTTTCTGCCGATCATTAAATGTTTGTCTGAAAAAAGGTGAGGCAACCAAGTGCAAAATCAGAGGGCAAGAAGCTAGCAAATAGAAACCAGCGAAGTTCAGCTCAAGTTCTCAATGGTCCTTCCTCTTCACCCACCACCAAACAAACAGTGAGATGAAACGAAAACCATCTAGAAAATGATAGTTCACAAGAGTTTTAAGGCCCTAGTATTGTCTTTGACCCTAAGGAACATGGAACAAGTAATACATGGGCTCCTTCAATATGTAAAATTATAAATAATTAATCTGTAATAGTTGAAGTGTCTGATTTTCCCCTTCTTGTAAATAATATGCCCCGCGGATGATATGAGTTGGGTAGGGGAAAGAATTGGATGGATTATAAGAAACTCTTTTTTCCCCTCAAGAAGGGAACCTTTCCCCTTCTAGATTTACAAGGAGAGGTCTAAGGTTATATTTCATTGTTTTTTTGCCCCTGCTCCGTCTACGTAGCTACTTTCGACCATCATGGAGTGGTGTAGCGTCAGAGAACTCTCTGCTGATTATTCTCTGACTTCGTTTCTCTATCCTTTTAATTTGATAGGAAAGATAACTTAATTTAACAGGGTCGTTTCTCCATCCAGCCTCAGGGAACTGCGTACATCTTTGTAGGGCAAGGCATTTTTTGGGTTCACATGTTGTGTACGACCTTTTTTTAATTCTCATCCTATTTCCTTACATTAATAAGTATGATTAGTACCAAAATCATGGTCGATGGCCTAAGTAATTTTATTTCTATATTACAGGGGACAAAATAAGATAAATACTTCTCATTCCTTCCTTTAGCCCATATTTTTGATCAAATAATGGAGACATATTTCATCTACAGGGGTTCATCAATAGGATTTTGTCAAGGCATAAGATTAAAATTCATTACCCAATAGGGATTCTTTCTATATAAGGGCCCAATCAATCTCTTTAAGCAACAATCTAGAAATATTTTCAACTATTTTCTTGCTTCTAACTTACAGGATGTCAGATATTTAATTGAGGACCTTTTGGTGTTGAAGCCAACTATATTTTGTGGAGTTCCTAGACTTTATGACCGCATATACACGGGTATAAAATATATTGAAATACAAAACTAAAGTTCCTAGATCATTCACATATTTATTGAGGTATTAAACTCAGTTAGTATTATACCTCTTAACGCGGTTAATATTATACACTCATCGTCCTAAAGATCTAGTTTTGCAAACAAAAAACGTCTCCAAGTCAGAGCATAGAAGCCCCAACCTATCTGTCGACGACGAAGTCATTTGGGATCTGTGACTGTGAACACATGAGACAATACAAACAGTAGTCACAAACTGGAAAGATGGATATAATTTGGGCGAACATATGGATGAATTGGAGGAGGTAATATATGCTTCTACATCAACACCATTTCTACGTCATTATCGACATAATTATATACTGATATACACGTATACATATATACTTGTTATACTAATACGATCTTGCTTAAAAATGGTAAATTGTCTGATGTTTTGGGTGAACATCATGTACTAATCATTATTCCCCATCGATCTTAGGTTAACATGTTATAGTAGGAAAATATATGCATGTATTTGTTAAATTGAAGCATTTGATAGCTAGTAATTATTTGGCTTTGGTGATTTTTCTCAAGTATGATTTTGTTTGTTGTAATGGGTATGGGCAGTCACTGGTGAAAGAAAAGCAGATGCAAATGCCTCTTATGCCATTGTTGCACAAGTATGTTCAAGGTAAATTAAGTTACACAATTTGTTTTTCTCTTATGTTAAATGACTTTAATATATATTTGGACTTATATCCTATTAAGCATGGACACTCTCCCAAAAGCCACGAGTCGCGTGTCGTGTCGAAACACGTAGTATGTGAGTGCTTCGACACGTTACTGACACGCTCGGACATGTGATGATGATTCTCCTTTATTTATTATTTTTAATATTAAAGTGTATTTGAATTTTGTTTTATATGGTCAGTTTTCTTAATTTCATGTTAAGAATGCTCTAATAATATATTTTATAGAAAAATATATTTCATATATATATATATATATATATATATATATATATATCCTAGCGTGTCGTATCCTAGTTTTTGGATGGGGAAATATTTATAATCTTTCCTGCAATCATTTGAACAATGCATATATGATATGCAACGGACATCTTAAATACTATGTAGCTGTATTTTTTATTTTTATGATTTCATTTCGTGTATGTTATGTAGGCATAAACCAAGGAACTAAAAACTTTTCAAGAATCTTATACACAGTGCATTCAAGAGAAGATGGATCAAGTGAAGAAGGTGTAATTACGTTAATTATTTTATGGTATGATTCACGTAATTACACCTTGGCGCACTTGATTACTAAAACACTTGTTGTAATTGATAAGCATGATTGATTTCCCATTTATTTTAATTCCACTTTCCAAGAATCAAATAGAGCACAATGACTTATGTTATAGTTCCATAATGCCAATATTATATATAATATATGATATTCTTTTCCACTTTTCTACTGAATTTTCGGGAATGGACCTGATAGACGGGTTTTTGCTGCGGCGCGAGAGTCACCTACGCGCCGGTCATTTTGAATTCGGCTCACCTGAACTATACAAAAACCTAAATTACGACTACACTCAAGGGGTGAGTATAGCGGTAAGTCGGGTATCGAAAATCCACAGAGACGAGTTGCTAGAATATATAAGGTTTAATATTCCTAAATAAAAATGTAAAAGATGATTATACACAAAAAGGGAAAAGATGCATAAAATAGAAATATTAATCTAGGATAGGAAACATAAAGCTAGATTAAGAAAGCAAGTAAAAACTATAGGTTGCGTCGAATATCCTTCACTCGAGTTAATTAGT
Source organism: Sambucus nigra (assembly GCA_949130495.1). Taxonomy (NCBI): domain Eukaryota; kingdom Viridiplantae; phylum Streptophyta; class Magnoliopsida; order Dipsacales; family Adoxaceae; genus Sambucus; species Sambucus nigra. The sequence goes on along the minus strand of OX422210.1, from coordinate 629,444,682 downwards.
ATAAAATGGTTACATGGGTCGACGAGTTATTACGAATGCGTCTCGTTTCGACAGTTAATTAAATCAAGAGTTGTGACACCCTTAAATTTGCATAAAAGTCTAATAAGATTTTGGTGTCAACAAATACCCCAGAAATTACGCACGTAAGGTCGTAAGCACGAAGAATACATGATATGCCCCGTCAAATCTGCTAGGCATAATAACTAGGACAACGCACCCAAAATAGACCCGTAAAAACCATCACCAAAGCAAAGCAATCAAATCAACCCTAGGTGAGTTCAATCTAAGACAACCTAAACTAAATTAGCCACTAAGCATGATAAACAACAATAATTAAGGCACCTAATTAAATTGCACTACGATTTATCTAAGAAAGAAATAAATGGAAAGCATGGAAATCTAGGTTACAAAGCTTAAGAACAATGATGGAACTTAGATTAATGGAGAAGAAGGAATAGTAAACTTACAAACCCAAAATAGGAAGGAAAATCTAGGAGAGAGAAGCTCTCAAAAACCTAATCTAAACTATCTAAAATGAAAAATATCTACCAAATAAAAGCCTACAACATTCTATTAATACCCCAAAATAAACCCCTAACAAAACCAAGCCAAAAAATCTAAAATATGTCAATTTTTGTCCATATCTAATGGTCCCGGTCGACCTCTTGTTTGGGACCGGTCGACCGCGGTTTTGAGATTTGCCTGGGGCTGGAGACATCCCAGTTTTCCGCTTCGAACCAATTTTGACGCGTTGCACGGAAACGATTATAACTCCCTCATACGAAATCAAAATGAGGCGTAGTTGGAACCGACGCGAAGCTAATTCAATTATATACATGATTATGTTTTGAAACCCTCTAAATTATGCAGTATAAAATTACCAAAATTCCCTTGAAGTAGAAGAAAATACTGAAACCTTCTGGAAATGGGAATAACTTCCACATACGGAGTCAGAATGACGCACGGTCAGTGGCCACGGAAAGATAATTTGATGATCTACATGTTGGTAAATTCATTACAAAAAAATAGTGAGCTTGAAAAGACCAAATTTCCCTTGAAGTAGCATTCGACGACGAAACTTCTTCGAAATGCAACCGAACATCACTTTTAGTGTTCCAATACCTACGAAAGCACAATTAACCCCTACAAAACATATATATGTCCAAATCCGAGGTTGTTTGGTTAACGAGCATAAATATAGACATTAAGAACGTAAAAGTGCTAGAATACATAAAGATAAAGTGCGCAAATATGCAATATTCGTGATGTATCAGGACCCTAATCCAAACACTAGTAGTTATGTTGAGTTAAATCTGCAACTAAAAATTTTAGTCCTTTAAATATGCTATGAAAGGGGGTATTTGAACCTCTAAAGCTGATATTATGAATTGATTTGAGAGTCAGTGTATTGTTTTAGTCTAATTAATGATTTAATTTAGTTAGACCATCATCATAAGAGGTTTATAGTGGCATTATCATAGGATTGGTTAGAACAATATGAATATCAAGGATTTGTCTCTTTTCGTTCCCCCTTTTCAAGAGCCACGATTAATTGATTTTACAAAACTAAGGTTTAATCAAAACATTTGCCTATTTTCTTTTATCAAAATATAATGTCCTTGTTTGTTATTGTCTCCATGTTAATTTTCAACATGAGAAATGAGCCATCTCCGATCATAATGTCATCACCACCATTGTAAGGCACATGCAATGGGAGATTTCTTAAGTCAGAGGTAACATGGTGGGAAGAACCACTTTCCAAGAGCCACGATGGATTGGTGGGAGTATTAGTGGCATAATGTGCTATTAGTTGCCATGGAGAAGAAGGATTATTCATTGATGAATTGATGTTGGTAAGTTGAACTGGTATTAGGCGAAAGGAGTAACATTTTTTCGCAGTATCACCTTAAAAGTTAAATCCTGCAGATTTGACAGTAGCCAAGGTATGAATGAGAAGTACAATTTCCTTGAGATGAACTTGGTAAACCACTGATGGATAAAGAGTAGCAATTTGTAATATTAGGTGAGGGATGGCATGGAGTATTGTTGTTTCCTTAGTTTGTAAGTTTATGATGTTTTATTAGTTTGTTTGGATCTTGATCTCAATTTTTACCTTATCTCATAATGTTAATTACTTCAGTTGAATTGAGGCTAATATACTAGTACATTTTGATTTTCAAATTTTGATATTTATTTATTAATTTGTTCGGATCTGAATCTGAATTCTCATTTAATAATAAAGGCTAATCTATTACTATATTTTATTTTTGAATTTGATATTCATTGGTTGATTTGTACGTGTTGGTGTTCATTTATATTTTGGAATCTCATAATTTAATTGCTTGAGCTAAATTAAGGCTAATTTACTACCACTACATTCTTATTACTCGAATCTGAATTTCATATTAATTTTATCCACGTTAATGTTCATTTCTACTTTGGATATCGCTATCTTATATGCTTAAGATAAATTAAGGCTAATTTACTATATTGTTAATTTTAAATTTACTCTGAATCTCAGATGTAAAGCTAAATTAAGGTTGATTAACTTCTGCATTCTTGTTTGTTAATTAGTTTAGATTTGAATCTCAATTCTCCTCTTATCTGTGTCCAACTTCATATCTTCTCTCTACTATCTTAATCTTACTTGTTTAACTAAATTAAGGTTGGTGTACTACAACACTCTATATTCTTCAGTTTTATAATATATATTAGTTTGTTCAGCATCCCCTCTAATCTGAATCTCAATTCTCAATTCGTTTTTATTTCCCTCTTCTTTTGGATCTATTGTTAGTACCCGATTTGATAAGGAAACTGATAGTCTCGTTGTTTTTCCTACTTCACCTATTGTTACGTTGATTATCTAAATTAAGGCTTCTTTTCCTTCTTTCAAATTTCATACTCTATAAATTAATACCCAATGCGATGCATTATGATCTAAATCTTTATTACCATATCATCTGATTTGAGGTGGAGGTGGAGGTGGAGAATGACAAAAGAGAGTTAGCTTGTCTTGTCTGCTTAAATTATTATAAAGCTGTTTTGTTTGGTTTTTAATTAAGGTTCTGGTATTCTAATCATTGTGTTTTTGTTTGCAGGTGAAGAATTCAAAATATGGAGACTATTTTGGCATAACTGTTGCTGGTCATTAAGGTTGGCTCCCCCCCCCCCCCCCTCCAACACTACAATGCAAAACTGAATTCCAATTGCAAAAACTAATGAACTTGCAATTTTAATATTTTCCCATAGTTTTTCAATGCAAATAAGTGCATCAACATTTTTCTATTTTTGAAATGTCCTTTTGGTATGGATAATGTTAATCTATCTAATACTCTAATGAGCACTCATTTTAAGAAATAAATCCAGAACTGAAAGTAAGATGCCATAGTCCTTTAATTATTTCTTTAGTTTAGGGAGATTCACTTTTGGGATGAATGGAACTATTGATCTCTGAATATACTTATTGGATTAACAGCATTAAATTTCTCGTCAGAGGAACTCTTGATGTCATCCAGAGTAATGGGTTGGCTACATTTGAAGGGTATGAAAGTGACCTTGTTTATTTCAAGAAGGTATGCTAATTCTAAAAGGACCCTCAACTGAATTATAATATGTTCTCGTCAAATGATATATGTTGGTTCTACTGCACCATCTCTTCGCCTTTGGAAAACATTCTTTGCTCGTATAATTCTTGAGAAACACTCTTTCAACATGATTATCTAATTAAAGAAGATTGTGTTACTTTTCAGTTGGATACTACACTAGGGAATACTTTTTCCCATCGCAATAAAATAATTAAGGACCCTCATACTGTCATGGATGTGTATTTTATAGAATTTGACGACATCTTCAAGTTGGGAGATTCCAAGGGAATAAAGTAAGCATACTAAACAGTTGAGCGAGGCCCTTTCAGAATGTTCAATACAGCCAACTTCTGTGTCACTTGATACCATACCTATCTTTGAATCGAAGGCTTGGTTTAAAATTTTATTGGCTCTAGCGTTGCGTATCCAAAGTAGCTGTGTCGTTCGGTAATAACAAATTTCTTAAGGAATCATTTTTTTTAAATTGTATGTTATGGAATCATATTTAGTGTGTGTGTGTTACGCTGAAACCAAAGGAATCACTGTTATCTTTTTTCACATTAGGAAGAGGTGTCCTTTATACCCCCCCCCCCCCCCAAAAAAAAAAAAAAGGGAAAAGGTGTCCATGTTTCTTTAGAAATTTAGATAACTATGAATTGGTTTGTCATTCTCTCTCGCTCCTATTAAATCTAGATGTGACTTTTAGTTTACAATAAGAGTTAAGGATTATCACACTTATATATACGTATACATATAATGATTCTTGAGCCCTGGTGAAAAGTAATTTTTGGAAATGTGGAATTATGATTTGTCATTGGTTTTATTCCGTAAAGATTTCTTTGAAAAGCTTATGTTGTTGTAGTAACTTCAATGCTATGCTCATTCTTGTTTAACAGGTAGATATACACAACCTTCTTCAATGTACACAATGTTTTTTTTAATAGATATGGTCAACTTGTAGTTCTTAATTTGTTAACTTCAAATTCTCAGATGGGCCATTTTTTCATAGATGATTGAAGTCAACAGTAGACTTACTTATTTAATTTTCTTTTGCTCTGCATTCTTTTGATTGTTGGAAATCAGTGTCTTTCTAACTATAATCCTCTATGATAGAAAGCCTTTTTAGATTAGCTGTATTTTTTTTTACCTTGGTGTTATACATAAGAATTTTGAAAGCTCAAATTAGGTGTATATATTGTATATAGATCACATGTAGATTGTAAGTTTGTTTCTTTGTCTCCATTGCAAATTTTAAAGGGTGCGGTGCAAGGATAAGTGAGATGCATAATTAAACAAACGGTCAACACAATGTAAGTGTGATTATGTCTTTATGGTTGTGATATTTCCACGCAATTGTGATATTTCCACGCACTTTCAAAAGTATATCATCAAAAAGGGTAGAAACTTAATCTCGCAAGGAATAATCTTAAGAAACTAGCGTCCACTATTTGAAAACTAGTCTTATTTATGTATGTGTTCCTTCTTCATTCCGACCTGGTGATAGAAAGACCTAAGGTCCAGTTTAAATAATACTTTTTCCCAATGCAATTCACTATGTAGTCATATCTGAGGAGCTAAAAATTTACCTTAGGGAGCTACTTCTTAACCTAATTTTTCCATGATTAAGTAATGGTTTCTCAAACAGTTTTTGATTAACTGACCTCGCATAAAATTTACGCCAAAGTCACTGTTTTTCTCTTCTTTTATTTCTTTCGTTTTTTACTTTGGATGGTGCAAAGTGGTGCTTCCCTTGCCACGACTAGTATTTTAGTTTTACATAACAGGTCTGCTCTCACCGATGTCATTACATATAAAAGTATCATTGGTGCCCTCCAATATCTCAATCTCACCAGGCCAGATATTTCTTTTATTGTTAGCAAACTCTCTCATTTTATGCATCGCTCTATGGAGCTTCATTGGGATGCCATCAAATATTTGCTTTATCATCTCAAAGTCACCATCTTCCATGATATTTTTTTGCGTTGTCAATCATTGTCATCCTTACATGATTTCTCTGATGCCAATTAGGCTGGAAATCATGATGACCAAACCTCAACTACAACATATGAAGTATTTTTAGGAGGATTTCTTAGAGGCAACCTGATTTCAGCCTCTAACCCGAGGAATCAAAGAAATAAGGGAATGGGAACTCAAATGGATTAGCCAGCTTCCACAGCAGGATTTCCATTTGAAAATGTTTCCTTGAGAAAATATAGTCGCCTAAACTCTAGTTCCATGTAAATAGAATCCATTCGGGAGCAAGGAGGCTGCTGATATTGAAGAGACAGACCATTGTGGCACAACAAACTATCATTAAGATTGTAGTACCAGTGGGACGCATCAAAATGAAAATGAAATTTCAGAAGTTATGAAAAAAATAGAAGTCATGGAATTGTGGGGAGGAACAAACTCAAGCGATGGAGGGGGAGAGATGAGAAGCTAGATTTCATACCTCAAGTTCGTTAGTGGGCTCACCAAAAAGGACTGTTGACAAAGGTGGCTTAGAATCTTAGAAATAAATCAACACCCATATTAGCAAATTGAAAAAGATTCATCCATAGTCAATAGGAGTAGTAGTAGTAGTAACAGGATGAGGATATGAAAATGTTAATACACTTCTATTGCACAACTCAACCATCTCTTGGTCTACTATTCAACCTACCTCAAAACGCACTGCGAACTTATGGACCACTGTGGAGCAAATAGTAACGCCGGTGACAGGGTCAGGAGGAGTGTTGTCGCTGGAATTGAGTGTGGCACAGCTTGGGTGGATTGCAAGTCCGTTGTGCAAGGAAACAAATTGTGTAAAAATATTTTTTTGTAGTATACTATTTACAATTGTGATTCAAAGAGTACAAGTGTAGCATACATTTTATTTTTGAACTAGATTTAGACAGTTTTAGTAATTGGTTTTGAAATATTTCTAGGGATATTAGTTCTTGAACCTGAAGAAACTCCTAAAATTTTACCAGATCTTGAGATGAACATATGTTTTTTTTAATGTAATTCGTAGTTGTGTTTTATTTTGTTAGAGTTTTTTTGGTGCTGATACCTGAGCAAATTCCATGCGAATATTGTCATCTATAGATTACCTTAAGTCAATTGTTCATAGTTGGGTTTTGGGTTAATTTGAGAAATGTGTTGGGATATCAAAAGGTAAATTAATGTTTGATCCTCCAGAGATGGTCACCCAAAATTTACTTCAGTAAGTAATCTTCAGTTTTCATATATGTATTGGTAGATTTATTTTTTATTTTTTAATTTTAATCATATGTCTTTTGGTTTCTATATTCTTTCCTCTGATTAGAATCTACTATTTCCACCAGATTAAAAGTAATAGATTAAATCAAAAATACTTTATAATATAAAAAGGACTTTGCAATTTAATCTCTAATTCATAACTATCCAAACAGACTTGTAACCTTTTACCCTGAATACATTAACCTCTGTAAACGGCAGAAGTCCTCGGCGCATAATTATTATTTCGTATAGTTGTATGTATCTTTTAAAGTCACGTACGTGTTTGCGTCGTGACCACTCACACGGTATAAAATTTCAATGTTCTATATTGCTTATTATCTCTTTCTGTAATTTAAGCCTTATGTTAGAAAGCAGCACAATGCAGGCTATAAACATAAGGTATTGTCCACCCTTTTTTTGAAGTATAATGCACCAATTAGATATTACTTATATGCAAATGTCCTATAGTTAGACCAACTTAATAGTGTATATTGGAGTATGTTCCATAAATGGATCTTTGACGGTTATGAGCATTAAAGCAATAGGTATTTCCACAAAACTTACACTGGAGGGTTCAAGACAAGTAGCAACATGGTTCGAGGTAGCTTGGCTTCCATAAATATATCTTTTTAGTCTTTATTTATCACTTTACCTGATGAATATGAATTGAGATAGTGTTTTGCTTGTCTGTGTGTATTGTCCAAGAAGTTCACCATGTATACATCATGATCATTCTGCAGTACTTTCTCTATCTTTTATGTCAGTAGTATTCTAGCATTTGGGCCCCACATTTTAAATGCTGATCTTTCATTTAGGATTAATCTTACATTTGGCATGAATGTACTTGTTTTTGGATCAATCTACTTGATACACTTTTGTCTTGTGTTTCATGCATATGATATCTTCATATTCTTTTCTTTATGGATTACGCCATTGGAAAATTATTTCCTTTAGCGCCGACGATTTTTTGACTATGACTGATTACTCTTACCACATTTGTACCATTGAAGACTCATTCACACCCTACCTCTTGCTATGACATATTGGCTTTACATAATATGCACTCACTATCTAATGTAAAACTTTTTTTAGCTTAAATTGTATATATCACTTGCAAGTAAAATCTTCCTGTTATTCTATTTCTCCTTGAAAGCTGGCTGCAATGGAGTATGTACAGGGAGTAAATGTACCCACGTATACAACCCTTAGGAGGACAACTATAGTATTTACTATGTTTGTGGAGTATATTCTAGTGGGGAAGAAGTATACACGGTCTGTTATTAGAAGGTAAGAAGCTCTTTAGATGATGGTTTATAGAAGTGTGTTTTGTTGGTCATCAAGAGAATGGTTTGTTGTTATGGTATTCCAATTTCACACACACACACACACACACACACACACACACACACACACACACACACATATATATATATATATATATATATATATATATATATATATTAATTCAAGTTTTTAGTCTCAGTGATGATTTTGAATCATTCTAACTTTTTGAACTCACTTGACTATGTTATCTGAGACGAAAACAACAGCAGCAGAAACATTGTCTTATATTACTGTCATTCATTAAAAAAAGTCATTTATTTATTTGAATCATCTTCATTAAACAAGAGTGGACATAAAAAAATTGGGCCTTTAAACATCTGAGTAAACTGATACTTGTGTGAAAAAATGATGTTTTGTTGGGACACTTAGAAAGCATACATTCTCGTGAATCCTTTGCTCGGATTGTAATTGCTGAAGCTCATTATGTAAGCCAATTGGGACATGATTATAGACTAGATTATCAGGTAGTAGCTTTAGAAAGCTTTAAACCATATGTGCTGATTTATACTCTTGTCTGAACCGTTATAATTTATTGCTCTTAGATGCCACATTCTATCATACTATAATTGTCGTTATAATGTTATCAATACTCATATATGACCATGAAGCTCACAATTATATTGAATGATTTTACATGTGTCATGTCGTGGTTTGTTGTAAGGGTGATCTAATTCTACTCATCTTTCGCATGATTTCATCTCATTGAGGACATGATGAAAAGATATACAGGGCTTGTTATAGAATAGTCCTAGAATGATTCTCATGCGTAATACCTCTGTGTTTTTATGTTTGGCTACACATCTTCCCTATTTTAAGACTTACGTTGTAGCATTAAGGTCATCGGTTGTTCAAGCCCTTGCTAATATAGGAAGCACGAACACTTTTCAAGTTTATGTACACTAAACTAATAATAATATTAATTTTTATTTTAATGATTTATGTTAGTATTTGGGCAGATATCCCAAAGAATTCGAAGTGCCTTATGGACGGTGAAGGAATTGGTTGGTAGTATGACTTCACCGAAGAAGAAAAAGAAGCATGAGTGAAGGATAAGAAGATCAATCAGGTTTGTTTCACTATAGTAAATACCAAAATATTTCATGAAATATTGTGAGATTGTTTACATTTTGTTTAGTTGGTGGTAAAGACAAGCACGAGGGTAAGGATGGCAACGGGGTGAGTTTAGGGTGAGTTTTTAAAAACTCCCCGCCCAGTTTAAAAAATTCTTAGCCCACCCCGTCCCGCATAACGGGTTTACTTCAAGGAGACCCGAATCCATTTAAGCCTATATTACATGAAACCCGCCCGCCCCATTTAAACCTCAAGTGACTCTCCATGAACTTCAACATCATCCTCGTATCATCAACTCGTGAAAACCTGAAAAAGTAAAAAAAATTCCAACATGTTTAAAAAATAATATCAATACAATATCAATATTTACAACATTTTAACTATTAAAAAGTTACCTTAAGCCTCCATTGGCTCGAACTCTTCATCACAAATCATAGGCCTCAGTCGGTGGTGGAATCTTCATTTACAAAAATACAATACAAATATAAACAAACAAGTACCTTGTTAATAAAAAAACAAAGAAAGATAAACAACACGTATCAACATTGTTATTAAAAAAGCAAGTATCTTTAATATTATTCAACAACCAATCTTGGCTACACATCTAAGCCTCTAAAGCACAACCTTGAATCAATGACAAACAAATAAAAAAATAAATTGACAAAAAATAACTCAAACCTCTACCACTAGTTTATATTATATGATTCAACAAGCAACATAAATATGATCATTTATTCCAACATGAAGTAGTATAAAGATAAACTAATCTATAAAATGAAGTGAACAAATTTGTGGGTGATACCTTTCCGAAATTTGATGGGGGCGGTGACACTAATGTTTGTGCCTTGGGTTTTGAGAAGTATCAATCAAGACCCAATAAGAAAACCGTCGAGTGCATTAGTAGTCATCTATGAGTCTTATAGTGTGGTAATCACAATCCATACTCGTGGTTAAAGTAAAAACAATATTGGAGCATGAAAATGTAAGATAAGAGCAAAACTATATGAAAAGAGGCATAAACACCTCACACGAGATCAAAGAAAGTCGTGGAAACAGCCTGAGTAGTCATGTGACTCATGGGTTTGAAATTTGATCAAAATTTAGAATTTTTTAGTGTTAAAACTTGAAAATTGAACTTTGTGGACGAAAATGAAAAACAACAATCAAACACTACTGAAAGAGGCAAGCACACCTCATACACGATTAAAGTAACTTGTACAAACAACCTGTGTAGTCACGAGACTCATGGATTCGAATGTCATTCTAAATTTCAAATTTCTAGCAATAAAACTTTAGAGTTAGGGTTGGGGAGGGTGGAAGCGTAAGATAAGAACATAACGATCTGAAAAGAGGGACGCACACCTCACAAGGGCCTAGTGTAAAGATTATTGTTCGGCTGTGCGCGCCGTGTGATATTATTATTAATTTTTTTGAAATTCGAACTTGAGTCCGTTGAACCTTTATGTTGATGTACATAATTTTTTTTATCTTATATATGTTGAATCGGTGGAAGGAATTTATTGGTGGTTTAGTTGTGGCTTTTGTTGCTGAGTTTATTTTAATGTTAAAGCAGGTTGAATTTCACGAATAAATAAAGAAAACTCTGCCGAAATTTTCTAAAATCAATAAGTGTTCTAAATTGATTAAGTTGAATAGAGGCGCATTTGAAAATTGGGTATTGGTGGAAGAAAAAGTAAAACAACTAATAAACATACCAGAAAGCGAATAGACACGCATTTTCTGCCCAATTTTTTAAATTTTGTTTACAATTTTTTGTGTTATATAAAAAATCTTTTCGACTTAAATTATACACGACTTTATACTTCGAAAAAATTGGAATTCATATGTTGTGTTTTACATTGCACTAGAGATCTATATATGATGTTTTGAACTTATGCAGGAGCATCTACTTAAAGGCATGTGAAAGGTGTATTGTTGTCTGACAACATGACAATGGGAAGAGGACTTCGATGCATTGTTGCCTAAAATTATGATGCGATTATTACTACGGAGGAACACTTAATTTTGATAGATAAATTTAATTTGGGTTGTGTTAGCTCAATTTGATGTGAGACCAAAAAAATATGTTGGTGGGAGTGTTAGCTGTATTTCTTTGCCAAATGATATAGTTTATAATGTATCAATTATAACATTGAATGTTGAATAAATGATTCTACGAATTTTGGTGGGGGTTTAGATTTATTTGTCCACTATGACATTAATATTGATTTTTTTATTATATGTTTAATTTATGACCGTTCATATTAAACCCTCATGTGATGAAATTTTTTATAACCTTTTTAAAATTTTGAAAATTGTTTATCATGACGCTTTTTAAATCAAATATGACATCTTATAGAGTATATTATGACTTTTTTTTGTAGCAGATATGACACTTTTGAAAAAAAGTCATATATAATCGTTACCTAATATGACACTTTTTATGAGTATTAATTATAACATCCAAACTTATGACGCTTTTTATTAAAAAATAAAGCGTCATAAAATGCGTTTTATGACACTTAAAAAATGTCATAAAAAGACTTTTTTTCTTGTAGTGGTTTGTCATGACGTTTTTAAAATCAAATATGACATGACGTTTTATAGCAGATATGACATTTTTGAAAAACAAGTTATATATATAATATACATAATATGACACTTAGTATGGGTATCAATTATGACACCCTAACTTATGACGCTTTTATTGTAAAATAAAGAGTCATAAAATGCATTTTATGACACTTGAAAAACGTCATAAAAAGGTTTTTTTCTTGTAGTGATACCAAGTCATTTTACAATTTTAAATTCATTAAAAAATATTATGCACATTGCAGGTGTGCAAGATCATGCAAGTATAAACTTGGGTGGATTTGTTCATACAAGTTTGTTTCTGTCTCACTACATTTTATCTACAAATTCGACTTTTGATCACCATGGGAGAAAAAAAACAAGCCTAGAGAAATAGATAGGTTGATAGATAAACCTTCCTATTTTCATATAGATTTAGTATATTTATTACTCTTTATGTTGGATATAGCCGAACAGTTTTACCAATGGCTTAGTCATCCTCTTTTAATGTAAATTTGTATGTTCTTGTTCCCTTGAAAGAACAACTAAAGGGGATGGATGACGCACTACAAGAAAAAGCCTTTTTATGATCTTTTTAAGTGTCATAAAACGCATTTATGATGCTTTATTATTTAATAAAAAACGTCATAAGTTTGAGTGTCATAATTGATACCCATAAAAAGTGTCATATTAGGTAACGATTATATATTACTTTTTTTCAAAAGTGTCTTATCTGCTACACAAAAATGTCATAATATACTCTATAAGATGTCATATTTGATTTAAAAAGTATCATGATAAATAATTTTCAAATATTTAAAAAGGTCATATAAAATATTTCATCACATGAGAGTTTAATATAAACGGTTATAAATTAAACATATAATAAAAAATAATAACCAATATAAATGTCAAAGTTGACAAATAAATCTAAACACAAATCAAAATTCATAGTAATATAAAAACAACCTTGAATTTTTTTTGTATTCAAAGTCACATACATCTAAAATGCACCAAACCAAGCCATTTGTCCATATAAAAAAAATAGTGGGACACAAATAGATATACCCACCATCTACATTAATCACAAAAAAATAATGGCCTACAACATGTATCATAGCTAGATATAGACACTATGTACATCATTAAAAAAAAAGGTCTCCAAAAAAATTTATATCCAAAAATAACGCATAAATGCATCAATCTTCCTTTGGCTTTCGCAAAATTATGTCGACACCTCAAAAGCTCCAAATCATATAATATAAGCCCGAATAAGCTCCTATCATGGACTTGCTTCTTCACACCGTCCTACAATAAAATAAATTATCAAGAATGTTGTTAAATCATATTATTTTCAATCCTCTTATGTTGTATGTCCAAATTTATAAAGTTTATATAAAAAAATATTGTTTTCTTAACTTTTGAAAGAAACTCACAATTTTTTAACCAACTTCCTTGGTCACATTTTCTTGATATTCTTTATTTCTCGTTTGTCGGGCGATTATCCACATTAGAAACCTATTATCCTCATAAAATGCATCCCCGTGTATCTTTTGTTGTCCCAATTATAAAATAAAATATAAGAAATTAAGCACACAACAGAAAATTCGCACAATGAATTGATTATGATTGTATACTCTACAAATAATACAATAATTCAGCCACATGCCTCTAATCTAGCAATGATACGCCTTTCACATGCCTCTAATTAAATGCTCCTGCATGAGTTCAAAAGAACATATATAAATCTCTAATGCAGCGTAAAACAAAGCATATGAATTTCATTTTTCAAAGTATTACGTCGTGTATAATGTAAGTCGAAAATATTTTTATATAACACAAATAATTTTAAACAATTTTAAAAAATTGGGCAGAGTTTCCTTTGTTTGTAGGACTATCTGCCCTGTTTAAGAAATAAAAAAAACATCAACAATATTCAAAGAGACCCAATTTATCAAGCAAATTCAGATATTATTTCATTCACTAATAGGAAAAATAAACCGTTGACGCATTAATATTTTCGTTGCGTTTCACATTAAAAATAGTCAAATAAGATTATGCTCACCTTCATGTAATTGATGCTCAACCCTGAAAATAATTTCTTCCATTCTTGCTTTTAGGCAACCATAATAAGACTTTTCTTTGTTTCTTCCATCCCTCTATTATTAGATGGCAAGAGTCACTGGACCTGTTGATTTATCTTGTCAGCATTCAAAATTATGAGTTACGTGGAATATGCATTTCTTTGTACTTAGTACTTTAATAATATTTGGTTCTCGTATGAAAAAGCAAAGAAGGTAATATTGTAAGAACCAATTTAACCTTACGGAGTAGTGAAAGCGTATATATAGAAGGTAAGGATGCATATGTACGGCATCCCAACTTTTCAAAGTGGTCCATTTTAAAGTTTCACATGCATTTTGTCAAAGAGAAACTAAGAATTGTTGAAAATAAGAGTGGCATTTGTCAAATTTGTATGAAAATTAAACTTACAAATATAAGACTTTCGGAACAAGAAGGATGAGCCTTATGCATCCAACTTTAATTCTTTCGATATAATTGTTGCTCATACTTGAAAATCATTCTTAACATAAGATAGACATAATTGTGCCAAGTACATCAGCATACTTAAAATCAAATATTATAATGTAATTTGAAATATAAGTTTTTATAACTTTGTATTATTTCTACAGCAACCAAACAGAGGGCTACTGATTCATACCCGCACCCACCTCACCCCTTAAACTACTGCAACCCAATCATTAAATCTTTTTTTCCAAATTTGAATGAAACACATTAAGGAATCTTAGTCAAAGTGATAAGCCCGTCTTTCCTTTGTCATTTTACCAAATCCAATGTACCTTAAAACATCTATCTTTCCTTTGGCATGGAATGTCCATGTCCTCAAAGCCTAACAGAGTAATTTCGAAAGTTGACATAACCTATAGTCATTTTTACAAAGCAGAGTTTGTAACTCAAAAAGCCATGCACCAAAAATAGTATTGTATTCTAATGGACTTGATAATAGAAAAAAAATATTGATGAAAATATTTGGCATAATAATGTGTCCTTATTATGGTATGTTTCTTTAATCGTCTTAAAATTGTTGGCACAATAAGCTTTTCTTAGTTTATAATATAAAATGAATATATATGACTCCAATCCTTGCTGCCATGGTAATCAACACACTCACTCCTCAAAAGGACCAACAATGCCAAAGAGGGTTAAGTCATGCATCACTAACATCTTCAACTCTATCCGTTAAAATATCTCATCAAAACGAGGCTCAAATGGATCCTAAATCGGGTCCACATAGCCAAGAGCAACCATATCAACCCAAAGCTATTACTTGATGTTCAACTACCAATCAAAGATAAAATCTCAACAACACCATCAACATTCCCCAGAAGTGGGAAGAAATCAACAACATAATATGATTCTAACTCTAAAAAATCCTCATACTTTGCCTTCAGGTTTTTAATAAACCCAGTGCACTCAATCACCCTCAGATGGTACTCCTCATAGAGATCAGACGACATCCAATATAACGTATGCGTATAGTCTCATTACACTAAGAGGCTCAGTGATTCTCCCACAACTCAATCTTATTCTTGAGATTCTCGAGGTTTTGTTAGTAATCAGGCTCTAATTTGGGTATAAAATCATCATAGTGATAAACCCGGGGCCAGAAGGTAAAATAAACAAAAAATACAAATAAATCTCCACAAGCTCTTATACACACAATAAATATTATTCACTAAGGGCCAAAAGGTATTTTCATATGTTGAGAGTAACAAATTTTACTCGTATAAAACTGCTAATATATGTACACGCTGTAAATATGTTGTGATTTTTGACAAAATATCGAACAAAATTGAACTCCAAATAGTGGAAAATACTTGCCACTATTTTCACCTAAATGACGAATATTTTACCCCGAACAAAGTCAAAATGGCCTTGTGAATTTAGGACTGATCGACTTCATGTGTAAAGAGGCATTGAGAGAGAAGAGTTTGGGGATTTGTAACTTTATATCTAAGGAGAGATTTGATATAGTTGGGGCTCAGGTAATAATGTTCATAGTTCTTCTGTGTTCCTACCATTGTGATCGACATTCTTATATATTGAAAGTGTTCTCCTTCGGGTGGGAAAAAGTAATTTTTGCCAAACCATGTATTATCTTTGTTTGTGGCTTGTTTATCTTTCCATCTTTGTTATATTCTTTGTTTGGTGGAGTCTGGTTCCATTGATGCACAATAAACCTCAAACATGTCTCAAACTGAAAAAAGTTTATATAGGTAAGGAAATAGGTTGGAGGCCGAATCATTTTTATGTGTAATGGTGTAACGATAAGTCCTTTAGTTAGCGCGATTTCAGCCCTTTAGTTATTTTTGATGCACTGCATTTACTTTTGATCGAACCATCAGAAGTGATATCCTAAGCATGCATGCCCTTCTGTTTCCTTTGGGCTTCTGCTCAATTTTTGTTATATATGATCAATTTTTTTAATGTTTCTAAAGAATAAGATTAGCTCTTCAATTAGAGGCGTGTGACCATGGGCAGCAACATCTGAATCAATAGCACATAACGTCTGCTGTAGCATCTGTAGAAGCACCCTTAGTAGAGGCAAACAGGTGGCCTACTACAAAGTCCCTATCATATGGGGGGAGGGATGATGCTCTAGGGGAGCGATTGTATTGGTCATAGATCAAAGAGTCTTGCTAGTGAGTCTCACAGAGATGAGGAGAGGCTTGTATATTG
Organism: Sambucus nigra; assembly: GCA_949130495.1. Classification (NCBI taxonomy): domain Eukaryota; kingdom Viridiplantae; phylum Streptophyta; class Magnoliopsida; order Dipsacales; family Adoxaceae; genus Sambucus; species Sambucus nigra. Next base: position 629,428,111 of record OX422210.1, on the reverse strand, counting down.
GCATTTTTAGTAACACACAAGGATGTTTGGGGTTAGGATTGGCCATTTGGAAAGTCAATTTGGACAATGTTAGCTTCCAAAAGACAACTGATAGTTGGGTCTATTTCACTGAGATGAGATGAGTCTTTTAAGTTGGCATTTTTTGCAACACATGCGGATGTTTGGGGTAGAGCTTGGAAAATTTGATAGTCAAAGAGTAGTATCTCCCCAATTTGGATTTCCTTCCCTCAATTGCCCATTCAATATCCAAATCATGTTGGGACTTTCAACCAACGTGCACACTAGGGATTTGAGAGGCCATAAACCTATCGCGGATTGGGGGGATAAAGATAACAAATGGTAAAAAGTTATTTTCATTTTGTCAGAGTTCACATAATTGTTGTGTGCACTTATTTACTAATGTCATACGAAGAAAAAATTTAATTTTAAATCAGTAAAAATATTTTTTACCATTTCATTATCCACCCAGATGAAAAATATTTCACTCCCAACCAACCAAGGCCCAAGTAGTGAATATTAAGGGAGATACCTGTTTGAGATTGTGAGAAAAGTGAGCAAGTTGAATCATCCTGGAATCATTAATGTTGTAGCATCTCTTGATGTCTAGCTTAGTTAGTAGCTTACATCCCCCAACAATAGCAGTTAGACCTACAGACGTGATTAGGAGGCATCCTCGACTTTCAAGCGTGTTTGATTTTGTACATTTCAACAATGATAAGAACGATTTGTCGGTAATACCCATATATGTTATTCCAGCACACCTGAACAATAGAACCACATTTAACAAATTAGGTAAGGAACAAATGCGACTCAGAAGTGGCATTTAGAGCAATCACCAAAAGTAGGTCAAACCAAGAACTAACTTTGAATGACAGAGGAAGGGGCGTTTGTTCGCTTTCTTATAATGAAAATTTTGCTCGGGCGACTTATCGAAAAAAAAAATTCTCAGGCCCATTTATTTAATCATGTCAAATAACTTGGCAATAAATCAATGTGTTTATTACACGTGTAGTATTCTGGATGATGCACTTAACCCGTCAGCAGAAAACCAGGATTAGGACACAAACAAAAAAACTAGAAATTTCAAATGGTAACACAACCAAGTAAACAATAATCTATTTTTACAAAAAATTATAATACATACGCTCTAGAGAAATCAACTATTTTCTCCATATAATTCCAGTTTTAACAGATTTGTCTTGCCAAAATCGAGTTAGTCGTGTTCAACACTAATCTAACAATGTTAATAAGTTATATCAATTTGGGGTTCATGTAAAGAAAGGACCAACCTACCCAGCTAACTTCATATCTATTGTGACGTGTTAATATAAAAAGGTCGTACCCAACCGGTTCACTGCAGGGGTAGATGTCGGCTGGTCTTACCACATGTTAATATGTTGTGTCAAAATTCATTGCCCCTAATTAGTCCTAATTTAAGAAACCAGGACATCCCAAATTCACACTACACTAAGTAATGTAAAATATCGTTCACACTTATGATAAACTTAGATAAGAACCTCCACAAGTCGTGCACTAACAAGTAATGAACCTGTATAAACCAAGTTCTACAAGTTTCGAGCAGCACATGCCAATATGGGTAAGCCCCTCATTAGTAATGTTCAGGAAAATTCCTAGCTTTAAGGAGGAGAGTTTTGAACACATTGAGATTGATTTCATGCCTGCACACACAAGTGAAAAATGAGCTCGCTAACAAATATTGTAATGCTTAACTAACTGCAGTAGGGAAAAATGGGAAACCTTCATCATTAATCTCGTTATTCGTGAGGTCAAGCTCCTCAAGAAAATGACAATTTTGTTCAATCAAAACAAATGCTTCTCTACGAACCAGAGTACACAACTCCATCCTGAGGGAAGTGAGGGCGATACAGGAAGTTATGATGTGGGAGATCGAGACGTCAGTTATCTTGCGGCAACATGTGATGTCTATCCTCCTTAAGTCTTTGTGTTTCATCACAAGGGACAAGAGACCATCATTTGTCACACCCATGCATTTACTTAAGATTATCTCCCTAAGTGATATGCACCAGTTACCAATGGTCCTCAACCCAGATGAAGAGACTAGCGAACCATCTAGCTTGATTGATTGTAACATGGAAAGCCTTTGCAAACTGTCGACAAGCAGTGACCTGAACCACCAAAATGGTTACAATGAGTCGAGATACCTCCAGGGTATTATTGACTTGGACTCACTCATTGGCACAATCATATTTAAGTACCTTTTCATTTTTTTGTAGACATAAGTTTCATCCTTGAATATTATCTTGAGTGGTGAAACCTTCATTATTTAGCAAATAATGAGGTATCTAATTATGTCAATTATTGACACACCTAAGTAAGTTTCGAAGGAGTTAAATGACTTACAGAAGATCCATAAGCGAAGAAAAGTTTTCGTAGACATTCGGTGCCAATTGTTAGAGAAGACAACCCCATGTGACTAACATTCTGACAGCTCGACGGATAAAGTGTCTATTAAAGAAAATGTTAGTTTATTTACTGGTTATTTATCAAATACTTAGTTGAAACAAAAATTAAGTTTAACGGAGTCGCCCAACTATCGCTAGGGTGTTACATAATAAAGAAATATAATTCGTGATATCCTATAAGTCTCGTGATAACGTATTCCACATTCAACAAATTTAGTTGCTTAAGCTATACACTTGCTAATATTGCAGGGTATATCTAAAGCAAGTCAATAAATTTTACTATCACAAAAAAATAATAATTAAAACGTATCAATTTTGCCCTAATTATTTTGATTTTACCAAATACTTTTTTGAAAGCAAAATATTTTCTTATATCCCCATAAGAGCAGGGTCACATCATCGATGTCTTGATGCTCCAGAGCTCATATATCCAACTACATCTGACAATACCATCTTTTGTATTTTGCATAAGAAAGAGAGACACAAAAGGACTGTGACACCCCGCCTAATTAAATACCGGGCGATCACTCCTTTATTAAATTAAATCAAGGTAAACAGTTGGTTCATTCTCAGCATCACTGTCGATAAAAATAATTTTTCCAATTTAACACCCTAAATAATTAAGCTAAGTGTCAAAAACATTTTTCATACAAACTTCCAAATTTTAATTAAAGAAAAGATTTATATAAACAAAACAACATTTCTACAATATGGAATCACATCACGATGAACTAAAATAAAACCATGCATTCGTCAATCGAATGACAACATAATAAAACTAAAAATCATAAACCATCCTGAATAAATCCCATAAAACAATACTGGAATAACTGAAATATAAAAATCCCAACAATAAATGAAATGATGAAAAGGGCGACACGTGCCCAATAAATGAGAGTAATAGGAGTGGAGTCAATAACAGAGGCCGTCTACTCAAGTGACCTGCAACTCCCACCTAAGCTGCAGCTCGTTCTTCTCAAAGGATCCTAAGCAAGACGCCCCTGTGGCTGGGCACCTGAAAATATACATATATATACACAGGAGAGAGAGAAAAAGAAACGGGTCAGGGCCCGAAAGTGTGTTTGATTTAAAAATACGTTAAGCAAGTATTTAAATTGATACAGGCCAATGCAACAACATATTAGTGCGTCTCTCTCTTGAGAAATACTCACCTCTCTTCTAATGTGCACACCTATCGCACTAACCTTCCCCACGGTTCGTTTTAACATCTAACATACTAGCCTTTCTAAAAGCTTTAACTTAACTTAGATTACCCGCAAGATTCACAATTCCCGACTTCATTTTAAAAGGTGTTCCAATTTGTAACCAAAATTCTCTATTTTTAATTTTATAAAAACGATAAAGTTTTCCAGTGACATATTATACTTTTTCAGAACAAGTATTTAATAGTAAGAGTCCACATCTATGTTCTACTTATCAAATTCAGTAGACAGTTACAAATGACATAATCTCATATATATATATATATATATATATATATATATATATATATATATATATATATATATATATATATATATATTATAACTACTCGTATAATATATATATAACAGCACCCCGAATAAAACTATGGTGCGTGCATACTTCCACTATCCAAAGCCCCATATCACTCACATAAAGGGGAATACATTCGGAATCACTCTCGAATTGTATTAACATAAATACACAAACAATATTGAGGCGAAGCATAGATTCCAAGTCTCTAAGAGGGTAGAACATATCGGCATCTCTTAGGACCGTCTGAACTATCACATCGATAGCCTGTACCAAGGACATCTATCTTCTAGGGTACAAGTCAATATCCCCCATAAAGGTCCCATCGAGATAAGACTTGTCCCAGCGCGGAAACCTCAGGGATAGCAAGTAGCGTGGGTATGATTTTCACATGTATATAATATATGTACACACAATCATATAAATATACCAATGTCATATTAATATAGGTTCTTCCCATCACCCGTAATTATACCGTTTATCCTCACTTTCACAATTATAGAATTACGTATAAGGTTTTATTCCTATCCTTAACTCGAAGAGTTTTCCCACTTATTACCTAATACTCATGGGTTATATCCTCACATCTGAAATTCCGTAAATGACTTTATTTGATTCCAACGTAACTCTCTTACGCACCTCACCCTTAAGTTTCATAAATCTATCAACCTAAAGTAAATATCCCATAATTACCATACCCGTTGAAGATTAAAGGTTCTAACATTTATCCATATACCCTACTGGTCCTCAATATCTCCCAAATCCTTTTATTAAGAATGCCCAAAGGTTATATCACGATAAATCAATTCAACTAATTAAACAAGAGAAATAGGAGTCTTCCAGGAGGGGTCGATCGATCGAAGCTTGGGGCTCGATCGATCGAACCTTCGATCGATCGAAGCTCTATGCTCGATCGATCGATCAAGCAAGTCTGGGCAAAAATTCTGCAGAAATTGCAGTGACGGGATTGATTAAAGTTCTACATCAAAACTCATATTTTCCAACACTAATCGACCCAAAAAGTCTACTGCTAACATACTAACATAATTCCAGATATCTTTAACGTTCAGCATGCGTGTATACATCATTAAACATGGTTAAACAACCTAAAATCTCATCTAATCATCAAGAACCCTAAAGTTTTCTTAACTTTTGTTATAATCAGTTTTCTCCAGAATTTCCTTCTAAAAAATCATCACAAATTCATGGGTTAATCATCTACTTCACATAATATTTCTAGAATATGGTTATAATGATTTCTACATGCAAATCCCTATCAAAATTGGGGTTTTCTTCCATTGATTATACTCCTAATCATTCCTACACTAATATGAATATTGCATCAACGAAAATACGCAAGTTAAACACTTGCCTGGGATTTCAGAGGTCTGGTTTCCTGCTGATATTGAAGTGGTCGCGTTCTCCTCCTCGCGATCTACGCGTTGGTGGTGACGGCGGTGTAATCGGTGGTGTTTTGGGCCTTGAATCACCTTGAGAGCTCTCTCCTCTCTTCTCCAATGGCCGTTCTAGGGTTCTGAATGCTCTAACCCTAAAAGGCTGACTTAAATGGCTGCTAAGGATGGCTGAAATTCGTGGGTTTAATTACCCTATTTTGTAAAATGACCAAAATGCCCTCCCGGGTCACTAATTTAGCCTAAAAACATCCCGAGACCCAAACTAAACCCTCGGGTACACTTTTCTGACTATCTCGACCCTTCCGGACGCGTTGGCGCACTCAAAATGACCATACGGACAACTTATAAAATATTCACTTTTTATTTAACAAAATTAGTCCCAACGTGACACAGGCACGTCCCGACTTAAAATTTCCGAAATAGTCATTTAATTCACTTATGACATTCCATATAACCAATATAATATATTACTATGCTCATTAGTAATATTCAACAAGTTTCCCATAATTACTAACTCGAGTCACGTTAATAATTATAACATAATTAATTTCCGGATTTTTATTAAATAAATCCCCAAATTATATATAGCATAAATATACGGGGTATTACATACTTCCCCCCTAATAACGGAATTTCGTCCCAAAATTCAGAAAATAAGGCATACCTGGTAAAAACAGCTCTGGATATCTCTCGCGCATATCTGCCTCACGCTCCCAAGTGGATTCCTCCACATTATGATGCTCCCACTGGACTCGCACAAGTGGAACTACTTTCGACCTCAATCTCCTTTCACTATAGTCTAGAATAGCCACTGGTCTCTCCTCGTAAGAGCTATCAGACTGTAAGTCTATCTCATCTATCGCAATGTGAGTATGGTCCATATCATCCCGAAGATATCGTCTCAACAACGAGATGTGGAATACATCGTGGATGCGATGTAAATGTTCTGGAAATCCCAACCTGTATGCTACTGGCCCAATTCTCTCGATGATAGGAAATGGTCCTACGTACCTCGGAGCCAAATTCCCCTTCTTCCCGAACCTCATCACTCCTTTCATAGGAGATACACGCAACAATACTTGATCTCCCACATTAAACTCCCGAAAGAACCGTTTCGCATCGGCGTAGCTCTTCTGCCTGTCTTGGGCTACCCGAATACGACTCCTGATAATTTCAATCCTCGCGGATGTCTCCTGAATCACTTCTGGTCCTAGTAACTTGTTGTCCCCCACATCGAGCCAACAAGTTGGGGAACGACAAGGCCTGCCGTACAAAGCCTCAAATGGAGCCATGCCAATCGTAAACTGATAGGAGTTATTATAAGCAAATTCTACCAGTGGAAGGTGTGGCTCCCAACCTCCTCCGAAATTGAGAATACACATGCGTAGCATATCTTCCAACATCTGATTAGTACGCTCTGTCTGTCCATCTGTCTGTGGGTGGTAAGATGAACTCAGTCTCAACTCTGTACCCATAGCCTCCTGAAAGCTTTCCCAGAAACGTGACACAAAAATCTTGTCTCTATCTTACACAATATTCAGGGGCACCCCATGCAATCTGACAATCTCAGCGATGAACAACTGGGCATACTGACCCGTGGTATAATCTGTCCTCACTGGCAGAAAATGATCCACCTTGGTCAAACGGTCTACAATCACCCAGATAGAATCGTGGCCCCGCTGTGATGTAGGCAACCCGGTAATGAAATCCATGGAAATACTTTCCCACTTCCACGCGGGTACTTCCAACGGCTGAAGTAATCCTGACGGTTTCTGGTGGTCCACCTTCACCAGCTGGCAAGTAGAACACTTGGACACAAATTCAGCGATGTCCTTCTTCATCCCACTCCACCAGTACTGTCGCCTCATGTCCTGGTACATCTTATCGCCTCCCGGATGTACTGCAAATCGGGACCCATGAGAATGAGTCATCACTTCATGACGTAGCTCTGCTCCTTCTAGAACCACTAATCTCCCATTAAACCGCAACCCTCCATCCGAACCAACAGAATAGGACTCAGCACCCTCGTCTAGAAGTCGTACAATCTGCTCCTGACAAAACGGGTCTGTGGTCTGTGCCTGTATCACCCTCGTAACAATCTCGGGTGTGACTGACATCACGGATATGAAAGAACGTGCTACTGCGTCCTGGTGACCCAAGTCCTTCCACTTTGCTTTCCAGATGTCCGCTACATCGTCAACCGGTCTACGGCTCAATGCATCAGCAACTACGTTGGCTTTCCCCGGATGATACTGTATATCGAACTGGTAATCTTTCACAAACTCTAACCATCTGCGCTGACGCATATTCAGCTCTCGCTGAGTGAACAGATACTGCAGTGACTTATGGTCTGTGAACAAACGGAATTTCTCGCCTAATAAATAGTGCCTCCAAATTCTCAATGCAAAGACGACCGCAGCTAACTCCAGGTCGTGGGTGGGGTAATTCTTCTCATGCGGCTTAAGCTTGCGGGAAGCAAAAGCTATAGCCTTCTCCTCCTGCTGAAGTACTCCCCCAAGTCCTCGTAAGGACGCATCTGTGTAAACCAGGTACTCTACACCCGGCTTCGGTAAAGCAAGGACTGGTGCCGAAGTAAGCTTGTCCTTCAGCTCGTCAAAAGCCAACTGACAAGCGTCATCCCAGACATATGGTACCCCCATGCGAGTCAGATTCATCAATGGACCCGCTATTTTGGAGAATCCCGAATGAACCTCCTGTAGTATCCGGCTAACCCCAAGAAACTACGCACTTCCGTCGGTGTCGTGGGCTGCCCCCACTCCCTCACCACTGACACTTTGCTCGGGTCAACTGCTATCCTTTGCTCAGAAACAACATGGCCCAAGAATTGTACCTCTCGCAACCAGAATCCACACTTCTCGTACTTAGCATACAACTGATGCTCTCGTAGAGTCTGAAGAACTTGCCTCAAGTGTTCAGCATGCTCCTCCTCAGAGTGTGAATATATCAAGATATCATCTATGAAGACGATGACGAACTGATCCAAAAACTCTCTGAATACTCGGTTCATCAAGTCCATGAAAACGGCTGGGGCATTTGTGAGTCCGAACGGCATTACTCTGAATTCATAGGACCTATATCTCGACAAGAAGGCAGTCTTTGAAACATCCTGCTCTCTAATTCGTAACTGATGGTACCCCGACCTCAGATCTATCTTTTGAAAAGAAAGTTGCTCCCCTCAACTGGTCGAATAGATCATCGATTCGAGGCAACGGATATATATTCCATATCGTGACCTTGTTCAACTCCCGGTAGTCCACGTACAATCTCAGTGAACCATCTCTCTTCTTTACAAATAAGACTGGAGCGCCCCAAGGTGAGGTACTCCTACGAATGAAGCCCTGACCTAATAGCTGCTCAATCTAATCTCGTAGCTCTCGCATCTCTGCCGGAGCCATACGGTACGGTGCGCGTGGTATAGGTCTCGTATCCGGCAATAAATCTATAACGAAGTCTATCTCACGACTGGGCGGTAGGCCTGGTATCTCCTGAAACACATCGGAATACTCCCTAACAACTGGGATCGAATCCAAAGGAATCACAACCTCTTTAGAGGTATCCTCCTCAATGTAATATAAATGAGTGGTCGAACCTCCCTCTGGGCGAGGCATCGCCACTACAAACATCTCTTGCCCCGGAATGGCAAAAACAATGCTCCCACCGAAGCAATCAATCATGGCTCTATAAGATGCGAGCCAATCCATACCAATAATCACATCATGCTCGTGCATGTCTAAGACTAGCATGTCTGCAGGCAATACCAAGCTACCAATCTCTACCCCTACTCCCCGGCATATAAAGAATATAAGTGACCCACTCCCCAGTGGTGAGTCGACACACGTCACGGTGCTCTCTGCTGTGGCTAACAACCCTAAGGACTTCGCAAAATGCGTAGCTATGAAACAATGCGTTGCCCCCGTATCAAACAAAACTTTACCCATAGTACCATGGATAGGAAACATACCCTCAATCGCGGGTGGTGTCTGTGGAGCTGCTGCCTGGTGGACGTTATAGACACGTCCATACTGCAATTGACCCTGCTGCACTGGAGCTGCTGAAATGGCTGGTAGGGCTGGCACCTGGGCTGGAGCTGGAAGGGAAGGTGGAAAAAGTGGTCTCTGCGGCTCATTACGGGCTCCCTGCTGCTGTGGGGCCCTATCGCCCTCTGGGCAATCCTGGCGCCTATGGCCATGTTTTGCCGCACCCAAAGCATCTGCCTTTGAAATTACCGCCCCTCTGACCCTGCTGTCCACGGCCCTGCTGGCCGTTACCTCCACGCCACTGGCCCTGTTGGCCCTGATGTGCACGCTGTTGGCCTTGCTGGCCCTGCTGCTGTCCCTGCGGTCGGTGCTGGCCCTGCTGATTAGGCTGACCCTGCTGATTAGGCTGACCCTGATGGCCCTGCCTGAATCCTCCGAATCCCTGCCTAGAATCACCTGAACGGAATCGCTTAGCAGGGTCCCCCTGATGGGAACTCTGCTCGTGCTGACGAGTCTGTCTATGAGTTGGTGCCCCACCAGCACTATTACCCCCGGTCCTGCCCTGCTGGCTGGACTCTTCTGCTCTCTTGCTTCCCTGAAGATGGAATCGGTGATCCTGGCAATGTAGTAACGCTGCATTGAGTACGTCAGTGAAAGTACTCAGGGATAGGTTTCCAATAAGGTGCTGACGGATCCTCCAAGCTAGCCCGTCGACAAACAGCAAAATCTTCTTGCCCTCAGTGGGTGCCTCATCCGGCACAATCCTGAGAAGTCTCGTGAACTCCTCCTCATACTCAGCTACAGTAAGGTTATCCTGCTTCAGATTTAGTAATTTCCGCCTCATCTCAGTCTGCACTGCGGGTGGAAAGTACTTGCGGTCAAACCGCTCCCAGAACATCTGAATAGGGATCGTGTCCCTCTCCTCCAAAGTAGTAGTGGACTCCCACCACTGTAATGCGGCTCCTACCAACTTGAAAGAGGCCAATAGCTGCTTCTGCACTTCGGTGCACTCATACATACGGAGGTGCCGCTGGATGTCTTTCTTCCATTGGCTGACAGTGACAATATCGGAGCTACCAGAAAACTCAGGGGGATGTGCTTTCTGAAAAGAATCCCTAACCCTCTCTCATGCAGATGGAAGCTGTGCTGGTACTGGCGCCACTGCCTGGACCTGGGGTGGAGCCAGCTGAATCACTGCTATCGCGGCATTCACCGCCTGAGCAACGATGGCGGCTACTTCATTATCATTCATTGTGCCTGGTGCCGGAGCTGCTGGCTGCTCGGCTTGGGCACGCCTATCTTTCGGAGCACATCTCGGAGGCATCTGAAACGTGAACAAGTTTATTAGTCTACAGTTATCAACAAATCTCGAATAGCTGAAGACTTAAACGTAAAAGCAAGAATACAACAGTCCTAAAAATAGGGCTCTATAGAAATAACGTTAAGCTGAAAGCGAAATAAGCCGTACAGATCCTATGGACACTAGAACCTGATGCTCTGATACCACCTGTGACACCCCGCCTAATTAAATACCGGGCGATCACTCCTTTATTAAATTAAATCAAGGTAAACAGTTGGTTCATTCTCAGCATCACTGTCGATAAAAATAATTTTTCCAATTTAACACCCTAAATAATTAAGCTAAGTGTCAAAAACATTTTTCATACAAACTTCCAAATTTTAATTAAAGAAAAGATTTATATAAACAAAACAACATTTCTACAATATGGAATCACACCACGATGAACTAAAATAAAACCATGCATTCGTCAATCGAATGACAACATAATAAAACTAAAAATCATAAACCATCCTGAATAAATCCCATAAAACAATACTGGAATAACTGAAATATAAAAATCCCAACAATAAATGAAATGATGAAAAGGGCGACACGTGCCCAATAAATGAGAGTAATAGGAGTGGAGTCAATAACAGAGGCCGTCTACTCAAGTGACCTGCAACTCCCACCTAAGCTGCAGCTCGTTCTTCCCAAAGGATCCTAAGCAAGACGCCCCTGTGGCTGGGCACCTGAAAATATACATATATATACACAGGAGAGAGAGAAAAAGAAACGGGTCAGGGCCCGAAAGTGTGTTTGATTTTAAAATACGTTAAGCAAGTATTTAAATTGATACAGGCCAATGCAACAACATATTAGTGCGTCTCTCTCTTGAGAAATACTCACCTCTCTTCTAATGTGCACACCTATCGCACTAACCTTCCCCACGGTTCGTTTTAACATCTAACATACTAGCCTTTCTAAAAGCTTTAACTTAACTTAGATTACCCGCAAGATTTACAATTCCCGACTTCATTTTAAAAGGTGTTCCAATTTGTAACCAAAATTCTCTATTTTTAATTTTATAAAAACGATAAAGTTTTCCAGTGACATATTATACTTTTTCAGAACAAGTATTTAATAGTAAGAGTCCACATCTATGTTCTACTTATCAAATTCAGTAGACAGTTACAAATGACATAATCTCATATATATATATATATATATATATTATAACTACTAGTATAATATATATATAACAGCACCCCGAATAAAACTATGGTGCGTGCATACTTCCACTATCCAAAGCCCCATATCACTCACATAAAGGGGAATACATTCGGAATCACTCTCGAATTGTATTAACATAAATACACAAACAATATTGAGGCGAAGCATAGATTCCAAGTCTCTAAGAGGGTAGCACATATCGGCGTCTCTTAGGACCGTCTGAACTATCACATCGATAGCCTGTACCAAGGACATCTATCTTCTAGGGTACAAGTCAATATCCCCCATAAAGGTCCCATCGAGATAAGACTTGTCCCAGCGCGGAAACCTCAGGGATAGCAAGTAGCGTGGGTATGATTTTCACATGTATATAATATATGTACACACAATCATATAAATATACCAATGTCATATTAATATAGGTTCTTCCCATCACCCGTAATTATACCGTTTATCCTCACTTTCACAATTATAGAATTACGTATAAGGTTTTATTCCTATCCTTAACTCGAAGAGTTTTCCCACTTATTACCTAATACTCATGGGTTATATCCTCACATCTGAAATTCCGTAAATGACTTTATTTGATTCCAACGTAACTCTCTTACGCACCTCACCCTTAAGTTTCATAAATCTATCAACCTAAAGTAAATATCCCATAATTACCATACCCGTTGAAGATTAAAGGTTCTAACATTTATCCATATACCCTACTGGTCCTCAATATCTCCCAAATCCTTTTATTAAGAATGCCCAAAGGTTATATCACGATAAATCAATTCAACTAATTAAACAAGAGAAATAGGAGTCTGCCAGGAGGGGTCGATCGATCGAAGCTTGGGGCTCGATCGATCTAACCTTCGATCGATCGAAGCTCTATGCTCGATCGATCGATCAAGCAAGTCTGGGCAAAAATTCTGCAGAAATTGCAGTGACGGGATTGATTAAAGTTCTACATCAAAACTCATATTTTCCAACACTAATCGACCCAAAAAGTCTACTGCTAACATACTAACATAATTCCAGATATCTTTAACGTTCAGCATGCGTGTATACATCATTAAACATGGTTAAACAACCTAAAATCTCATCTAATCATCAAGAACCCTAAAGTTTTCTTAACTTTTGTTCTAATCAGTTTTCTCCAGAATTTCCTTCTAACAAATCATCACAAATTCGTGGGTTAATCATCTACTTCACATAATATTTCCAGAATATGGTTATAATGATTTCTACATGCAAATCCCTATCAAAATTGGGGTTTTCTTCCATTGATTATACTCCTAATCATTCCTACACTAATATGAATATTGCATCAACGAAAATACACAAGTTAAACACTTGCCTGGGATTTTAGAAGTCTGGTTTCCTGCTGATATTGAAGTGGTTGCGTTCTCCTCCTCGCGATCTACGCGTTGGTGGTGACGGAGGTGTAATCGGTGGTGTTTTGGGCCGTGAATCACCTTGAGAGCTCTCTCCTCTCTTCTCCAATGGCCGTTCTAGGGTTCTGAATGCTCTAATCCTAAAAGGCTGACTTAAATGGCTGCTAAGGATGGCTGAAATTCGTGGGTTTAATTACCCTATTTTGTAAAATGACCAAAATGCCCTCCCGGGTCACTAATTTAGCCTAAAAACATCCCGAGACCCAAACTAAACCCCCGGGTACACTTTTCTGACTATCTCGACCCTTTCGGACGCGTTGGCGCACTCAAAACGACCATACAGACAACTTATAAAATATTCACTTTTTATTTAACAAAATTAGTCCCGACGTGACACAGGCACGTCCCGACTTAAAATTTCCGAAATAGTCATTTAATTCACTTATGACATTCCATATAACCAATATAATTTATTACTATGCTCATTAGTAATATTCAACAAGTTTCCCATAATTACTAACTCGAGTCACGTTAATAATTATAACATAATTAATTTCCGGATTTTTATTAAATAAATCCCCAAATTAAATATAGCATAAATATACGGGGTATTACAAGTACATCTTAATTTTATTTGCTACTCGAAAGATATTTACCTGTAATGACTTGCATCCTTGTTTAAGGTTTGCAAGGCACTCATCATCAATACCAAAGAACCCTTCTAAAATCAATTCTTCAAGATATTTTAATTTTAAGATCGACGCTAAGCATTTCTTTGTGATCTGAACGACATGGAAACAAAGGAAATAAATTAATATAAGAAATTTCCATAAAATATCCAATTGTGAAGAAAAGGAGATGGAAAAGTACTTGATTAAACTTCATATAATATAGAAAGCATAGTTAAAAAGATTGTGAAAGTTGAGAGAAATACAGGATTTGAACAATAATTTTTGAAATATGCAGAATAAGATAGTTTCCCGGCTTCAGATGAATCTAATCATATTGAAGAGATCAAGTGTTGATTCAATTACATGAAGTTGGTTTGTGTTTAATAGACACTTCTACTAGATTCCAAGAAGGAAATTGGAAACATATATTCTTCACACGACTGATTCTTCATAAAACCGATTCATGTTGCTATTGGACTTTCATCTTAAACTTGTAATAATTATAACAGATTTATCATGCCTTTGATAAGGTGGATACCAAAATTGCATAGCAAGCTATATTCTGATAAAAATCATACCAAGTTATATGTTTAATATCATTAACAATAGAATTGGTTCAACATTATCAGTTTAGTTTGTCATCACAAGTCCCACATGGCCATATCAAACAAATCCATCACCTACATGTAACCACCCTCTTCACAATTCAAGAGAACAAAGACGATAATAACAAAGAAGGGAAAACACAAGATTAATAACCCTACGTGTTTCAAAGACTCAGCAAAATCGTACCGAGTCAGTTGAAACAACACGTTTTGGCACCTAAATATCAAAATACATTACTTACCAAATTTTGTACCAATATGGTAGAAATATCAGCAAGCCACCGAGTTAGTTGCTGAGTCACCTAATCACATGAATCCAATGCATATTTCTTGCCACAAACTCTATATTTCAATATTCAACCATGATATCCCTACCCTACTAAATCAAACAACCATCAGATAATCAATATGGAAACTACAAAACTTCAAGATAAAAATTACCCAAATCTCTACAAGTAGGTGTTTTAATGAGTTAAGCTGAGCTCAAGCTTGGTTCGAAAAGTTTAACAACCTTAAAAATATATCCAAACTTTCTTCTTTTATCTTACAAGCCTAACTATAATAGCTTGGTTGTTTTACACCGTTTTAGTATAAATATTTGTAATCAATTCGAAATAGCGAGCTTCAATATATCTTCAAGTTTTGCTCATTTATTTTACGAGCCTATCTCAAAACTCTTTTTTCCTACCCTATGATTATATATATATATATATATATATATATATATATATATATATATATATATATATATATAGAGAGAGAGAGAGAGAGAGAGAGAGAGAGAGAGAGAGAATGAAATCCAGATTGTTTTAATTTGTAGAATGAAGTCTAGATAGTTATACATAACAAATGGCTGAAGAAAAGTCTGAAATGAGGAAACCAATACATACCATACCATTATCCTCTTCTCTTGATAAATTAACCCACATATAGACAACCATAAACAAGATTGATATTCAAAACTAATAGGAATTTCATGACAAAGATGACAAGATTCATGTTTAGAACTAACAGTAGAAAGTCCAGCCACAAACATGAAAGCAAAAAAGGCAGCACCACATTGCCACTTTGAACATGCTAAGAACAGAACATTACTATTTTTAAAGATATTCTACATCTGTATTTGTAACTTTGATGGTGCATTTTTTTTTTATCAAAGTTGCAATTAATGAATTCTCATAAATGGAGAGGGGAGCGGGGGGACACTAAAATTTTATTACATTCTACAACAGGAACACTTTGATGGCACACATTGTTTAAGTTACTATCAAGAATTGTTGTATTTATTTATACTGATTAAACAAATAATTAAAAATAACTTGGAGAACTTCATTATATATATATATATATATATATATATATGTATGTAGCAGGGGAATTGAGCTAACTCCTCACCCAAAGAAGGGTGGTTTGGATGGGGAAAAAGGATATAATAACGTAGCATCCCAATGTCTTCCTGTTTGTTTATTTTGCAATTAGTGGAACTGCAGTATATAGTTAGAGAAGCTTGTACGGTTGGGTCATCAAAATTTGTGGTCTAATTCAAGCCATGAAATATTTCCACTCAAATCCTCTTTAGGAAACACGGTTACATATGGATAATATGTTAATTATAACATGAGAATGTTACAGAAGATTTGTACAGAACATAAAAGAATTTTGCAGACATAATTATAAAATGAAAATAATCAGTGCGGTAAAATAAATGCCTCATGAACCCAAAGCTCAACCAGAAAATAACATTTTAAACAAAATGACACAATTTATGTTTAGTTCGACATTCAACTCATACACGGATGCAACATATCCATACCTGCAATAACTCTTTAGACTGTAAATGTTATCGAAAACTTACGCGTACGAAGAGGAGAGGGGATCCATATATTTTCAAGTCTTATCAAAGGCCTGACTTCTTTCATCTTTTCCTCATGGCCAAAGAAACAATCCTAAAATTTGTTGCATTGCCTTTGACTGGAAGTAGAAATGGAGAAATCTAGTTACCCGTGAATGTTTTAAGGAAGGGATAAATAGAGAAAGAGGAAAGGAGAAGGATGAGTCTAGGGTATAATCAAAAGTATGCAATAAAATCACACTCTTATAACATTGTTATCGATGCTATATGTCACGTGAAACCAAATTCACTGATTAACAAGCATCAGACTTTTATTTACCTCTAGACCGATTAACAAGCGCCGATCAATATTTACAAATACACATATTTATAAAAGAGCAATAAGATTTTTGAAGGATTTTTAGCCACTAAACGTTTGTAATATTACAATAACGTAACGAATATCATTTTTCCCCCTACCTGTAATAACTTTCTCGCGGCCCTATTTGTGTCAATAATGAGAAATAACCCTCTTGTACATAAAGTAAGTCCACCCAAAATCTTTGATGTATTTAGTGATACATTTGTATCCATAATACCGAAAGTTATTGTATGTCGTCCACCTTATAAAGAACAAAAAAATTGGTTCCAACCCTATAGAGACATGAAATCGAATACATATATAATTTGCTTAAGAAATACTAGTAAGTAAACAATTAGAACTGAGCAAAAGCCTGCAAACTAATCAAATGAATTTAATCATCACACTTTCTCTCTATCTAGCAAAATGGGTAAGGAAAACAATAAGCGAGATGTTCTAATGATTGAAAACGTTTGATCATTTGAAAAGACATTCAACAAATGTATCATTTTGAAAAAGATAAATTTAATCACAAAAAATATTAAAGTTATATTAAAATAAAGAAGGCCCCCAGATGTCAAGTTATATTAAAATAAAGAAGGCCCTCAATTGTCTCCCAAATGTCCTTACTTAGACCATATCCAACCCAACGTAGCACAATGATGCAATAAGAAAGTAAAAGATATGTATTAAAATGATATAGTGAAAAGAAAGGAAACAATAAATTAATGTCTCATATACACTAAAACCCCAATGCTCTAGAACATCCACATATATCAATCAAGAAAGCCTAACTTAAATCATAATAAAGCAACAAGCTGCTAATTACAAGGGGACATCGAACGTCAAATTACAATAGAAAATTACTATTTTGGGTATTAGGAAAGCGTAAACAAATGGGGATAACCAAAAAAATTGTATAAAAAATATGATGAAGAGAGATCTTTCGGATACTAACTTGTTCGTCTTTGTCTACAAACTAGAATGATTGTTATGATATGTGACGACACCGCCTACATTGTTGAGAATCCACGAATAAGTAAAAAATGACAGTATAACTCACATAAAAACATAATCAAAAAAAATATAAAATTGATCAAAAATACCACTTTTGAATAATAAAAAAAACCCTTATATTGAACTCGAGTTCCAAAAATATTGAGTTTGAACCCATAAACTGTACCCTAATTGAAAACATTTAATATTGAACTGTAATAAAGAACGTAAATATCTATTTTGAGCCCTATAATTGAAGCAATATCCCCCCCCCTCCCCCCCCCAAAAAAAAAATCGAATAATGATAGCCACTGAGGATACCTTTCGAACGATTATGGAAGCGCCTATTTGACGAGAATTCAGAAGTGATAAATCTACAAACAAAATCCATAATGAACCAATTAAATCCTCTAACTTCAAAGCCATCGAACGAACAACCTCAAAAAGAATAATCGAAATTGAAAAAAAAAACATGAACAAACTGAGTTGATTTCATAGAAAACTAAAATCAAAATTTTCGCAATGAGTTTCATATGCATGTATGTGCATCTGTATGTGTGCGCTTCTTCCTACGTGAGTTTGATTTTGGAGAGATCAGCAGAGAGAGAAGAGTACCTGATTTGAGAGATACACTGGTGGTTTCATGGGAAGGAAATGGGGAGAGTTTTGGCTAGGGCTGATTTTGGGGCAAAATTTCGTGGGGGGAAGTTTCGACGAGCTAGGGAAGTCTTCCGCCCTTTTTTTTCTTATCGGCGCGTGCAATTCTAAATTTTTTGAGTAAAACTGTTATAACATGTATATTTAGTATACAAATTCTTAAAAATGGGTCATAATATCTATAATTAAATATGGCATAAAAAATAATACTAATACATATAAAATGACATTTTATATTAAAGATGTCACATTAATATGAGTATTAACTTTTAAATGACATTTTTATATTAAATATCTTTAAATTAATTTTTCAAGTTTCATAAAAATGTGTTTTTCTTGTAGTGACGTATAGTTTAACAAAAGTATTTTTGCAACCATCTGATAATATTGGTTATGTACTACTTAGCACTTGCATTCAACTTCATAATTACAAAATATATACATCATTTTTTGTCAGAGAATTTCAAACGTAAACAGTATAGTTGTACAGTTGTACTGGTGTTTGGATTATATACCCATTGATATTTCTTCTCTATATGAGACTATTGACATGCGGGAGCTGCTATTTGCGCTCCATAAAATCCTAAGGCACTCAAACATTGGCTCCCAATTATTGAAAATGACCATTTAACCCTTACCTCATTACTTCATCATTTATTCATTCTTTCTCTCCATTAAATGATCATTAAAATAGATAAGTGTTTAAAAATTAGTCATTTAAAAACCTGTTTTATTATTATTTTTTAAGCGGTTTTCTTAATTTATATAAAAAAAATGTTTTCCTATTTAAAAAAACAGTTTTTTTCTTTTATTTTACAAAAAAAAAAAATATTTTTTTTAAAAACCTGTTTTGTAAAATAAGAAAACAGTTTTTTTTTGCAAAATAAGAAAATCGTTTTTTTTTGCAAAATAAAAAGCAGTGTTTTTTTTCAAAATAAGAAAACAACCTTTTGGGTATTTGTTAATTTTTTATCAATGTTTAACGGTTTTTTGGACGTAGTTGATACTAATCAATCGGTATTAAAGAGTTGAACTTTAATACTAAACATTTCTTTAATACTGTTTACAATTAAAGAAGTTTTTAGAATGATTTCAAAATATGTCCATTTAAAAAAAAGATTTCAAAAAAATTGTTTTACAATTTGTTTTTTTTTTAAAATGTCCAATTTTATTTACTAAAAAATGTCTATTTTTGTAACTTTATAATAAAACAGTTTTTATAATTATTTAATTAAAAAATAACATTTTGTGTCGTGTTATGACCTGAAATATTATTTTTTTACCTATCATGGCGTGTCATGGTGTGCCATGTCATGTCCTTTCTATTTTGGTCGGGTTCATTTTCAGTATAAAAAATAACATTTTGTGTTGCGACACTTTTAATTGTGTCTTGTTCGTGATAAGTAAAAAAATTCATATATCATGTTGTGTCATGGCTTGCCATGTCATGTCATTTTTATTTTCCTCAGATTCGTTTTTGGTGAAAAAATAACATTTTATGTTGTGTCAGTTTTACTTGGATCATGTGACACCCCACCTAATTAATCCCGGGTGATCAGTCCTAAATCAAGTTAGAAAAGGTTTCTCAGTTGGTCCATTCTTAGCATCACTGTCGTCTTTTTAATTACTAACCACCTAAGTGAGAAAAGTAGACTGGTGCCAATTTTTATCTTTCAATTAATTAAATAAAACTCATGCGGAACATAAAATAATACACAATCACAGTTACCTAAAATAACCATCCACAAATAAAATACCTAACCGAATAAACCATCGGTCCAAATATCCAATACAAGTAAAGATAAGAAGAAAATCTCAACAAGTCTAATACTGATAAATGAACTGTGAGCGACAAGATCAGATAACTACTAGAGAGTCTCTACACGAATGAAAGAATGAGGCATCTATCAAAAACCCCGCAACATCCACATGTGCTGCAGCAAAGGATACCTGGAATAGAGTCAAGCCTGGCGTCCCTGTGGCTGGACACCTAAAAGGTTTTTAAATTTTTTTATAGCAAGGGTTAGTACCCAAAAACATTTGAAAACATTTAACAAATGATTAACTTGCAGTAATAAATAAATATGCATGCTCTTCATATTTTAGTTAGTGCCGCACTCTCTTGAGGACTTCCTCACCCCTCCTCTAATGTGCACTACTAATGCTTCCATTTAATTTACTAGGTCCTACGCTCCTGACCCAATACTTATTTTAACCCTTGAAATTTACCTACTCTAACCGAGTATGCCTTAATTCATGATTTTTTTAAAGTTATTATAAACGTCAAACTTAATTAAATCATTACCCTTTTTAATTTCATATAACATTCACACCTGTTATCCACATAATACATTTTTCACTATGTATTAATTATCCCATATATAATTATTTACCTAATTATATATTTAATTATATTACAGTATTCACAAACATACTGAAATAACATTTAATACAAACTTTCGACCGAGTAAAAATACTCACAAAATATAAATTTTCCCAAGTGCTATCCCACTAGGTGTATTCACATTACCTAGTTATCCAAGTTAGATTCGCTCACTAACTTAGTTTAACATACGAATTGGAGGCGGTCATATTCCTTCCCTGAAAGTGAGATGCCCCTCACCCATATAACAGACGCTATGACCTGGGATTATACTCGCCCTACTCCTCAAGCTAGGGGATTCATCCACTACGCGCAACCTCCCCCTATAGCACTAGAGTATGTACTAATAATATTCAATCACTGATATTAATGCGCGCACACACACACACACTATATATATATATATATATGTGCTATCACACTCCGTATATATATATAAATATAAAATGTCCCGGCTACACCATGTACAAAATCCGTAACATAAGCCTATTTAATTTATTAAGAGTTTATGGTCCAACTCTAATTATTAATTAATTCGCACATTAATTAATTAAGTCACCTTTGGTGTCGCCCCCACCATAAAATTGGACTTACTTTTGTAGTCTGAATTAACCTCACCCGAGTCTAAATTCCCGACTCTCGAATTATTTAGCCTTTACCTAATTAAGATTTATCTCTCGGTATTCCTCAACCGTTATCCCCGGACTTGTTCACTACATCTATATTTAATCCTTTCGAACACCTTCCCAAAAATTCAACCATAGTGTGCCACACCTAATTTTTCCAAAAACCCAAGAAATTTAAATTATGATGTCGCGCTAAGTCATCTCCAAATTCTAAATTAACTTTATTCACCATTAATTAGATTTAAAACCCATGTATAAATTTCTCACCAAATTAATTCATGGAAAAAGATTAAATTAAAATTTTCTTCATATAAAAGAAAACTGGGCGAACTGTTAAAATCTGCCGACCATTGATCGATCGACCCCAGACCTTTGATCGATCGATCGAGCAGGTCTTCGTCTTCTTCGCGAAGACAGATTCTGCCATGGATGAGTTTCATAAAACCCTAACTCCTTCTACCAGCAATCTCAAGCCTTCTTAACAATAATACAAGTTAGGAACCTTATTAGGGACCTCCAGAATGCCCTCCAACGTTATTAATTCGTCCATTAACTACAATTTCTGAATTTGGGGAAATATTCATCTTTAATTCCTTACCCATTTACATCCCAAATCCCTTCACCCAATTCATTTCTAATTATCCAGATATCATCCTACCAGATATGTATCAATTTATAATATCAGATTTCTACAAGAATCCTCATTCAAATTCGTAAATCAGATTATTATTTTCAAAACCTCATGTTTATGCCATGAACACCCAAAACGAATTTTGATCAAACACATCACATGAATATGAATTTCAAAACAGATTCAATACTATTGCAAGTTATCCACTTGCCTTAGGTTTCGTAGTGTCTGATTCGGAGATGAATTCCAAGGTTGAAGATGATCCTTGTTGGCTCTCTAGTGATCCCAAAACTGCCTTTAACTGCTATTAGGGTTCCTTAATACACTTAGCCTTTTTCTAAAACTCTATCAGCCATTTCCTTTCTTCTCCTAACTTAACAATTAACCTAAATCCCATTTTTTGCCTAATGGGCCAAGCCCAAATGACCCAATTGCTCCCGTGTGGGCCCGACTATGTCTAAAAATGCCCCGTGACCCGTTTACTACCCCCGGGTACACTTTTTCGACTATCTCGGCCCATTCGGACTCAACCGTACACTCAGAATTGGCATCTGAATTAATTTATAAAAATACTTATCCCCCCACCCCTTTAGTCTATACCGACTCCCGGTTGAGATAAGTGCATACCCTGTCATTAATACTCGAAATGACTTAAATAATTGATTACTATTCACTTAGTAAATAAATTCCCGTAAATATTAACCATTCACTCCCCGATTAATATTTAAATAAAATTTCCCTAATTAATTCAATTAAAATTATGTCTCATAATTAATTTTCAATTCCCGAATTAATTACATATTTAATGCATGAAAAATGCGGGGTGTTACAGATCATTTTCGTGATAGGTAAAAAAAATAATATTTTAGGTATACAACACTTTTTTTAAAAAATAAATTGTAAAACAATTTTTTTTAATCATTATTTTTTAATGGACATATTTTGAAATCATTCTAAAAACATCTTTAATTGTAAACGGTAATAAAGAAATGTTTAGTATTAAAGTTCAACTCTTTAATACCGATTGATTAGTATCGCTGGCGCCAGGATACAAATCGTATAAAGCGTATTTGGTATTAACCCAGTACTAAGTACCAGTAAGAGTAACATTATTCAAAATAAATATATTTTTTATAATTCACAAACATGGCCCAATTAAAATATGATACTCCACGAAATTTTATTTTGAGTAAATTAATTTTTAGTCCCTAAACTATCACAAAAGTTTTTAAATGGTCCCCAAACTTTTATTTGACTTGAGTTAATCCCTAAAGTATTTAACTTGTTTCAAATAGAGGACTCCGTCCAAAAAAACGTTAAACATTAACAAAAAATTAACAAATACCCAAAAGATTGTTTTCTTATTTTGCGAAAAAACACTTTTTTATTTTGCAAAAAAAAAAAACTATTTTCTTATTTTGAAAAAAAAAACTGTTTTTTTAAAATAGAAAAATAGTGTTTTTTATAAATTAAGAAAACCGTTTTTTTAAATAATAAAACAGGTTTTTAAATAACTAATTTTTAAACACTTATTTATTTTAATGATCATTTAATGGAGAGAAAAATGAATAAATGATGAAGTAATGAGGTAAGTGTTAAATGGTCATTTTCAATAATTAGGAACCATTCTTGAAGTGCCTTAGGATTTCATGGAGCGCCAATAACGGCTCCCTTTACATGCTATCTTATACGATTTGTACATGTCCCTTTGTGCAGTTTTTCGCTTTCAATTGTGGCATCTTCCTGCTCAAGGTATTAAGCTTACCACTTCATTATATAGTTTTTGACCAATTATATTTCTTGTTTTGATTTTATTTAGCAAATTCACAAACCATGTTTTGTTAATGATGTGCAAATTGAATTAAGAATGATTTGAGTGTATGATTTGGTTGAGATTTAATTAGCTTGGATTTTAATTAGTTTATGTTTTAACCAAGCGTATTGGCCTAGTGGTATAAAGCTGTCACTAGGACAATCTTGTGGGTGAATTGGGTTTGGTCCCCAGTTCGATCCCTGGCACTGTAAAAAATAATGCTTGGCCAACGCAAGCCACGTACCGCGAATGGGGATTAGATTAGTCGAGGTGCGCATTAGTTAGCCCGAGCACCTCATGGTATGCTACAAAAAAAAAGATATGGAAATTAAGTGAGTATAGAGTTGGTTATATGATTTTGTTGAGTTTTCTTTAGTCTGGCTTTATTTAGAAACTTCAAAAATCATGATATGTCTTATACAAACTTACTTATTCACGCCAGTTCATATTATTGCCTATTAATTGTTTGTTGAAAAAACTTAGACAAGAGACGTTGTATGCTTCTTTGGATAGCTATTCCATGTTGCTTCAACGAATTTACATTTCTATTAAGCCATATATATTAAAACCATGCACTTCCTAAAATTTGTGTGAGCTTTTCATGAAATCAAATTAATATTACTAAAATTGCAGATGCTAAATTTTGTTCATTATTTATCTACTCATATTTGGGATAGGTATTACTTTTGTTTACATGTCTGTCACACAGCTACATCAAAAAACCATTCTTAAAATTTCTCTTTTTTTGTAACATATCATGACGTGTCCAGATCAGCTTACGCGCACCTTGACTAATTCCCATCTGTAGTTCGTGGCTTCCTATGGTCAAGCATTATTTTGACCGTGCCGGGAATCGAACTGAGGACCAAACCCAATCCACCCTCAAAACTATCCCAGTGACAGCCTTATACGATTGGACCAAGAGGCTTGGTTCATTCTTAAAATTATATACAATATTCACATCATTGTCTTTTAAATGATTTCACATTGGATAAAGATACACAAACCACTTTTGTACCATTTTCCCATACTCGGTGCATATAAATGTTATACCTTGTTGTTGTGGGTCCCGTCAGGGCACAAGGTACAATCCCTTACCTACCTTATCTTATTGGGCGGGTACCAAAGTGAATACCAAACTAAATCGGTGTAGTGGTACTCGTTCACTTTACTTTTTCACTTCTAACTTATAACAAACACAGGGTTAATAGCTTGACTACAATAATTAATCAAATGCAGTGGGTGAGAGGGTAAAACATGAAATTTAGTATTATTATAATACCAAACCAAACATTGTAAAATGATTACCCCAAAGGTCACCCGAAATGGAAACTTTATTTTTGGTAATACAAGTAGTGGAGTACCTTTGATTAATGCAGGGACGTAGCTAGGATTTCTCGATAGTGGGGGCTAATCTAATGGTAATTTCCGGGGGTTCGGGGGAGGAAGCCCTAGAGCCGAAAAAATTTAAAGTTATTTTTTAGTATTTACCAAATAATTACTAAAATATTTATTTAATCTAATAAAAAGAGAAATAATTTTCGCAAAGATTAAACCAATATTCATCCCCCCAAATTTATATATACAATATACCTAACGTCAATCACAATTTGATCCTAAAACTAAATTTAGAATTTAAACCAACCAATAATGAAACTAAACAAAAAAAATATTAACCATTTTATCTAAAATTAAAGGGAGTACTTATGAGTGAAAATTAGAGGGATGAAATATAATTTAATATTTAAATAAAATTTATATGATTGACATCATAAAAATTAATTCAAAAATTAAATCAAAATCTAAAATTATAAATTAAATAGAGAATGAGAAGAGAAGTCCTTCCCTTTTCTTTTCAAAGAGTTGTGTGGGAAGAAAAAGAATACAAGATTTTTTTATAATTACCAAACCCCATCTTAAATTTTCAAAACCCTTCATGTTATTCCTAGAATTTTCTTCTAGTACATATGTATTTTTTTTTTTGGGGGGGGGGGGGGGGGGGAGGGGGGGGGGGCTCAATCCCCCACTAGGCCCCATGTGTCTCCTTTCATGGATTCATGGACCAGACTCAATAAATATTGTGATATACTCTTGCTTGCGACTAATGAAAAAATAAACATGATATATAAATTTTGTCGGCTTTTTTATGTTACCCCTTGAATAGTTATGATTGAAAAATATTATTCATTGTCTTCGATAAATTTCACTCTAAACTTTGCTTTCATGAATTATAATAGTATTTGTCCTTATAAAATGTATATCCTCTAATTAATGCCTCCTCATCTATACGAAGGTCTCGGAGATTTGAAGTACTTGTGGAAATCAGTAAATGTTAAAAAAATCAACAATTACGAAAATTGATAAAAAAAAATAGTCCAAACACTAGAAAGTTTATTTTTTTATGTCAAACGTTGCTATCTAATTGCCTTTCATTGTCTGTTAAATTATCATTAATTATTCGGCGCTTTGTACCGTAGTAACTACTTCAACCCGTACAGAGTTCATAATCCTGGATTCGACAGTCACTGCGTTACGATTTCTACAATTTCCAACCATTCATGTTTCACCAAATATAATATAAATAAATCCAGGCACATTGTTATACTAATTTTTAACGTTGGATTGTCCCAATAGTTTTGCTATCTACATATTCAAACATTAATTATGGTTTTCATTTCTTAAACTTGAGCACAAATATTTAGCTTACTAGGAAGTCAAATTCCATATTTAATAATCTCCATCCAACTACTTGGAATGCTTCACTATACATTTCAGTATGGGTGCACCGTTGAATAGGTTTACATCATTCACTTTCATGTTACTCTTTAGTTAGATGAATACTATCAATTTTGAGGACAAAGCCATGTATTTTATATTTTTCTCCAACTAGGTCAGATTTCATTTTTGAATTTTCCAAGTTATTGCCTTCTTATACACATATGGACCCGAAGTGCAATTTATTGATATTTGTTGGTGGCATTCAATTTTTTGCCATGCCCACTCTTTTGCCCATTGTCAACCAAACGGACCCTTATTGTCCTATAGGGTTGGTGTTCCTTTCTTGTATTGTAGTGATTTTTTTTTGGGGGGGGGAGCATGTTCTTTGCTTATGAATTATAATATGTGGTATTTAGCCTTGCGGGGCATTCGAGTTTTCTAGCTCACATATGCATTCAACATGCTATTTACCACTGCATATGTGGTTTTGATAGGCATTTTTTTTATAGATTTCTACATTGATTTGTTTTCCGATAAATTGTACTGACATTTATAAATATATCAATAAATTCATAACTTATTCATTCTTTCAAAAATTACTCCCACTAACACTGAATTGCAAACTCATCTACAATACATAGACCACACCTTAGCTCATCGCGTCGGGCTACAATATAGTACAAGCTGATTTTGACTAGCTAAAATTAAACAAAGTGATGCTAAGTTTAAAACAAGAATATTATGGGTGTTATTATTTGTCCCAGTAACTTGATGTTAGGTTAAGTGACCATCCATATTCACATGTCTCTCTCTCTCTCTCTATATATATATATATATATATATATATAATTATCAACTTAACTTTGGGAGGACATTTGTTGCATTTAGAAATTGCCATGTGTCACAATCATTAATCAACTTTACCCTTACTAATATCCCTAATTACTTCTTTCTTAAATTAAACGTGCGAAGAAATAATTGAAATCTCCCTCATAATAGCTTTCATTTTTCTTTTTCCGTTTATGTGGCTCATAATTGAAAGTCGAAATGGATGTTTGGCCCAGTGGCATAAGGCTTCCACTAGGGCAGTGTTAGGGGTACATTAGGTTGGGGATTAGTCGAGGTGTGCATAAGATGGATCAGACACCTCATGGTATGCTACCAAAAAAAAGGTGGACGTCCAATGTATTCCCGAAAAGAAAGATATTAGATTCAATGTGCCGCCCAAACGTCTTCGTAAACGCACTCTTCTTTCTCATCTCTTTGTATCTCTCTGCTATCTTCTCTATTAACATACTAACTCTCTGTTCTCTTCTCAACTCTCTATCCCCAAAACCATATGCAAAATTGTATAATATTTTGGTGCCTGCACTATTCACCCGATAGTGGTATCATCTTGTCTAAAGGCCTAATCGTTACAGCCCAAGATTAGCGATAAATCTATTCAAATCATTTCATACTGGTATGCTTTATCAATCGTAAGGTCTCACCTATATAATGATATGTAAAACTATCATGAATCCACTAACAGTGATCCAATAATACAAGCCTATACTCCACTAGTTCTATCATCCCAATGTTGGAAAAGGCCCCACTTCTATGTGAAGGGAGCCAAAAGCGTGGGAAATTCTAGCAAGAAAAATAAGACCGGATGTATCGGCATTATGGGACACCACTAGAGAATTACCCATCAAAGAGACCCATTAAATCAAGGAAATTATGACTAAGTGATAGTGGATTTATTCAAGGTCATCAAGTCCAATAATGTATCCCACCGGCCCAATGAATTCAAAGGAATAATGGGGGTAGCATCGAGGTCTAGGCTACTTATACCAGAGAGAAGGCAACCCTGACATGGCCAGCTGGGATAGAGACAGGGGGATTATGTGGGGAGATAATTTATATGTAGAGAGTAGTAACTCATGCATCAATCTTGTCCACAGAGAGTTAAGGTGAC
Organism: Sambucus nigra; assembly: GCA_949130495.1. Taxonomy (NCBI): domain Eukaryota; kingdom Viridiplantae; phylum Streptophyta; class Magnoliopsida; order Dipsacales; family Adoxaceae; genus Sambucus; species Sambucus nigra. Next base: position 629,399,596 of record OX422210.1, on the reverse strand, counting down.
ATGAGAAGGGTGCCCAATAGGGGCAACAATTACAACAATTTTGGGGAGAGTTCGGATGAGAGTCTTACATACAAGGACCAGTTAAATAGCCACAAATATTGACAATTGAAAGTATAAATTTTATCCATGGGCAGATGGGATAGGCTCGATTTGATACGAGATCATCACAATATCTAGGTTAACACTATATTTACATGTGAGACGAGTAGATGTATCGTTGGTATTGCTATTGAGTGTATATATTTTTTGATTAGGTAGCGGGATTCTCTTTAGTTTCATCTTGAGGGGAGCGAATGTGGACACTAGGTGGATATGTTTTTATCATTTAAAAGAGATGTTTATGATATTATCCAGGGTATGGACTGTTTAGCGATGGGTTGAATGATAGTGGATTATTATAGTAAGGCTATTGTGTTTATTATTCCAGGGAAGGATGCGTTATTTTTGCGATATTTCACCTAAAAGAGGGTCGAGTCGCGTATATATTATATTGAAATGGAGATTTTGAATAATATAGTTGACTCATTATATTCTATTTCAGTGCATAAGGACTATACTGAAGTGATTTAGAGGATATCGCGTTTACCGTCGGGCGGAGATATTTAGTTCATTTTTTATTAAGTGCTGGAGACTTAGTGATAGTGTGAGCGTAGTGTTGTATGACTCCTTCAGAGATGTGGGAGTTGAGGATCAGACTTATATGTCCGGAGTTAGGATTTTGGGAGTCCCGTTAATATTTTATGGGCCAAACGATATTGATAGCCAAGAGTGCCAAGTGACGGGGCATTGAGGAAATTCTTTGGTTGGATTTCAATTGCATGACATTCCATGCATGAACCTTAGTAAACGTCGGGAGTTAGAAAATATTGTTAGATGTCAGGGAATTGGTTTGAATGTTAATCGTGTTACATGTGGAGAAAACACTTGGATCTAAGAGCTATTATACGATATGAGGTCAGTGGAACCAAGTAGTGAAGTGTAGAAAGTACTAGTAAAGCTAACAACACTAGTGGATAGGTGGGGGCAATAGAAGTGGAATTAAAAAAAAGGTAAGATGGACTGAACTGCGATTTAGGAAAGAGATAGTCCATATATATATATATATATATATATATATATATATACATACACACAACAAGGAGAGCTATCACACTTGAGATGGGATACAAGCGAGGAATCTCTAGCCAAGGGAAGATCTAACAAGTTTAGGAAAATCAAGCAATGCCTTATTCAATCATATATAGAGGCTGGATTGGGCATAGTAGGATGTTGACTTTACAGGCGAGGAGACCCAAAAAGTGCGCAGTTTGGACAAATGCATGGGTCACGATTTTGGAAGTACCCCATGAAAGGGAGTAAGTTATACCACGTGATGTGGGATATTGAGCTTGTGTATCAATATGGAGTGAGGCATAGTGAATTTGTCTCCAAGTGCACTACTCATTGATGGTGGAAAAGGTTGGTCCAAGGCGATCCGCTAATAATTTTCTATAATTAATGATTGCAGTGACATACTAGATAGGCATGCTGATAGAGTTCATTGTTAGGTTACCAATATCATGAAATAATCAAGATTTTCTTTGGATTTGGGAAGATAGTTGGCTGAGATGGAAAATTTAATGCTAATTTGGGTGATTTACACTAACGGGCGGTGTATGATGGGAAATGTCAGGCAACGATGGGGACAAAGTTTTGTGTTGAGCAAAACAAATTATTTTAGAGAGGGAAATAACCAACACATGGTGACACCCAACATCATTATGATAGGAAATAGATCCTCATGTCCTATCTCTGATGGGAAATGTCAGGCGACCATGGGGACAATGTTACATGTTGAGCTAGACAAATTACAAGTAGAACGTGGAATCAATGAGATAGATGATTAAAATGTGGATGAGTGCGAAAGATGTGTATTCTAAATTTTAAGATAATGGGAAGGAGAAATTACCGTTAAAAGAATTGAAAGTAATAACTTGTATCAAGCTATCACTACACCAAATCTGCCTAATTGTCACGGTCATTGACCTTGACAACTTCAACTTGTCAAGGTCAATGACCGTGGCAATTCGTGGCGAGATAACTTTTTTTGTCACGAACGTGTCACGGTCATTGATCGTGATAAGTTCGTTAGAATTTTCATGGTCATCTCATGGTCCCTGACCGTGACAAGTTTAGTCACGGTTAATTACCGTGACAAAGCCTTGTCCATTTTTAAGAAAATTGTCACGGTCAATAACCGTGACAATTCTGGGCAGAATTTAAAAAAAATTTGTTGGGTAGTATGGCCACTGCCACTGTCCAGCTGTATATTTGTACTTGTTTTAGCAACATCATATTTCCAAATAAAGTAAAGATAATGCAAATATATATTAAAAATAGAAACAATATACATGATGATATAATCCATAATATAATTCAAATGTACCAACTTAAAAATAATGTCTCTACATGTCTGGGATAAATGTGAGGAGGTGAGTAGGCCACACGATATACGAATGGACACACCCACTAATATACATCGTGCCGCATTGTTCGCGCAACCATAATAGGGAGTTCTTCTTCCCGGGTATCACATGCGTGACGAGCACTTTTTACTCGATCTCTTAAAGCTCACGTCCATGAACTATTCCACCCTGGACGATATTCGGGTCCCTCAACCCCCGCCCTATCCGCTGGCCATCAAATATTTCCAATATGAACACGCTCGGCCAACCAAGTGTCGACATCGGTCTGTTGAAGGGCACCAAATAGGGCAGTGGATCATCAAAGTACGCACGTGTCGGTAATGAAGCAGTGAGGTCCACATCCTCATCGTCCTGCGCTTCGTACTTCCGCACCTCCTCCTCCACCGCGTTCTTCTTCCCTTTCCCCTTACGGTCTCCACCCAACGTACGCTTCATGAATGAGTACATATCTTGTACCGTCCCCTCCAAACAGGACAGCTTCGCGTCATGTGAATCCACCGTTCAAGCCAACCCGGTGTCGCTCGTCTCCAATTCGATGATCCTATTGGCCACCCGCGAGCTCACCCCCTTGTCCTCCCCTTGCGATTAGAGCCAAGCACTTGGCTGAGTGCGCCTGTGGACAAAGATGCCTTATCAGCATCAGACTGCGACTCATGCACTTCCTTAAGCTTTGTCTGAAACGACAAAAAACACATGATTAGTAAAATAAGTAAACTAAAAAATTATAACGTAATTAATAAAAAGTAAACTGTCGAATTACTTACAATCGTGGTCGCAACGCTCGGGGACACCTCCTTGTCCTTCCCCTTCATCATCCGAAGAGCCACATAAGTATCGAGCCTATGTGGCTTACCCCAAGGCCACTCCCTACCCCCTGAAATAAAATAAAGTAAAATTAGTATCGGCCCCGCAAAGTAAAATAATGCAGAATAATATATTTCTGTAGTTATAGAAAAATTAAATTTTACCTTCATCCTATCATCCTATGCTCCACCTCGGTGTAAGACGTCCAGCCGGAGTAGTGCACGTCCGTCTTTTTTGCCCGATTTTACCTCCCTGATTGGCGAGATGCCAATTGTCGCTCCCCGATCTCATTGTCAATGAACTTTTACCATTGTGCCAATGATATCGGCTCCTTTGGCGGGACGGATTCACGCCATTGGATAATGGACTATCGTGTTTTCCCAAAGTACCGTGTCCGCATATTTTTCTTCCACGTCTTGTGTTTCTCCCTCAACTACTCCAAGACGGAATCGCGTAGCTTTGGATCCAAGTTGAATTGTTCGTGTCTAACAAATACAATGTTTGTTGCGAATAAATATAAATATAAATATAAATATAAATATAAATATAAATATAAATATAAATATAAAATGAAATTGAAATTGAAATTGAAATTGAAATTAAAATTGAAATTGAAATTGAAATTGAAATTGAAATATTCATATAAATATAAATATATTACCTGTAGTGCCGCCCAAACAGCTAACTTGAGCTCATATGACACCTCCTTCCAACTCATAAACCCCAGGCCGATGACCTTCTTTAACAGCTCGAGGGATCTTGCTAATAGCTTCGACTTGTTCTCGATGGTAATCCCAAATTTTCCATATTTGGGGAGTCTAGGGGCCGAGGAGCCCTCGTCGCCTCCGCTACCACCGAGCCCAGACGACATCACCATAACCAACATCATCATCATCGCCTTAATACCTGAAGGAGACATTTGCGGTAAAAAAATGTTATTAGTACAGATAAAAAAAATTAGAAGAAGACATGCAAATATGTACAATTACTACAAATAAAAATAAGCACTAATTATTAATTTACTTTCATACACCCCCTCCCCCACCACACACACACACACACACGTACACGCACACTCCCACCACACCCCCATAACAATTAAAACTATACAATTATTTAGATTGCCCCACCACACACACACACACACCCACCACACACCCCCACAACCACCCCACCCCCTGCCCCCCGCCACACACACACGCACATACTATATATATATTGTTCGATATACAAAGTAATTTTAAAAAAAAGTTGGAAAATTCCACCCCCATATGGACAATAATCCAGTGGTCATGCCACTTTTAAAACTAACCAACCCAACATTTACTAAACAAAATAATCCAACAACAATGTCAACAACAAATGTGTATCCCATACTCCTTCTAATTCATCTACTCAATTGATTCATTTCATCAATTAAACTAACAATTAAAGTATACAATTATTAATTTACTAATTTACAATAAGGGGCAATCCTACTTTTATATGAAATGGGCACTAATTATTAATTTACTTTCATCTAAAACAATACAATTAAAATTACAATTCAAGCTATACAATTGTTTAGATTTCCCCACCACACACACACACACACCCACCACATCCCCACCACATCCCCATCACCCCACCTCCTGCCCCCTCCCCCCGACACACACACATGCACATACTATATATATTTTGTTCGATATACAAAGTAATTTTCAAAAAAAGTTGAAAAATCCCACCCCCACATGGACAATAATCCAGTGGTCATGCCACTTTTAAAACTAACCAATCCAACATTTACTAAACAAAATAATCCAACAACAATGTCAACAAAAAATGTGTATACCGTACTCCTTCTAATTCATCTACTCAATTAATTCATTTCATCATTAAACTAACAATTAAAGTATACAATTATTAATTTAGTAATTAACAATGAGGGGCAATCCTACTTTCATATGAAATGGACACTAATTATTAATTTACTTTCATCTAAAACTATACAATTAAAATTACAATTAAAGCTATACAATTTATTAATTAAAGCTATACAATTGTTTAGATTGCCCCACCACACACACACCCACCACACCACCACCACCACCACCACACCCCCCCCCCCCCCCCGCCACACACACACACGCACATACTATATATATATATATATATATATATATATATATATATATATATATATATATATATATATATATATATTTTCGATATACAAAGTAATTTTCAAAAAAAGTTGAAAAATCCCACCCCCATATGGACAATAATCCAGTGGTCATGCCACTCTTAAAACTAACCAACCCAACATTTACTAAACAAAATAATCCAACAACAATGTCAACAACAAATGTGTATCCCATACTCCTTCTAATTCATCTAATCAATTAATTAATTTCATCAATTAAACTAACAATTAAAGTATACAATTATTAATTTACTAATTTACAATGAGGGGCAATCCTACTTTCATATGAAATGGAAACTAATTATTAATTTACTTTCATCTAAAACTATACAATTAAAATTACAATTAAAGCTATACAATTTATTAATTAAAGTTATAAAATTGTTTAGATTGCCCCACCACACACACACACACACCCACCCCCACCCCACCCCTCCCCCCGCCACACACACATGCACACACACACACACACACACACACCACCCCACCCCCTGTCCCCCCACCCTCCCCCCACCACACCTACACACACACACACACACATACACACACAACCCACCCCCCACCCCCCCTCCCCTCCCCCACCACACACCACCACACACATATATACACACATATACACATACATATACGCACATATATATCCACACATACACACACATATAGAAATGAAAGAGAAAGATATGAAAAAAACATACCTTAGAGAGAGAGAGCTGAAATCGCTTAGAGAGAGAGAGGGGGAAAACCAAAAATCGGTGGGAAAAAAAAGCCTAGGGCTTATTTTACTGACGACATTGTCACGGTCGTGTCAAGGTCCTTGACCGTGACAAGTCCATGACAAATATATTTGTCACGGACTTGTCACAGTTAATGACCGTGATAATTCTTTGTCGCGGTCTTGTCACGGTCATTGGCCGTGACACAAAACGCGTGTTTTTTGTCACGGTCAATGACCGTGACAAGGGTGGCCGACTGAAAGGTGACAATTCGACCATTTTGGTGCAGTGTATTATTAACGAGAAGCCTTTTGAGACTTGAGGAGGGAGGCCTTATCCCTCGCCCCGTGGTTGATTAAGGGTGGAAAAATAATAAGTTTTGCGGGTCGGACATGATTTATAGTCGACCGATAGGTATTGAGATTATCGTAGTTATTTTCATATAGTTCAAGAACATCGTAAGAGTTACATCGTCGGGAATCGAAGAGTTAAAGACTAGAGTTGTTGTGGGTGTATCATTTGAAGGGAGTTATGTGATTTGGGTAAGAAGGGAAGTTAGCTCCTAGGGTAGTAGGAACATTTCCAACATTGGAATGATAGATCCAGTGGAGTGTAGGCTCTTCTTATTGGAGCATTGTTAGCGAATTCACGATAGTTTTGCATATCACTATATAGGCGAGACCTTACAAATAATTGAGTATAACAGTATGAAATGATTTGAATAGGTTTGTCGTTAATCTTGGGTTGTAGAGACTAGGCCTTTAGACATGATAATACCACTAGCATGTGAATAGTGGAGGCACCAAAATGTTATCAAGAGTTGATTATGAGTATGTTCGAATGCCAGGTGGGTAAGGATCTGAAGTTTTTAGTACCAGGCTTACCCGAATTTTGGTGACGAAATTCTTTTTCAAAGGGGGAAGAATGTAATACCCCATAGTTTTATATATATTTAATCGGATATTTAGATTATGCGGGTGACATATAATATTTATATGATAATTTATTTACTAGTGTGATAGAGTAAATAAAATTTAATGTTAAGTAATATTATTTCATAAGTGAGTAAACACAACATAATTAAATTATGTTGTTGGGAAATATGTGGATTCAGATTCATCGTTGCGTTCGGTTACCCATCGTCACGGGGGATTGTAGGGAGTCTCGTGAGTGGTGTTAAAATTACCCATATAGGCTCCCACCGCCTTAACTTGATCTTGTAGCATAATTTTATAGGCGGGTATTGTAGACACTCCATTCTAGTACCCCCTAAACGACTCCTTAGGTCTCTAATACCTCCCTTCACCACTACAAAGCTAAGTCATATCCCAGGTACTGACCTAGAGGCCATCGGACACTCCCAGGATCCATTCAACCAAAAGTCAAACTCTTCAGCTCGACTGAGACTGAATGAATCTTCAAAGGGAACTGAAACCCCTTTCCAACGGTCCGTTCTGTGCGCGATTCTGACTTACCATGTGGACGAACGACCCGTTTTTCCTCAAAACCTACCCTAGAGGTCATCGGATGTCCCAGGCTCCGTTTGATCAAAGTCAACTCTTCAGCTTGACTGGGACTGAATGAATCTTCAAAGGGCACTGAAACCCCTTTCCAAAGGTCTACTCCAGCCCAATTCTGACTTATGGTACGGACGAACAATCCGTTTTACTCCGAAAGGTCACCGAACCCTTCCAGGACCCAGTTGACCAAAGTCAACTTCCCAAACCAAGTCAAACTCTTTGGAACATTGAATTACATCTCCTAAACTTTCTAACGATTTGCCCCGTGCACGATTCTGACTTACCATGCGGACGAACAATCCGTTTGCGTTCAGTAATTCCTCGTCCAAATGATCGATGAGTGATTCTAAGCCACATTTAACCCAAAGTCAACTCCCAGACCCAGGAGTAGTCCAAAGACTTTTGAAGGTCTCTGAAGTACCTTTCCAACGGTTCACCCCATGCACGATTCGGATCAACGGTTTGCGTTTTACGATCGTTTTTTCGAAGGAACTTGAAAGAGACTGCCAAATGGCAGGTTCCAAACCCTGCTTATCGGTAGTGTGCCTAAACACACCTGCCGATTGGTAGGACTAGGACTATACCGATCGGTAATGCCCTGGGCCTATAAAAAGGAGGGACTGACCTCGTTGTAGGGAGAGACACAAGATGTGAAATCCATCTCTCTCAGCGAGCTCCGAAAACCCCTCGCGAAGTCAGTGTGATTTCCATATCCAAATCCCTTTCCAACCCTCACTTTTCATCAAATTTTTCACCAAACTTGGTTAATTAACTACCCTTTATCATCATCCAAGTGCAAGGGATGCTCTCCAACATTTAATATCAAGCTCAAGATCCTCAAGAAGGTCCAACTTTCTCAACTCTCTCTTCAAATTCTCCTAAATTCGCATTAACTTATTTTATTATTTAGCACTTTTATTCTCTCATCTCACATATCCTAATATATTTTTTTATTTAATATTATTGCACATCTCTTATTTTCATATAAATAAAAAACCCCAAAAATAAGAAAAAAGGGATTTGCTTATAAATTCCAAATGGGAATTCTCACACTTTTCTCCCAACTAAAACACTTTTTTAAAACACACACACACATATAAGAGAATTTCTCGAGTGGATTTATGGGATAAATCCCACCCCTCATTTTGCATATGAACTACGTGGACTCTGATGCCTCTATAGGCTACGTAGGCGTCTCGGGGTAAAACCCGAAACTGAGTCCTATTCCTACTTTTCTCTCATTTTATATTTTTCTATATTCTTTAAACTTAACTCTCTTGGACTCTATATAAATATACATATCTTTGTTCTCAGTGGCGTATTATTCCATATGCGTTATCGTTCCATTATAACGATTAACGCTAAGATAATCGCGTAAATCCTATTTTTTAATATTACTTTTAGGAACATTCCTACGGATGACTCCCTTTATCTCTTCCATGATACAAGTAGATAATTCCTATCTCCACTACATATACACATGCAGACACATCATGGGGAAATAAAGGAAAATATTAACAACCCATGAGAGACCGCAAGGGCGAAATGGGTGCCTAACACCTTCCCATTTCATAACTTAGCCTCCGGACCTTTTTCGAATCATTTTTGGTTTCGTATGTATCAGTATGTCTTTGGATGCTGTCCTTCGGGATGGCTCCCTTTTTTTCTTTTATCTGTTTTGAGTAAAATAGACTGGCGACTCCATCTCTCTACATTTATCACCTCATCACTGATGCTGACCGAAGCGTTCTCGAGTGGGATGTGTGGGACCAAGATCCTCTCGACCTAGAAGATACCCTCTTCTTCATCCCTCCCGCCGCGAGGATCGGGGATGGCCACAATGGAGACTCCGCTAGGGATTTATTTTGAGGGATAGACTCTATTTATATGGATGTTATATTTCTTTACATTTTCCCCTATTTTTGCATGTTCCCCTATTATTATTCATGTGTACCTCATGCTTATGCTTCTATTCACACACTTGTAGAAGATTCTCCATGAACACTTCACACCACGTGCACCTAGGATCACATATGTCCAAATGTTGCACACATCACCCATCCATACTTGGTATACCATTGGTACTTGTACTTTGCCCCCTATTGGGCATGATCAAGAAAGATACTTTCATCAAAAGATACTAATAAGAGAATCATGCATGATTCACACGACATCATTAAAAGAGCATGGTTATTGACCAAATTTTTTTCAGTAACTAGAGGGTCACTTCGTGATGGGCGCTGGTTCGGCAGGGCGCAGTTTGCATAAGTGATATGACTCTCACCTTCCATTGGCTAAGTACCTTCGACGTATATCAAACGGTTCCCCCGCATCGTATCGCTTGACCGAAGTCATGACGGGAGGTATAGCATAAGGAACTCGTTCACGTACGCCGAGTATATGCAATTCGCTCTCACACGTACCGTCCCCATGAGGTATATGGTGAGGTAATTCACGTACACTCAGGTATACCAAATGGCTTATCCACACGTACCGATTGCCCGCAAGAGCAAGATGTATATCATGGAAGTCATGCCAAAGGGGGTAACCCTGTCCAATTCACCCAACCAACTGCATGCCCACATATAGGTGTCAATTCTAGGACACACATGTTAGATTGTCGATTTCGACCCGAAACTCTGCCAACATTTTCGGTCGGCCTGTCGCCCAAAATTTCACGCATTTTTAAAATGGGACCCTGCCCGTGAGCCTGGTTACAAGTCCAACCACAAACTTTGCATATGTTACAAACCCAACTTTTCCAGGCTCGGGTCCTGTCCGGCATTTCATTTTGCATTTAGGAGAATTTAATACAAGTGAGAACATAATAATTATAATAATCATGCTGAGACCCATCTCCCAAAATAGTTCTCCTTCCTTTATTAAAAATCCAAAAACAATTTTCTTTTCTTTATCGAAAATCCGAAATAGTTCTCCTTCCTTTATCAAAAATCCAAAAACATTTTTCTTTTCTTTATCAAAAATCCAAAATATTTCTTCTTCCTTTATCAAAAATCCAAAAACATTTCTGTCTTTCAATCTCAAAAAGAAAAGAAAAAATAATAAAAAATGTCAAAAATATTTTCATCCTTTTTTGTCAAAAAAAAATCTCATTTTATGCCTTTTCAGGTCGATCGCACGCCTTTGACCTGATTCCTTATTGGCTTCGATCTTCAGTCAAATCACCCCGGAGTTCCATCCGTTCCCCTGATACTTATTCCGAGTCTTAAATCCATCCGCTTTTTATGGAGAACACAGATCAAGTACCAGTTGTGCAGCCAGATCTGACGGCAGTCTTAGCCCAGCTCGTGTCCAAGATTGACAACCTCCAGGCTGAGGTTCAGGAGAAGCAACGAAACCAGGTTCCTATTTATCAAGAGCTCAAGGCCTTATTCCCTCATTCTATGGGTCCACTCGAGCCTATTTAGGTTCCTGAAGAGTATTAGCATGCTCCACGTGCCCCTCCTGCTAATAGGTCGTCGCCTGCCCAACTTTCTATACCAAACCTTGACCATTATGGGGCTAACTTGACTATGATCATTAATCCAAAAGAGGAAGGGTTAAACAAGGTCAAAGAAGATCTCAAGATGCTAACTAAGAAGTTCGACCAAGTCAGAATCTTTAGGAATTACATGGACTACACTCATATGTCTCCTTATCCTAAGGCAAGGTTACCCGAGAAGTTCAAGATGCCAAATATCGAGAAGTTTGAAGGAAGTGGACCCCCGATTGTTCATCTTCACAGTTAACATCGTTCCATGACTCTCTAAGGGGTTTATGAAGAAGTGGTGGCCCAATTATTTCAGCAAACTTTGAAGGATAGCGCCCTCCGATGGTTTTTGTCTCTTGAGGAGTCCAGCATTCATAGCTGGGAGGATGTAGCCCGAGAATTCATATCGCAGTACAAATACAACGAAGAGCTTGAGGTCACCCGTTGTGATTTAGAGCTTCTCAAATAGAACTCTGGGGAATCAGTTAGTAACCTCATAGCCCGATGGAGGGAAAAAGCAGCCACCACGACCAATCGGCCATCTGAGGAAGAACAAGTCAGCATAGTAAAAAAAAGATTCTTACCCCATGTTCGATCAACAATGGGAGGACAATACTATCCCTACTTCCGAGAAGTAGGAGTAGAAATCGAGGAAGGTCTTGCTAAAACAGAAGCTGAACCAAAAAAAGTGTCCGGACAGTTCACTCCCAGAAAATACGATAAGCCCTCATGTGCTGCAGTCTCAACCATCAACAACATCTCTCAACCAACCACTTCATGGGCACCAGAAAGCCACCCTCTCCGAGTCTGAAAGGAATACACCGAGATCCATGCTCCCTTCTCCAAAGTTTATCAAGTCCTGTTAAGACGAAACCTTATCAAACCCTTGGATCCCCATCTATTGCCGAATCCACTCCCAAGAAACTTCAAGGCAGATGCCCATTGCTCCTTTCACTAAACTGCTGGCCATACCACCGACCAATGCTTTCATCTCCAAAACATAATCCAAGGTTTAATTGACCGGGGTGCCATTGCCCCACCAACCAATCCTAAGCCAAACACTACTCACAACCCACTCCCAAATCATGCCAATGCCATCTTCCTAGAAATGAACTCGAAATTTGATCCCTCAACTCAAATCACACCCATATACTCTCCTAAATCTCTCCAAATTTGCCCATATTTCCTCCTACACCCTATTAGCCTCGCTGATCAGGCACTGTCACTCCTCACCAGAGTATGCATCGTTGTCCTTACCCATTTTGAAAATGGAATTATGGAATTATCAGGAGTGTTAAACCAACTCCTAGAGTTCGGGGTGAAATTTCCCTCACAGATGATCATTGATTGCCAAAAGTTCAGTACGCTATTCTTGGAAGCACGAAAATGGGCCCGAGAATTAGACAATTGGGTGGTACCAACTGATAGACTGGGTTTTTCCGCATCGCGAGCTTCACCTACACGCCGATCGTTTTGAATTCGACTCGCCTGAACTATACAAAAACCTAAATTATGACTACACTCAACGGGTGAGTATAGCGGTATAGTCGGGTATCGAAAATCCACAGAGGCGAGTTGCTAGAATTTATAAGGTTTAATATTCCTAAATAAAAGTGTAAAAGATGATTATACACAAAAAGGGAAAATATGAATAAAATGGAAATATTAATCTAAGCGAGGAAAAATAAAGATAGATTAAGAAAGCGAGTAAAAACTATAGGTTGCGTCGAATATCCCTCACCCGAGTTAATTAGTATAAAATGGTTACATGGGTCGACGAGTTATTACGAATGTGTTTCGTTTCGACAGTTAATTAAATAAAGATTTGTCACACCCCCTAAATTCGCATAAAAGTCTAATGAGATTTTGGCGTCAACAAATACCCCAGAAATTAAGCACGCAAGATCGTAAGCACGGAGCATACATGATATGCCCCGTCAAATCTCCTAGGCATAATAACTAGGATAACACACCCGAAATAGACCCGTAAACACCATCACCAAAGCAAAGCAACCAAATCAACCCTAGGTGAGTTCAATTCAAGACAACCTAAACTAAATTAGCCACTAAGCATATTAAAAAGCAAGTATTTAGGTGAAAGCAATAAATAAAGCAAGTAAACTAAATTAGAAAGCAAGTAAATTAACTACAAAGCAAGAAAATAAGGAAATAGAACTTAAATTAATTGGAAGGGATAATGAATAGTAACCTTACAGCACCCAAATGGGGAACACCCAAAGAGAGGAGAAGATGAGCTTTCAAAATCCAAACCCTAACCCATCCTATCTTAAATGAAATATATCCCCCAAATAAAGGCCTACAACATTCTATTAATACCCCAAAATAAACCCCCAACAAAACCAAGTCAAAAAACCCCAAATAAGTCATTTTTCGTCCATATCTGATGGGCCCGGTCGACCTCGCTTTTGACAGCCCCCTTTTCCCTCTGAACCAATTTTGATGCGTTGCGCGAAAACGACCATAACTCCCTCATACGGCGTATCAAAGGGATCAAGATGCCTACCTGAGGGACACGAGCATTATGCATCAACTCCAAGCCCATTTATGCGAGCGCAACTTCGGTGGACCCCCCCCCCCCTTTCTTCTATGATCTCTACGATCCCAGCACACCTGGGCCCTCAAATACGCCTCTCCAATGAAGCCCTTGTATGTGATTAGCTGTTTGTGTATTTGTGGTTGCTGTTTAAATAGTGTTGGTTGTGTGTTCTTCCCTACCCTTTGTAACACAGATGTTATTTATCTATAAAAATTTTGCACTTCTTTTTCATTTGTTTGTTTTATTTTCTCTCACTTTTAATTCGCTTTGAGTTAGATTTTAGTCCTTTTTGCTTGAGGGCAATGCAAAAGTCTAAGTTAGGGGGGGGGGTCAGAAGTGCGTTTTTCTAAAACCTCACAAATTTTGAAAAATGCCCAGAAATGTCAAAAAAATCATAAAATCTTGAAAAATTCAAAAATATTTTTTTCAAAATAAATAAAAAATTGGAATTCAAATCTTTCAAAAATATCATTAAGAGTCGGTTTAAAGTCTCAAATTGGAAAAACATAATGCACAAAGCCGAAATTGACCAAAGATGGAAATTGAGCGAACGTAGGCGACTTAATGAATAAATGTGGAGATTAACAACCCCGGTGAGATTAGAGCCTTTCATTTTTGTGAAATTTATAAATCAATCTAAGTTAATTGTTAACTCAAAGTTCTTTTCAGCGTCTAAAAAGTCGTCGAAGATCTCAATCCTTTCATTTTGATCGGTTATGGAAAATGCATGTGATATTGCCTTGAAAAGCATGCCAAAATAGATCTTTAAACTTAATTCATCTCGAAACGTATATGGTGACGCAATTAGTATTTTGGACAATGAAGTAGGCCCTCGTTTGTCACCCAAAAATATTGGCCAGAAAAAGTAGCGAAAAATCACCCCTTTTGCAAACCAAAATTGAGCAGAATAAACTTCTCCCTTTCGTTTGACAATCCGAAAAATCCCAATTGGCCTGAAATTACGAAAAGGGATAATCCCAGAAATTAAGTCCGGAAAGTGCAGAAAAAAGGGCAAGAAAAAATAGTTATGCTCAACAAAAATAGCAAGAAAAGAAAAGCATGAAAAATAGAAAAAAAAATAGAAAAAGAAGAAAAAATGAGCAAAAGCCCAGAAACACACTAACGGACATCATAAGAAAACTTTCCAATTCCAGATTTCCTGTACCATTCTCATTTTACCCAATACACCTTTAGCCTGAAAAAGTCCTAACCGAGTCAAAAATTTCAAAATTGGTTACCGCGTGGAGAGCAAAAACACAAAAAGATAATAAAAGAGATCAATGATACTAATTAGATGCAATGTTCCCATTTTCTTATATCCGTAATCCAATGATGAGATCCGGTTACCATAAATTTCCGTCTTTCAATTTGTGTGCATGAACTTGGTTCTACTACATTTACTCTTATACATCACGCAGACCGAGAGAATAGCCACACTCTGAGTGATTCGTTTGTGAGAGCATTCCGTGAGATTTTAAAATCAAAATGAATTTTCAGATAAGTAATGTAATGTTCAATCGGTGGAAATTTGCGGTTAAATTTCCGGCTTCACACACGCGCACTATGATTTGAGACTGTTAAATATGAATTGATGATGACTATTTTTTGGAAAAGTTTGAATTATACATTTTTTTGCCTATTTTGAGTTTTCTTTGAGTCGAATTTTGTGGGTATATTCTATGCAAACCCTCACGAGACACAACTCGTCCTACTAGGGTAACCTAGGGGTTTAAAGGCATGTTGCATACGCTAAATGCAATCGCTCACCCACGAAAGAGGTATCTTATCCCATTTTCAAGTTAGACCATGTTTTGATTCTTTTACATTGCTGGGGACGATCAAAGTTCTAAGTTGGGGGGGGGGGGTTATTAGCCATAAATTCTTCCCATTTATCCCCTTAATTTAGAGGCTTTTATCGCCCCGCAAAGCGTAATTCGAGTGGATTTATATCATATCATTGTTGTTGACAAGTTTCTAATGAGTACGCTGAGTTTCGTGTTTTTTTCCATCTATTTCACAGGTGTTCAGTGTTTTAATTCGAGTTCCGTACCAAAAGCTTCAAAGAAGTACAAGAAGGAAAAGTTTCTATAAAGGCTGTCAAGATGGAACCAAACCTAAGTGGAAAGAAAAAGAAGAGATCCCATCCTAGGAAAGTTCCTGTAAATACTGTCAAGACAGAACCGAACCAAAGTGGAGAAAAAATGAACCAATCCTACTCTTAGAAAACTTCCCGTGAAGAGTTAACAAGACGAAACTGAACCGAGGTAGAGGAAAAATGAACCTATCCCATGCTCGAAGAACTTTCTATAAAGGCTGCAAAGATGGAACCGAATCGAACCTCTTAACATGATCGGTTTTGTTCTCGATTATTCGAACTTATCCACTTGTAAAAATTAGAATCCTGCTTGTTATAAACTCTTAGATTATAAATTGTAAACTCCTCCCAACATAGAGAGGAGGCTTATGATTCGTTAGGGAAGCTTTGTAATCAGATTTAGAGAAGAAGAACAATAAACCCTAGTTTGCTTCTAGTTTTGCAATTCAAGTAATACCATTCTAATTCATGTTTCAATTATTGTTGTAGTTACTTTTCAAATAACAATTTCATCTTTCTTCATCCTCATTCAGTAGAAAAAATATTTTGTTTCATTCTAAATGCGTTTTCTTGAAGTTTTCATATGTCGGGCTATGTTTTGAAGGGTTGGGGTGCATGAACCCCACCCGATGTAATTCACGATAGTGAAAATAGAGTTGGAATCAAAATATTAGATGAATTGTATCGGAGTTCATGAGATATAACTTTATTTCAACCTTTGCTTACATACTGTGCGGGATACGATCCCTCATATGTGTAATACTTAAGAGAGATAAAGACTGAATTTTAATGCAACATTTTGCTTACGTATTGTGCGGGCTACAATCCCTCGTCTATGTAATACTTAGGAGCATCAAAAAATTGAATTCATTTAAATCTTTAATTCTGAACCTATTATCCTACGAAGTGAATTACTAGGGTTTTGGGGATTGTAACCCGACCTATTTTTCCCCCCATTCATAGTTAAAGTTTTAGTCAAGTTGTTCGAAATTCTGCAGTAGAATAATTACATTCTTAATTTCATTCGTTAATCATTTTTTTTTTCAAATTGCATTTAGTTGTAGCTGTTTCACCATTCAAAATCACCTTTTCCTTTTCTTTAGAGTCAAAGGTAGGTTTCCTTTGTCTGATCAACGTCGTTACGACTCCGTTTGTCCTATTTCCCAGAGGATCGAAACCTGACTTATCGGATTATTACTTTAGCGACATGCTTGCACTTGAGCCTAGAGAGTACGCACTTCTGAGACACATTCTTAGTCGCGTAAAATAGCCTTATACGATTGGACCAAGCGGCTTGGTTCATTCTTAAAATTATATACAATATTCACATCATTATCTTTTAAATTATTTGACTTTGGATAAAGATACACAGACCCACTTTTGTACCATTTTTCCATACCCGGTGCATAAAAATGTTATACCTTGTTGTTGTGAGTTCCATCAGGGCACAAGGTACAATCTCTTACTTGCCTTATCTTGTTAGTCGGGTACTAAAGTGAATACCAAACTGAATCGGTGTAGTGGTACTCTTTCACTTTACTTTTTCACTTCTAACGTATAACAAACACAGGGTTAATAGCTTGACTACAATAATTAATCAAATGCAGCGGGTGAGAGGGTAAAACATGAAATTTAGTATTATTATAATACCAAACCAAACATTGTAAAATGATTACCCCAAAGTTCACCCGTAATGGAAACATTTTTTTTGGTAATACAAGTAACGGAGTACCTTTGATTCATGCAGGGACGTAGCTAGGATTTCTCGATAGTAGGGGCTAATCTAATGATAATTTTCGGGGGTTCAGGGGCAGAAGCCCTAAAGCCAATTTTTTTAAGGTTATTTTTTAGTATTTACCAAATAATTATTAAAATATTTATTTAATCTAATAAAAAGAGAAATAATTTTCGCAAAGATTAAACCAATATTCATCCCCACAAATTGATATATACAATATCCCTAAAGTCATTCACAATTTAATCCTAAAACTAAATTTAGAATTTAAACCAACCAACAATGACACTAAACAAAAAAAATGTTAACCATTTTATCTAAAATTAAATGGAGAACTTACGAGTGAAAATTAGAGGGGTAAAATATAATTTAATTTTTAAATAAAATTTATATGATTGACATCATAAAAATTCATTCAAAAATTAAATCAAAATCTAAAATTATAAATTAAATAGAGAATGAGAAGAGAAGTCCTTTGCTTATATATTTCTATTTATCTGAAAGGGAAGAGAAGTCCTTTCTTTTTCTTTTCAAAGAGTTGTGTGGGAAGAAAAAGAATACACGAGTTTTTTATAATTACCAAACCCCATCTTAAATTTTCAAAAACTTCATTTTATTCCTAGAATTTTCTTTTGGTATATATGTATTTTTTGTTTTTTTATGTGGGGGTGGGGGGGTCAATCCTCCACTAGGCCCCATGTGGCTCTGTCCATGGATTGATAAACTAAACTCAATAAATGTTGGCTGAAGTTATAATGGGTTAGGTGTAGCTGACGAGAAATATTAAAAATGAATTTAATAATTTTAGATCTCGTTCGAACAAGCGGAGGTCTTGAACCATCTTCATATAAAACATTAAATATTGAGGATGAGGATTGTGACTACAAAATAAATTAATTTCGCACCAATTTCTTCATGCATAACTCAATATTTATATAACAAAAAAAAAACTACTTTTATGCGTCTCCACACACACACACACACACACACACACACACACATATATATATATATATATATATGGAAAGGTTAAAAAGTGAACCTTTAATGAACCTTAATAAAAAATACCTTGACAATCGATTAATTTTAATTCTTATGTTGTAATTGGTTTGCGTCAGTGGAAACAAACATGCATGTGACACGCGGGTTGGGGGGGGGGGGGGGTAAGGTGTGTGTATTAAAAAAATGCGTGTCACACCCGTGTCCATTGCCACTGGCTCGGACCAATTACAACATATGAATTAAAATTAATGGGTTGTTAAGGTATTTTTTTTTGTTAAGGATCATTAAAATTTTGAACCTCTCCTTATATATATATATATATATATATATTCCCCTTATTACTTGAACATGGAATTGATCATTCTTATAATTTTCATTTGTTAAAATATGATCTATTTATGTGTCACTTTTACTTGCCCTTGAGCAATCGTGGTACATAGCTCACTAATTAGTTTCTCGACTGGTTTACTTTTTTGGGGTAATGATTTAATAAATGTTAATTTATACAGATTGTAATATTCATAATTTATATTATAATTATATTAATTACATGTAAAATATTTGCATCTAAGAATATGAATGTCGTATGCATCTATGTTTCCCAATTACTTTTAACATAAAATGGAACCCAATTCAAGGATAATGTCCACAGACATATTTTTTTGAGCACAAATGTCCCTCTCTCTTCTTGCATATTCGATTTTCAGTAATATATACAATAAATTTTGTAAAGTTACATAAAAAATTTTGGAAAAAATTATAATTTGCACATAGAATTTTATAATATACACACAAACATTTGTAATATGTATATGTTAAAAATGTTTATACCCTAGTTATAAGTTATACGTGAAGGGTTGAATGACTTTAAAATTTAAAAAATATGTAAGTGAACTAGAGCAGAAAAAAAATATTAAATAGTTACCAAAATAAAAGAAAAAAACTCGTCCTACCATAGCAGAGCAAACAATCACTTGAAGGCAAGGAAAACCATACTTTATTTAAGCTTAGACTTGGCTGTAGTGCCATACGCATTATTATACCTCATAAAATAGCTTTTAAGTCCAAAAAGTAAATAAAGGGACAAAATACAACTAGAGATAGGAAAACTCAAAACCAAATTAAGGTCCAAAATACCCATAGAGAAATTTAAGATGGTAACAAAGGAGATGAAGCGTAATCAATAGTCAGATAGGAGCCTCCGTTTTTTATAGTTGGCCTTAAAGCAAGCTTGCCTCAACCTTTTTATTTTTTCTGTCATTTCTAAATTTGGCTGCTTTTCCATCATCTTCTTGTTCTCTTCTAGCATCTCTACCTCATTTGTTAATCCCATCTCCAAATATTGCAATTAAGAAAAAAACACTTATACAAATAAGAACAACATATATTAAGCTTACTTACAAAATTTTATATTCAATTCACTTCTTATAAGAGATAAATGAACTCAATTAAAAATAAGGGATTAATTCCATTTCCCATGAACGTTTCCCCAATTTTTACATCACCATCCGAATTTTGTTTTCATGATTTAACCCCTAAACTTTTATAACGGCTTCATGTAGCCTCCTAACTTACACCGTCAATTTTTTGGACGAATTATTTGTCGCATTCCATGCAAATGAGGGTATTTATGTCCAATTCAATATAAGAGTTTTAAAAAAATGAAAATTAGAGAAAAACTTTTATAAAATAATTTTTTTATAGAAAACCATTTAAAAGATTTGGAAATTATTTTTTTTAAATCGAGAAATTACCAAAAAAAAACTATTTTAGAAATTACAAACAGACACATTAAAAATTAAAAATATGAAAAATGTTAATTTTTAAAATACGAAAATAATAGAAAAATATTTTTGAATTTATAGAACAACATTTAAAAAGCTACCTAACAAATTTAGAAAACGTACATAGAAACACCACTGGGTGGTCCCTCTCTCATCATAAAGCATGGACCGACTGAACGACTTATTTTGAAAAAACTTATAAGAATCTTGAAAAAAATCTAGAAATAATAAACAAAACATTATAAAAGTTTGAATATTATTTTAAAAAAACATTTTAAAAAGAACAAATTTTAAGGAAAAAACATATTTCTAGGGGGAAAAAAATTGTAGCAAAACAAAATATTAAGCTCATATATATATATATATATATATATATATAGAGAGAGAGAGAGAGAGAGGTGAGAAAGAGAGTATAGTGAGGTATTATCCATAATTTGGTAAAATACAATAATACCCTTTTAAAATAGTTACATGGGTGTCAATTGTGATTATCCGTCCAATAAAGTAGAAGTATTATGGTTAAAAGGTTTCGTTTCGAAAGTTTAGGGGGATTAAATCCAAAAAATAGAAGTTCAGTTGGTGATGTAAAAATGAGAGTAAAGTTTTGGGGAGAAAATGTAACTAACTCTAAAAATGATGCAATATAGATTAATATATTCAAAAGGATCTAATACGCACGTATGATAATACCTTAACATTGTCAATGAGGGACTTCATACTCTTGATCTTCCGGTGCAGCCACCTCATAATATTAAGCTCTCTGCATCTTTTCTTCAGCACAGTCAATCCTACCTTCAACTCCTTGGTTTCTTCAGTTATCAGAACGTTAAAGTATTTTTGAATCTCATCCAGTTCCAATGGAGCCGATTTTAATTTTTTAATTTCCCGACTTTGATTTTCATTTGTGTTTGAAATCATAAATTGTCCGTGATACATTGTATTGAGTCCTTCTATTGCTCCATAATCTTAATTTTCAGTATCCATAAACATTTGTGGCTTGATATCTACAATACCATCTTGCCTAAAATCTGCAATATTATCATCCCAAATATTCTCAAAATCATCAAATTCCAATTGGGGAATATAATTGTTTTGTTGTGAAAATTGATATTCATTAAAACCACGTGGAATTTGATTGTGTTGTTGCGAAAATTGGTATTGATAATCAAAGAGGGTTTCATAATTTGATTGTGGAAATAATTGATCAGAATTAAAGGGATCGTCAAAAGAATTGTAATTCAAATTATTAGTGATATGTGAGTATTGCTCTAATTTTCTCCAAACACAAAAAATTGACAATTACACAAGTACACAAACATATATACTAGGTTGTAAACAATATACTTGAAAGAAGAAGTGTATTAATAAGTGGGAGATTACCCTTGAGAGATTTCTTCCAAATAAGGCCAATCAAGTTCATACTTGTTTTCCAGCCTAAGCTGATTAGAATCCATTCTTGAAGATAGTACAATCGGAGGAAGAAACTACTATTTATAACCGGAAGGTGACTTCCCATTTGCCCTCAAACCCTACAATTTCCTATTTTCTAAAACTTAAAAGTCATCCGTCGACTCTACAATTTCCTATAATCCAATTATGATTTCTAATTTTTTACATCTATTCGTCTCCCACCATTAAACCTCACATTGGATGACAGCAATAAAGCTCTTCCATTTCTCATCGCCCTTTGGTCTCCAGCCATTTTTCTTTACAATAAACCTATATACGTACGTACATACATACATACATACATACATACATACATACATACATACATACATACATACATATATATCTATATACAATCATCGTAAATATTTAAATGGCAAGCTGTTCCAAGAATGTTGATGGTTTAGGTGATGCAACTGTCAAATCTCAGCTCCCCGTCGGTAATATGATGATGTGTTTCTTTTGATTGATTTTGGATATGGGTTTTCTATTACTAACTTGCAATTATGTAAGTAAGTGTTCTGATCTCTTTTACTACTGCTTCACTTCAATGACATTTGTTAAGGGCAAGAATGACGTGTGAAATAATTTATAGACTTTTCCCCATTTCTTTGCCGCACGTGTGTGTGTAGGGGTCTGAATTTCTTGAGTAAGCGTCGACTTCATTTATAGTTATTATTTTGTGTTTGGTTTCCATTTTCTATACATCTTGAAATTTATTTGTTGTTTTAGTAGTTTTATTATATATTTGAAGTTAAGGATTCCTTGGAGAATCAACATGGCCCTCTAAACACGAGATATAATTTGTCCACTTATCTCTTGGTTTGATTTCTCTCCTTCATATTTCTTCATTTTTGTTATCCATTTACATTCTACACGAATTGAATTTCTATTCAGATAGGATTTGAGGATAATTTCTCACCTTTTTTATTGGATTTCAGTTCAAGCACAATTTTTTGGGTTGTTATTGTCCTAACGGTTCACTTTTCTTTTCCTTCTTTTGTAAATATTATTTTTTGGGTTATATTAATTATAGTTGTTTCACATCAGGAGGCGCCGCCGCAATACAACTTATTGGATGAACCCAGTCCACTATGTCTTCATCTCAAAAAGAGCCTGTCTCTTTTGTTTTGAAACGTGAGGTATATAATAATAAACAATATACATGCTAAATATTTTGTTTTGAAACGTGAGGTATATAATCATGATGGCCCAAAGGACAAAATACACTACAAGAAAAATACCTTTTTATGACCCTTTAAAAAATGACTTTATGACAGTTTTAAAAAAAATATCATTAAAAGTATAATACTATTATTTATATGACATATTGATTATAAAGTGTCATTATAAGAATAATAATATTAATGTACATGACAATTTCAATATAATAGTTATATTAAATGGTACATATTATGACCCTTTTTAATAAAACTCCCCAATGCATACGCGTGAGATAACATAATACGACAATTTCAATTTTTGCTCAAAAATGTTTGACACGCGACTCTTTCCCTCCATCTCACTTTCGATCACTTTTCCCCAAACCCAAATTCGTCTCCTTCCCACGCTTTTCCATCAGCTTCTCCTTCCCTCAGTTACACAGGTACTCTCTCTCACTCTCACACACACAGACACGCGTACACACACTAACACAGATGCACACACGTAAATATTAATCCCTAACTTGCAAAGATTTTGATTTCAATTTTGTATGAAACCTCACAAGTTTGTTCACACCAGCATTTTTTTTTAATTTCTATTATTCTATTTTAGATTTACTTTATTTTTAGCTTAAACTTGATTATTGTGCTCCTCTGGAATAATGTTAAAATAGTGCTTTTAGGAGCATATTTGTACGTAAAAAAATGACGATCTTTAATTTTTAGTGTCTGGTTGGATTAATTTTGTTGAGATCGTTGTAGTTAATTTAGGTATGTTGTGACTAGTTGTAGTGAAGTTTCATGTGAACATGCTGCAATATTATAGTGAACAATTGTGTTTTGTCTATTAGTTTTATTCTATTTTATTATATTCTTCACATAAATCTAGGTTATCCTTTAAGATGAGAATGCTTAATTAATTGATTTTAAACATTCGTACGTTAAATGAATTGTGCCATCTTGTTTTGTTGGACATTACTGTAGGGAAATTCTATGCAAATGTTTGTTTTAGTATTTTGATTAAAAACATCCTTCATTTATCAAATTCATTGAATTTATTTTATAGAACTAATTATTATGGATTGTGTGATACGATGATTGAGAATTATGTTATTTGGCATGGTAATCACATTTCTACTACTAATAATTACAGTATTAATAGGTACGCTTCAAGAAATGGGAATAAACAAGTCGTGGATGTCCATGTATAGGTTATTACACGAGAACTTAGAAGGGGTATGCCATTTCTTTCCAGGTTTTGAATGTATGGAAATAGCAATGTAAAAGTACAAATGTTGGAAGAAAATATATTTCCTTAAGAGGATGATGTACTTGATTTGTTTTATGTTCTTACCTTATTTTGGCCTTGTCCTTGTCGCACATGTTTTTCATTGATGGATATTTGACCGGTAGCTATTGTTTCCATAACAAATTTTCATTTTATCGATGTTCATGTTACAACAAGAATGACTTGGTACGAATAAGAGGTAGTTTAATTCTTAATTATTTGTCTTTATTATTATTATTATTATTATTATTATTATTATTATTATTATTATTATTATTATTATTATTATTATTATTATTATTATTATTATTTGCATTTCATTTCTTGTGGTGATAGGAGGTTGAGGGTGAGCCAATTGAAAACTCGAATTGAATTGTAGTGGTGATAGGATTTTAAGGGTGGTCAATGGAAAATTCAGATTGCTAGAAGTGATCGTGCCCTCACCGGATAACCAGTTGCCTAAATTGACCTGTATAGGTTTGTATTGGGATGAAAATGAGATTAGGGGGAGGATAACATAATATTGAAGTCAAAAGACTTAGATAGAATCACAAACACCTTATGAGCTACCAAAGTAATTTATGTGAAGTGATCTTGTTTTATTCAGACACCCATTTTAGTAAATTGAATACTATGTGCTCGCGTTAGGGTTAAAAATGGTCTTCAGGGGGTGAATATTGAAAATAATAATGAAGTGTCCTATACACAGAGACAAAAATACCCCAAAAGATACAAAAAAAACTTATGGGAGGTGATCGTGTCCTCATCTAACACTTGATTTTATATATTCACTAGTATACTCTTGTTTTGGGGTTGAAATGGGATAACGAGACGAAAAGCTGAAAACAAAAGGAAAGATTCTTGGAAAGCGACAAAAGTATACAAGTGATGTTTCTTCAAAGGTAGAGAATTAGTATACTAGTTTTATCTAGGTTAATTTTGATGTTGTAAGGGAATTTAGTATTATGGTGTTGCATCATATTGCTAGCTGCTCTAACTGTGTTTTGATTCACTACTGTAATATCCTTTTATTCGCTACAATTGTGTTTTGATTCACTACTGCTACAATTAGTGCTAATTGCTATTTTTATGTTTTTTTTTAATAAATGTCTTTTATTTCTCAATTTCGTTTATAGACATTCCATGGGTAATAAAAGTAGCTCGTGGGAAGTGATTGTGTTCTCACTGGCCTCCTGGTTGCCTAAATTAACTAATATATGCTCGTTTCATGTTTAAATTGGGCACTAAGTGGCATGGACACCCCATGTGGCATACAAGTAACCTGTGGGAAGCGAGTGCATCCTCTCTGGTCTCCCGGTTAATGACATTAATCCGTATAGGCTTTTTTGGGGATTATAGTGGGCATTAAAGGGTGAAAACTCAAAAGAGCGACCAAGTGGGCCAAAAGGGGCACGAACACCCCATGAGGCACAAAAGTAACCCGTGGGAAGTGACCACATTCTCACCGGGCTCCCAGTTGCCTAAATTAACTAGTATAGGTTTGTTTTGGTGTTAAAACTGGCGTCAAGGAGCTAAAATTCAAAACAATTACTAAGTTTCCCGGAGATAAGTCCGGACACCCCATAGGGCATAAACCTAATCCGTATCTTGTTATTGAAAGTATATATACACAAATTTGTATTCTTATAAAATAGTTTTTGATTGGGATTTGAACAAATATGATGGCGTGTTTGATCCAGAATTAATATGGAATTCACAATTATATGAATGCGCAAGCTCATCGTATGTACTAATTTATGCACATTTACGTTTTGTTTACAAAATGGCGTGGAATCGATTCTTCTAAGGCAAGAGGGTAAACCTCTCTTTTCATACATTTTAAATTTGCCATATGTTTAAATCCAAACACAGGTCAATAAAATTGAAAGGCCCCTATAGTAAAATGATTTCCCCATCCGCACTCTAGGATTATCTTGCTTGCACTGATTCTCCTCTTAACATTGGAAGGCTCCACTATAATGCCCTGATTTGTTTTTTTAATGCACTAGGTTTTTCGACAATGCATATCAAATTGTATAACTATATGTCAAAAGCCGTATTTGTACGTGTCTTTTTATATAAAAAATGACATATATTATTATTCATAAATTACCCTAGATTCATTGAATCGGCATTGGTTTATGTATTCCCGTGTATTTTTGTGTATGAGTGATTACATAAGGGTTCTATATTCTTGTGCATTTTGGTATTGAGTTTATGCATTGAGTTTATGTATTCGTAAATCATAATTTCCATGGTCATATGAAAGTATATAAAGTATTCTGGAAACATCCTCCAGTTACAGAAAGTCCCATGTTCAAAAGTAAGCATGAAATGATGAGTGGCGGAATTTATGTTTTTATTAAATAGTTTTGATGTTTAATACTTAAAAGAATAATAAACGCATAATATTATCTTTGATGCAGAACACTCTCATTTAAAAACTCGTGTTAATTAATTAAAATCACATCTTCACAATTGATTTCCTTTGTTCCTTTTATCAATTTCCAGAATAGTTATGTATATTACTGGTTTGGTTGCATGGAAACCTACTACTTGTTGATCCTCCGTTGCATCGTTGTTCATCTAATCGATACTGCATCAGGATCTAAGATCACACATGTTCATCTATGCTAATACAGCTAGAATAAAATGGTAATGACATCTTGTATTGATCTAGCTCAGCATTACTATTATGCATTTATAACGTGTCGGTAATTGATGAATAGTTTTAAGTCGATTATTTATATGAATATATACATTCTTATAAATAATGAAACAAAGTCATTATGTAATTGTCTTCCTAATTTAAATTAGAAGAAAGGTATTTGGTCTATTCGTAATATAAGAAATTATGGAGGCTATTTGCCGAAAAAAGAAATTTTCTACACGGGCCTTGAAGTTGGGATAGAGGTGAGATGAAGTTTCATGTAGGCATCGTAATAACAAGTGGCTATCTCCCCAATCATTGCAACGGTTTCCCATATATATACACACATTCACACGAACTTCCAATCAAGTATATCCTTAAACATTATTAATTAAATCTTCCACTTTTGTTACACCACCTGACACATATCTTCCATCGCTCTATATATACACAGACTTCTTGAAAACCAGTTACCAGTTATACTAATCCAGTATTTTAGTAATATTCATCATGAATTTAAAAATCAGGGAAGACTCCAGTAGACCCCGTTCATTTCCTACATCTACCATTGGTAGATTACGTCGTAAATTATCAACCACAATAGTTTGTAAAAATTAAACAAGAAAAGTCGTTGATATGGTATAATTCAATGGACATTATTGTTCTATTCAACCACAATAGTTTTTATATTGACATTATATTTGTAACAATTCTTTGTAAATTTTAAACTGTTGATTGATTGCAAGTGTGTGCATATGCAAGTGATTGGAGAATATGGAGACAAAAAAGGAAGAGATCGTAAAAGAGAACAAAATCCAAAAGAAAAAAGTGTGAGTTATTGTATATGCGAGTCATCATATTTATTTTGTGAATTTGGAAACTGTAGAAAAAACTTTGAGCATTATTTCAGTGTGCATGTTCTCACAATCATATATCATCTTCGATAACTATATGGGTTACTGACCAAATGTTACTGCAAAAGTGAAAAATATAAAATTAATTCATCACTCTTATGTGAACAAGGAATTCATTATAGATCACGAACTAGATGTTTCACTAATAACAGGTTACTCCAAAAAACCTACTAATCCAATTATTATTGTTGAAAGAATATGATAAAAGGGATTGAGACCAACTTTAAATCTGAAAATAATGAAAAGGTAAACCATTGGAATACGTATTAGACCATCCACAAAGTTGTATAAATCATGTTCATAGTGTATCAATTTGAATATATTTTTCCTCTCGAATACATGCTTACGGTTGATTCGAACATTTTATTTTTTGTTTAAAAGGGACTTGTCTACATATTATATGAATTATAATATCATAGTGTGATTAGCATGTCATATTTTTGTTGTTAGTTAATAACTGAATTGGTTAATTAATTATTTTTGGACTTTTTTGTAGTTTAAGCCTGAGGAGATCACTGATATCGTGATTGATTTCACTCAACCAGATCACCTTGCTCCTACAGGATTACATCTTGGCGACAGGGAGTAAATGGTAATCCAATGGGAGGATAAGGTGGCCATTCATGGATAAAAGGTGATAATAATGTACACGTTATCACTCTTATTCTGTGTCTCGCAACTATTTCTGATATAAATAGACTTCAACAAACCTACTAATCAAATTATTTTCTCCAATGGTGTTATTTCTAAAGTATTTTTATCCTACATGTCAACAATGAAGCATCTGTAGGTAATGTCTATATAATGTGAGTCGTATCTTCTTCATTGATGTCATGTAGTCAAGAAGTATATAAATTTTAACATTTAGAAATTCTCATTCGAAATCTCAAAACCTTGACACTGCTGCCCAAATAGGGATAGAGATAGAAAACCCCAGTGGAGAAGGTTTTTTGCAGTTTACATTTCTTTCAAAGAAATTTGTAAGATAGAAGACCCCATTAGATACGTTCTTATGGTTTATAATCTCATTATATCATAGATTTTTTTTATTTTAATATTGGACATGCTACCTTTTGGTTGGCGTCTTGGGACTGGGGGTGCAATACACAACACAATTGACCTTTTTTGTCATTTTATTTGTGTGCTTTAACGCGATGGAAGATGTCGATTGGCTTAATTCCATTATTAAGTGCACGTCTTTTGGTAGTTCCATATGTTTGCTTCGGGTTGGTAGTTCGGTTGAAGGTGCCCTCTTAATCGAAGTAAGCTGCACATTGTAAAAAACTTACAGACAATAGATGTTTTTGAATAATGACATGATGTTATTAACATAACAATAGTTCTTCATATACATATATTTCTAGTTTTATCCTGTCGATCAGGGGTCAAGCAAATTCTCTCTATTGTCAAGGGTGATTCTGCACCAATAGGCTGGTCAAGTTATTTGGTTGTGTATGGATCAACAATCTTATTATGTATTTGGTATTTCTGCAGCTTTTGGCAGTGACTGAGATATGTTCAAAGAGATGCTGAGGAGAAGAAAGCATCTTTCAATCCAAGGTCATATTTTAGGTTGCTCATTAACTGGCTGCTGATCTGCCCATTTAAGGTCATCATGGAGTAAAAAAGAAGATAGTGTAAAAAGAGGACAAATTTCAATACAAAAGATAAAGAAAGGATTAAGTAGCATTTATTTGTTCCTTATTTTATCGTAGAATGTTTAGAGTGGTAGTTTTGTTATCAAAAAGGTAGATGGAACATTCTTTTAGAACAAACCTTTGGAGTATAATGATATCTGCATGCAAGTCATGTAGTGTAATGTATAGTAAAACATACAAGAGAGTCATATATGTAGGCATTGCATTTCATTGATAATGTGGATGATGATGCAGGGGAGTGATGAGTTGTTAGGTATGATGCCACTAACAATGTCAACCATTCTGTCTATGTGTAAGAGCGCCTGAAGCAACACAGAGATTTCATTCTACGAGGTCAATATGGACAGGTGTTATGATATTTTGTAACTCAAAGCAAAAGAAATAACAGTGTTGGATGATAAAGATGACCAGATTCACCTCAAGGGTCTCGCTTGGGTCCTAGTTAATTTGATGTCTGAATTCAGTGAGGCATTTTCTTGTGCAATTCAATGGAGGAAAGTTTCACACACCGGTCTCAATAACGTCTCTAGTAGGAGTCATGGGGTACTTGTGATTACTGTTAACACACCTTGTGCCCTCGAATGTTGTCATGGGGATGCTAAACCTCATAGATTTAGTAGTTTTTTTTTACCCCTCTTTTTTCGATTAAAAAAAGGGAAATGAAATGAACCCCTAAACTATCACTTTAATTACAAATAAAACATTTTTAGCAACGCTTAGGGGGGTTTGAAAAATTGGGAGTCGTTCAAGGACTTTCTTGCAAAATTATTAGTTTTGGGAGGTATTTGCTACATAGATATTCCAGGGGTCTCTTGCAAATTTCCCACTTAAAAATGATCAAACTCGAGACATATACAAATTCTAATCCAGTATTTTACGTAGTCGAAATTATATGTATATGATATAATTAGGTAAAGAAGATAATAGGAGGACATGCAATGAAGGTATTCACCTACAAGAGAGTGCCAAGAACAACCAATCCCTCTTTGCCTTGTCAAATGTGATTTATGCACTGAATAATAATAAACCCTAAGTGCCTTATAAGAAAGCAAACTGACGAGGATATTATCGGATTCTCTTAGAGGTACAAGTCACTCTTTTATGGTGGCCAGTCCGGTAAGGAGTTTGAGATATCTCGTATACTCTTATGTTTTGTTTTTCAAATATTTAAATAGCCAATTGTTGTGAATCTACCATCTAAATTGCATTACAATCTGATAAAAAAAATTATCTATCATGTTCACAGAATCCAGGAGAGTATCAATAATCTGATCATACGGTTAGCTTGGCAGCGAGATCGCGTCACATCACCAATTTTGTATCTTCAGCTTAGAAACAAGATACTCCCAAGGTAAAAGTTTATATGGAGGCGAAGCTTCGCGCTTATCTTGAATCTAAAGGAAAAATGAAGAGGTCCCAAAGATCAGGGGCTTTTGATTCTCCATTTATCAGTAAAATCGATAGTTTTATGAGCTTTGTAAAGAAACCTAATAGGTCGCACAACTCTACCAAACCAAAGGTGCTTAGCAAACAAGGTGCTTTAAAGACTCTTCTTGAGCCTCGGAGAAATTTATTTAATGATGGAGGTGTCACCCCGCCTAATTAAATACCGAGCGATCACTCCTTTATTAAATTAAAATCAAGGTGAACAGTTGGTTCATTCTTAGCATCACTGTCGAAAATACTTTTTCCATTTTAAACACCCTAAATAATTAAGCTAAGTGTCAAAACCATTTAGACATTACTTTCCAATTTTTTTTTTTAAACCATCATTTAAAACATTGCATAATTCACAATTTAATAGCCACACCACAACTATCCGGGAACATACAATCCAAATAATCAAACATTCAACTAGTTGAATCTAACATTTAATACTTTAAATGAAAACATCCTGGCAATAATAAATCCCAAAGTGCAAGTATTGGAAATAAATGGACTACAATATCCAATAAAACAACTGAATAATGGAAAGGGCGACACAAGCCCAACTGAAATAAATAATGCTAAGAGTAGAATCAAATTAATGAGGTCGTCTAAGCAAGAGGCCTGCAACTTCCACCTAAGCTGCAGCGCGTTCCTTCCAAAGGATCCTATGCATGACTCCCCTGTGGCTGGGCACATGTAATATATACATATATATACAAGGGAGAATATAAAATGGAAACGGGTCAGAGCCCGATAGTGAAAATGATTTAAAATTTTCTTAGCAAGTATTTAAAATGTTTACAGGCCAATGCAACAACATATTAGTGCGGCACTCCCTTGAGAAATTCTCACCTCTCTTCTAATGTGCACGCCTATCGCAATAACTTTCCCAACGGTTAAACTTATCTTAGGTTACTCGTAAGATTTAAAACTGAACAATTTAATTGTTAAAGGGGATAATTTCATTTGGTCATAAAGTTCTCATTTAAACCTTATTTGCTAATAAAGTTTCCCAGTGTCCTATTATACTTCTCAAGAGAATCATTTCCAAATTTAAGTCATTATTCATTTCTTACTTACCATAAACACAATGGGAAGTTCCAAATTTCATAAATTCATATATATATTAAATACTCGTATAATATATATATATTCTAACAGCACCCCACATAAAAATTATGGAGCGGGCATACTCTACTATCCAATTCCCGCATCACTCGTACTTAGGGAAATACAAGTTCGGAATCACCTTCGAACTGTATTAATACATACACAAATAATATTGAGGCGAAGCATAGTTTCCAAGTCCAAGAGGTCAACACATATCCTCGCGTCTCTTAGGACCGTGACTATCGATACGATAGCCTGTACCTAGGATCCCTATCTTCTTGGGTACAAGTCAATATCCCCCGTAAAGGTCCCATCGAGATAAGACTGTCCCAGCGCGGTAACCTCAGGGATAGCAAGTAGCACGGGCATGATTTTCACACGTATATAGTATATGCATAAACACAGTCATGAAAATATACTACTCTTTCTATATCAAATTTAGGTTCATCTCATAACCCTTAATTATAACATTTATCCTTATTTCTCATTATTTAGTTATCACTTATAACGGTTTGTCTCTTACTTTTAGTTTGAGGGATTATTCCAACTTACAACGTAACACTCATGGACTCTAACCTCCCAAGTGTAGAATTCAGTAGGTACTCATCTATTTTCCATCGTAACTATCTTATGCGTCTCTCCCTTTAATACAAAATTCTATCGTCCCTTATATGTAAACATCCCAAAAATGCAAATCTCGTCTTACATTAAAGGTCTCATAATTATTAATAAGTCCTACTGGTCTTCTTTATCTCCCAAAATATTTTAATAAGGATGTCTAAGGAGTATTGCTCATATAAATTTGATTCAACTATTTAAAAGGGGAAATATGAGTCTGCCAGAAGGGGTCGATCGATAGACGCCCCTGGTTCGATCGATCGATCAAACATGTATGGCTAATTCTGTAGATTGACAGTTACGGGTTCTATCATCCAACCTCAACCAAATTCATATTTTTAACACCCAAACTTCCAAAAATTCGTACTACAAACATTATAAACCCAAACTAACTATCTTCTATGTAAAGCATGTGAATTTTCATCAATAACCATGGATTAAAAGGGCAAAACTTATATAAACCTCCTGAACCCAAGAAATTTCTTTAACTTTGTTCTAATCAATCTTTTTCCAGAATTTCTTCTTATAAAACATCATAAATCCGTGGTTCAACCTCTACATATGAAGAGGATTTCCAGATTTCCATTTATATCATTACTACGTGCAATTTCCTATCTCCAACATGGGTTTTCTTCCATGAAACTCATGCTAATCAATCCTAGACTATCATGAGTGATGCATTAATGAAAATAAGAAAGATAAACACTTGCTTGGAAATTTCAGAGTTCTGATTTGTGGACGAATTTGGTGTGGTTGCATTCCCCGTCGCGTGATCTACGCGTTGGTGGTGGTGGCGGTGCAACTGGATGAATTTTTGGCCTAGAACACCTTGGCAAACTCTCTCCTTCCCTCTCCTATGGCCGTCACTTGTCTTTGGTTGTGTTAACCCTAGAAGGAAACCTTATTCATCTGATATAACCCTTGAAAATTCGTGGGTTTAATTGCCCAAAATTACTAAATGTCCAAAATGCCCTCCCGAGGCGCTAAATAAGCCTAAAAACGCCCCGAGACCCAAATTAAACCCCCGGGTACACTTTTCTGACTATCTCAACCCTTTCGGACACTTTGGCTCACTCAAAACGACCATACGCGCAACTTATAATTTATTCACTTTTATTAATCAATATCTAGTCCCGACACGACACAGGCGCATCCCGACTTAAATTTCCAAAAGTATCATTTTATTCACTCTTGACATTTAATAGAACCAATATCATATATTACTTTGCTCATTAGTAATATTCAACAAGTTTCCCATACTTACTAACTCACATCACGTTAGTAATTGTTAAAAATAATTAATTTTCGGATTTATATTAAATTTATAATTCACATTAAATTTAATAAATTCCCAAATTTAGAAACCATAAAAATACGGGGTATTACATACTTCCCCCCTAATAATGGAATTTCGTCCCGAAATTTGAAAAATAAGGCTTACCTGGTAAAACATATTTTGGCTACCTTAACAGTACGGAACCTATCCGCATAGTAAGGCGTTTAATTTCTATAGCCCCCGTCTCGCAGCAAGCTTGTTTAACACTCTTCATTAAAGATACTTCACATTGTGTTCCTATCCAACAACATTTGCATAAGACATGCATATACACTATTTATTTCCATTATGTCAATGTCATTGGGAGGTCGTACCTCACTACATGACAACTACTCTGATTTATTTATATACAAAACTCCCATTCTGAGAAAGATATACTGGCATTTGACCCCTCTTGTTCACCTAAAATAGTCGTGGAATTCCACCATAGTTATCGGATTATTCTCGACCGATCCAAAATTTCTGAGTATCCACTCACCTCTAAACATACGGAAGGAGAATACTCGAGGTTCTTCCATACCAAAACCTTAATAAGCACCTCGTACGTGACAAACAGGTACGAGTGCTTCTACAGAGCATTCCTGAAATCATTGTACCAAGATTCCAAAATTTCCTTCACGTGGCTCCACTAATCTTTAATCACCGTGCGCCTATTCCCTGGCTAAGGGTGATACATCCTACTCGAAATGAAACTTTATCTCCGCTGGTTCCTGAAATCCCATATCAAAGGTGGGATTTACAAACCTCATCCCGATTCAGAAATTAATACTATACCGGACCATGTACCGGCGCGATCCTTCCTTTTAAAGGAAGTCT
This sequence comes from Sambucus nigra, assembly GCA_949130495.1. Lineage (NCBI taxonomy): Eukaryota > Viridiplantae > Streptophyta > Magnoliopsida > Dipsacales > Adoxaceae > Sambucus > Sambucus nigra. The sequence continues at coordinate 629,364,819 of OX422210.1, read as the reverse complement.
AGGGCATACTAGTTAATATTGTAAACCACCCCAAAGGAACATCAATCACTTCCTTCTTGGGCGACTAAATTCACATGTTCGGATGAACCCTTGATCTTGTTTTGAGGATGGTAACCCGTTCAAGGACTTTACCGACCCCTTCCCATTTCAGGAATTATCGATAAACACAAAAGTCCTCTGGTTGGTTTTCCTCTTCTCACCGAACCCTACCTATGGGCGGTGCATGTAGATACTACTCACTACGTCCCGCTAAACATCGATTTTTCCTTGAAATGTCTCACATTAAGTGACATATAATACTCCCCTTCCTTCCTTGGTGTATGCCGAAAGTTCCGACCCGTGCTCTTTTCTCCACGATGCGCACTTCTGGATCTTTTATACCGTACTAACATCATTACTCTTTGTATGCGCAAGTCGCCCTCACACTTGACTAATAACAACTCTGCTCCGAGTGTCCTTCATAATAATTAAATTCTACTATATTCAAGGAATACTCCTTCTTAAATGGCTTCCCACAGCCTTCTAATCAAATTAAGGTGTACCATTTTAATTGCACACTTATGTATCGATTATCGCCCCTCATGTGACGTTTAATCCACTCTACTACTTTTACTTCATTATGTTAGTCCCACAAACATATATTCCACACGTCTATTACCACGTCCCTTCAACTCGGACGATTTTAACATCAGCTAACCAAGATGCCCCCATTTTTGTAGCACCCCGACCGCCCTGGGAGAGCAAACGATGCGCTACTCATCTGTAGAGTTAACTAAATCCAACAAAATATAAGGAACAAGGCATTCAAATTCCATGACAACAACAGAGGAACAACAAATCTCAAACTTCTTCAGATAAGTGCAACAATTTTCCCAAATAGGTACAACAACCACAATAAATCACTAACGCTCTATTCATCAAAATAAATACAAGTCATCACTTTTGTATAATAAAAATTCTTTCCAGATAACCCATGCTAAAAATCATCCCAACTCTTTATTGACCTGGTGTTCTGAACGCGTTTACAATACTTGGGTACCCTCAATCACCTTAGAAATTGAAATTTTAAGTCCTTATCCTCATTCCACCCCCTAACTCATGGTGATAAAACAAAACTTTCAATGCTTTCTTACCACACAATCGGCTCCACTGGCCTTAAATTAAAAATTCGACTTCTAACTTACAGATAAAATTACTTGATCCCATTTCTCCTGGGGTACCGAACTCATGGACGAATGACCAAACGTCTCCCTATTTCCAACCTTAGGGTAAGTTTCATGTGTGGGATGTCTCGTAAAGCGAAATCTAAACAAGGAACCCCCCGATACACTACTACCTAGCATTGTCGATTATCGAAATCCGTTAGGTCTTCCGTCCATAGCATGTACCCCTTTATTCCATATCTTGACAAAAAAGTTAAATTTCCTACCATAATTATACTAAACAAAGATCATTTCACCAATTGTACTATCGTTCAGTATTGGTTGGTGGTAATTTCATTCCATAAACGTCGAATACATACAATCGGAATTCTTGAAATCCCTCTCCCTAATAATATGGGCATAACTCTTAACTCCCACATCTCTAGGGGATAGATATAACAATGCGCTCTTCCTATCCCCAATTCCTGAGTGCTAAACATAATACTAAGTTAAATCTTTTCGCTCAATAGTAAACCCGCTACATATTGAATCATAATGACAATGTCCATACATACATCGGTATCGAATATCTCGAGCCCACTATCTCCTCCGAAGTCTCTAGGATAGATAATATAAGTGCGAGTCTGACCTTCTTACAGGTGAAGCCTCGCCAGAACAAAACATGCTGCACTAATGCAACCACTCCGATAGCCTTGCAATAATTTCCCACTATCGTACTAACCATATTATAACGTAGTAACAAAGATAATATCATACTCGTATATCGCATCATTACAACGAGTAACCTCAATAAGGTACATAACACAGTTAATATATTCATTCATCCTCCGCGGATAGAACTTAAAGAAAAAAAAAGATCCCGCTACACTAGGGAAAAATATTCACATAATAATAATGTTTATAATTATACTCATTAAACTCGTCTCACATGCTAATCTGGCAATGAACAAAATATAGTGACTCGCTCGTGTCACATAAACACGCCTCATCCCCTGAGGATGCAACTTATCCTTCCACCTTGCCAATCGTCTTGACTGTACAAATGGTCTCCGGACGTAACACATCTTCCCAAACCAAAACAAAACTACTTTAATCGTTATCTTTTACTAGGAACCGTATTCTTGTCCCTTTACTCACTTCCGAAAATATTATCGAGTGTGATTTCACTCCCCACAAAATACCTCAACACATAATACACTTATCACCTGTCCTACTAACCATGTTACGATTTTCCTTCTCTCGGACTTTAGTAGACTCGATTCCTGTTGGCTACCCCGATTATTCCCTTAGCCTTTTAGGCCTTAAGAAACATGTCACTGTCTATAATACTCCTTCTTGAATTTACAATCACTTGGTAAGAATTCAACTATCCGAATCATTTAAATGGATCTCCGGATGTATATCCACACCCTTTTGTAGTGCTACACCATTATCGTTGTATTCAGTCTTATTCTCGACTAAATTCTTCGATTCTTTTAGCTTCCCACACAAAGGAGCATTGTCGTCTTCATTGACAAAATACGACCTTTTTAACCTCTAAATCGGTCGTCCATCAGGATTTCCTCTTTGAGTGTTATCAACTATTATTACGAGTTGATCTCCCACTTGGAGTCGTTTCCTCCACTTGTATCTACATCTTTCGATACAAAATTCGCTAACGATTAAGATTCATATTCACGAATGGACCTCTGTCACGTCCTCCTGTGATGAATTCAGGACAACGTTCACTTCTAATCCTGAACATCTGATGAAGGAACATACGGTCAACACTGTACCTAAGGTGATCCTATAGACATAGCATTCCACTTCTAAAATTGGTGGTTGACTCCCATCGTTATAACTTCATCCCTAAAGCCAAGAAAATTTTTCTCTAAATTTTCACTTTCAGTTAGCCACACTCCGTCCTATACCTAAACCTTTGGATACTTTACCTCTTTTGGTAAACTCATGCAATTCCCGCATTTCTAGAATCTTCACTGACAGTTATTTACACGTTTTATAACACGTTGGTTGAGTTTACTCTCGCACCTCATTTGACTATAGCAGCATTTGGAAATCATTGTTGCGCCTTAGTCGACTTTCTAGTCTTAGCTTCTCGTGCCATAATAAGGGTAATCTCGACTACGGTCATCATTCTCTAATATATTTTACAACTTCAACTGAACTACTGCCTCCTGATGTTCGCTTAACGGTCCTCTTCTGACATCCCTCATCGCCCGACACACGCACACATTCGAACGAAATTAGAATTCACTAATGTATACACATTATAGCAGGAGAACGAAATCTCATCAAAGATATCGACAATCCTAAACATAGGGCTCTATATCAAACAAAGAAACGCTGAAAGCATAATAAGCCGCACAGATCCTAAAGGACACTAGAACCTGATGCTGATACCACCTGTGACACTCCGCCTAATTAAATACCGAGCGATCACTCCTTTATTAAATTAAAATCAAGGTGAACAGTTGGTTCATTCTTAGCATCACTGTCAAAAATACTTTTTCCATTTTAAACACCCTAAATAATTAAGCTAAGTGTCAAAACCATTTAGACATTACTTTCCAATTTTTTTTTTTTAAACCATCATTTAAAACTTTGCATAATTCACAATTTAATAGCCACACCACAACTATCCGGGAACATACAATCCAAATAATCAAACATTCAACTAGTTGAATCTAACATTTAATACTTTAAATGAAAACATCCTGGCAATAATAAATCCCAAAGTGCAAGTACTGGAAATAAATAGACTACAATATCCAATAAAACAACTGAATAATGGAAAGGGCGACACAAGCCCAACTGAAATAAATAATGCTAAGAGTAGAATCAAATTAATGAGGTCGTCTAAGCAAGAGGCCTGCAACTTCCACCTAAGCTGCAGCACGTTCCTTCCAAAGGATCCTATGCAAGACTCCCCTGTGGCTTGGCACATGTAATATATACATATATATACAAGGGAGAATATAAAATGGAAACGGGTCAGAGCCCGATAGTGAAAATGATTTAAAATTTTCTTAGCAAGTATTTAAAATGTTTACAGGCCAATGCAACAACATATTAGTGCGGCACTCCCTTGAGAAATTCTCACCTCTCTTCTAATGTGCACGCCTATCGCAATAACTTTCCCAACGGTTAAACTTATCTTAGGTTACTCGTAAGATTTAAAACTGAACAATTTAATTGTTAAAGGGGATAATTTCATTTGGTCATAAAGTTCTCATTTAAACCTTATTTGCTAATAAAGTTTCCCAGTGTCCTATTATACTTCTCAAGACAATCATTTCCAAATTTAAGTCATTATTCATTTCTTACTTACCATAAACACAATGGGAAGTTCCAAATTTCATAAATTCATATATATATTAAATACTCGTATAATATATATATATATTCTAACAGCACCCCACATAAAAATTATGGAGCGGGCATACTCTACTATCCAATTCCCGCATCACTCGTACTTAGGGAAATACAAGTTCGGAATCACTTTCGAACTGTATTAATACATACACAAACAATATTGAGGCGAAGCATAGTTTCCAAGTCCAAGAGGTCAACACATATCCTCGCGTCTCTTAGGACCGTGACTATCGATACGATAGCCTGTACCTAGGATCCCTATCTTCTTGGGTACAAGTCAATATCCCCCGTAAAGGTCCCATCGAGATAAGACTGTCCCAGCGCGGTAACCTCAGGGATAGCAAGTAGCACGGGCATGATTTTCACACGTATATAGTATATGCATAAACACAGTCATGAAAATATACTACTCTTTCTATATCAAATTTAGGTTCATCTCATAACCCTTAATTATAACATTTATCCTTATTTCTCATTATTTAGTTATCACTTATAACGGTTTGTCTCTTACTTTTAGTTTGAGGGATTATTCCAACTTACTACGTAACACTCATGGACTCTATCCTCCCTAGTGTAGAATCCAGTAGGTACTCATCTATTTTCCATCGTAACTATCTTACGCGTCTCTCCCTTTAATACATAATTATATCGTCCCTTATATGTAAACATCCCAAAAATGCAAATCTTGTCTTACATTAAAGGTCTTATAATTATTAATAAGTCCTACTGGTCTTCTTTATCTCCCAACATATTTTAATAAGGATGTCTAAGGATTATTTCTCATATAAATTTGATTCAACTATTTAAAAGGGGAAATATGAGTTTGCCAGAAGGGTCGATCGATCGATGGCAGGATCTCGATCGATCAATGCATCGATCGATCGACACCCCTGGTTCGATCGATCGATCAAACAGGTATGGCGAATTCTGCAGATTAACAGTTATGGGTTCTATCATCCAACCTCAACCAAATTCAGATTTTTAACACCCAAACTCCCAGAAATTCGTACTACAAACATTATAAATCCAAACTTACAATCTTCTACGTAAAGAATGTGAATTTTCATCAATAACCATGGATTAAAAGGGGAAAACTTGTACAAACCTCATGAACCCTAGAAATTTCTTTAACTTTTTTCTAATCAATCTTTTTCCAGAATTTCTTCTTCTAAAACATCATAAATTCGTGGTTCAACCTCTACATATGAAGGGGATTTCCAGATTTCAATTTATATCATTACTACAAGCAATTTCCTATCTCCAACATGGTTTTTCTTCCATGAAACTCATCCTAATCAATCCTAGACTATCATGAGTGATGCATTAACCAAAATAAGCAAGATAAACACTTGCCTAGAAATTTTAGAGTTCTGATTTGTGGACGAATTTGGTGTGGTTGCATTTCCCGTCGCACGATCTACGTGTTGGTGGTGGTGGCGGTGCAACCGGATGTATTTTTGGCCTAGAACACCTTGGCAAACTCTCTCCTTCCCTCTCCTATGGCCGTCACTTGTCTTTGGTTGTGTTAACCCTAGAAGGAAACCTTAGACATCTGATATAACCCTTGAAAATTCGTAGGTTTAATTTCCCAAAATTATAAAATGTCCAAAATGCCCTCCCGGGGCGCTAAATAAGCCTAAAAACACCCTGAGACACAAATTAAACCCCCGTGTAAACTTTTCTGACTATCTCGACCCTTTCAAACACTTTGGATCACTCAAAACGACCATACGAGCAACTTATAATTTATTCACTTTTATTAATCAATATCTAGTCCCGACACGACACAGGCGCATCCTGACTTAAATTTTCAAAATTGTCATTTTATTCACTCGTGACATTTAATAGAACCAATATCATATATTACTTTGCTCATTAGTAATATTCAACAAGTTTCCCATACTTACTAACTCACATCACGTTAGTAATTGTTAAAAATAATTAATTTTCGGATTTATATTAAATTTATAATTCACATTAAATTTAATAAATTCCCAAATTTAGAAAGCATAAAAATACGGGGTATTATAGGAGGTCTATTTGATCCTGTTATGAAGGTGAGCTCTATAATTTCGTATCTTTATTCTTATATTTTCATCATTTTCAATCATGTTGTTGTTATTTTAGACAGACTTGTAGTAAGCAGGCATTTCAATTGAAGAAAATAAAGAGTTCATTGTATACAATATTTTTCACGTAGGTGAATTTTTAGTTTTTTTTAAAGTAAAAGTATTTTCGTTTATTCGGAGTTATTGTAGTTTGTAAAATTGTAAATAAGCGTACCCGGTATAATTTATTTTTGGACTAGTTAGTGAATAGTGTTTGACTTCAAATATGTGAAAATACTTATAGCCATTTACTTTCCACCTATGTGAAACATATTTCACTCTATAGAGATTGGGCTCTTTGATCATTCACGTCACTTCTCTTATCTCAGATATAAATTTTTGAAAACCAAGCGTTTCTCATGCCCAACTGGTCACACAAAGAATAACAGTTTCTGATGGAACATTTCTACATTGTGCTCACTCCTTATATTGGGTAATATTATTGTCTTAAGGGTACAGTTGTTAAGTTACAAATTTTCACACCCTGCGCGATAAGTTCATTAACCGTAGTTCTAGTTTGAAGGTACGCAAATAAATTTTACAATTGGCATTTTTTTGGTTCTCATTTTCTCATTTCTTTGTTATTCAAATATTCGTGGTTTGAACTATTTACACAGAGTTCCCTTGTCCAAGAATACCTTGATCTCTTGTACAGCCAGCAAGTAAGTAGTGAAATTGAACTTAAATAACAATGAGGATATCTATGATGTTTTTCGATCATATGTTGCCAATTATGATATTAATAATTGTTTAACTGTGCCATCTATATTCAACTGTAGTAATTTAGAAGTGTTGATCAACCATTGTTTTTTATGTCTTTGATATAAGGTTCTTCATATATGTGAAATTACAAAAGATGAGTATATATGTCTGGGATGGAACTGGCATTACACCAGTTGCTATTCAAACGAAACGAGGGTTAGTTCTAATGCTTTTTTATTATTTTTACAGGGGAACTTTGATATTGAATAGGCTCGAAGGTGCTCTATGTAGCCAGGGCACAAAAGAAAGTTGAGCGTGAACAAATTTTGCGTTCGCACCTTGAGGACAAAGAAAGGAGAAAATATTGAAATACCAGGTAGTATAACTACCCACTTTCCTCCTCATAGCCTTTTAAATTCTTCTTATATTTCATTTTCCTTATTTTAGTAAATGATGGTTCATTATTTAACTCTGAGTGTAGGCCTCAAACATATATGTCAAGAACACTGCTGATGCTGTTAATGACCACGCTATTTCATTGTCACTGGGGTTGGTGATTGCTAGAACACTCATCAGCACTGTTTTGTTGTCACTGGAGTTGGTGATTGCTGTGGATGAGAAAGAGCTCGTTGACTGAACAGTGGTGGAGAGCGATAGATGACTATACCAACCCAAGCCCTAATCGCGTCTACAAAAGCGGGGATGTGGTAGGTGTAGTAGGTCGGTGGTTGGAGCTCTTGAGGTGTCGACACAATTTCGCAAAAGTCAAAGGAAGACCGACACATTTATACGTGAGTTTTGGATGTATAATTTTTGGAGACATTTTTTTTAATCTACATAGTGGGTATATCTTACTATGATACACGTAGTAGGTCATTATTTTTTGTAGATAATTACTGTAGATGGTGGGTATATTTATTTATGTCCCACAATTTTTTTATATGGACAAATGACTTGGTTTGGTGCATTTAAGGTGTATGTGACTTCAAATACAAAAAAATTCAAGACTATTTTTATGTTATTATAAATTTTGATTTGTGTTAAAATTTATTTGTCGATTATGACATTAATATTGATTATTACGTTTTTTTATTATATGTTTAATTTGTGATGAAATTTTTAATGACCTTTTTAAAATTTTGAAAAATGTTCACCACAAGAAAACCCCCTTTTTATGATGCTCGAAAAATTTATTTAAAGACATTTAATACAAAAATGTCATTTAAAGATTAATACTGTCATTAATGTGACATCTCTAATATAAAATGTCATTTTATATATATTAGTATTATTTTTCATGACACTTTAAATATAAAAATCGTATTTGGTCATAGATATTATGACTTTTTTTTATAATTTGTATAATAAATGTATATATTATGACATTTTTTCTCAAAATTTGTCCACCCTCGCGCGCCAATAAGAAAAAAAATGTGAAAGAGCCTCCCCATCGAAATTTCTCCCCAACATCGGCCCTAGCCAAATCAGGTACTCTTCTCTCTCTCTTAGTTAACCTATGTTATTCTTAGTGACATTCACATCTAGGTGATTATCAATTTCTTCCATTTTGTTTTCTTTTGAATCATATGTAGCGCTTTATGAACATCATATACACCGTGTAGACCAAAATACGAGATCATTCATAAAGACAACCCTAACTTCGATTTGCCTATGATTTTCTTTTGTTAATTTTCACTACGACTAGGCCTTCGTGTATAGGTATCGTTTAACTGGTAAAACATTTACATGGTTTGGACTTATGGTATTTGTCTAGTAAAATATTTATCAGACTTAATTGTTGCTTATTAAAAATAGTCTTTTTTCTTTTCTTTTTCCACATCAATAATTGATTATATTGTTTTCAATAGTTGTTTTACCTACTGTGGCTCAATTTTGATGCGCCGAATAAAAGTTGGGATAGTAAAGTTATTCATCCCTAGGTGGGTAAATAGTTTCATTCCCCGAGCAATCATTAATGTCGATCTTCTAAACCTTGTAACCCGTTTTTTAAGTAGAGGAAACCAAAGTTTGTTATCCAGAAATGATTTGTTTTGCGTTACCCAAATATGTATGAGGTTGGATAGCTCATAGTTTGTTTCCATGTAAAAAAGAATTCGATCTCTAAATTGGATAATAGAGAACGTTTATTTGATTGGTGATATGAAATAGGGTTTTAAGATTGTATATTTGACAATGTCGCCTTGGACATTGGTTGAATTGGAAAAATGATACATTGATTCTTGTAATAAGTAATTGGTGTTTGGAAAAATGATAAACGTCTCGCCTTTATCGGTTACTTGTAAATTTTAGATTCCCTTCGGCAAAGGGATGATGAAGAAAAATAAATGGACATGTCGCCAGCATTGCCAGCACGCCCAATTTCAAAGGCTCGCCGGCCTTCAGCAAAATCTTTACCTAATAAGTTAGACATGGGTGATGGAGATGCCACAATAGAGTGTTCAAATATGAATGGTGTTAGAAAAAAAAAAGAGGGTAAAGGATGGAGAGGTGGTAGTTTTGTGGCCAAAATGGTTAAATAAATTCACCCCGGTGAATCCCCTTATGTTATGGGGTTGGAAGACAAATGCATTTTACCAGAACCTTCTTCTTCTGCTTCATTGCCCAGGTTTAGGGAGTCTGATTAGAATGACAACATTGGTTATTTCACTAACAAGGTACATATCCTGCTTCAATATCAAGTGTTCCTCCTATTACTTTTTGACTCGGTCCTTGGCTCTTCAATTGTATATTTGGAATAAGTGTTTTTGTTTAAGATGGATTCATTTAGTCTAGAAACTATGTTTTAAAAACTTAGTTTGGTGTCGGCTCCAAAACGGGCAGTGGGAATCAGCACATATACAATCAAGTTTAGGAGAAAAAGCATTTGTTTTGCTTTAGATGGGAGTGTGAGTTTATAAATTATGTCCATCTTCTTAAAGCTTGTAAATAATATGGAGCACTAATAATGTGATGTCAAAATAGGTTGTGACAGTGTCAACTGGAGAGCTATTACCTATTAATCCGGATATCCTTGAGGGCGTGGATGATCTTTTACATCTTAGTTATTTGAATGAACCATCAGTTCATCATAACCTCCATTATAGATATTCTCGGGATATAATTTATGTATATATGATTTCAATATCTTATTTTCATAAAGAAATGTCTTTCTATTTGTATTCCTTCAACTTATGCTTGTGTTTGCTTCCTTCAGAGTATGTCTGGGCCAATTTTAATAGCAATCAATCCCTTCAAAGATGTCCAACTTTATGGAAATTATTTTTCATAGCCTACAAGCAGAAGATTTGTGACAACCATCATGTTTATGCTATAGCTGACACTGCATATAATGGGATGATGAGAGGTGAGGTAAACAAGACTTCAACGAATTTGGAAAACGATTGTTTTTTTAGTTTTAGGTACTTTGTTACTAAAGTATCCATTCTTATTACTTTTGCTGTGATGATGGATCTTCCAGATGACCTTAATCAATCCATTATTATAAGGTTAGTTGTTGTGTCTCTATTTCATTATATGACGAGGAAGCTGTAACAACCCGCCCTTTTGGAGATGATTAAATTCCATAGTTAAATACAAATTGGCAATTTGGGAAATTTCCCTAAATAGTAATTTTTGGGATTTTCAAGGATTAGATGATTTTCAATGGGTGTTGTAATTATTTTTGGGATTAAATAGGTCGAAGTATTTAATTATATGTCGCCGTGGAGAAAAGTGACAAAAGAGGTAAGATTTTGATCAGAAAACCCGCATTTACTTTTATGGGTTAGAATAGTGATTTGCGATCAAGTACCTCGGATGGGAATTTCGACTGCGCCATGAGTCTCGGAAGGTCCGAGATAGTCGGAAAAGAGTGTCCGATTGTCGAAATTGAGTTTCGGGGAATTTTAGAGGTAAAAGTAACTCGTAATTGGGTAAACGAGTCGTTTTTGGGTTTTAAGGGTTGAAACCCTTTTTCTTCCTATATAAAGAGGGAGAGAGGGAGAAAAAGATAAAGAATGAAAGAAAGAAAAGAGAGAGAAGAGAGAGAGAGGAGGAGAGAAAAGGAGGAAAACGGGGAGATTCCGATCAAACTCCGCTTGATTCGGCTCGAGGTCGTCGGATTATATCCACAAGGCAAGTGTTTACTTGCTTTATTTACTTTTGAGCATAAATCTCATATCGTAGTTTGGTATAAACAAACCCAAAAGATTTTGGGTCGGGTATTCGTGAATAAAACGGGTTTTCTGGAGTTAAAACGAATAAACCCCTAAAATTTTATAATTGGAGAAACTTAGGTTTTAACCTAAATAAATTGGTGGTTTAGGGTTCTAGGATGTTTTGAACCCTTAATATATGTGTATTTGTAGTTGGTTGAGGTTGTAGGACATTGGGTGAGGCGGCAAAAGCTTGGGAGAAGCTTTAATTGCCGAAACCGTCTCGGAGAAGACGGTGAATAGTAGGACCTGCGCCTTAACCGAATCGATTCGGCCAGGGCGAATCGATTCGGCTCTTGGTCAAAACATAAAATTTGTATATCTCTTCGACGCGGTCGCGTGGGCGCCGACCGTGTATTTTTCTGATTTTTTTGGATTTATAGTGATTTTTCTACGGAAAGCAATCCGAGATCGAAATCGCTAGTTAGAAATTAAGGATAGAACTTTGGGGATAAATATTAGGGGTTACCAAAAAGAATGTTAGGACCTCTAAAGAATTTGATGAGAGATGAAAACTTTAGGTTGGTAGGAATAAATCCGACTTATAGTTTAAATGATGAGTGGATTAAATTTTGGGTTTTGGGTTATATATAAAGCCCTAAGCAGAATTGGGATTTTCGGACAAGCCGAATCGATTCGTACCAGCCGAATCGATTCGGTAAGAGACAGTTTGAAAGTAGAACCATTTAGAATCGATTCGGACAGGCGGAATCGATTCGGTGGCTTGCGAATCGATTCAGGCAGGCCGAATCGATTCGGTTCTGGCAAATTTTTTAGGTTCTCTCCTTTTAAGTTTAGGGAGACTTAAATTATGATTTTGGAGGTTATTATAGGAGTTTCTAAATGGGATGTTAGGACTCCAAGATGATGAATTGAGGATAATTAAACCTCGAATTAATTTAGAGTGTGATCGGGGGTATGGAGTTAATTAATGTTTTGGGACAAGAGACATTCGGGTTTAAGTATAAGTTCTTAAATGAGAATAAGGTATTTATTAGAATCAAAGTGAGGAAATACTTTGGGTTCAGTATCATGCTAATATGAAAGCATGATTATGATTCCTCGAGGAAATATTTGGGATTATGGATCATCGCTAGATGAGTTGGCAATTATGGCCATATATATATATTCGAGGAGGAATATATGGTATATATGTATACTATGTGATTCAAGTATATATATAATTTGAGATAAATGATTTTGAAAATAAAATATGAATGTTTTCAAAATGAAAAGACAAATGATTTTTTATAAATGATAAGAATGAGGATACACACCTCTCTAAATCGCTATCATAAGGGAAGTTGCGTGCGTATGGTGAAGCCCCCTGACAAATTAACGCAGGGTGGATATAGTCCTATAGGCCATATGAGAGTTTGTTGTATTTTTCTGCACTGGTTAGGAGATTTTGGGTGTGGTCTTGACTATCCCGTAGGCATATGGCCGCTTCCCGACGTCTTGCGATGTAGGATCCCAAGTTGTCTTGATGATAGGCCCTGGAAGATGACAACCATTTAGGGGCACGCACAGTGGGGAAACCCGGACAGGCGGTCTTAGAATGCGTTATATGTTAAAGCAATTTATGATAATAAATTTGCTTTAATTTACATTTCCTGGATGGAAGAAGGGAAATGGGATAAAGGTTTTGGCTTCGGTAACACTCCCGGATGGAAGAAGGGATGTGGAAGCATATGATATGGTAAAAGCATTTTTATGATAATGAAAATGGCTTTTAAATACATTTCCTGAATATAAAAAGGGAAATGGGATATTTTGAAATGGAAAAGCATTTTTATGATAATAAAACTGGCTTTCAAAAGTTATATGATTTGTTAAAGAGATTCATGATAATGAATTGGCTTTTAAAATACATTTCTGGATATGAGAAGGGAAATGGAAAGTTTTGAGAAAAATGAAAAGTATTGATAAATACTTTGTATATGAATCCTCAGTTCGGGAGATAGATCCGGATCTTTATGGTAAAATGTATATATATGGATGAATCGAGTACCGAGGGTCTAATGGATCCCGATGATCGACCGTGCAACATAGTAGTGTATCAGGGGGGTTCCTTGTTTGTATTTCGCTTTGCGAGACACCCCACGCTGGAATATGGCATTGTGTTGAGACTGGGGAGAAGTTTAATCCTTAGTGCTCTAATATTATTAAATCTTATGGTATATATATTTATATATATCTTTCTGTACTGAGGGACTGGCGGATCTCGACGATCGAACGTGCCGCATAGTAGTATATCGTGGGGGTTCCTTGTTTGGATTTCGCTTTGCGAGACACCCCACGCACGAGCATGGCATAGCGTTCAGACTGGGGTGAAGTTTAGCCCTTAGTACATTACTTGGACTATCTAGGGTTGATAGTGGGTTGGGCGATAGACTAGTTTAGCAAGGTAGCTTGACTATGATGTTTAGAGGGATGCGCTAGGAGTGCACTGTTAGTGGAGAGGTGAGGGGTATCTCATGGGAGTGCGATACAAAATTTAAATATGAGATAAAACCTTTTTCTAAAAATAAGCCATTTATGCACTTGCTAAATATTTTTAAAACTCGGGCTCTGACCCGTTTATCTACTTTTCCTTTCTTGCTATATTATATATATATATATAGGTGTCCAGACACAGGGACGCCTGGATGGCACTTCTTTTGAGTCAGACGTCAGCTGCAGCAGTTGTGGATGCGTGCAGGATTCTCGATAGATGCTTCTATCCTTGTACTCTAGATAGGAGGTACTGTATAAATACTCAGGCCAATGGTCCAATTGCATTTATTTATTCTTTGAGTTCAGCATTCGATATTGTTGTATATTTTGACCGAGTGTTCGGTTATTTTATTTCATTTCAGTTTCATTTCCGCAAAAGTGTGTGGATGTTTTAATTTAGTAATTGTTAAAAAGAGTAGTAAAGTTAAAATTTTGACACCGGTCTAATAGGTTATTAGTAATTAAATGGATTTTTGACAGTGATGCTAAGAATGATCCATATGAGACTCTTGTTTTAATTTAATATTGGAGTGATCGCCCGGTATCCTATTAGGCAGGGTGTCACAGATGGTATCAGAGCATCTGGTTCTAGTGTCCTTAGGAATCTGTGCAGACGTACTACGCTTTCAGCGTTGCTCTCGATTTGATATAGAGCCTCATGATTAGGATTGTTGATTTCTCTTGTGAGATTTCGTTCTCCTGCCATAGTATAAGATTATGTAAATCATTTGTGTGCTCATTCGAGAATCGTGTGCAGAGCTTGGATGGCGGCAGGAGGTGGGTCTTAGTTGGATCTTTAAGGTTGAAGCTCGTAGTGGAGTTTCCTTTTAACGGAGAAGTTAAGAGGACTAGTAAGATGATCTTAAGGTGCGAGGTTAAGTTGTTGTTATGAGTTCTGCCTCAATAAGGGAGGTATTTTTGGCGTGTCTAGATAAAGTCACGGTATTAGTTAGCCCTAGACTCGTGTGTGTAATTTGAGCTTTGTGGTGGTATCGATAACATTATATCATGTATGCCTATGTGTTGTTCGCAATAGCGGAGTTTTATTTTCCTTCATTCGCCATAGAGGCGGGTGTTGATATATTATATATATATATGGTTAGTAATACTCGTTCGATATGTTTATATGAGTATGGTGATATGGTGAGTATATAATGTTATTGGTATTTTCGGAGCGATAGCAGGGTAATGATGGCAAGACTATCGTGTCCATGGTTCCTGGAGGGAACAGGTTATTGTTGAGATATCTCACCTGGATACAGGTTGAGTTCACCTTTATTGTTATGGGTGAATGGAACTTCGATGAGCATAGGTTTCCTTATCGTGATTTGTGTATATGGCGAACTTATAGATATGATTTAAGGCCGTAGGATTATTGTTGAGCTGAAGGTAAAGCTCATTATTGATTGCGCAAGGACTTAAAATGAGTGCGAGCACAGGGTGGTATGACTCTTAGTTAGAGATAGGAGTTCAGACCTCCTTTTTGTTGGATTAGGGGATAGGGATATCCCGGTTGCATGTTTGAAATAACGGAACTCCATGACCGATGAAGTCCAGTGTCAATGTGTGGAGGGGTTCCTTGTTTGGATTTCGCTTTGCGAGACGCTCCACACATGACTCTTAACGACGTCAGGAGTGGAGAGCTGTTATGGGATGCAAGGATGTTGGTTTGGTGAAAAAGGTCTTATAGTGTGGATGAACCACTATAGGCTATGAGCCACATGATGTTGATATACTTATGGAAATATTGTGCTATGGAAAAGCACTAAAGTAGTCCTTTCACCACAAGTGGGTGGGTGGAGTAGGACTTAGAGAAATTGATTTGAGGATAATAGTTAGCCTTGATGAAAAGGAAAATTTTGAGGAGATTTGTTTTGGGTATGATGTACGTGACACTTTTACAGAAAGTGGGCACTTCGATTGGTTAGGTTTCCTTTCGTATGGGCGGAAGGATAAGATAGTAGAAATGCGTTCGTAGTTTAGCGTAGGCAGGATTTAGGATGTCCCGCTGGTGTGCCTTGGGTCACTATATCTCGATGACAGACAACGCGAGGGAGTAGTGTAACGAGAGGGTTCGTTGTTTGGATTTCTCTTTGGCGAGACGTCCCACGCATGAAACCAAGCAATTATCGGGAGTTGAGAGAGGCCTTGGGCACTAGGAACATACTTAGGATTTCACTAGTTCGCGACGTAAGTTTGTTAGTGTTAGTGGCGCCGAGGTTAGGAGGATTGACTTTCGTGGGTTGGGAGGATCCATAGATGAGTATTAACCGAGGAAAGGAGACCCTTATTGGGAGAGAGTGTTACGTGTCAGACATTCACGAAGGATGTGCAGATGTGCACAGGTTAGAAAGGTGTATGGGAACCTTAGTAAGTTGGTTTATATACCGCCCGAAATAGAATGGGGGTAGTATATAAAGTTGAAGTTTATGCTGTTAGGCACTAGAAATGATGGGTGCTATGTGACGCTATTGGAGTCACTTTACGACCGTGGTAGCCGTATGGTATATGGTTGGGAACCGTTGGGTTAGTATTGTTTCCCTTGAGGTAGTAGGATTGGGTGGTGTACGTTATGCCTGAATTTCGAGGACGAAATTTGGTTTTAAGGGGGGGAGTATGTAACAACCCGCCCTTTTGGAGACGATTAAATTCCATAGTTAAATATAAATTGGCAATTTGGGAAATTTCCCTAAATAGTAATTTTTGGGATTTTCAAGGATTAGATGATTTTCGTTGGGTGTTGTAATTATTTTTGGGATTAAATAGGTCGAAGTATTTAATTATATGTCGCTGTGGAGAAAAGTAACAAAAGAGGTAAGATTTTGATTAGAAAACCCGCATTTACTTTTATGGGTTAGAATAGTGATTTGCGGTCAAGTACCTCGGATGGGAATTTCGACTGTGCCATTAGTCTCGAAAGGTCCAAGATAGTCGGAAAAGAGTGTCCGATTGTCGAAATTGAGTTTCGGGGAATTTTAGAGGTAAAAGTAACTCTTAATTGGGTAAACGAGTCGTTTTTGGGTTTTAAGGGTTGAAACCCTTTTTCTTCCTATATAAAGAGGGAGAGAGGGAGAAAAAGATAAAGAATGAAAGAAAGAAAAGAGAGAGAAGAGAGAGAGAGGAGGAGAGAAAAGGAGGAAAACGGGGAGATTCCGATCAAACTCCGCTTGATTCGGCTCGAGGTCGTCGGATTATATCCACAAGGCAAGTGTTTACTTGCTTTATTTACTTTTGAGCATAAATCTCATATCGTAGTTTGGTATAAACAAACCCAAAAGATTTTGGGTCGGGTATTCGTGAATAAAACGGGTTTTCGGGAGTTAAAACGAATAAACCCCTAAAATTTTATAATTGGAGAAACTTAGGTTTTAACCTAAATAAATTGGTGGTTTATGGTTCTAGGATGTTTTGAACCCTTAATATATGTGTATTTGTAGTTGGTTGAGGTTGTAGGACATTGGGTGAGGCGGCAAAAGCTTGGGAGAAGCTTTAATTGCCGAAACCGTCTCGGAGAAGATGAAGAATAGTAGGACCTGCTCCTTAACAGAATCGATTTGGCCAGGGAGAATCGATTCGGCTCTTGGTCAAAAAATTAAATTTTTAGATCTCTTCGACGCGGTCGCGTGGGCGCCGACCGCGTATTTTTCTGATTTTTTTGGATTTATAGTGATTTTTCTACGGAAAGCTGTCTGAGATCGAAATCGCTAGTTAGAAATTAAGGATAGAACTTTGGAGATAAATATTAGGGGTTCCAAAAAAGAATTTTAGGACCTCTAAAGAATTTGATGAGAGATGAAAACTTTAGGTTGGTAGGAATAAATCCGACTTATAGTTTAAATGATGAGTGGATTAAATTTTGGGTTTTGGGTTATATATAAAACCCTAAGCAGAATTGGGATTTTCGGACAAGCCAGCAGAATCGATTCGGTAAGAGAGAGTTTGAAAGTAGAACCATTTCGAATCGATTCGGATAGGGCGAATCAATTCGGTGCCTAGCGAATCAATTCGGGCAGGCCGAATCGATTCGGTCCTGGCAAATTTTTGAGGTTCTCTCCTTTTAAGTTTAGGGAGACTTAAATTATGATTTTGGAGATTATTATAGGAGTTTCTAAATGGGATGTTAGGACTCCTAGATGATGAATTGAGGATAATTAAACCTCGAATTAATTTAGAGTGTGATCCGGGGTATGGAGTTAATTAATGTTTTGGGACAAGAGACATTCGGGTTTAAGTATAAGTCCTTAAATGAGAATAAGGTATTTATTAGAATCAAAGTGAGGAAATACTTTGGGTTTAGTATCATGCTAATATGAAAGTATGATTATGATTCCTTGAGGAAATCTTTGGGATTATGGATCATCGCTAGATGATTTGGCAATTATGGTCATATATATATATATATTCGAGGAGGAATATATGGTATATATGTATACTATGTGATTAAAGTATATATATAATTTGAGATAAATGATTTTGAAAATAAAATATGAATGTTTTCAAAATGAAAAGACAAATGATTTTTTATAAATGATAAAAATGAGGATACACACCTCTTTAATCGCTATCATAAGGGAAGTTGCGTGCGTATGGTGAAGCCCCCTGACAAATTAACGCAGGGTGGATATAGTCCTATAGGTCATATGAACATTTGTTGTATTTTTCTGCGCTGGTTAGGAGATTCCGGGTGTGGTCTTGACTATCCCGCATGCATATGGACGCTTCCCGACGTCTTGCGATGTAGGATCCCAGGTTGTCTTGATGATAGGCCCTAGAAGATGATAGTCATTTAGGGGCACGCACAGTGGGGAAACCCGGACGGGCAGTCTTAGAATGCGTTATATGTTAAAGCAATTTATGATAATAAATTGGCTTTAATTTACATTTCCTGGATGGAAGAAGGGAAATGGGATAAAGGTTTTGGCTTCGGTAACACTCCCGGATGGAAGAAGGGATGTGGAAGCATATGATATGGTAAAAGCATTTTTATGATAATGAAAATGGCTTTTAAATACATTTCCTGAATATAAAAAGGGAAATGGGATATTTTGAAATGGAAAAGCATTTTTATGATAATAAAACTGGCTTTCAAAAGTTATATGATTTGTTAAAGCAATTCATGATAATGAATTGGCTTTTAAAATATATTTCCTGGATATGAGAAGGGAAATGGAAAGTTTTGAGAAAAATGGAAAGTATTGATAAATACTTTGTATATGAATCCTCAGTCCGGGAGATAGATCCGAATGTTTATGGTAAAATGTATATATATGGATGAATCGAGTACTGATGGTCTAATGGATCCCGATGATCGACCGTGCAACATAGTTGTGTATCGGGGGGGTTCCTTGTTTGGATTTCGCTTTGCAAGACACCCCATGCAGGAATATGGCATTGTGTTGAGACTGGGGAGAAGTTTAATCCTTAGTGCTCTAATATTATTAAAACTGTGTGGATGTTTTAATTTAGTAATTGTTAAAAAGAGTAGTAAAGTTAAAATTTTGACACCGCCCTAATAGGTTATTAGTAATTAAATGGATTTTTGACAGTGATGCTAAGAATGATCCATATGAGACTCCTGTTTTAATTTAATATTGGAGTGATCGCCCGGTATCTTATTAGGCGGCGTGTCAGAGAAGCTCATACCATAGACTGTGTTCCTTTGGTGCTGACCTCCAACATTGTTTCTTTAGATCAATTTATAACATGATTAAGGTCTTAACTCTCCAAAATGTTATAAACTATACACACATTCACCCTTACATTATTTCTTTTGTCAGGAAAATCAAAAAAAATTTAATGCATTTTATTTTTGCCTATCATTAAATGTTTGTCTGGAAAAAGGTGAGGCAACCAGGTGCAAAAATTAGAGGGAAAGAAGCTAGCAAATAGAAACCAGCGAAGTTCAGCTCAAGTTGTCAATGGTCCTTCCTCTTCACCCACCACCAAACAAACAGTGAGATGAAACGAGAACCATCTAGCAAATGATAGTTCACAAGGGTTTTAAGGCCCTAGTATTGTCTTTGACCCTAAGGAACATGGAACAGGTAATACATGGGATCCTTTAATGTAGAATTATAAACAATTAATCTGTAATAGTTGAAGTGTCTTCTTTTTCCTCTTCTTGTAAATAATATGCCCCGCGGATGATATGAGTTGCGTAGGGGAAAGAATTGGATGGATTATGAAGCAACTCTTTTTTCCCCTCAAGAAGGGAACCTTTCCCCTTCTGGATTTACAAGGAGAGGTCTAAGGTTATATTTCAATGTTTTTTTTCCCCTGCTCCGGCTACGCGGCTACTTTTGACCATCATGGAGTGGTCCAGCCTCAGAGAACTCGCTGCTGATTATTCTCTGACTTCGTTTCTCCATCTTTTTTATTTGATAGGAAAGATAACTTAATTTAACAAGGTCGTTTCTCCATCCAGCCTCAGGGAACAACATGCATCTTTGTAGGGCAAGGCATTTTTTGGGTTCACATGTTGTGTATGACCTTTTTTTAATTCTCATCCTATTTCCTTACATTAATAAGGATGAGTAATACCAAAATCATGGTTGATGGCCTAAGTAATTTTATTTCTCTATTACAGGGGACAAAATAAGATAAATACTTCACATTCCTTCCTTTAGCCCATATTTTTTAGGGGTGGCAAATCGTGTTATTGGGTCGGGTTCAGGACCGACCCGACACGACACGAAATATATTTAAGTGACACGAACACGACACGACCCGATGTCGTGTTATTTTTTCACAACCCGAACACGACCCACTTCTAACACAACACGACACGATTGACACAATTTATAATTTTGATCTGATTAAACCGATTAACACGACACGATTGGCACGACCCGACACGATTTATAACAGATTTTTCCAATTCATGTTTCTAAATGCACCATGAGACACATGAGACAATACAACAGTAGTCACAAACTTGGAAGATGGATATAATTTGGGCGAGCATATGGATGAATTGGAGGAGGTAATATATGCTTCTACATCAACACCATTTCTATGTCATTATCGACACAATTATATACTGATATACACGTATACATATATACATGTTATATTAGTACGATCTGCTTAAAAATAGTAAATTGTCTGATGTTTTGGGTGAACTTCATGTACTAATCATTATTCCCCATCGATCTTGTTCAAATTGAGCTTAGGTTAACATGTTACAGTAGGAAAATATATGCATGTATTTGTTAAATTGAAGCATTTGATAGCTAATAATTTATTTGGCTTTGCTGATTTTTCTCAAGTATGATTTTGTTTGTTGTAATGGGTATGGGCAGTCACTGGTGAACGAAAAGCCGATGCAGATGCCTCTTATGCCATTACTGCACAAGTATGTTCAAGGTAAATTAAGTTACACAATTTGTTTTTCTCTTATGTTAAATGACTTTAATATATATTTGGACTTATATGCTATGAAGCATGGCCACTCTCCCAAAAGCCATGAGTCGCGTGTCGTGTCGAAACACGTATTATGTGAGTGCTTCGACACGTTACCGACACACTGTGGACACGCTCGGACATGTGATGATGATT
Organism: Sambucus nigra; assembly: GCA_949130495.1. Classification (NCBI taxonomy): domain Eukaryota; kingdom Viridiplantae; phylum Streptophyta; class Magnoliopsida; order Dipsacales; family Adoxaceae; genus Sambucus; species Sambucus nigra. The sequence goes on along the minus strand of OX422210.1, from coordinate 629,343,207 downwards.
CTGCTTTATTTATGATTTTTAATATTAAAGTGTATTTGAATTTTGTTTTGTATGGTCAGTTTTCTTAATTTCATGTTAAGAATGCTCTAATAATATATTTTATAGAAAAATATATTTCGTATATATATATATATATATATATATATATATATATATATATATATATATATATATATATATATATATATATATTATATTTATCCTAGCGTGTCGTATCCTAGTTTTTGGATGGGGAAATATTTATAATCTTTCCTGCAATCATTTGAACAATGCCTATATGATATGCAACAGACATCTTAAATACTATGTAGCTGTCTTTTTTATTTTTATAATTTCATTTCGTGTATGTTATGTAGGCATAGACCAAGGAACTAAAAACTTTTTAAGAATCTTATACACAGTGCATTCAAGAGAAGATGGATCAAGTGAAGAAGGTGTAATTACGTTAATTATTTTATGGTATGATTCACGTAATTACACCTTGGCGCACTTGATTACTAAAACACTTGTTGTAATTGATAAGCATGATTGATTTCCCATTTCTTGTAATTCCACTTTCCAAGAATCAAATAGAGCACAATGACTTATGTTATAGTTCCATAATCCCAATATTATATATAATATATGATGTTCTTTTGCACTTTTCTATTGAATTTCCGGGAATGGACCTGATAGACTGGGTTTTTCCGTGGCGCGAGAGTCACCTACGCTCCGGTCGTTTTGAATTCGGCTCACCTAAACTATACAAAACCTAAATTACGACTACACTCAAGGGGTGAGTATAATGGTAAGTCGGGTATCGAAAATCCACAGAGACGAGTTGCTAGAATTTATAAGGTTTAATATTCCTAAATAAAAATGTAAAAAATGATTATACAGAAAAAGGGAAAAGATGCATAAAATAGAAATATTAATATAGGCGAGGAAAAATAAAGATAGATTAAGAAAGCGAGTAAAAACTATAGGTTGCGTCGAATATCCCTCACTCGAGTTAATTAGTATAAAATGGTTACATGGGTCGACGAGTTATTACGAATGCGTCTCGTTTCGACAGTTAATTAAATCAAGAGTTGTCACACCCCTAAATTTGCATAAAAGTATAATAAGATTTTGGCGTCAACAAATACCCCAGAAATTACGCACGCAAGGTCGTAAGAATGAAGCATACATGATATGCCCCGCCAAATCTCCTAGGCGTAATAACCAGGACAACGCACCCAAAATATACCCGTAAACACCATCACCAAAGAAAATCAATCAAATCAACCCTAGGTGAGTTCAATCCAAGACAACTTAAACTAAATTAGCCACTAAGCATGATAAACAACAATAATTAAGGCACCTAATTAAATTACACTACAATTTATCTAAGCAAGAAATAAATGGAAAGCATGGAAATCTAGGTTACAAAGCTTAAGAACAATAATGGAACTTACATTAATAGAGAAGAAGAAGGAATAGTAAACTTACAAACCCAAAATAGGAAGGAAAAATTAGGAGAGAGAAGCTCTCAAAAACCTAATCTAAACTATCTAAAATGAAAAATATCTACAAAATAAAAGACTACAAAATTCTATTAATACCCCAAAATAAATCCACAACAAAACCAAGCCAAAAAACCTAAAATCTGTCAATTTTCGTCCATATCTAATGGGCCCGGTCGACCGCGGTTTTGAGATTTGCCTTGGGCTGGAGACATCCCAGTTTTCCTCTTTGAACCAATTTTGACGCGTTGCACGGAAACGACTAGAACTCCCTCATACGAAATTGAAATGAGGTGTGGTCGGAACCGACGCGAAGATAATTCAATTATATACATGATTCTATTTTGAAACCCTCCAAATTATGCAGTATGAAGTTACCAAAATTCCCTTGAAGTAGAAGAAAATATCGAAACCTTCCAAAAAATGGGCATAACTTCCACATACGGAGTCAGAATGATGCACGGTCAGTGGCCACGTAAAGATAATTTGATGATATACATGTTTGTAAATTCATTAAATAAAAAATTGTGAGTTTAAAAAGACCAAATTTTCCTTGAAGTAGCATTCGACGACGAAACTTCTTCGAAATTCAACTGAACCTCGCTTTTAGCATCCCAATACCTAAAAAAGCACAATTAACCCCTACAAAACATATATATGTCCAAATCTGAGGTTGTCTGGTTAACGAGCATAAATATAGACATTAAGAATGTAAAAGTGCTAGAATGCATAAAGATAAAGGGCACAAATATGCAATATTCGTGATGTATCATGACCCTAATCCAAACACTAGTAGTTATGTTGAGTTACATCTGCAACTACTGATTTTAGTCCGTCAAATATGCTATGAAAGGGGGTATTTGAACCTCTAAAGCTGATATTATGAATTGATTTGAGAGTCAGTGTATTATTTTAGTCTAATTAATGATTTAATTTAGTTAGACCATCATCATAAGAGGTTTATAGTTGCATTATCATAGGATTGGTTAGAATAATATGAATATCAAGGATTTGTCTCCTTCCGTCCCCCTTTTCAAGAGACACGATTAATTGATTTTACAAAACTAATGTTTAATCAAAACATTTGCCTATTTTCTTTTATCAAAATATAATGTCCTTGTTTGTTATTGTCCCCATGTTAAGTTTCAGCATGAGAAATGAGCCATGTTCGATCATAATGTCATCACTACCATTGTAAGGCACATGCAATGGGAGATTTCTTAAGTCAGAGGTAACATGGTGGGAAGAACCACTTTCCAAGAGCCAAGATGGATTGGTGGGAGTATTAGTGGCATAATGTGCTCTTAGTTTCCATGGAGAAGAAGGATTATTCATTGATGAATTGATGTTGGGAAGTTGAACTGGTACTAGGCGAAAGGAGTAACATTTTTTCGCAGTATCACCTTAAAAGTTAAATCCTACAGATTTGACAGTAGCCAAGGTATGAACGAGAAGTAAAATTTCCTTGAGATGAACTTGGTAAACCACTGATGGATAAAGAGTAGCAATTTGTAATATTAGGTGAGGGATGGCATGAAGTATTGTTGTTTCCTTAGTTTGTAAGTTTATGTTGTTTTGTTAGTTTGTTTGGATCTTGATCTCAATTTTTACCTTATCTCATAATGTTAATTACTTTAGTTGAATTGAGCCTAATATACTAGTACATTTTGATTTTCAAAATTTGATATTTATTTATTAATTTGTTCGGATTTGAATCTGAATTCTCATTTAATAATAAAGGCTAATCTATTACTATATTTTTATTTTTGAATTTGATATTCATTGGTTGATTTGTACGTGTTGATGTTCATTTACACTTTGGAATCTCATAATTTAATTGCTTGAGCTGAATTAAGGCTAATTTTCTACCACTACATTCTTATACTCGAATCTGAATTTCATATTCATTTTATCCACGTTAATATTCATTTCTACTTTGGATATCACGATCTTATATGCTTAAGCTAAATTAAGGCTAATTTACTATATTGTTGATTTCAAATTTACTCGGAATCTCAGATGTAAAGCTAAATTAAGGTTGATTAAATTCTATATTCTTGTTTGTTAATTAGTTTAGGTTTGAATCTCAATTCTCCTCTTATATGTGTCCAACTTCGTATCTTCTCTCAACTCTCTTAATGTTACTTGTTTAACTAAACTAAGGTTGGTGTACTACAACACTCTGTATATTCTTCAGTTTTATAATATATATTAGTTTGTTCAACATCCCCTCTGATCTGAATCTCAATTCTCAACTCTCAATTCGTTTTTATTTCCCTATTCTTTTGGATCTATTGTTAGTACCTGATTTGATAAGGAAACTGATAGTCTCGTTGTTTTTCCTACTTCACCTATTGTTACGTTTATTATCTAAATTAAGGCTTCTTTTCTTTCTTTCGAATTTCATACTCTATAAATTAATACCCAATGCGATGCATTATAATCTAAATCTTTATTACTATATCATCTGATTTGAGGTGGAGGTGGAGGTGGAGAATGACAAAAGAGAGTTAGCTTGTCTTGTCTGCTTAAATTATTATAAAGCTGTTTTGTTTGGTTTTTAATTAAGGTTCTGGTATTCTAATCATTGTGTTTTTGTTTGCGGGTGAAGCATTCAAAATATGGAGACTATTTTGGCATAACTATTGCTGGTTATTGAGATTGCCCCCCCCCCCCCAAACACTACAATGCAAAACTGAATTCCAATTGCAAAAACTAATGAACTTGCAATTTTAATATTTTCCCATAGTTTTTCAATGCAAATAAGTGCATCAACATTTTTCTATTTGTGAAATGTCCTTTTGGTATGGATAATGTTAATCTATCTAATACTCTAATGAGCACTCGTTTTAAGAAATAAATCCAGAAATGAAAGTAAGATGCCATAGTCCTTTAATTATTTCTTTAGTTTAGGGAGATTCACTTTTGCGATGAATGGAACTATTGATGTCTGAATATACTTATTGTATTAACCACAATAAATTTCTCGTCAGAGTAACTCTTGATGTCATCCAGAGTAATGGGCTGGCTACATTTGAAGGGTATGAAAGTGACCTTGTTTATTTCAAGAAGGTATGTTAATTCCAAAATGACCATCAACTGAATTATAATATTTTCTCGTCAAATGATACATGTTGGTTCTACTGCACCATCTCTCCACCTTTAGAAAACATTCTTTGCTGGTATAATTCTTGAGAAAGACTCTTTCAACATGATAATCTAATTAAAGAAGATAGTGTTACTTTTCAGTTGGATACTACACTAGCGAATACATTTTCCCATCGCAACAAAATAACTAAGGACCCTCATACTATAATGGATGTGGATTTTATAGAATTTGACGACATCTTCAAGTTCGGAGATTCCAAGGGAATAAAGTAAGTGTACTAAACAGTTGAGCGGGGCCCTTTCAGAATGTTCAATACAGCCAACTTCTATGTCACTTGATACCATTAGAAGCTGCATTGCATACCTGTATTTGAATCGAAGGCTTGGTTTAAAATTTTATTGGCTCTAGTGTTGCGTATCCAAAGTAGCTGTGTCGTTCGGTAATAACAAATTTCTTAAGGAATCATTTTTTTTAAATCGTATGTTATGGAATCATATTTAGTGTGTCTGTGTTACGCTGAAACCAAAGGAATCACTGTTATCTTTTTTCACATTAGGAAGAGGTGTCCATTACCCCCCCCCCCCCCCCCCCACAAAAAAAAAATGGAAAAGGTGTCCATGTTTCTTTAGAAATTTAGATAACTATGAATTGGTTTGTCCTTCGCTCTCGCTCCTATTAAATCTAGAAATTCTGTCCATGTGACTTTTAGTTTACAATAAGAGTTAAGGATTATCACACTTATATATACGTATACATATAATGATTCTTGAGCCCTGGTGAAAAGTAATTTTTGGAAATGCGGAATTATGATGTGTCATTGGTTTTATTCCGTAAAGATCTCTTCGAAAAGGTTATGTTGTTGTAGTAACTTCAATGTTATGCTCATTCTTGTTTGACAGGTAGATATGCACAACCTTCTTCAATGTACACAATGTTCTTTTTTTTTTAATAGATATGGTCAACTTGTAGTTCTTAATTTGTTAACTTCAAATTCTCAGATGGCCCATTTTTTCATAGATGACTGAAGTCAACAGTATACTTACTTATTTAATTTTCTTTTCCTCTGCATTCTTTTGAATTGCTGGAAATCAATGTCTTTCTAACTAGAATCCTCTATGATAGAAAGCCTTTTTAGATTATCTGTATTTTTTTATCTTGGTGTTATACGTAAGAATTTTGAAAGCTCAAATTAGGTGTATATAGTGTATATAGATCACATGTAGCTTGCAAGTTTGTTTCTTTGTCTCCATTGCAGATTTTAAAGGGTGCGGTGCAAGGACAAGTGAGATGCATAATTAAAAAAATGATCAGAACAATGTAAGTGTGATTATGTCTTTATGGTTGTTATATTTCCATGCACTTGCGGAAGTATATCATCAAAAAGGGCATAAACTTAATCTCGTAAGGCATAATCTTAAGCAAATAACGTCCACTGTTCGAAAACTAGTCTTATTTATGTATGTGTTCCTTCTTCATTCTGACCTGGTGATAGAAAGACCTAAGGTCCAGTTTAGATAGTACTTTTTCCCAATGCAATTCACCATGTAGTCATATCACACGGAGCTAAAAATTCACCTTAGGGAGCTACTTCTTAACTTAATTTTGCCATGATTAAGTAATGGTTTCTCAAACAGTTTTTAATCAACTAACCTCCCATAAAATTTATTCCAAAGTTACTATTTTTCTCTTTTATTTCTTTAGTTTTTTTACTTTGGATGGTGAAAAGTGGTGCTTCCCTTGCCACGACTAGTATTCTAGTTTTACACAACAGGTCTGCTCTCACCGATGTCATTACATATAAAAGTATCATTGATGCCCACCAATATCTCAATCTCACCAGGCCAGATATTTCTTTTATTGTTAGAAAACTCTTTCATTTTATGCATCGATCTATGGAGCTTCATTGGGCTGCCATCAAATATTTGCTTTATCATCTCAAAGTCACCATCTTCCATGATATTTTTTTGCGTTGTCAATCATTGTCATCCTTATATGATTTCTCTGATGCCGATTAGGCTGGAAATCATTATGACCAAACCTCAACTACAACATATGTAGTATTTTTAGGAGGCTTTCTTAGAGGCAACCTGATTTCAGCCTCTAACCCGAGGAATCAAAAAAATAAGGAAATGGGGACTCAAATGGATTAGCCAGCTTCCACAGCAACATTTCCATTTGAAAATGTTTCCTTCAGAAAAGATAGTCGCCTAAACTCTAGTTCCATGTAAATAGAATCCATTCGGGAGCAAGGAGACTGCTGATATTGAAGAGACAGACCATTGTGGCACGACAAACTATCATTAAGATTGTAGTACCAGTGGGACGCATCAAAATGAAAATGAAATTTCAGAAGTTAGGAAAAAAATAGAAGTCATGGAGTTGTGGGGAGGACTTTGTAATTTAATATAAAAATACTTTATAATATAAAAAGGACTTTGCAATTTAATCTCTAATTCATAACTATCCAAACATACCTGTAACCTTTTACCCTGAATACATTAACCTCTGTAAACGGCAGAAGTTCTCGGCGCATAATTATTGTTTCTTATAGTTGTATGTATCTTTTAAAGTCACATACGTGTTTGCGTCGTGACCACTGACATGGTATAAAATTTCAATGTTCTACATTGCTTATTATCTCTTTTTGTAATTTAAGCCTTCTGTTAGAAAGCAGCACAATGCAGCCTATAAACATAAGGTATTGTCCACCCTTTTTTTGAAGTATAATGCACCAATAAGAGATTACTTATATGCAAATGTGCTATAGTCAGACCAACTTAACAGTGTATATTGGAGTATGTTCCATAAATGGATCTTTGACGGTTATGAGCATTAAAGCAATAGGTATTTCCACAAAACTTACACTGGAGGTTTTAAGCCAAGTAGCAACATGGTTCGAGGTAGCTTGGCCCCCATAAATATATCTTTTTAGTCTTTATTTATCACTTTACCTGATGAATATGAATTGAGATAGTGTTTTGGTTGTCTGTATGTATTATCCAAGAAGTTCACTGTGTATACATCATGATCATTCTTCAGTACTTTCTCTATCTTTGATGTCAGTAGTTTTCTAGCATTTGGGCCCCACATTTTAAATGTTGATCTCTCATTTAGGATTAATCTTACATTTGGCATGAATGTACTTGTTTTTGCATCAATCTACTTGATATACTTTTGTCTTGTGTTGCATGCATATGATATCTTCATGTTCTTTTCATTATGGATTACGCCATTGGAAAATTATTTCCTTTAGCGTGGGAGATTCTTTGGCTATGACTGATTACTCTTACCTCATTTGTACCATTGAAGACATTTATTCACACCCTACCTCTGGCTATGACCTATTGTCTTTACATAGTACGCGCTCACTATCTAATGTAAAACTTGTTTTTAGCTTAAATTGTATATATCACTTGCAAGTAAAATCTTCCCGTTATTCTGTTTCTCCTTGAAAGCTGGCTACAATGGAGTATGTACGGGGAGTAAATGTACCCACGTATACAACCCTTAGGAGGACAACTGTAGTATTTACTATGTTTGTGGAGTATATTCTAGTGGGGCAGAAGTATACACGGTCTGTTATTAGAAGGTAAGAATCTCTTTAGATGATGATTTATAGAAGTGTGTTTGTTTTGTTGGTCATCAAGAGAATGGTTTTTTGTTATGGTATTCCAATTTCAGATATATATATTTTTAATTCAAGTTTTTACTCTCAGTGATGATTTTGAATCATTCTAACTTTTTGAACTCACTTGACTAGGTTGTTTGAGACGAAAACAACAGCAGCAGAAACGTTGTCCTATATTTACTGTCATTCATTAAAAAAATGTCATTTATTTATTTGAATCATCTTCATTAAACAAGAGTGGACATAAAAAAATTGGGCCTTTAAACATCTGAGTAAACTGATACTTGTGTGAAAAAGCGATGTTTTGTTGGGACACTTAGAAAGCATACATTCTCGTGAATCCTTTGCTCGGATTGTAATTGCTGAAGCACATTATGCAAGTCAATTGGGACATGATTATAGACTAGATTATCAGGTAGTAGCTTTAGAAAGATTTAAACCATATGTGCTGATTTATACTCTGTCTGAACCGTTATAATTTGATTGCTCTTAGATGCCACATTCTGTCATACTATAATTGCCGTTATAATGTTATCAATATTCATATATGACCATTAAGCTCACAATTATATTGAATGATTTTACAGGTGTCATGTCGTGGTTTGTCGTAAGGGGTGATCGAATTCTACTCATCTTTCGCATAATATCATCTCATTGAGGACATGATGAAAAGATATATGGGGCTTGTTATAGAATAGTCCTAGAATGATTCTCATGCTTAATACCTCTGTGTTTTTATGTTTGGTTACACATCTTCCCTATTTGAAGACTTATGTTGCAGCATAATGGTCATCGGTTGTTCAAGCCCTTGCTAATATAGGAAGCACGAACAATTTTCTAGTTTATGGACACTAAACTAATAATAATATTAATTTTTATTTTAATGATTTATGTTGGTATTTGGGCAGAGATCCCCGAGAATTCGAAGTGCCTTATGGACAGTGAAGGACTTAGTTGGTAGTATGACTTCACTGAAGAAGAAAAAGAAGCATGAGTGAAGGATAAAAAGATCAATCAGGTTTGTTTCACTATAGTAAATACCAAAATATTTGATGAAATATTGTGAGATTGTTTACATTTTGTTTAGTTGGTGGTAACGACAAGCACGAGTGTAAGGATGGCAACGGGGTGAGTTTAGGGCGGGTTTTTAAAAACTCCACGCCCCATTTAAAAAATTCTTAGCCCACTCCGCCCCACGTGACGGATTTACTTCAAGGAGACCCGAATCCATTTAAGCTTATATTACATAAAACCCGCCCCGCCTCATTTAAACCTCATGTGACTCTCCATGAACTTCAACATCATCCTCGTATCATCAACTCGTGAAAATCTGAAAAAGTAAAAAAAATTCCAACATGTTTAAAAAATAATATCAATACAATATCAATATTTACAACATTTTAACTATAAAAAAGTTACCTTAAGCCTCCATTCGCTCGAACTCTTCATCACAAATCATAGGCCTCAGTCGGCGGTGGAATCTTCATTTACAAAAATACAATACAAATATAAACAAACAAGTACCTTATTAATAAAAAAACAAAGAAAGATAAACCACACGTATCAGCATTGTTATTAAAAAAACAAGTATCTTTAATATTATTCAACAACCAATCTTGGCTACACATCTAAGCCTCTAAAGAACAACCTTGAATCAATGACAAACAAATCAAAAAATAAATTGACAAAAAATAACTCAAACCTCTACCGCTAGTTTATATCATATGATTCAACAAGCAACATAAATATGATCGCTTATTCCAACATGAAGTAGTATAACGATAAACTAATCTATAAAATGAAGTGAACAAATTTGTGGGTGATACCTTTCCGAAATTTGATGGGGGCGGTGACACTAATGTTTGCACCTTGGGTTTTGAGAAGTATCAATCAAGACCCAATAAGAAAACCGCCGAGTGCATTAGTAGTCATCTATGAGTGTTATAGTGTGGTAATCACAATCCATGCTCGTGGTTAAAGTAAAAACAATATTGGAGCATGAAAACGTAAGATAAGAGCAAAACGACATGAAAAGAGGCATAAACACCTCACACGAGATCAAAGAAAGTCATGGAAATATCCTGAGTAGTCATGTGACTCATGGGTTTGAGATTTGATCAAAATTTAGAAATTTTTAGTGTTAAAACTTGAAAATTGAACTTTGTGGACAAAAATGAAAAACAACAATCAAACACTACTGAAAGAGGCAAACACACCTCATACACGATTAAAGTAAATTGTACAAACAACTTGTGTAATCACGAGACGCATGGATTCGAATGTCGTTCTAAATTTCAAATTTTTAGGTATAACACTTTAGAGTTGGGGTTGGAGAGGGTGGAAGCGTAAGATAAGAACATAACGATCTGAAAAGAGGGATGCACACCTCACAATGGACTAGTGTAAAGATTTTTGTTAGGCTGTGCGCGCCGTGTGATATTATTATTACATTTTTTTAAAATTCGAACTTGAGTCCGTTGAACCTTTATGTTGATGGATGTAATTGTTTTTATCTTATATATTTTGAATCGGTGGAAGGAATTCATTGGTGGTTTAGTTGTGGCTTTTGTTGCTGAGTTTATTTTAATGCTAAAGCAGGTTGAATTTCACGAATAAACAAAGAAAACTCTGCCGAAATTTTCTAATATCAATAAGTGTTCTAAATTGATTAAGTTGAATAGAGGCGCATTTAAAAATTGGGTATTGGTGAAAGAAAAAGTAAAACAACTAATAAACATACCAGAAAGCGAATAGACACGCATTTTCTGCCCAATTTTTTTAAATTTGTTTACAATTTTTTGTGTTATATAAAAAATCTTTTCGACTTAAATTATACACGACTTTATACTTCGAAAAAATTGGAATTCATATGTTGTGTTTTACATTGCACTAGAGATATATATATGATGTTTTGAACTTATGCAGGAGCATTTACTTAAAGGCATGTGAAAGGTGTATTGTTGTCTGACAACATGATAATGAACGCAAGCGGGAAGAGGACTTCGACGCATTGTTGCCTAAAATTATGATGCGATTATTACTACGAAGGAACACTTAATTTTGATAGATAAATTTAATTTGGTTTGTGTTAGCTCAATTTGATGTGAGACCAAAAAAATATGTTGGTGGGAGTGTTAGCTGTATTTCTTTGCCAAATGATATAATTTATAAGGTATCAATTGTAACATTGAATGTTGAATAAATGATTCTACGAATTTTGGTGGGTTGTTTAGATTTATTTGTCAACTATGACATTAATATTGATTTTTTTATTATATGTTTAATTTATGACCGTTCATATTAAACCCTCATGTGATGAAATTTTTTATGACCTTTTTAAAATTTTGAAAATTGTTTATCATGACGCTTTTTAAATCAAATATGACATCTTATAGAGTATATTATGACTTTTTTTTGTAGTAGATATGACACTTTTGAAAAAAAAACGTCATATATAATTGTTACCTAATATGACACTTTTTATGGGTATTAATTATGACATCCAAACTTATGACGCTTTTTATTTAAAAATAAAGCGTCATAAAATGTGTTTTATGACACTTAAAAAATGTCATAAAAAAGGATTTTTTTTCTTGTTGTGGTTTATCATGACGTTTTTAAAATCAAATATGATATCTTATATTATGACATTTTTTATAGCAGATATGGCATTTTTGAAAAACAAGTCATATATAACATATACATAATATGACACTATTTATGGGTATCAATTATGACACCCAAACTTACGACGTTTTTTATTGAAAAATAAAACGTCATAAAATGCGTTTTATGACACTTGAAAAACGTCATAAAAATGTTTTTTCTTGTAGTGATACCAAGTCATTTTACTGAATAATCATTTACTAATCAACAATTTTAAATTCATTAAAAAATATTATGCACATTGCAGGTGTGCAAGATCATGCATGTATAAACTTGGGTGGATTTGGTCATACAAGTTTGCTTCTGTCTCACTTAGGAGTGCAACCGATACGAGTTTTTACCTTACCGTACCGAACCATTTTGGTCCGGAAAAAAATGGTTTTGGTTTCATATTATGAAATACTGAAAACCGATTTTATCGAAACTGAAAATATCGTAAAAAATTTGGTTGGTTTTGGTTTTTAGATACAAAAAACCAATTTACCGAATTTACCGTACCGATATCGTACCAAAATTACCGTACTGAAATATCGTACCAAACTTTTTGTGTAGTGTCAAATTATTTGGGGTATCATACTACTTCAATTTATTTTATTTCTCATGAGTGAGTTTTTATATTCTCTTTGAATTTAAATTTATTTATTTGAGTATTTGGTTTAAGTATTAAATAATCATGTTAATTAAACATATATTTTGTTTAATTAATCAAACATTTAACACAAAATGAATTAGGCAGCATTTTGTTAAAATAAAAAGAGCCGTTTGTTTTGTTGGCTATATTTCCGTTTTGCCCTTATTTCTTTTGGGCTTTATATTGTGGTTTGTGTAGAGATCTTTTTTTAGGATTTCCATTTCATTTTTCTTTACCTCTTTCTCCCTCAAAAAGTGTGGCCATCATTTTTGTTTGAGCTCTCTCTCTCTCATTTTTTCTTTTTCTTCAACCTTGGGTTGATTTTGAGAAATAATTTTTGGGGGACTTTTATTTGAGAACACCATTTTTTTTTGTTATGAGATTTGGCTTTCGATTTGGTGTGGTTACTTCGTTTTGAGATCGGGTTTCCGGTGACAATTTTTTCGACGCCAGCTGTATTCGGATCTGAGTTCCCTCCGTGTTTTCCGGTGATTTTTTCCGACAAGTTGGCTTTTCCGGCGAAGGTTTGTTTTTCCGGTGTTGGAGGTGTGAATGATTTTGACTTTCCGGTGAACATTTTTTGAGGTAACAGCGCCCTCATTTTTTGAGGCTCATCATCTTGGCTCACTCTCCTCAGGCACCAGCTCCCTCATCTCATCACACTCTACTCCGGCTTCGGTAGAGGCAAACCGGTCAGTTTGATCTCGTCTCACTCTCATCCGTCTCTGACGGAGGTAAACTGATCATTTTGGTCTCGTCTCACTCTCCTCCGGCTCCTACAAAAGCAAACCGGTTAGTTTGGTCTTGTATCTATTTAAATCTATTATTCCAAATGCTACAAATGCTAGAAATTGTACCTGTTTGTGTACGTTTCTAATTGTTCCAAACAACTAGAAATGCTAGAAATTGTAATAGCTGGAAATGGGTATATCGAAATATATACCAGATTTACCGAATGCATAAATCGATTTGAAATTCTGGTATTTACCGGGAAAAAACTGAATTGAAACCGAAATTATTGAAACAAAAAAAACCCGAAAATACCGAAAAAACTGAAAAACCGGTCGGTTTGGTTTTGGTTTTTGTTTTGATGTACCGATCGGTAAATTGGTACGGTACGGTTTTACCATATAGAATGTGGTTTTGGTATTGGTAAGGGGTTGTTACCGACCATACCGTATCGGTTGCATCCCTAGTCTCACTACATTTTATCTACAAATTCGACTTTTGATCACCATGGGAGAAAAAAAACAAGCCTAGAGAAATAGATAGGTTGATAGATAAACCTTCCTATTTTCATATAGATTTAGTATATTTATTACTCGTTATCTTGGATATAGCCGAACAGTTTTACAAATGGCTTAGTCATCCTCTTTTAATGTAAATTTGTATGTTCTTGTTCCCTTGAAAGAACAACAAAAGGGTATAGATGACGCACTACAAGAAAAAAAAGCCTTTTTATGACGTTTTTAAGTGTCGTAAAATGCATTTTATGACGCTTTATTATTTAATAAAAAAACGTCATAAGTTTGGGTGTCATAATTGATACCCATAAAAAGTGTCATATTAGTTAACGATTATATATTACTTTTTTTTTCAAAAGTGACATATCTGCTACACAAAATGGTCATAATATACTCTATAAGATGTCATATTTGATTTAAAAAGTGTCATGATAAATAATTTTTAAATATTTAAAAAGGTCATATAAAATATTTCATCACATGAGAGTTTAATATAAACGGTTATAAATTAAACATATAATAAAAAAACAATAACCAATATTAATGTCATAGTTAACAAATAAATCTAAACACAAATCAAAATCCATAGTAATATAAAAACAACCTTGAATTTTTTTTGTATTCAAAGTCACATACATCTAAAATGCACCAAACCAAGCCATTTGTCCATATAAAAAAAAATAGTGGGACACAAATAGATATACCCACCATCTACATTAATCACAAAAAAATAATGGCCTACAACATGTATCATAGCTAGATATAGCCACAATGACCATCATTAAAAAAATTGTCTCCAAAAAAATTTACATCCAAAAATAACGCATAAATGCATCAGTTTTCCTTTGGCTTTCGCAAAATTATGTCGACACTTCAAAAGCTCCAAATCATATAATATAAGCCCAAATAAGCTCCTATCATGGACTTGCTTCTTCACACCGTTCTACAATAAAACAAATTATCAAGAATGTTAAATCAAATTATTTTCAATCCTCTTATGTAGTATGTCCAAATTTATAAAGATTATATAAAAAATATTGTTTTCTTAACTTTTGAAAGAAACTCACAATTTTTTTAGCAACTTCCTTGGTCGCATTTTCTTGAGATTCTTTATTTCTCGTTTTTCGGGAGATTATCCACATTAGAAACCTATTATCCTCATCAAATGCATCCCCATGTATCTTTTTTTGCCTCAATTATAAAATAAAATATAAGAAATTAAGCACACAACACAAAATTCGCACAATGAATTTATTATGGTTGTATACTCTTCAAATAATACAATAATTCAGCCACATGCCTCTAATCTAGCAATGATATGCCTTTCACATGCCTCTAATTAAATGCTCCTTCATGAGTTCAAAACAACATATATAAATCTCTAATGCAGCGTAAAACAAAGCATATGAATTTCATTTTTCAAAGTATTACGTCGTGTATAATGTAAGTCGAAAAGATTTTTATATAACACAAATAATTGTAAACAATTTTAAAAAACTGGGCAGAGTTTCCTTTGTTTGTAGGACTATCTGCCCTGTTTAAGAAATAAAAAAAAATATCAACAATATTCAAAGAGACCCAATTTATCAAGCAAATTCAGATATTATTTCATTCACTAATAGGAAAAATAAACCGTTGACGCATTAATATTTTCGTTGCGTTTCACATTAAAAATAGTCAAATAAGATTATCCTCACCTTCAGGTAATTGATGCTCAACCCTGAAAATAATTGCTTCCATTCTTGATTTTAGACAACCATAATAAGACTTTTCATTGTTTCTTCCATCCCTCTATTATTAGATGGCAAGAGTCACTGGACCTGTTGATTTATCTTGTCAGCATTCAAAATTATGAGTTACGCAGAATATGCATTTCTTTGTACTTAGTACTTTAATAATATTTGCTTCTCGTATGAAAAAATAAAGAAAGTAGTATTGAAAGAACCAATTTAACCTTACTGAATAGTGAAAGCGTATATATAGAAGGTAAGGATGCATATGTACGGCATCCCAACTTTTCAAAGTGGTCCATTTTAAAGTTTCACAAGCATTTTGTCAAACAGGAACTAAGAATTAGTGAAAATAAGAGTGGCATTTGTCAAATTTGTATGAAAATTAAACTTACAAAGATAAGACTTTCCGAACAATAAGGATGAGCCTTATGCATCCAACTTTAATTCGTTCGATATAATTGTTGCTCATACTTGAAAATCATTCTTAACATAAGATAGACATAATTGTGTCAAGTACATCAGCATACTTAAAATCAGATATTATAATGTAATTTGAAATGTAAGTTTTTATAACTTTGTATTATTTCTGCAGAAACCAAACAGAGGGCTACTGATTCATACCCGCACCCACCTCACCCCTTAAACTACTGCAGGCCAATCATTAAATATTTTTTCCAAATTTGAATGAAACACATTAAGGAATCTTAGTCAAAGTGATAAGTCCGTCTTTCCTTTGTCATTTTCCCAAATCCAATGTACCTTAAAACATCTATCTTTCCTTTGGCATGGAATGTCCATGTCCTCAAAGCCTAACAGAGTAATTTGGGAAGTTGACATAACCTATAGTCATTTTTACAAAGCATAGTTTGTAACTAAAAAAGCCATGCACCAAAAATAGTATTGTATTCTAATGGCCTTTGGCCTTGATAATAGAAAAAAATATTGATGAAAATATTTGTCATAATAATGTGTCCTTATTATGGCATGTTTCTTTAATCGTCTTAAAGTTGTTGGCACAATAAGCTTTTCTTAGTTTATAATATAAAATGAATATATATGACTCCGAACCTTGCTGCCATGGTAATCAACACACTCACTCCTACAAAAGGACCAACAATGCCAAAGAGGGTTGAGTCATGCATCACTAACATCTTCAACTCTACCTGTTGAAATATCTCATCAAAACGAGGCTCAAATGGATCCTAAATCGGGTCCCCATAGCCAAGAGCAACCATATCAACCCAAAGTTATTACTTGATGTTGAACTACCAATCAATAATAAAATCTCAACAACACCATCAACATTCCCCAGAAGCGGGAAGAAATCAACAACATAATATGATTCTAACTCTTGAAAATCCTCATACTTTGTCTTCAGGTTTTCAATAAACCTAGTGCACTCAATCACCCTCAGATGGTACTCCTCATAAAGATCAGACGACATCCAATATAACGTATGCGTCTAGTCTCATTACACTAAGAGGCTCAGTGATTCTCCCACAACTCAATTTTCTTCTTGAGATTCTCGAGGTTTTGTTAGTAATCAGGCTCTAATTTGGGTATAAAATCATCATAGTGATAGACCCGGGGCCATAAGGTAAAATAAACAAAAAATACAAATAAATCTCCACAAGCTCTTATACACACAATAAATATTATTCACTCAGGGCCAAAAAGTATTTTCATATATTGAGAGTTACAAATTTTACTCGTATAAAACTGTTAATATATGTACACGCTGTAAATATGTTGTGATTTTTGACAAAATACGGAAAAAAATTGAACTCCAAATAGTGGAAAATACTTGCCACTATTTTCACCTAAATGAAGAATATTTTACCCCGAACAAAGGCAAAAGGGACTTGTGAATTTAGGACTGATCGACTTCATGTGTAAAGAGGTGTTGAGAGAGAAGAGTTTGGGGATTTGTAACTTTATATATAAGGAGAGATTTGATATAGTTGGGGCTCAGGTGATAATGTGCACAGTTCTTCTGTGTTCTTACCATTGTGACCGACATTCTTATATATTGGAAGTGTTCTCCTTCGGGTGGGAAAAAGGAATTTTGCCAAACCATGTATTATCTTTGTTTGTGGCTTGTTTATCTTTCCATCTTTTTTATATTCTTTTTTTGGTCGAGTCTGGTTCCATTGATGCACAATAAACCTCAAACATGTCTCAAACTCAAAAAAATTTATATAGGCAAGGCAAGAGGTTAGAGGCCGAATTGTTTTTATGTGTAATGGTGTAACGATAAGTCCTTTAGTTAGCGCAATTTCAGTCCTTTTGTTATTTTTGATGCACTACATTTACTTTTGATCGGACCATCAGAAGTGATATCCTAAGCTTGCATGCCCTTCAATTTCCTTTGGGCTTCTGCTCGATTTTTGTTATATGTGATCAGTTTTTTTCAATGTTTCTAAACAATAATATGAGCTCTTCATTTAGAGGCGTGTGACCATGGGCTGCAACATCTGAATCAGTAGCACATAACGTCTGCTGCAGCATCTGTAGAAGCACCCTTAGTAGAGGAAAATAGGTGACCTACTGCAAAGTCCCTATCATATGGGGGGAGGGATGATGCTCTAGGGGAGCGATTGTATTGGTCATGGATCAAAGAGTCTTGGCATTGAGTCTCACAGAGATGAGGAGAGGCTTGTATATTGGCATTTTTAGTAACACACAAGGATGTTTAGGGCTAGGCTTAGCCATTTGGAAAGTCAATTTGGACAATGTTAGCTTCCAAAAGACAACTGATGGTTGGGTCTATTTCACTGAGATGAGATGAGTCTTTTAAGTTGGCATTTTTTGTAACACATGCAGATGTTTGGGGTAGACCTTGACAATTGGATAGTCAAAGAGTAGTATCTCTCCAAATTGGATTTCCTTCCCTCAATTGCCCATTCAATCGCCAAATCATATTGGGACTTTCAACCAATGTGCACACTAGGGATTTGAGAGGCCATAAACCTATCGCGAATTGGGGGAATAAAGATAACAAATGGTAAAAAGTTATTTTCATTTTGTCAGAGTTCACATAATTATTGTGTGCACTTATTTACTATAGGTCATACGAAGAAAAAAATTAATTTTAAATCAGTAAAAATAGTTTTTACCATTTCATTATCCACCCAGATGAAAAATATTTCACTCCCAACCATCTAAGGCCCAAGTAGTGAATATTAAGGGAGATACCTGTCTAAGATTATGAGAAAAGTGAGCAAGTTGAATCATCCTGGAATAATTAATGTTGTATCATCTCTTGATGTCTATCTTAGTTAGTATCTTACATCCCCCAGAATTAGCAGCTAGACCTACAGACGTGATTAGGAGGCATCCTTGACTTTCAAGCGTGTTTGATTTTGTACATTTCAACAATGATAAGAACGATTTGTCGGTAATACCCATATATGTTATTCCAGTAGACCTGAACAAGAGAACCACATTTAACAAATTAGGTAAGGAACAAATGCGACTCAGAAGTGAAATTTAGAGAAATCACCAAAAGTAGGTCAAACCAAGCACTAACTTTGAATGACGGAGGAAAGGGTGTTTGTTCGCTTTCTTATAATGAAACTTTTGCCCGGGCGACTTATCGAAAAAAAATTTCTCAGGCCCATTTATTTAATTGTGTCAAATAACTTGACAATAAATCAATGTGTTTATTACACGTGTAGTGTTCTGGATGATGCACTTAATCCGTCAGCAGAAAACCAGGATTAGGACACAAACAGAAAAACTAGAAATTTCAAATGGTAACACAGCCAAGTAAAAAATATTCTATTTTTACAAAAAAATAAATAATACATACGCTCTAGAGAAATCAACTAATTTCTCCATAGAATTCCAGTTTTCACAGATTTGTCTTGCCAAAATCGAGTTAGTCGTGTTCAACACTAATCTAACAATGTTAATAGATCATATCAATTTGGGGTTCATGTAAAGAAAGGGCCAACCTACCCCGCTAACTTCGTATCTATTGTGACGTGTTAATATAAAAAGGTCGTACCCAACCGGTTCACTGCAGGGGTAGATATCGACTGGTCTTACCACATGTTAATATGTCGTGTCAAAATTCATTGCCCATAATCAGTCCTAATTTAAGAAACCAGGAAATCACAAATTCACACTACACTAAGTAATGTAAAATATCATTCACACGTATGATAAACTTAGATAAGAACCTCCACAAGTTGTGCACTAACAAGTAACGAGCATGTATAAACCAAGTTCTACAAGTTTCGAGCAGCACATGCCAATATGGGTAAGCCCCTCATCAGTAATGTTCAGGAAAATTCCTAGCTTTAAGGAGAAGAGTTTGGAACACATTGAGATTGATTTCAGGCCTGCACACACAAGTGAAAAATGAGCTCACTAACAAATATTATAATTCTTAACTAATTGCAGTAGGGAAAAATGGGAAACCTTCATCATTAATCTCGTTATCCGTGAGGTCAAGCTCCTCAAGAAAATGACAATTTTGTCCAATCAAAACAAATGCTTATCCACGAACCAGAGTACACAACTCCATCCTGAGGGAAGTGAGGGCGATACAGGAAGTTATGATGTGGGAGATCGAGACGTCTGTTATCTTGAGGCAACATGTGATGTCTATCCTCCTTAAGTCTTTGTGTTTCATCACAAGGGACGAGAAACCATTATCTGTCACACCCATGCATTTACTTAAGCTTATCTCCCTAAGTGATATGCATTAGTTACCAATGGCCCTCAGCCCATATGAAGAGACTAGCGAACCATCTAGCTTGATTGATTGTAACATGGAAAGCCATTGCAAACTGTCGACAAAATCAACAGTGACCTGAACCACCAAAATGGTTACAATGAGTCGAGATACCTCCAGAGTATTATTGACTTGGCCTCACTCATTGGCACAATCATATTTAGGTACCTTTTCATTTTTTTGTAAACATAAGTTTCATCCTTGAATATTATCTTGAGTGGTGAAACCTTCATTATTTAGCAAATAATGAGGTATCTAATTATGTCAATTATTGACACACCTAAGTAAGTTTCAAAGGAGTTAAATGACTTACAGAAGATCCATAAGCGAAGAAAAGTTTTCATAGACATTTAGTGCCAATTGTTAGAGAAGATAACCCCATGTGACTAACTTTCTGACAGCTCGACGGATAAAGTGTCTGTTAAAGAAAACGTTAGTTTATTTACTGGTTATTTATCAAATACTTAGTTGAAACAAAAATTAAGTTTAATGGAGTCGCCCAACTATCGCTAGGGTGTTACATAATAAAGAAATATAATTTGTGCTATCCTATAAGTCTCTTGATAACGTATTCCACATTCAACAACTTTAGTTGATTAAGCTATACACTTGCTAATATTGCAAGGTATATATAAAGCAAGTCAATATATTTTACCACCGCAAAAAAATAATAATTAAAACGAATCAATTTTGCCCTAATTATTTTGATTTTACCAAATACTTTTTTGAAAGCAAAATAGTTTCTTATATCCCCACAAGAGAAGGGTCACATCTCAGATGTCTTGATGCCCCAGAGCTCATATATCCAACTACATCTAATAATACCATCTTTTGTATTTTGCATAAGAAAGAGAGATAGAAAAGTACATCTTAATTTTATTTGCTTCTCGAAATATATTTACCTATAGTGACTTGCACCCTTATTTAAGGTTTGCAAGGCAGTCATCATCAATACCAAAGAACCCTTCTAAAATCAATTCTTAGATATATTTTAATTTTAAGATCGACGTTAAGCATTTCTTTATGATCTGAATGACATGGAAACAAAGGAAACAAATTAATATAAGAAATTTCCATAAAATATCCAATTGTGAAGAAAAGGAGATGGAAAACTAAACTTCATATAATAGAGAAAGCATAGTTAAAAAGATTGTGAAAGTTGAGAGAAATACAGGATTTGAACAAAAAATTTCCAAATATACAGAATAAGATAGTTTACTAGCTTCAGATGAATTTAATCATATTGAAGAGATCAAGTGTTGAATCAATTGCATGAAGTTGGTTGATGTTTAATAGACAATTATACTCGACTCCAAGAAGGAAATTGGAAACATATATTCTTCACACGACTGATTCTTCATAAAACTGATTCATATTGCTATTGGACTTTAATCTCAAACTTGTAATAATTATAACAGATTTATCATGCCTTTGATAAGGTGGATACCAAAATTGCATAGCAAGCTATATTCTGATAAAAATCATACCAAGTTATATGTTTAATATCATTAACAATAGAAATGGTTCAACATTATCAGTTTAGTTTGTCATCACATGTCCCACATGGCCATATCAAACAAATCCATCACCTACAGGTAACCACCCTCTTCACAATTCAAGAGAACAAAGACGATAATAACAAAGAAGGGAAAAAACACAAGATTAACAACCCTACGTGTTTCAAAGACTCAGGAAAATCGTACCGAGTCAGTTGAAACAACATGTTTTGGCACATAAATATCAAAATACATTACTTACCAAATTTTGTACCAATATGGTAGAAATATCAGCAAGCCACCGAGTTAGTTGCTGAGTCACCTAATCACATGAATCCAATGCATATTTCTTGCCACAAACTCTATATTTCAATATTCAACCATGATACCCCTACCCTACTAAATCAAACAACCATCAGATAATCAATATGGAAACTACAAAACTTCAAGATAAAAATTACCCAAATCTCTACAAGTAGGTGTTTTAATGAGTTAAGCTGAGCTCAATCTTGGTTCGGAAATTTTAACAACCTTACAAATATATCCAAACTTTCTTCTTTTATCTAACAAGCCTAGCTATAATAGCTTGGTTGTTTTACACCATTTTAGTATAAATATTTGTAATCAATCTGAAATAGCGAGCTTTAATATATCTTCAAGTTTTGCTCATTTATTTTACGAGCCTATCTCAAAACTCGTTTTTCCTACCCTATGATTATATATATATATATATATATATATATATATATATATATATATATATATATAGAGAGAGAGAGAGAGAGAGAGAGACCGAGAGACAGAGAGAGAGAGAGAGAGAGAGAGAGAGATAGAGAATGAAGTCCATATTGTTTTAATTTGTAGAATAAAGTCTAGATAGTTTTACATAACAAATGGCTGAAGCAAAGTCTGAAATGAGGAAACCAATACATACCATACAATTATCCTCTTCTCTTGACAACTTAACCCACATATAGACAACCATAAATAAGATTGTTCAAAACTAATAGGAATTTCATGACAAAGATGACAAGATTCATGTTTAGAACTAACAGTAAAAAGTCCAGCCACAAACATGAAAGCAAAAAAGGCAGCACCACATTGCCACTTTGAACATGCTAAGAATAGAACATTACTATTTTTAAAAATATTCTACATCTGTATCTGTAACTTTGATGGTGCATTTTCTATCAAAGCTGCAATTAATGAATTCTCATAAATGGAGAGGGGAGGGGGGGGGGACATAAATTTTATTACATTCTACAACAGGAACACTTTGATGGCACACATTGTTTAAGTTACTATCAAGAATTGTTGTATTTATTTATACTGATTAAACAAATAATTTAAAATAACTTGGAGAACTTCAATATATATATATATATATATATATATATATATATTCCTTTTCTATTTTTTATAGAAGGGGAGTTGAGCTAACTCCTCGCCCAAAGAAGGGTGGTTTGGATGGGGAAAAAGGATATAATAACGTAGCATCCCAATGTCTTCCTGTTTGTTTATTTTGTAATTAGTGGAACTGCAGTATATAGTTAGATAAGCTTGTATGGTTGGGTCGTCAAAATTTGTGGTCTAATTCAAACCATGAAATATTTCCACTCAAATCCTCTTTAGGAAACATGATTACATATGTATAATACGGTAACTAGAACATGAGAATGTTACAGAAGATTTGTACAGAACATAAAAGAATTTTTCAGACCTAATTATAAAATGAAAAGAAATGAAAATAATCAGTGCGGCAAAATAAATGCCTCATGAACCCAAAGCTCAACCAGAAAATAACATTTTAAACAAAATGACACAATTTATTTTAAGTTCGACATTCAACTCATACACGGATGCAACATATCCAGACTTGCAACAACTCTTTAGACTGTAAATGTTATCGAAAACTTACGAGTACGAAGAGGAGAGGGGATCCATATATTTTCAAGTCTTATCAAAGGCCTAACTTCTTTCATCTTTTCCTCATGGCCAAAGAAACAATCCTAAAATTTTCTGCATTGCCTTTGACTGGCAGTAGAAATGGAGAAATCTAGTTACCCGTGTATGTTTTAAGGAAGGGGTAAATAGAGAAAGAGGAAAGGAGAAGGAGGAGTCTAGGGGATAATCAAAAGTATGCAATAAAATCACACTCTTATAACATTGTTAACGATGTTATATGTCACGTGAAACCAAATGCACCGATTAACAAGCATCATACTTTTATTTACCTCTACACCGATTAACAAGCGCCGATCAATATTTACAAATACACATATTTATGAAAGAGCAATAAGATTTTTGAAGGATTTTTAGCCACTAAACGTTTTTAATATTATAATAACGTAACGAATATCATTTCTCCCCCTACCAGTAATAACTTTCTCATGGCCCTGTTTGTGTCAATAATGCGAAATAATCCTCTTGTACATAAAGTGTGACACCCCGCCTACTAAAATAATAGGTGGCCAGCCCAATACGCTAATAATCACAGGAATTATAGATGGTCCATTCTCAGCATCACTGTCGATTAAAATAATAGTATGAGATAACCACCAATCATTTTAGAAAACGGACTGTCAATTAAAAAAAATTACAAGTAAAAGAAAAACACTTCAACAATCCCATTTGTAAAAATGGTGGATATCTAAAATCAACGAATAAAGAATGAAAAAATATAAATAATCACCGAATAAGTTGTCGGTGAACAGAACAATACAAATAGAACACAGAGTATTACAATTTAATATCACGGTATAATAAACGAAAATGAAATGCTTGGGCAGCACGCCCGAATAATTTAAACTAAACGTAACTAGAATACAAAGAAAAGAAGCGTCTACATCAAATACCCTATAACATCCGCGATATGCCATAGCTCCATGACAACTGGAATGAAATGCCAAAACGGGTGTCCTCGTGGTAGAGCACCTGAACGGACAAAGAGTTGCATCCACAGAAAGAAATATATACGGGTCAGTGCCCGGTTTGATATGATTACCATGTGACTAAAATGCATGACAATTAAGTGCGTAATTATCTCGCAATTAACGTAATATTTCTCACCTCTCATTCTAAAAGGACAACCTAGCGCGATATCAATGATGATCTAGTTAACCTAAGTACTAAGGGCTAACTTCTCCCCATTCTCAACACTATGCCCTATTCGTGAGTGGGGTGTCTCGCAAAGCGAAATCCAAACAAGGAACCCCCCCGATACACTACTACTTAGGAAAGGTTAATTGTTGAGATCCATTAGACCCTCAAAACGAAATTTATGTATATATAAATCTATATAGGAAGTCACATCTACAACTACTCAAGGGGTTATATAAAAAAAATTCATTCACCATCCAAAAAAAAAATTCCTAATTCTTCTTAAGGAATATATATAAATGGTAAAACATTTTATCAAATTTTTACCAAGTCAATCTCATTTCAATTCTTTTTTTACCAAATTTTATTTCCTTTCTTCCATCCAGGAAAAATACATATTTTAAAAGCAGGTTTTATTAATATAAAAAAAATGCTTTTCTTCCATTTCATATCATATTTACCCATTTTCCTTCTACCATCCAAAAAATGTATTTAAAAGCCCTTTTTATTATCATAAAAATGATTTTTCCAAACCATGTGCTTCCATTTCCCTTCTTCCATCCGGGAAACACATTCGAAGCCAATATATTTAACCAATTTCCCTTCTTCCATCCAAGAAATGTAAATAAAGCCATTTTATTATCATAAAATGCTTTAATAAAATCTAAGACCGCCCCTCCGGGTTTCCCCACTAGACGCGCCCCTAAATGGCTATCATCTTCCAGGGCCCATCAAACAAGACAACCTGGGAACCTAACAACGTCGGGAAGCGGCCATATGCCTACGGGAGAGTCATGACCACACCCAGAATCACCTCACCAACGCAGTAAAATAATCGCCCATATGGCCTAGGACTATATCCACCCTGCATTCATTAGCCAGGGGGCATTACCAAACGCACACAACTTCCCTTATGATAGCGATTTAGGGAGGTGTGTAATCATAAATCAACATTTATGAAAATCATTACTTTTTCCAATTTTGAAATCATCCTCTTTTAAAATTCTCAAAATCATTTGTACTTATTCATTTAGTACCATATTTAGAATATGTCTTTCTTATTCTTATTGTCATATTTTATTAATGACCTAAGACCCGAAGCGCTATTATCCACAAACTAGCCTCCAAAAGTTCATATAATTTCATAAACCATTAAAATGAGTCTCCCTAAATAATAGACTCCCAAAAGTCTCCACATTCTCATTTTTACCTCCAATTTACCTTCAGGTTAACTTCCTATTTCATACGGATATTAAACTACACAACTGGCCCACGAGGTAAACCCAATCATCCTATATTAACTTAAAACATTTGTCTACCCAAACCACCCTCTAGGACTCCCCATTACTTCCCAAAGGTAGGTTCCTAAACCTCGAACCTAAAATAAAAGGGATAAAACAAAACTAGGAAAAATCTCACAAAAACAGGGCAACCGAATCGATTCGCCCTAGGGCCGAATCGATTCGCCCTGGTTGCGAATCGATTTGCCCAAAAAGCCGAAACGATTCTCCCAAAAAGCCGAATCGATTCGGTGAGTAAAACTTGACTTCCTGCAAAAGCCGAATCGATTCGGCCCCAACCCGAATCGATTCGGTTTGCCCAGACATGTATCCTTCCCCTTATCCGAATCGATTCGCCCATAGGGCCGAATCGATTCGGTCCTACAGAAAACCCAAGTTGGGGTTACGGGTTGTATAAACCCTAAAATCCTAAAACCCCAAATCCTTGATTTCTTTCAACATCAACAATAACAAATACTACCAAATGATTCCTACACAATTATTAACTAATTTATTATCCTCAAATGAAATTAAAACTAAGATTTAAGGGTTTAAATCACCAAAATCAATAAAAACCCATTTAGGGTTTAAATCTCCAAAAACCTAAATATACATACAATTTATCACATTAAATCAATATCTAGCAAGAAAGAAACTTGCATCGAGGTTGTAGTCTCTGATCCTCCTCTGGTCGCAACGGATTTTGGCCTCAAATCTCCATTTTTCTTTCTTTCTCTCCATTTCTCCCAACTCTCTCTTCTCTCTCTCTCTCTCTCGATTTCTAACACAAATGAGAAAAATAAGAGGGGTAGGGAGAACTTATACGGGTTTAAAACATAATCCCCCTCTTTTAAGTGTTAATACACCACTAAAAAGACTCGGAACCACTTAATTGAGTCATAACCTCTTAAAAATGCCCGAATCTCAAAAATTACAAGTGTGCACTTATTTCGACTATCTCGATTATTCTAAAAACAACCGCTCCCCCTATATTGGCGTTCGGAATAAAGTGAACTATTTTTGTGTTCTAATTTCATTTTATTTTACCCAATTTTATATATAGGTCATAACCGTCGTTTTACATATAACGACGCAATATATCACAATATAATGCTGTTTACCTTCTCATAACGGTAAATAGACAAAACATAGTAAATATTATCCCTAAATCTCATGGGAAATAATATTTACTCCAACATCTCCTATTTTATAAAATTAGCCCATTGGGCAAAATAATATAAAATAGCCGCTCAAAAACCTGGGTTGTTACATACTCCCTCCCTTAGAAGGTAATTTTTCCCTCAAAATTCAGGCACAACGTATAGCCATATAAAGGGTATACTATACTAAACTATCGTTCTATCATTCTTAACAAACCCCTCGGCAGTGCGGCGTCCCCATTGGACTCAGACTAAGGTCATCACTAATCGGTCTTAATCTACATTCTCCGTGTTCTAACCTAGCACCACATCGTTCCTCAGGATCTATCGATCCTATCATTCTACTACGGAAGGAGGTACCTACACATTTCAGCACAAATTGCCTTACTTCCCGAAAACACGTTATACCCTTGCCAGGGAATAACTACACTAGGCTACCCCCATGGCACCACACTATTAGAAAATGATCCGAACTATTGTACGGAAATTCGACCCAGGAAGGCTACTACTCTTAACCTACCTTTAAGGCAAACACCCCCATTCGAGGTAAGCCTTTCGTCATAAGGTCAATTCCAATCGCTCATGGGTTTCCTTAGCGACTCGACGTACCGACATTATTCTACTCGGTGTACCAACTACCGCATTCGCATCTCCTTAGTGAAAGGGAATCTCCATTTAATAGTCCTTTATGAACTCCAACTTATTGCTCGTGAAAAGACCAATTTCCTGCCCAGGAAGTAATGCCTCAATTCCTTTAAGGCAATACTACCGCTACAACTTCAAGTCAAGCGTGGGATAATACTTCTTACAAAATTTAAGTTTGTGAGACGCATAAACAATGGGTCCATGCTCCCGTCTTAATACTTCCCATTCCTGGCTGAGACTCGTTCATTAAATCAACTCTCGATCATAACGACACGAGTACAGGAGTAAAAGTCAGCTCATCCTTCAACTCCTCCAAAATTTAGGTTACTGACGTAACGCTCTATCTAAGAGAGGCCCCACCATCAATGGCCTAACGTTCCGAATCACTTGAAATCCCATACTTCTCGTTCTAGGGACCAAATCCTACTTAGAGTTAACCCACAATCCTATTGTGGTCAAATCCCTACCATCTTCCTAAAACAACATCGCATGCCCTAAGGGCCTAGCATCATAAGAATCCTAATGTCGATATATTCTATCTAAGTCGTATAGGCATTATCCTAATGATATCCCTAGTGTCCAGGACCGTTCTCGACTTCCGACATTCGCTCGGGTTCATGCGTGGGACGTCTCGCCGAAGCGAAATCCAAATAAGGAACCCTCCCGTTACACTACTACCTCGCATCGTCGGTCGTAAAGAAGTAACGGTCTAAGACACATGATCGGGATCGCTAAGACTCTAACTAGTAACCCTACTAATGCACTTCTACTTCTAAGTCTTACCAATTCAATTAACAGAAAATTATTAACTAACCTGGCATTTACTTTCTGTAAGATGCCACCAATACTTCATCTCAATATATATACATACATCAGTTAAATGGCCTTCTCATTAAGGCAAAAATCATAAGTCTTAATTCGACTTTCATAACCAAGTCTCCCCCACATCGATCAGAGGGAAGGACTATTACAGTGCTCATATCTCGCACTATAACTCAGCCCTTAATCACTCAATTACGTGATTCTCGGCTAAACCTTCCAACCCAGAACTCAACTATGAAAATAAAGAAAGGAAAGAAAAACAAAAAGCAATATAGCATCTCTCGACTCCCAACGTCATTAAGGTTCATGTGCGGAGTGTCTCGCAAAGCCAAATCCAAACAAGGAACCCCTCCGACACAATCCCCTTAACTTGTTGGTCGTAGTGATAAGGCAACACATACATAAGCAAAGTAA
Source organism: Sambucus nigra (assembly GCA_949130495.1). NCBI lineage: Eukaryota > Viridiplantae > Streptophyta > Magnoliopsida > Dipsacales > Adoxaceae > Sambucus > Sambucus nigra. The sequence continues at coordinate 629,314,055 of OX422210.1, read as the reverse complement.
GTAAGCAATCAAATAAAACAAACAAAACAAGTAATAAAAACTACCTACATACCGTAAAACACCTCTATAAGGTCTCAACCTGTATCTAGGAGAGATATTATAGAAGAACTAGTCCTTCTCCAGAACTAGAAATAAGATAGCCTTGCGATTTATTCGCTTGCTATCTCACCACCCAATCCATGGATATACCCACCCGTACAACACATATAATAAGACTAGTACATAACACACATATATATTTAAATCACCAACACCCGATTTATAACGAGTGAGGGAAATATAGAACTTCCCTTCTACGGAAGCCATATGAATACACCGATAGGGCCACAAATCAATATACACTCCCAAATCTAGGGTAAATACAATACTACCCGTCTTATAATAAGGAATGCACCACCCTTAACTAAGGTGGAATTCCCATAAACATCCTTGCCAAATCACCCTGGCCACTACCAATGGTTCCTATACCCAATATTCTAGTCTTATAAGAACCAAACTACTTCCATCTGTGCCCTCACTAGGCAACCTATTCTTGTCGGTTGCCTTCCAATCGACAAGATCAAAACGCATAGTTCCCTTAACTTTCCTAGTAAAGAGAACATTCTACCAGCCTCCCCGGCCTTAGTTCAATGAGTTTTCCCCGGGTGGATGTCCACCGTTGGGGTCTCACGAACACTACTTCTCCAAAAGTGTTAGCAACACTTACTTGTGAGCCTATCGTTTCCATTGAAAGGCTCTCTCTCTTCCTTGTACCAACCTTATTTTGGTGCATAGTTTTCATGACCGTAACACCCTTTATTCGTGGTCGGCCTCTGACCGAACCTCACGTGAATACTTGAGAATCTATTTTCTCATCATTCCTGACATCCTAGAGAAACTCGATGTTGATAATACCTAACGGTTTCTCTATGGGAAAAACCTCCTATTCCTCCCAAAATATGGCGACTACCATAACCGCCACTTCAATATCACTCCAATAGGTGAAAGATTTTCCTTCAATCTTCGCACCTGGGTACTCCTATACCCTTTTCGAGGCAAAAACTCCTGGGCCTCATACTTCCACCGAACAAGGTTACCCTTCCTCTATCCAATCGAAGTTCAACATGTGGTCCTCGTCAAGGACCCCTCGACTCCAATTCAATGTCGCTGGGGATAACAAACTTAGTACCACTTCCTACTGGCATCGGTACTTAGAAAACTATTTCTACTGCACTTAGTAGTCACGGTAGAGATATAAAATAATGCTACAAAGGGATAGACCTCCAAAGAGGCCCTCATCCCCGACTACAGCTTACAGCTCTTTGTAATCCCGCCTCGTGACGCCTTCACAACGGCCTTCCTGATGCCCTTCATCTGCCAACATACGAGTCTCACACGAACACGCAAAGAATTTTCGGTGTTCTCATATCATAGCGGGAGAATGAAATCTCATAGGAGAAATCAACGATCTTAATCCTAAGGCTCTATATCAAATCAATAGAAATGCAGAAGACGTATTGTGTCCGCACAGATTCCTAAGGACTCTAGAACTTGATGCTCTGATACCATCTGTGACACCCCGCCTACTAAAATAATAGGTGGCCAGCCCAATACTCTAATAATCACAAGAATCATAGATGGTCCATTCTCAGCTTCACTGTCAATTAAAATAATAGTATGAGATAACCACCAATCATTTTAGAAAATGGACTGTCAATTAAAAAAAATTGCAAGTAAAAGAAAAACACTTCGACAATCCCATTTGTAAAAACGGTGGATATCTAAAATCAACGAATAAAGAATGAAAATATATAAATAATCACCGAATAAGCTGTCGGTGAACAAACAAATACAAATAGAACACTGAGTATTAAAATTTAATATCACAGTATAATAAACAAAAATGAAATGCTTGGGCAGCACGCCCGAATAATTTAAACTGGACGTAACTAGAATACAAAGAAAAGAAGCGTCTACATCAAATACCCTATAACATCCGCGATATGCCATAGCTCCATGACAACTGGAATGAAATGCCAATACGGGTGTCCTCGCGGTAGAGCACCTGAGCGGACAAAGAGTTTCATGCACACTAAGAAATATATACTGGTCAGGTCCCGATTTGATATGATTACCATGTGACTAAAATCCATGACAGTTAAGTGTGTAATTCTCTAGAAATTAACATAATATTTCTCACCTCTCATTCTAAAAGCACAACCTAACGCGATATCAATGATGATCTAGTTAACACAAGTACTAAGGGCTAACTTCTCCCCATTCTCAACACTATGCCCTATTTGTGCATGGGGTGACTCACAAAGCGAAATCCAAACAATTAACCCCCCCCCAATACACTACTACTTAGGCAAGGTTGATCGTTGAGATCCATTAGACCCTCAACCCGAAATTTATGTATACATAAATCTATATAGGAAGTCACATCTATAACTACTCAAGGGGATATATAAAAAAAATTCATTCACCATCTAAAAGCAAAATTCCTATTTCTTCTTAAGGAATATATATAAATGGTAAAACATATTATCAAATGTTTACCAAGAAATTCTCATTTCCATTCTTTCTTTACCAAATTTTATTTCCTTTCTTCCATCCAGGAAAAATACATATTTTAAAAGTAGGTTTTATTAACATAAAAAATGCTTTTCTTCCATTTCATATCATATTTACCCATTTTCCTTCTTCCATCCGGAAAATGTATTTAAAAGCCCTTTTTATTATCATAAAAATGCTTTTTCCAAACCATGTGCTTCCATTTCCCTTCTTCCATCCGGGAAACGCATCCGAAGCCAATATATTAAACCATTACCTTCTTCCATCCAGGAAATGTAAATAAAGCCATTTTATTATCATAAAATGCTTTAATAAAATCTAAGACCGCCCCTTCGGGTTTCCCCACTGGACGCGCCCCTAAATGGCTATCATCTTCCCGGGCCCATCAAACAAGACAACCTGGGAACCTAAAAACGAAGGGAAGCGGCCATATGCCTGCGGGAGAGTCAGGACCACACCCAGAACCACCTCACGAGTGCAGTAAAATAATCCCCCATATGGCCTAGGACTATATCCACCCTGCATTCATTATCCAGGGGGCATCACCAAACGCACGCAACTTCCCTTATGATAGTGATTTAGGGAGGTGTGTAATCATAAATTAACATTTATGAAAATCATTACTTTTTCCAATTTTGAAATCATCCACTTTTACAATTCTCAAAATAATTTGTACTTATTCATTTCGTACCATATTTTAGATTATGCCTTTCTTATTCTTAGTGTCATATTTTATTAATGACCTAAGACCCGAAGCGCTATTATCCTCAAACTAGCCTCCAAAAGTTCATATAATTTCAAAAACCATTAAAATGAGTCTCCCTCAATAATAGACTCCCAAAAGTCTCCACATTCTCATTTTTATCCCCAATTTACCTTTAGGTTAACTTCCTATATCATACGGATATTAACCTACACAACTAGCCCACGGGGTAAACCCAATCATCCTATATTAACTTAGGACATTTGTCTACCCAAACCACCCTCTAGGAATCCCCATTACTTCCCAAAGGAAGGTTCCTAAACCTCGAACCTAAAAGAAAAGGGTAAAAAAAAAACTAGGAAAAATCTCATAAAAACAGGGCAACTGAATCGATTCGCCCTAGGGCCTAATCGATTCGCCCTGGTTGCGAATCGATTCGCCCAAAAAGCCAAATCGATTCGGTGAGTAAAACTTTACTTCCTGCAAAAGTCGAATCGATTCGGCCCCAACCCGAATCGATTCGGTTTGCCCAGACCTGTATCCTTCCCCTTATCCGAATTGATTCGCCCCTAGGGCCGAATCGGTTCGGTCCTGCAGAAAACCCAAGTTGGGGCTACGGGTTGTATAAACCCTAAAATCCCAAATCCCTGATTTCTTTCAACATCAACAACAACAATGACTACCAAATGAATCCTACACAATCATTAACTAAATTATTATCCTCAAATCAAATTAAAACTAAGATTTAAGGGTTTAAATCACCAAAATCAACAAAAACCCATTTAGGGTTTAAATCTCCAAAAACCTAACTATACATACAATTTATCACATTAAATCAATATCTAGCAAGTAAGAAACTTTCCTCGAGGTTGTAGTCTTTGATCCTCCTCCGGTAGCAACGGATTTTGACCTCAAATCTCCATTTTTCTCTCTTTCTCTCCATTTCTCCCAACTCTCTCCTCTCTCTCTCTTGGTTTCTAACACAAATGAGAAAAATAAGAGGGGTGGGGAGAACTTATACGGGTCTTAAAACATAATCCCCCTCTTTTAAGTGTTAATACACCACTAAAATGACTCGTAACCACTTAATTGAGTCATAACCCCTTAAACATGCCCGAATCTCAAAAATTACAACTGGGCACTTATTTCGACTATCTCGACCATTCTAAAAACAATCGCGCCCCTATATTGGAGTTCGGAATAACGTGAACTATTTTTGTGTTCCAATTTCATTTTATTTCATTAATTTTACCCAATTTTATATATAGGTCATAACCGTTGTTTTACATATAATGACGCAATATATCACAATATAATGCTACTTACTTTGTCATAACGGTAAATAGACAAAACATAGTAAATATTATCCCGAAATCTCACGGGAAATAATATTTACTCCAACATCTCCTATTTTATAAAATTAGCCCATCGGGCAAAATAATATAAAATAACTGCTCAAAAACTTGGGTTGTTACACACTCCCCCCTTAGAAGGGAATTTTGCCATCAAAATTCAGGCGCAACGTATAACCATATAAAGGGTATACTATACTAAACTACCGTTCTATCATTCTTAACAAACCCCTCGGCAGTGCGGCGTCGCCATTGGACTTAGACTAAGGTCATCACTAATCGGTGTTAGTCTACATTCTCCGTGCTCTAACTTAGCACCACATCGTTCCTCAAGAACTATCGATCCTACCATTTTACTACAAAAGGAGGTACCTACACATTTCGGCATAAATTGCTTTACTTCCCGAAAACACGTTATACCCTTGCCAGGGAATAACTACACAAGGCCAACCCCATGGCACCACACTATTAGAAAATGATCTGAACTATTGTACGGAAATTCAACCCAGGAAGGCTACTACTCTTAACCTACCTTTAAGGCAAACACCCCCATTCGAGGTAAGCCTTTCAGCATAAAGTTAATTCCAATCACTCACGGGTTTCCTTAGCGACTTGACGTACCAACATCATTCTACTCGGCGTACCAACTACCGCATTCGCATCTCTTTAGCGAAAGGGAATCTCTATTTAATAGTCCTTTATAAACTCCAACTTGTTGCTCGTGAAAAGATCAATTTCTTGCCCAGGAAGTAATACCTCCATTCCTTTAAGGCAATACTACCGCTACTACTTCAAGTCAAGCGTGGGATAATACTTATTACAAAATTTAAGTCTGTGAGATGCATAAACAATGGGTCCATGCTCCCATCTTAATACTTCCTGTTCCTGGTAGAGACTCATTCGTTAAATCGACTCTCGATCATAAAAACACGAGTACAGGAGTAAAAGTCAGCTCATCCTTCAACTCCTCCAAAAGTTAGGTTGCCGGCGTAACGCTCTATTTAAGAGAGGCCCCACCATCAATGGCCTAACGTTCTGAATCACTCGAGATCCCATACTTCTCATTCTAGGGACCAAATCCTACTTAGAGTTAACCCACAATCCTATTGTATTCAACTCCCTACCGTCTTCTTAAAACAACATCCCATGCCCTAAGGGCCTAGCGCCCTAAGAATCCTAATGTCAATATATTCTATCTAAGTTGTATAGGCATTATCCTAATGATATCCCTAGTGTCTAGGAGCTTTATCGACTTTCGACATTCGCTCGGGTTCATGCGTGGGACGTCTCGCCGAAGCGAAATCCAGATAAGGAACTCTCCCGTTACACTACTACCTCGCATCGTCAGTCGTCAAGAATTAACGGTCTAAGACACATGATCGGGATCGCTAAGACTCTAACTAGTAACCCTACTAATGCACTTCTACTTCTAAGTCTTACCAATTCAATTAACAGAAAATTATTAACTAACCTGGCATTTACTTTCTGTAAGATGCCACCAATACTTCATCTCAATATATATACATACATCAGTTAAATGGCCTTCTCATTAAGGCAAAAATCATAAGTCTTAATTCGACTTTTATAAGCAAGTCTCCCCCACATAGATCAGAGGGAAGGACTATTACAGTTCTCATATCTCGCACTATAACTCAACCCTTAATCACTCAATTACGTGATTCTCGGCTAAACCTTCCAACCCAGCACTCAACTATAAAAAGAAAGAAAGGAAAGAAAAAGAAAAATCAATATAGCATCTCTCCACTCCCAACGCCGTTAAGGTTCATGCGCGGAGTGTCTCGCAAAGCCAAATCCAAACAAGGAACCCCTTCGACACAATCCCCTTAACTTGTTGGTCGTGGAGATAAGGCAACACATACACAAGCAAAGCAAGTAAGCAATCAAATAAAACAAACAAAACAAGTAATAAAAACTACCTACATACCGTAAACCACCTCTATAAAGTCTCAACCTATATCCAGGAGAGATATTATATAACAACTAGTCCTTCTCTAGAACTAGAAATAGGATAGCCTCGCAATTTATTCACTTGCTATCGCACCATCCAATCCATGGATATCCCCACCCGTACAACACATATAATACGAGTAGTACATAACACACATGTATATTTAAATCACTAACACCCGATTTATAACGAGTGAGGAAAATATAGAACTTCCCTTCTACGAAAGCCATATAAATACACCGATAGGGCCATAACTCAATATACACTCCCGAATCTAGGGTAAATACAATACGACCCATCTTATCATAAGGAATGCACCACCCTTAACTAAGGTGGAATTCCCATAAACATCCTTGCCAAATCACCCTGGCCACTACCAATGGTTCCTATACCCAATATTCTAGTCTTATAAGAACCAAACTACTTCCATATGTGCCCTCACTAGGCAACCAATTCTTGTCATTTGCCTTCCAATCGATAAGATAAAAATGCATAGTTCCCTTAACTTTCCTAGTAAAGAGAACATTCTACCAGCCTCCCCGACCTTAGTTTAATGAGTCTTCCCCAGGTGGATGTCCACCGTTGGGGTCTCACGAACACTACTTCTCCAAAATTGTTAGCAACACTTACTTGTGAGCCTATCGTTTCCATTGAAAGGCTCTCTCTCTTCCCTGTACCAACCTTATTTCGGTGCACAGTTTCCTTGACCGTAACACCCTTTATTCATAGTCGGCCTCTGACTGAACCTCACGTGAATACTTGAGAATCTACTTTCTCATCATTCCTGACGTCCCAGAGAAACTCGCTGTTGATAATACCTAGCAGTTTCTCTATGGGAAAAACCTCCCATTCCACCCAAAATATGGCGACTACCATAACCACCACTTCAATCTCACTCCAATAGGTGAAAGATTTTCCTTCAATCTTCGCACCTGGGTACTCCTATACCCTTTTCTAGGCCAAAACTTATGGGCCTATACTTCCACCGAACGAGGTTACCGTTCCTCTATCCAATCGAAGTTCAACATGTGGTCCTCGTCAAGGACCCCTCGACTCCAATTCAATGTCGCTAGGGATAACAATCTTAGTACCACTTCCTACTGGCAGCGATACTTAGAAAACTATTTCTACTGCACTTAGTAGTCACGGTAGCGATACAAAATAATGCTACAAAGGGAGAGACCTCCAAAGCGACCCTCATCCCCGACTACAGCTTACATCTCTTTGTAATCCCACCTCGTGATGCCTTCACAACGGCCTTCCTGATGCCCTTCATTTGACAACATACGAGTCTCACACGAACACGCAAAGAATTTTCGGGGTTCTCATATCATAGCGAGAGAACGAAATCTCACAAGAGAAATCAACGATCTTAATCCTAAGGCTCTATATCAAATCAACAGAAACGCAGAAGATGTATTATGTCCGCACAGATTCCTAATGACTCTAGAACCTGATGCTCTGATACCATCAATGACACCCCGCCTACTAAAATAATAGGTGGCCAACCCAATACTCTAATAATCACCGGAATCATAGATGGTCCATTCTCAGCACCACTGTCGATTAAAATAATAGTATGAGATAACCACCAATCATTTTAGAAAATGGACTGTCAATTAAAAACATATTTGCAAGTAAAAGAAAAACACTTCGACAATCCCATTCGTAAAAACGGTGGATATCTAAAATCAACAAATAAAGAATGAAAATATATAAATAATCACCGAATAAGCTGTCGGTGAACATACCAATACAAATAGAACACTGAGTATTACAATTTAATATCACAGTATAATAAACGAAAATGAAATGCTTGGGCAGCACGCCCGAATAATTTAAACTGAACGTAACTAGAATACAAAGAAAATAAGCGTCTACATCAAATACCCTATAACATTCGCGATATGCCATAGCTCCATGACAACTGGAATGAAATGCCAATACGGGTGTCCTCGTGGTAGAGCTCCTGAACGGACAAAGAGTTTCATGCACACAAAGAAATATATACGGGTCAGGGCCCGGTTTGATATGATTACCATGTGACTAAAATGCATGACAGTTAAGTGCGTAATTCTCTCGCAATTAACATAATATTTCTCACCTCTCATTCTAAAAGCACAACTTAGCGCGATATCAATTGTAGGAGGTTAGTTAGACTGGGGTCTATGAATAACTGGAAAGGGTGAGGCGTGACCCACTTCAATGGACGCTGCCTGCAAGGTCTTCAAGGTCTCCTGGTGCAACTTCTGAAGAAAACTTCTCCTTCTGGTAACAATGGAACTCAAGCTTCAACTCACTCCCTACAAGAAGATGAACTTTCACAGCAAAAATAGTAATTTTCTCAAGGGAAACACCTGAGAGTGATGGCTGTCAGTGGGGAGTGAAGGAACAAGGCACTCAGCACTAAGAGAATGAGCAGGGAGAGAATACTAGGTAGGTCTGGTGATATTTTGGCAGAGTAACGGTGAAATTTCTATTGTCTATCTCTTGACCTTGTCCAGATGTCTATTTATACTGGGGCGTTAGGGGTGAGTGGCATTTTTGGGCGCCAAAATTGAGAGAGTTGGTGGGGAACAATGTCTGAAGTGTACCATTTATCCCTACCTGTGGCAGCGTGCCTATCCCCTCTGCAGGCGCCACCTGGCGCCGACCAAAGGTCAAAAAGCACATATGTCCCATAACGGAGACAAAATATCAGATTTGGTAATTATCTTTTGAAATGGTAACTTGTGGTGCAATTTTGCAAATCTTGAGAGAGGAGACCTTAAGGACTCCTTTCCTCTAAAAAATGTTGTTTTTCTTGAGAGGGACCTTGAGGACCCCCTCTTCTGGAAAAGTCATTTTCTTGTAAAGAGCTTATTTCTTGTGAGTAGACAGCTCTTTGGCTGCTCACTTCACTTGTGACCAAGTGTGCAGTGTTTGTAGTCTCGAGTGACTTCTGGGTCTTCCTACTATTATTCTCTCAATCCTGTAGTGCTAAGTGGTTGAGCTTGCTCAACATACCTTATCCCTCAGCCGCCAAGCCAAAACTCCCAGGAGGTCCCAACGCGCCTGTACGAGCCCTGCTTGCTCGACTAGGCAACCTGTACAAGAAAGTAAAGTGTTAGTGCTGTTGTTCATTTAGAGACTGATGTTTCATGATGAGGGGTTGTTTGTGATAGCTACTCCCTCAATATGAGTTTCTGTCGAAACCCTTATAGCAGTACTTCTCGAATAACATTTCTGCGGTGACCCTTGCAGTGGATCCGAGCCTTGCAGTGACGCTGACTCTCTCGACTGTCATTACTGCAGTGATCCTTGCAGCGGCGCTGACCCTTGCAGTGGTACTTCTTAATTTTGAATTTTTGTGGTGACCCTCACGGGCACCTCTCGAACGTTATTAATGTAGTGATTCTTAATTGTAGTGGCGCTGACGCTTGAAGCGGCGCTGACCCTTGCAACGGCGCTGGCACTTGAAGCGGCGCTGACCCTTGCAGCGGCATGGACACTTGCAGCGGCGCAGACACTTGAAACGGCGTTGGCACTCGAAGCGGCACCGACAGTTGCGACGGCGCTGACCCTTGCGGTGGCACTGACACTTGCAGCGACGTTGGCACTTGAAGCGGCGATGACCCTTGCAGCGACGTAGACACTTGCAGCGGCGCTGGCACTTGAAGCGGTGCCGACACTTGAAGCGGCACCGACCCTTGCGGTGGTGCGGACACTTACAGTGGCGCTGGCACTTGCGACGACGCTGTTACTTGAAACGGCATCGACACTTGCAGCAGCACGGAAGATTGCAGCGGCGCTGACACTTGCAGCAGCGCTAGCACTTGAAGCGGCGCTGACCCTTGCAGCGGCGGAGACACTTGTGGCGGCGCTGACACTTGCAGCGACGCAGACACTTGAAGCGGCGCTGGCACTTGAAGTGGTGCCGACACTTGCAGCGGCGTAGACACTTGCAGCGGCGCTGACACTTGCAGCGGCATTGGCATTTGAAGCGGCGCTGACCCTTATAGTGGCGTAGGCACTTACAGCGGCGCTAACACTTGCAGCGATACAGGCACTTGAAGCGGCGCCGACCCTTGTGGCGGTGCGGACACTTGCAGCGGCGCTGGCACTTGCAGTGGAGCTGGTACTTAAAATGGTGCCGACACTTGCAGTAGCGCGAAAGATTACGGCGGCACTGGCACTTGAAGCGGCGCTGACCCTTGCAGCGACGGAGACACTTGCAGTGGCGTAGACACTTGAAGCGGCACTGGCACTTGAAGTGGCGCCGACACTTGCAGCGGCATAGACACTTGCAGCGGCGCCGACACTTGCAGCGGCGCTGGCATTTGAAGTGGCGCCGACACTTGCGGCGGCGCTGACCCTTGCGATGGCTTTTGGACTTCTGGGTGACCCTCGCGGGCACCTCTCGGATGTCATTAATAAAAAAAAAGCATTTTTATTTTATTTTGCTTTTTTATTGATAGACACCCATCTACATTAGCCCCTCGTGCAAAGATTTTTTGGTTGGGTAGACTAAAAAAACTTTGTACGCTATAAATCTGATTTCAATAATTATATATATATATATATATATATATATATATATATATATATATATATATATATTTTTTTTTTGAGGGACCCTATGATCATTAACTGCGATGTCCCTTTATCGGAGGTTTTTAATTTTTTGAGAACCCACACGTCAGTGTGGGAACTGTCATCTCGTCATTTGGGAAAAAAAGGTCATCACCTTTTTGCCTTCCTGCACGTTTTCCCATTTTGATGCAAAAAAACATAAGCCCCTTTTCTTGGGCTCTTTCATCTTCTTCAAAAACATAAGATACCTTTGGATTTGTAGTAAGAGAGAGTGAGAGAAAAGGATTTTTAAAACACCATAGCCACCCATCCCCTCATTTTTTTTGCTCTAGCTTTTCCAAATACCATAGCCTCTCATTCATGGATTCTAATCCAAGCAATACTTCTTCAAATGCAGACACCTCTAAAGCCCCCATGGTTTTAGGCTCTATACCTTCTTCCTTGTCCATCCCAACGGTTCCGACCGCCCCTATTATTGCCGTCGACGCCTCCTCCATGCTACCTGCCTCCTTTCCCTCGGTTGGTGGTTCGAGAACCCCCATGGGTTTCTCGCGATTTCATTCTGCGGACGATGTTCAAGTCTTGGGTATCTCGAGTAGCGGCGCTCAGTTAGAGGTGGTCGGTGTCTCGCCTGTCCCCCTTGATGTGGTTGTTGACGAGGGCCCGAAGCGAGTGGACCCCTCGTCCGAGGGTCTCTCGCCAGTCACCTTGGGTTCTTATGAAAAAATCAGCTGCATTGGGAGGGGTATCTCGACTAGTGGCGCTCCGGCAACAGCAGGTGTCTCGCCCGTCCCCCTGCTGTCAGCGAGAGGTATCTCGCCCAATCCGTGTGTGACCTTCAGTCTTGCTGTGGCTGTTGACGAGGGCTCGAAGCGAGTGGACCCCTCGTCCGAGGGTCTCTCTCCAGTCGCCTTGAGCTGTTATGAAAAAATCAGTTGCGTTGGGAGGAGTTTCTCGACCTCGGTTCATGAAGTTTATCCAGTTGGTTTGGGTCATGGTATCTCGGAATTTTTTGGCGCCGACAGTGGTTCCTCACGCGTTGATCTAGGCGCGGGGAGTTCTTTGTCTATTGAAAATGAGCTTGGAGGGAGGGGGGTCTCGACACCCGTGAACTTTTCTGAAGCAGAGGGGGTCTAGACCCCTTTTTTTCCGCAAGGCAACCCTTGCAGTGGCGGGCGGGTCTGGACGCCTTTGAGTTTTTTAAAAATGGGGGTTTCGGTCTTCGGCGGTCAACGGCCAGGGGTCTCACGACCTGGCCTAATGTCTACGGGTCTCTCGTCAGTGCAAGGGGATGTCTCAACATGTATTAATGCTGACGTAGGTATCTCGACCTCAGGTGTCTCGACACCCACGATTTTTGTTGAGGAAGGGGGGATCTTGGCCCATGGTTTGTCGCAAGGCAACCCCATGCCCGAGGCAGCCCATATCTCGATGCCTTTGAGTTTTTCTGAAATGGGGGTCTCAGCCTATGGCAGTATGGTGACCTCTCGTCAGCAGCCGGGGGTCTCGCGACTTGGCCTCGCATCCACGGGTCTCTCGTTCGTGCAAGGGGGTGTCTCGACATTTTGTCACATCGAGGTTTCCGTGACCCAGGGTGTCTCGCCAACTATTGGTGTTACGGAGAGCATGCCACTGACCGGGGGCTCTTCACATGATTTTGCTGGGGTTTCCGCCTCCACTTCTTTTTTTGCGAAAGGGGACACCCAGGGTCCCTCGTTCGGAGTCCCCACTAGGATGAGTTCTTTTCTTGAGCCAATGGCTCTTGGTGGTTCATCAGCTACGCCATCCTCTTCTCAGGCATGGAAGCACTATATGCACATTCGCCAAGGGCGAGACTTTGGTATTTATCGTCGCGCTCCTTTTTCTGGTCCTGCTGAGAGTTTCATGACTTCACTTTCTGATTTTGGGGAAAAAATTTCAGGTGCTGTTCTCGAACGTTCTCATGTGGGGTTAAGTGAGTCCGTTGACCTCCCTACTATTTCTCCGTATTCCGTTCTCCGAGTCCGAGTTGACCGTGGTGACTTTCCTTATTCCAATGTTGAAGTTACAACCCCGGGTGGACCCATAGAGGAGTGGGCCAGCTGGGTTGATTATGTTCTAAGCGTTCCTGATTATGTGGCTATTCTTAGGGAGGTGGGACTCTTTACCTCCGTCAGTATCTTGAAGTCCTGCACCATATTTAAGAATGGTTCTTCACTCAATCTTTTATTGTCTCGGTGGAGTATGGAGTCTCACACCTTTGTCACAGGCTGGGGGGAATTTACCCTTACCCTAGAAGATATATGTGAATTGTACGCCCTTCCTTTATTTGGGCAACAGGTCTTTTCTGATGACTGCGAGGACTCCCTAGAGCAGGAGATGGCGGGGGAGTTACGGTCAGCTCTCGGAGAGTGCTCGAGGTATGTGGCCATAAATATAACTGGTCATTCCAAGCATTCCTTTGCCAAATTGCAAAGATACTGATTCAGAGACTTTGAGCAGTTGTAGAAGGGGGAGACTTCACGTGCAGCCCCCAGATCCCAGGATGGTCCTAAGCTCCACTCTCCTGCACATTTATCCGCTTTCCTCGTTACATTTCTGACTCGGTTCCTTCTACCAGGTAAGCCCAAAGACTGTCCTCGCGAACTTCTTTTTAGATTGGCTGTACGATTGTCTCGCGGTAGGTCGGTACCCATGGTTTCCCTGACCTTAGGTTCTCTTTACACCTGGATGGACCGAGCACACATAGATGTAGAGAGGTCCTGCGGTCGGTATGATGTTGCTAATCATGCCAACGCCCCTCTCTTGATGGCCTTTTTGTTTGAGCATTTCCCCCACTTTACTTCAGGGGCTCACGCTTGTCATAGAGACGCCGCGAGACTTCTTCGGTGGCATAAGAAAACTCCCAAGCAATCTCTGGGAATGTTGATTGATGATATCAAAGAGTTTCAGTTTTGGCCTTATACCAGGCGCCCTGGGGGAACTTTCAGCTGTCTTTCTTTCCCTGGAGATGGCGGGACCTTCTATTGCCCTTCAGCAGTGGGGTCGATTTCCACGTGTCCTCATATTAATGTGGTGACGATGCTCTTACCATGTCAGCTCCCTTCTTGGACCGAGTTAGGTCCGCGTGCTGAATCTTATCATTCCGAGAGGGCAAGACGACAGTTCGGCTATGATCAGGGCGTTCACACCCCTCCTCTTCCTACCTACAACAGTCATTCCGAGGCATTTTCAGAGGCTTGTGCTGACTTTACTCTTCAGGGATTATTCCATAGGGTCAGTGGTTTGGGTGGCCTCTATGTGCCTCCCTGTGATTATCATCCTTCATTTACTTCGTCTTGGTTCCGTCTTTGGCAGCAGCAGGTCCGTCTTATCCAAGAATGTGTAGTTGACCCCCCTCATGAGACTAATCCCATTAAATACACCAGAGCTCAATTTTTGGTCAGGCGGACGCAAAAAGATCCTTGGTTTCTCAGCACCACCTCCACGCCACCCTTGGAGCAGGCCATTCCCATTTTAGTGAAACCTCTCATTGACGAGTCACTTCCGTCTCCACCGACTGGGCCTCCCCCTGTGAAGTCTAGAAGCCAACCAAAAAGCAGAGGGAAAGTGAGACCTCCACTACGAGAAAAAGGAAACACCCTGACGCCGATGTATCCATTTTTGTTCCTGCTACTACTGATTCTCCTCCTTCTTCTCCTGTGAGGACCCGGGTTGCGAAGAACAAGAAAGGAGGTGTCGCTGGCATGGTTGCTTCCTCTACAGCGGATCAAGAATCTGATACTGGCAATCTTGGGGTGGGGGAGGCTTCCCAAGTAGTGAGAGGGAAAGACTACTCCTCACCGAGCGTTGCTTCCCAGGAGGCGCGAGTCGCATCTATTCTTATTGCGGAAGGTACTATATCATGACATTATTTACTTAGTGGAACTAGTTCTCTCGAAGTTTCTTTATCTCCCTCCCCTTCATTGGAAGAGGAACTAGTTGATTATGGAAGCACCCCTTCCTATGACGACCATAGTTCTTCTTCGGGTGATATGGGCGGCCTGGGTTTCTATAGCGAAAGCATTACTGACACTTATGCTTTGTTATCAGTCTCCAGAGAGTCTTCTAGTGATGATGAGGCATCCCATTCTCCTGGGGGGGTTAGCCCCACCCATCTCCCTTATAGCCAGACTACGCGCCCTGCTACTGTAAGCGTTCCCCCTTTACTTGTCTATCTTTTTTTTGCATATGATTTTCTTTCTTCCCCTCATTATTTTTTTATTTGTTAATTAAAGCATTATGTCATATTTGTGCAGGTCATTCCGTAGAGGCAAGTAGTTCTCCTCTTCCCCCACTACGACCGACGCCCTTTCAGCGGGAGATGAACTCCATGCTCATTTCTTCCCGAGGCCTTTTTAGAGAGGTTTGCTGTCTCCTTAATTCTTTTACCATATGTTGTAATTTATTCGTCTTCTAACTACCTTTTGGTTGTGTACACTGTCATTTCCCCGCAGCTTTCATCCGTGCACTTTACCGTCACCAGGACCACCCTTGTGGCTTCCCTTTCTCCTCAGGTATGCCTCGCTATTCTCAAAACTTTCATTGTGCCATTTTCTCTTTTACTTCTTCCTTTTATTTACCTATTTACCATGTGTAGAGGGTTGTGTCTTCTGGCGTTGTCACCTCATCTTCTCTTGTCTCGGCGATGGGCGCTTCTGTAGCTGAGCCCCTGGAGGCCTCTTCATCTAAGGTAGTCCTAATGGCTCTTGGACTTTCTTCTCAGGGAAGGGCTCCTCCCTTACCTGGCATTACCGCCCCGAGTTTATCCTCTTCAGGGTGAATTTCTATCTCCAGGGTCCGTGTATCTATGGACGGTAGACCTTTGGTTCAAGCGATCTCTCGTGGCCCGATATTTACTGTGGCTTCAACCAGGCCTTTCCGCTGAAGCATGGAATCTCTTTCTCCTCGATCATGCGATGAATAACATACTTTCATTCTTTGCAGGCTATCAGCACAGTCCCTACTGCACCGTCCCTACTGCACCGTCCGTCCTTTTCCGCGCTTCCCCTTTGGATGGGGTTCAGGTACTCTCTTATTTTCTTGGTTCTATATTTCTTATCTATCCAGCCTGTACTTATCGTAGCCCTCTTTTACTTTGTCGCAGTTATCCCTTGGCGCTGTTTCGAGTGCGGCTCCTGCTACTGTCTCTTCAGCAGCCTTTATATATGGTCCAGTTTGTCCTGTTATCGTGCCCCTTCAGGTAGGTGTCTCTGTGGTTCTTTTTTAGGAGTTTCCCTCTCCTTCTTTTTTTCTAATTGAATTATTCATCATTCATGGAATAACTGATTTGTTACCTTTCGTCCTTTCTTGTCACTCGCAGCCTCGCCTACCCCTCGCACCCTCCGTCGCTGAGATTGTTCTTTCGGAAGTGCCTGAGGTTGAGGTAGGTTCTTCACTGGTCGCTGAGATGACCCCTTCTGGAGCATCGATCAGTGTTGCTGCCCCTATGGGAGCCCCTGCTCCTCCTTCTATGACCGTTACGGAGGGCATTATTCAGGTACCATGTATAAGAGTATCTACTTCTCTCGTGTTATTCTTATGTCTCTATTATTTTGTTTAAATTGCGCAAGCATTCCCCTCTTCACCTTTGTTGCATTGTCTCCAGGTGAGCGAGGTCGCTCTGATGACTAAGGAGCCGGATGAAGTTGCTCCAATACTTGTGGAGTTAGAGAATAAGATGGCTGCGAGAGAGGTATTAAACTAGCATACTCTCTTTTTACTATTTCCCTTCTTTTCTTCTTGCGTGTACTGTGCAAGCGTTCTCATTTACCCTTTATTTTATTGTTTCTAAGTGCATGAAAGTACTATGTTGACTGTGGAGTCTGGCAGTGGGGCAACTGCGAGAGACGTATTAGACTGTCATACCCTCTCTTTTTACTATTCCCCTCTTCTCTTCTTGCGTATACTGTGCAAGCATTCTCATTTCACCCTTGTTTCATTGTTTCCAGGTGCATGAGAGTACTCCGATGACTATGGAGTCTGACAGTGGGGCCACTGCGAGAGAGGTATTAGACTGGCATACCCCCTATTTTTACTATTCCCCTCTTTTCTTCTTGCGTATACTGTGCAAGCATTCTCATTTCTCCCTTGTCTCATTATTTCCAGGTGCATGAGAGTACTTCGATGACTGTGGAGTCTGGCAGTGGGGGAACTGCGAGAGAGGTATTAGACTGGCATACCCCCTCTTTTTTTACTATTCCCCTCTTTTCTTCTTGCGTATACTGTGCAAGCATTCTCATTTCACCCTTGTCTCATTGTTTCCAGGTGCATGAGAGTACTCCGATAACTGTGGAGACTGGTAGTGGGGCAACTGTGGAGAGAGATCATAGTTCTGAGTTCACTCCTTTGGTCGGTGACGCTGATTTTGGTGGGGAATCTTCTTTCCTTCTTTCTGAGGCGGGGTCTCGTCACTCCGATGGCGATGATGAAGCAGAGGATGCTGCGACTATTTCTAGTAGGCTATGGAGTGAAGAGTTACCAGGCCGCTTCAGGGTACATGAGCGTCAGCTCTTAGATCTCATCTTGGAGCACCATCCTGAGAAGTTTACTTCTCAGAGTATACTCCAGGTTGACAGTCTTACGGCCTTCAACCTGAGGGCTCTTGCCAGCCATGTTTATGAGTTCTTAGCTACCTCCCCTGCTAAGATGACTAGCTCTTCTATTTTTCTATTCTTAGATGCTCTCCGCGACTTACAACAGTTCTATCATTTTCGTTTGGATTGGCTTGACGCAGGGGTTCGCCCCTTTCTGAGTGTTCCTTTTCGAAAGATAGTGAGGTTTCACACTTCCCAACAGTCTAGGGTTGAGCAACGGCACGCTGAGGCTACGAGGATCCGGAATCAGATCGCCCTACTGCAGGTGAAGCTTGCCAGACTCGAGTCTGGCGATGAGGAGGATGAAGCTAAATTCATCAGGTTGGAGGAAGAGTTTCTGCAGGAGGCTGGTCCGTCATATGCTGGTGCCATCGCGCGTGATGATTTATTTTGTATGGTTTCTAGCAGATAGGCTACTTCTTGCTTTGTAGTGCTCAGAATTCTGTGTGTACATCACTTATCATTCCTGTATGAGACACTTTGTTTCTTCTGCACTTTCTTTTTCCTTTGTTCTCCCTTTATACTGTGGGTGTTCGATTTATATGACTTGCTCTAATTTCTGTGAGCATTTAGTCTACTGGTGGCTACCCCATATACTGCGGGGTATTTGCATTGATATGAAAAGTTATGTATTATCATATTATATATATTTTTTGAAAATGCACCTCTTGTAGCTGTGAGGTGTTAGCATGGACTTTCATGGGTTGCCCCTCCTGTCTGTGGGGGTATTCCTTCATATTACTGCTTATAGTCGTAGAGGCTAGATTAGAGAGGAGGGTGACTCCTACCCCTTTCCGAAAGCCTGATTTTATTATAAAAAACTATATTAATTTATGTCTAGGGGACTTTGCTCAGTATACTTTCTCTTAGGATGGACTTACCTCCCAAGTGTAGTGAGCAAAGTTCCTGATCTTTTTTTTTGTACTCTCTTCTAACTTAATAGGGAGTGTATATGTATGTATAAATGAGCAAGCAAAGCAAATGTCAATGATGATCAAAAGTGTTGCTATTTCATTTCTTTACCTTTGTGTGTTGTTTACAGTGTAGTGTTGCTCTTAAAAAAAATTACAAAAAACTTTTCTGGTATAGGAGCAATCCTCGAAATCCATTACAGACATGCAAAACACAAACAAAACGTGTTAGCTGTTACTAAGCATAGTACCTCTTCAACCACTTGCAGTTGATGGACTGGAGGCAATCACTCTCTGGTTCTGATATTTGGCAGTAGCCCGACTTCCCCACTCCTCTGACAACAAAAGGGCCTTCCCAGTTAGGTTTGAATTTTGAGGCCGACATGCTACGGAGATGGCGAGTTGATGCTCACAGGACTAAATATCCCACCTGGAATTCTCTAAGCTTAACCAAGTTTTCGTAGGCCCTGGACAGTTGCTGAGTGTAGGCTTTGAAATTCTCTCTCGCCTTGTCTCTGTGCTCGTCCAGAACCTCCAGTTGCACATGCCTTGGGTCTGGGATGAGCCCATTCCTAAGAGAAATTCTGGCTGAAGGTACCGCCAGTTCCACTGGTAGGACAGCTTCAGTCCCATATACTAGAGAGAAGGGAGTGAACCCTGTTGGCTTTCTTTTCGAAGTACGGTAGGCCCATAACACCATAGGAAACTTCTCATCCCATGCTCCCGGCATGTCTTCTAGCATTTTTTTCAAAATATTTATCAGGGTCTTATTAGTAGCTTCTGCTTGGCCATTGCCCTTGGGGTAGGATATGGTTGAGCTATTATGCACAATCTTATACTTGTCCGTGAGAAGGGCCATCTCTTTGCATACAAATTGTTCCCATTATCCGTTAAGATCACTTTGGGTATACCGAACCTACATATGATATACTCCTTTATAAACTGGGTTACCACTTGGGCGGTGACTCTCCTTAAAGGAATGTCCTCCGCCCATTTGGTGTACAATTCTCTAGCCACAATGATAAAAGCCTTGTCGTGAGATGCTGGGGCGATCTTTCCCACCAGGTCGAAAGCCCATGTGTGGAAGGGATAGGGGGCTGCCAAGCTTTGTAGACTGACGGAGGGAGCGTGCACCATGTTTCCATGCACCTGGCATGCTCTACACTTTTTCACATATCCAATGGAGTCAACCTCCATGGTCGGCCAGTAGTATCCCAGCGTCATCAGTTGATCATACATCTTGGCGCCTCCCATGTGGGAGGGCTCATGAGCTTCTTTTAGCACCCTTTCCACTTCCTCTTTGGCTACGCACCTTAGCGCCTTCTCATTGTACCCTTTCCTATATAACTCTCCTTTGACCAAGTAGAAATGGGCTATCCTTTTTCTAAGGTAAATTTCATCCGCTCTCTCGGCGGGCAGCTCCCCATCTTTTAGATATGCTAGGTACGGTTGTCTCCAATCTTCGAAGGCTTACACGAAGTTAGCCTCTGTTGGCTGGTCAAAATTACCTTGGCACTTTAAACAACTTTATTGCAAGAGGGCCGCTTCTATGCTCATGGCGGGCCAATAATACCCGCTTCGCTGCAGTCGTCTGTAAAGGGGGATATCCGTATCTCCGCAGTGCTTCTGGTGCATTTCTATTAACCTCTCCTTGGCTTCTTGCTCCCCTATGCACCTTGCCAAAAATCCTCCAGGACTCTTGAAGTAGAGAGTTCCCTGCAGCACATGATAGTTGGCTAACTCTAATAGTTTCATTATCCCTTCCCTGGTTTCAAGTTTCTTCTCTACCAGACGCCTCCAATCTTCCGGCTCGTTACTTGGGAATAAGGACTTTACGGTGGTGGGTACCGTTCTCCGCCTCACTATGATGGTTGCTTCTGACTCCTCCATGTCCAACTTTTATGATATGGTGGCGAGCGCGTCAGGGTGTCTGTTCATCGTTCACGCCTGCCTCTCCACAGTTACTTCTAAGAACTGTCCCAACAGTCTTTGGATGATGTGTCTGTACGGCGCTAAGTTGGCATGTTTAAGGGAAAACTCTCCATTGACCTTCCTTACTACCAGATTGGAGTCCCCTCGTATACACAGTACCCTGATCCCTCTTCTGAGTGCTTCCAACATCCCTAGAATGAGGTCTTCGTACTCAGCTTCATTATTTGAGCATTTAAAATCTAACTTGAAAGAGAGGGTAATCTTCTCCTTCCCATCTGACAGTATGACGCCGGACCCACCTGTTCCTTGAGCACTGGAACCATCAAACTCCATAAACCACTTCTTCACCTCCTCCGCCATGCATTCTTAGAAAATTTCTCCGGGCAGCTCTTCACTAGGTGGTTCGAAAACCCCACTCGGGAAGTGGGCCAACATATCTGCTACTGCCTGGCTCTTAATGGCTTTAGGCACTACTCATTTTAGATCGTATTCTGACAAGATCAAAAACCACCTTGCTGCTCGTCCCATGAGTATAGTCCGCACGAGGAGGTACTTGATGGGATCACACTTGGTGACTATGTGAACGGTGAAGGCAAGGAGATAGTGTCTCAACTTCTGGGCTACAAATACCAGCGCCAGGCAGTGCCTCTCAACGCTGGTGTATCTTGATTCTGTTCCGGATATTACTCTTGGCAGGTAGTAGACCGGTTTTTCCACTCCTTCCTTCTCTTGCGCCAAGAGGGCCCCTATCGACCTCTCTGTAGACGTAAGGTAGAGCAGTAGCGGCGCCCCGGCTTCGGGGGGAATCATCGTGGACGGAGAGGCTAGGATTTCTTTAATCTTCTCGAACGCACTCTCTTGCCTCTCTCCCCAAACCCACTTGGCTTTGTCTTTTAGTAGAGGTGCGAACGGATGAGTTACTTCTGCCAACGTAGGTATAAACCTCCGCAGGTAGGATACCTTTCCCAGGAAGCTCTTAAGTTGTCTCTGACTCTTGGACGGTGGCATCATCACAATGGCTTTCATCTTCTCTACATCCACTTGCACCCCTTGTCTATTTACCACAAAACCTAAGAATTTCCCTGCAGTAACCCCAAAGACACACTTTGAGGGGTTCATTCTCATCTTATACCGATGACACCTTTCGAATACTCTTCTGAGATCATGAATATGATTGTTTTCTTTCCTCGACTTCACCACCAGATCATCCACATAGAATTCTAGTATATCATGAAATAAGTCATGAAAAATTTCCATCATAGTCCGCTGGTATGTGGCTCCAGCGTTCTTCAATCCGAAGGGCATGACTGTATAGTGAAAGTTCCCTAACAGTGTGCGAAAGGCAGTCTTCTCTGCATCGGCAGGGTCCATTTTAATCTGGTTATAGCCAACATACCCGTCCATGAAGCTATACATCTCATGTCCCGCGGTGGCATCCACTAAGCTGTCTATGCTGGGTAGTGGGAATTCATCCTTAGGACACGCCCTGTTCAAGTCGCGAAAATCTACACAGATTCTGATTTGGGTCTTGTCTTTCTTTGCCACTGGGACTATGCTGGACAGTCATATGGGGTGCTGAATAGGCTTGATGAACCCTGCCGCTAACAACTTCTCCACCTCAGCTTTTATTTTCAAATCAAGGTCTTCTTTATATGTGCATGTGGCTTGCCTTACCGGAAAGGCATTGGGAAGGATGTTCAATCTATGAGAGCTCACTTTTGCGTCTATTCCTGGCATCTCCGTGTACTTCCAAGCAAATACATCAGTGAACTCCTTAAGTATCTTAATGAGCTCTTCCTTCTGCTTCGGTTCCAGGCACTTGGAGATTAGAATGGGTCTACTCTCGCCCTCTTCTAAACCCAACTTGATTTCCTCTAATTCCTGCAGCTGCTCTCTGGGTCCGTCTTGCATGCACTCGGGCGCTTCTTCTGGTTCTTCAACATGCTCAATAATATGGGATTCATCAACAATAAAACACTCGGGCGTCGGGTCGATGCTCTCGTCCCAGAACACCGCCCACGCAGACCGTTATAAACGGTAGATTATTTTTCCATCGGGCAAGACCACTTTCTTGTAAGTTCGAGGGGGTCTAGCTACCTCCTCTGCTTTCCTCTTGCCTTTTGCCATATGAGGGATTATCCTCTCCCCTAGACGGTCATGAACGGATTTCTTTTGCGGGACCCTTCCCTCAGCTACCTTGATTCCTACTAGTTTTCTTATAGAGACCTTTCTTTCCTCATCTAACTCGGTGTAGATGGCAGTATCTACCAGGTGGGCCTCCTCAACGGCGAAGGGTCTCTACGTGGCCTTGATCACTATCTCTGTACCTCTAATGTTTGCCTTCGCGCATTGATGGTACGTGGAAGGAACTACGCCATGTGTGTGCATCCATACCCTTCCAATGAGTAATTGGTAGCTGGTGTTAGCATTAATAACATGAAATTTGATGTGGGAGGTGAAATTTCCCAACTTAATTCCCACATTCACGTATCCAATAGACTGTATTCCGGCGTTGTCGAATCCGGAAATTACTAGCGGTACCAGAACCACCTGCTCCCGGTCAATTCATGTTTCATATAATATACTGATGGGCATGATGTTAATGGATGCTCCTCCATCCATCAACGCCCTAGGAAATGAGACTCCATTAATTATGGCTGTGACGTACAACGGGCGGTCGTGGAAGTAGGGCACCACCCTATCTGCTTCTGAAAACACCACTTCAGAGGTATACTTCTTAATCATCCTTCCGATTGGCCCCTGCCAATTTAACGAAGGGTCTCCCCGCTGCTGCACTGCCTCCAAGACTTTCCTTGTGATGGACACCCTCGTGGTGTACTTCACCCCTATCTGGTCGAAAAACCACTTGAACTTGGGGCTCCTCGCTATGGCCTCACATTCAGAATCTAAGTCTACCTCGTAGGTCTGGGCACTGCAAACATACTCCGCTTCAGAGGTCCCTCCCTCGTCTAGAGCGAGGATGACGTCTACCTCACCTTCTGAGAGAGCGACTTCCTGAACTTCCCCACTTCCATTTTCATGTTCCGGAGTGAAGAACCACTCCTCTTGCTTTCTTTCTAGCTCAAGTCTGCTCAGTGATAGATTTTCTAACTCCTCACATAACTTCTCGCCACTCTCCCGCTTCACAAGACTTCTTGTAGCTTCTTCGTCGTAGGCAACTACCATGTTGGCGGTGCCAAAGTGATGCGCAGGAAGTTGGTTCTCGTTAACGTCCACAGGGGGTATCTGCAAGGTACCGCTGGCCATCTGCTCACCAATGATCCTTCTCAAGTAGTAACAATCCATGGTAGAGTGCTGCACTCGTTGGTGCAATTCGCAGTCCTTTGGATTGGCTTTGTCAGTTACAGTGGGGGTTTCTCCTTTTAGGTGGGGAGGTCCTTCTACGCCTTCTCGCACTAAGGTGCGGTAACAATCCATAGCCTCAGCTACGCTGCACGGTAGTGGCGGCGGGGCATCTTCCCCAAACTTTCTCTTGTTGCCGGGACTGTCGGTCTTGGTCCCAGAGCCTCCTTTCTTCCCTTTGTTACTCCCGTCTACATAGTTAACCGCTTGCCTCCTCGAAACTTGAAACCTCCCGGGAGTCAGTGGAACTTGTGTCCTCCAACCCGGGGCTCTTGGTTTGATTATCATAGCTATATTGCTGGCGGCCCTGGTGAATTCTCTGAAAGTTCCATCTCTAGTTTCGTTGATCAAGTGCAGCTTGTATTCTTCTAAGAGTCCTTCCACACATATCTGTAGCAACCTGGCCTCCGCCACGTCCTCGTGAACATCTAAGGCCCTCTCGCAAAATCGCTTGATGTAGTGCATCAACTCTTCTCCTGGATTCTGGACCTCTTGCGCCAGGTGCCTCAGTGTAAATTCATCCTCCGCTACAAAAAAATTCTGGAGGAACTGCCTGTGCATCTCTTCCCAAGTAGGGATGCTGTTAGGCGCCAAGTGGGAATACCATGTATAAGCCTTCCCAGTGAGAGTTTTAGAGAACTCCCTCAACCTCAGGTTCTTGTCGCCAGCATGTACTCCCAGGTACTCGACGAACCTTTTCACGTGCTCTCTAGGGTTCTCCCCCCCTACCGCCAAACTTGATAAATTTTGGTGGAATATACCCCTCAGGGTATGGCTTCTCTCTTACTTCCCGTGGATAGGGGTCTTGTAACTCCTTGTATAGGTGATAACCCTCTCTTTGAGAGGAGGAGAGGAGCTTCCTCACTTCTTCCATAGTAACAGCCTTAGAGGGTGACTCCTCCAAACACGTGCTCTTTGCAGTTGGAGAACCTGTTGGCGCCAGGACATGTTCCGGCGCCGCCTTCCGAGACGGAATCATCTCTGCCGGAATCGTAATAGGAGTGGCTACCCCTCCAGAAGGGGCAGCAGCAGGTGTCACACAACCTTGACCCAAGCTTGATAGATCCACGTTGTTTTGCTTTAAAAAGTCAAAAAACATTGCCATAAGGTTCATACCTGCCATTGGAGCCACTGCCGGTGAACTGGTCTGCCCTCCCTGAGGCGTTGGCGCCTTGGCTCCGATCACCGCCACTTATTTCGAAGTAGTCTGGTCACTGTGAGCTCCATTACCAGACGGAATGTCCTCAAAAACCAACTGCTTAGAGACATTGAAACCTTCTTTGTCCATGGAAGTGAGGATACCTCCCCAGCGGAGTCGCCAAATGTAGGAGGGTAGTGAGACTGGGGTCTATGAATAACTGGAAAGGGTGAGGCGTGACCCACTCCAATGGACGTTGCCTGCAAGGTCTTTAAGGTCTCCTGGTGCAACTTCTGAAGAAAACTTCTCCTTTTGGTAACAATGGAACTCAAGCTTTAACTCACTCCCTGCAAGAAGATGAACTTTCACAGCAAAAATAGTAATTTTCACAAGGGAAACACCTGAGAGTGATGGCTGTCAGTGGGGAGTGAAGGAACAAGGCACTCAGCACTAAGAGAATGAGCAGGGAGAGAATACTAGGTAGGTCTGGTGATATTTTGGCAGAGTAACAGTGCAATTTCTATTATCTATCTCTTGACCTTGCCCAGAGGTCTATTTATACTGGGGCGTTAGGGGTGAGTGGCATTTTTGGGTGCCAAAATTGAGAGAGTTGGTGGGGAACAATGTCTGAAGTGTACCATTTGTCCCTACCTGTGGCAGCCTGCCTGTCCCCTCTGCAGGAGCCACCTGGCGCCGACCAAAGGTCAAAAAGCACATATGTCCCCTAATGGAGACAAAATATCAGATTTGGTAATTATCTTTTGAAACGGTAACTTGTGGTGCAATTTTGCAAATCTTGAGAGAGGAGACTTTAAGGACTCCTTTCCTCTAAAAAATGTTGTTTTTCTTGAGAGGGACCTTGAGGACCCCCTCTTCTGGAAAAGTCATTTTCTTATAAAGAGCTTATTTCTTGTGAGTAGCCAGCTCTTTGGCTGCTCACTTCACTTGTGACCAAGTGTGCAGTGTTTGTAGTCTCGAGTGACTTCTGGGGCTTCCTACTAGTATTCTCTCAATCCTATAGTGCTAAGTGGTTGAGCTTGCTCAACATACCTTCTCCCTCAACCGCCAAGCCAAAACTCCCAGGAGGTCCCAACGCGCCTGTACGAGCCCTGCTTGCTCGACTAGGCAACCTATACAAGAAAGTAAAGTGTTAGTGCTGTTGTTCATTTAGATACTGATGTTTCATGATGAGGGGTTGTCCGTGATAGCTACTCCCTCAATATGAGTTTCTGTCGAAACCCTTGTAGCAGCACTTCTCGAATAACATTTCTGCGGTGACCCTTGCAGTGGCGCCGAGCCTTGCAGTGACGCTGACTCTCTCGACTGTCATTACTGCAGTGATCCATGCAGCGGCGCTGACCCTTGCAGTGGTACTTATTAATTTTGGATTTTTTTGGTGACCCTCACGAGCACCTTTCGAACGTTATTGCTGTATTGATTCTTAATTGTACTGGCGCTGACGCTTGAAGCGGCGCTGACCCTTGCAGCGGCGCTGATGCTTGTAGCAGCGCTGGTACTTGAAGCGGCGCCGACACCTGCAGCGATGCGGACACTTGCGGCGGTGCTGACACTTGCAGCGGCGCTGGCACTTGAAGCGGCGCTGACCCTTGTAGCGACGCGGAAGATTGCGGCGGCGCTGACACTTGCAGCGACGCTGGAACTTGAAGCGGCACTGACCCTTGCAGCGACGTAGACACTTGCAGCGGTGCTGACACTTGCAGTGGCGCAGACACTTGAAACGGCGCTGGCACTCGAAGTGGCACCGACACCCCTTGCGGCGGCGCTGACACTTGCAACGGCGCTGGCACTTGAAGAGGCGCTGACCCTTGCAGCGGCGCGGAAGATTGCGGCTGCGCTGACCCTTGCAGCGGCGTTGGCACTTAAAGCGGCGCAGGCACTTGAAGCGGCGCCGACCCTTGCGGCGCTGGTACTTGAAACGGTGCCGACACTTGCAGCAGCGCGAAAGATTGCGGTGGCGCTGGCACTTGAAGCGGCGCTGACCCTTGCAGCGGCGCTAACACTTGCAGCATCGCAGACACTTGAAGCGGCACTGGCACGTGAAGTGGCGCCGACACTTGCAGCGGCATAGACACTTGCAGCGGCGCTAACACTTGCAGCGGCGCTGGCATTTGAAGTGGCGCCGACACTTGCGGCGGCGCTGACCCTTGCGATGGCTTTTGGACTTCTGGGTGACCCTCGCTGGCACCTCTCGGATGTCATTAATAAAAAAAAGAATTTTTATTTTATTTTGTTTTTTTATTGATAGACACCCCTCTCATTCTAAAAGCACAACCTAGCGCGATATCAATGATGATCTAGTTAACCCAAGTACTAAGGGCTAACTTCTCCCCATTCTCAACACTATGCCCTATTAGTGCGTGGGGTGTCTCGCAAAGCGAAATCCAAACAACGAACCCCCCCCCAATACACTACTACTTAGGCAAGGTTGATCATTGAGATCCATTAGACCCTTAGCCCGAAATTTATGTATATATAAATCTATATAGGAGGTCACATCTACAACTACTCAAGGGGATATATAAAAAAAATTCATTCACCATCTAAAAGCAAAATTCCTATTTCTTCTTAAGGAATATATATAAATGGTAAAACATTTTATCAAATGTTTACCAAGCCAATCTCATTTCAACTCTTTCTTTACCAAATTTTATTTCCTTTCTTCCATCCAGGAAAAATACATATTTTAAAAGTAGGTTTTATTAACATAAAAAATGCTTTTCTTTCATTTCATATCATATTTACCCATTTTCCTTCTTCCATCCGGAAAATGTATTTAAAAGCCCTTTTTATTATCATAAAAATGCTTTCTCCAAACCATGTGCTTCCATTTCCCTTCTTCTATCCTGGAAACGCATTCGAAGCCGATATATTTAACCCATTTCCCTTCTTCCATCCAGGAAATATAAGTAAAGCCATTTTATTATCAAAAAATGCTTTAATAAAATCTAAGACCGTCCCTCCGGGTTTCCCCACTAGACGCGCCCCTAAAAGGCTATCATCTTCCAGGTCCCATCAAACAAGACAATTCGGGAACCTAAAAATGACGGGAAGCGGCCATATGCCTGCGGGAGAGTCATGACCACACCCAGAATCACCTCACCAGCGCAGTAAAATAATCGCCCATATGGCCTAGGACTATATCCCCCTGCATTCATTATCCAGGGGGCATCACCAAACGCACGCAACTTCCCTTATGATAGTGATTTAGGGAGGTGTGTAATCATAAATTAACATTTATGAAAATCATTACTTTTTCCAATTTTGAAATCATCCACTTTTACAATTCTCAAAATCATTTGTACTTATTCATTTAGTACCATATTTTAGAATATGCATTTCTTATTCTTAGTGTCATATTTTATTAATGACCTAAGACCCGAAGCGCTATTATCCTCAAACTAGCCTCCAAAAGTTCATATAATTTTGATAAACCATTAAAATGAGTCTCCCTCAATAATAGACTCCCAAAAGTCTCCACATTCTCATTTTTATCCCCAATTTACCTTTAGGTTAACTTCCTATTTCATACGGATATTAACCTACACAACTAGCCCACGGGGTAAACCCAATCATCCTATATTAACTTAGGACATTTGTCCAACCAAACCACCCTCTAGGACTCCCCATTACTTACCAAAGGAAGGTTCCTAAACCTCGAACCTAAAAGAAAAGGGTTAAAACAAAACTAGGAAAAATCTCATAAAAACAGGGCAACCGAATCGATTCGCCCTAGGGCCGAATTGATTCGACCTGGTTGCGAATCGATTCGCCCAAAAAGCCGAATCGATTCGGTGAGTAAAACTTTACTTCCTGCAAAAGTCGAATCGATTCGGCCCCAACCCGAATCGATTCGGTTTGCCCAGACTTGTATCCTTCCCCTTATCCGAATCGATTCTCCCCTAGGGCCGAATCGATTCGGTCCTGCAGAAAACCCAAGTTAGGGCTACGGGTTGTATAAACCCTAAAATCCCAAAACCCCAAATCCTTGATTTCTTTCAACAAATACTACCAAATGATTCCTACAAAATCATTAACTAATTTATTATCCTCAAATCAAATTAAAACTAAGATTTAAGGGTTTAAATCACCAAAATCAACAAAAACCCATTTAGGGTTTAAATCTCCAAAAACCTAACTATACATACAATTTATCACATTAAATAAATATCTAGCAAGTAAGAAACTTGCCTCGAGGTTGTAGTCTCTGATCCTCCTCCGGTAGCAACGGATTTTGGCCTCAAATCTCCATTTTTCTCTCTTTCTCTCCATTTCTCCCAACTCTCTCTTCTCTCTTCTCTCGCTCTCTCTTGGTTTCTAACACAAATGAGAAAAATAAGAGGGGTGGGGAGAACTTATACGGGTCTTAAAACATAATCCCCCTCCTTTAAGTGTTAATACACCACTAAAATGACTCGTAACCACTTAATTGAGTCATAACCCCTTAAAAATGCCCGAATCTCAAAAATTACAACTCGGCACTTATTTTGACTATCTCGACTATTCTAAAAACAACCGCGCCCCCTATATTGGCGTTCGGAATAACGTGAACTATTTTTGTGTTCCAATTTCGTTTTATTTCATTAATTTTCCCCAATTTTATATATAGGTCATAACCGTCGTTTTACATATAACGACGCAATATATCACAATATAATGTTATCTACCTTCTCATAACGGTAAATAGACAAAACATAGTAAATATTATCCCTAAATCTCACGGGAAATAATATTTACTTTAACATCTCCTATTTTATAAAATTAGCCCATCGGGTAAAATAATATAAAATAACCGCTCAAAAACCTGGGTTGTTACAGTAAGTCCACCCAAAAGCTTTGATGTATTTAGTGATACATCTGTATCCCTAATACCCAAAGCTATTGTCTGTCGTCCACCTTATAAAGAACAAAAAATTTGGTTCCAACCCTACAAAGACATGAAACAGAATACATTCATAATTTGCTTAAGAAATACCAGTAAGTGAACAATTAGAACTGAGCAAAAGCCTGCAAAGTAATCAAATGAAATTAATCATCACACTTTCTCTCTATCTAGCAAAACGGGTAAGGAAAACAATCAGCGAGATGTTCTAATGATTGAAAACGTTTGAACCTTTGAAAAGACATTCAACAAATGTATCATTTTGAAAAACATAAATTTAATCACAAAAAATATCAAAGTTATATTAAAATAAAGAAGGCCCATAGCATCTATATTGAAACTTCTACTACTTAAAACAAATTTAAGTTCGTTACTTGATCCATATATATCTTAGATTCACCAAACTCTCTAGAAATTCATCTTTAGAAAAAGAATTCGAACAAAATAAATTGAAACTTAACATTGTAAGATTACGTGCGGCTATAATATATTTTTTTTAAATAAACCTCACAAGGAGCATATGAGCAGTTATAATGGTAAACATATCTTTGAGGCAATTGACACATGCACAGCTAGAGAATTATAAATTATAGTGAAAAAACGCAAAAAAATCTATATACAAATGCGGAGTCCCCATAATGAAGAAGCCTCCAAACCTAGTAACAGTCAAAATTCCTACCAAAATACTTGGTGTAGAGGTAAATTCGAACCCTAACTACCAAGATCAAAAGTTTTCAATCTCATGGGATAAAAACAGGGCATAAACTAAGGATTGTGAAAAAACTCACCAATTCTAAAAAATAGCATCAATAAACAGGATCAAGCTATAGAATCCCATATATAGTATTGGCATTTACTTAGAAATAAAATAAATTGTAAGTGCCACATCCAAATTTAAGAGAAAAAGCATGAAAACACATAAGGAATAACATATACCATAACTCCTTAATTGGCTCCCAAATTTCCTTACTTCGACCATATCCAACCCAACGTAGCACAATGATGCAATAAGAAAGTAAAAGATAAGTATTAAAATGATATAGTGAAAAGAAAGGAAACAACAAATTAATGTCTCATATACACTCAAACCCTAATGCTCTAGAACATCCACAGATATCAATCAAGAAAGCCTAACTCAAATCATAATAAAGAAACAAGCTACTAATTACAAGGGGACATTGAACTTCAAATTACAATAGAAAATTACTATTTTGGGTATTAGGAGAGCGTAAACAAATGGGGATAACCAAAAAAATTGTATAAAAAATATGATGAAGAGAGCTCTTTCGGATACTAACTTGTTCGTCTTTGTCTACAAACTAGAATGATTGTGATGATATGTGACGACACCGCCTACATTGTTAAGAATCCATGAATAAGTAAAAAATGACAGTATAACTCACATAAAAACATAACCAAAAAAAATATAAAATTGATCAAAAACACCAATTTTGAATAATAAAAAACCCTTATATTGAACTCGAGTTCCAAAAATATTGAGTTTGAACTCCTAAACTGTACCCTAATTGAAAACATATAATATTGAATTGTAATAAAGAACATAAATATCTATTTTGAGCCCTATAATTGAAGCAATATCCCCCCCAAAACAAAAAATTTCGAATAATAATAGCCACTGAGGATACCTTTCGAACGATTATGGAAGCGCATCTTTGACGAGAATTTAAAAGTGATAAATCTACAAACAAAATCCATAGTGAACCAATTAAATCCTCTAGTTTCAAAGCCATCGAACAAACAACCTCAAAAAGAATAATCTAAATTGAAAAAAAAAACATGAACAAACTGTGTTGATTTCATTGAAAACTAAAATCGAAATTTTTGCAATGAGTTTCATATGCATGTATGTGCGTCTGTATGTGTGCGCTTCTTCCTACGTGTGTTTGATTTTGGAGAGATCGACAGAGAGAGAAGAGTTCCTGATTTGAGAGATACGCTGGTGGTTTCATGGGAAGGAAATGGGGAGAGTTTTGGCTAGGGATGATTTTGGGGCAAAATTTCGTGGGGGGGAAGTTTCGACGAGCTAGGGAAGTCTTTCGCCCTTTTTTTTCTTATCGGCGCGCGTAGTTCTAAATTTTTTGAGTAAAACTGTCATAACATGTATATTTAGTATACAAATTCTTAAAAATGGGTCATAATATCTATAATTAAATATGATTTTTATATTTAAAGTGTCATAAAAAAATAATACTAACACATATAAAATGACATTTTATATTAAATATGTCACATTAATATCAGTATTAACTTTTAAATGACATTTTTATATTAAATATCTTTAAAATAATTTTTCGAGTGTCATAAAAATGTGTTTTTCTTGTAGTGACGTATAGTTTAACAAAAGTATTTTTGGAACCATTTGATAATATTGGTTATGTACTATTTAGCACTTGCATTCAACTTCATAATTACAGAATATATACATGATTTTTTGTCAGAGAATTTCAAATGTAAACAGTATAGTTGTACTGGTGTCTGGATTATATACCCATTGATATTTCTTCTCTATATGAGACTATTTACATGCGGGAGCTGCTATTTGCGCTCCATAAAATCCTAAGGCACTCAAACATTGGCTCCCAATTATTGAAAATGACCATTTAACCCTTACCTCATTACTTCATCATTTATTCATTCTTTCTCTCCATTAAATGATCATTAAAATAGATAAGTGTTTAAAAATTAGTCATTTAAAAACTTGTTTTATCATTATTTTTTAAACCGTTTTCTTAATTTATATAAAAAAAATGTTTTCCTATTTAAAAAAACAGTTTTTTTCTTTTACTTTACCAAAAAAAAACCGTTTTTTTTAAAAAACGTGTTTTGTAAAATAAGAAAACAGTGTTTTTTTGCAAAATAAGAAAACAACCTTTTGGGTATTTGTTAATTTTGTTATCAATGTTTAATGGTTTTTTGGACGGAGTTGATACTAATCAATCGGTATTAAAGAGTTGAACTTTAATACTAAACATTTCTTTAATACCGTTTACAATTAAAGAAGTTTTTAGAATGATTTCAAAAAATGTCCATTCAAAAAAAGAGATTTAAATAAAAATTGTTTTACAATTTTTTTTTAAAAATGTCCAATTTTATTTACTAAAAAATGTCTATTTTTGTAACTTTATAATAAAACAGTTTTTATAATTATTTAATTAAAAAATAACATTTTGTGTCGTGTCATGACCTGAAATATTATTTTTTTACCTATCATGACATGTCATGGTGTGCCATGTCATGTCCTTTCTATTTTGGTCGGGTTCGTTTTTAGTATAAAAAATAACATTTTGTGTTGCGACACTTTTAATTGTGTCGTGTTCGTGATAAGTAAAAAAATTCATATTTCATGTTGTGTCATAGCTTGCCATGTCATGTCATTTTTATTTTGCTCAGATTCGTTTTTGGTGAAAAAATAACATTTTATGTTGTGTCAGTTTTACTTGGATCATTTTCTTGATAGGTAAAAAAATTAATATTTCAGGTATACAACACTTTTTTTAAAAAATAAATTGTAAAACAATTTTTTTAATCATTATTTTTTTTAAATGGACATATTTTGAAATATTCTAAAAACATCTTTAATTGTAAACTGTAATAAAGAAATGTTTAGTATTAAAGTTCAACTCTTTAATACCGATTGATTAGTATCACTGGCGCCATGATACAAATCTTATAAAGTGTATTTGGTATTAACCCGGTACTAAGTACCAGTAAGAGTAACATTATTCAAAATAAATATATTTTTAATAATTCACAAACACAGCCCAACTATAATATGATACTCCACAAATTTTTATTTTGAGTAAATTAATTTTTAGTCCCTAAACTATCACAAAAGTTTTTAAACGGTCCCCAAACTTTTATTTGACTCAAGTTAATCCCTAAAGTATTTAAGTTGTTTCAAATCGAGGACTCCGTCCAAAAAAACGTTAAACATTGACAAAAACTTAACAAATACCCAAAAGACTGTTTTCTTATTTTGCAAAAAAACAGTTTTTTATTTTGCAAAAAAAAAACAATTTTCTTATTTTGAAAAAATACTGTTTTTTTTAAATAGAAAAACAGTTTTTTTTTATATAAATTAAGAAAATCGTTTTTTTAAATAATAAAACAGGTTTTTAAATGACTTATTTTTAAACACTTATCTATTTTAATGATCATTTAATGGAGAGAAAAAAATGAATAAATGATGAAGTAATGAAGTAAGGGTTAAATGGTCATTTTCAATAATTAGGAACCATTCTTGAAGTGCCTTAGGATTTCATGGAGTGCCAATAGCGACTCCCTTTACATGCTATCTCATACTATTTGTACATGTCCCTTTGTGTAGTTTTTCGCTTTCAATTGTGGCATCTTCCTGCTCAAGGCATTATGCTTACCACTTCATTATATAGTTTTTGATCAATTATATTTCTTGTTTTGATTTTATTTAGCAAATTCACAAACCATGTTTTGTTAATGATGTGCAAATTGAATTAAGAATGATTTGAGTGTATGATTTGGTTGAGCTTTAATTAGCTTGGATTTTAATTAGTTTATGTTTTATCCAAGCGTATTGGCCTAGTGGTATAAAGTTGTCACTAGGACAATCTTGGGGGGTGAATTGGGTTTGGTCCCCAGCTCGATCCCTGGCACTGTCAAAATAATGCTTGGCCAAGGAAAGCCACATACCGCGAATGGGGATTAGATTAGTCGAGGTGTGCGTTAGCTAGCCCGAACACCTCATGGTATGCTACCAAAAAAAAAAGATATGGAAATTAAGTGAGTATAGAGTTGGTTATATGATTTTGTTGAGTTTTCTTTAGTCTGTCTTTATTTAGAAACTTCAAAAATCATGATATGTCTTATACAAACTTACTTATTCACGCCAATTCATATTTTTGCCTATTAATTATTTGTTGAAAAAACTTATACAAGAGACGTTGTATGCTTCTTTTGATTGTACTTGCCTTACCAAACAATTATGTTTTGGGTTTGTGGTTCTAGTAGTGAAGGAAGGTTTCTATTTGGATAGCTATTCCATGTTGCTTCAACGAATTTACATTTCCGTTAAGCCATATACATTAAAACCACGCACTTCTTAAAATTTGTGTGAGCTTTTCATGAAATTAAATTAATATTACTAAAATTGCAGATGCTAATTTTTGTTCACTATTTATCTACTCATATTTGGGATAGGTATTACTTTTGTTTACATGTCTATCACACAGCTACATCAAAAAACCATTCTTAAAATTTCTCTTTTTTGGTAGCATATCATGAGGTGTCCGGATCAGCTTACACGCACCTTGACTAATTCCCATCCGCAGCTCGTGGCTTCCTCTGGTCAAGCATTATTTTGACCGTGCCGGGAATCGAACTGAGGACCAAACCCAATCTACCCTCAAAACTATCCCAGTGACAGCCTTATACGATTGAACCAAGAGGCTTGGTTCATTCTTAAAATTATATACAATATTCACATCATTATCTTTTAAATTATTTCACTTTGGATAAAGATACACACACCCACTTTTGTACCATTTTCCCATACTCGGTGCATAAAAATGTTATACCTTGTTGTTGTGGGTCCCATCAGGGCACAAGGTACAATCCCTTACTTGCCTTATCTTATTAGGCGGGTACCAAAGTGAATACCAAACTGAGTCGGTGTAGTGGTACTCTTTCAATTTACTTTTTCACTTCTAATGTATAACAAACACAGGGTTAATAGCTTGACTACAATAATTAATCAAATGCAGCGGGTGAGAGGGTAAAACATGAAATTTAGTATTATTATAATACCAAACCAAACATTGTAAAATTATTACCCCAAAGGTCACCCGAAATGGAAACATTATTTTTGGTAATACAAGTAGTGGAGTACCTTTGATTCATGCAGGGACGTAGCTAGGATTTCTCGATAGTGGGGGCTAATCTAATGGTAATTTCTGGGAGTTCGGGGGAGGAAGCCCCAGAGCCAAATTTTTTAAAGGTTATTTTTGAGTATTTACCAAATAATTACTAAAATATTTATTTAATCTAATAAAAAGAGAAATAATTTTCGCAAAGATTAAACCAATATTCATCCCCCCAAATTTATATATACAATATCCCTAAAGTCAATCACAATTTGATCCTAAAACTAAATTTAGAACTTAAACCAACCAATAATGAAACTAAACAAAAAAAAATATTAACCATTTTATCTAAAATTAAAGGGAGAACTTATGAGTGAAAATTAGAGGGGTGAAATATAATTTAATATTTAAATAAAATTTATATGATTGACATCATAAAAATTCATTTAAAAATTAAATCAAAATCTAAAATTATAAATTAAATAGAGAATGAGAAGAGGAGTCCTTTCCTTTTTTTTTCAAAGAGTTGTGTGGGAAGAAAAAGAATACAAGAGTTTTTTATAATTACCAAACCTCATCTTAAATTTTCAAAAACCTTCACGTTATTCCTAGAATTTTCTTCTGGTACATATGTATTTTTTTTTTGGGGGGGGGGGGGGGGGGGGCTCAATCCCCCACTAGGCCCCATGTGGCTCCATTCATGGATTCATGGACCAGACTCAATAAATATTGTGATATACTCTTGCTTGCGATCGATGAAAAAAATAAACATGATACATAAATTTTGTCGGATTTTTTATGTTACCCTTATGATTGAAAAATATTATTGAGTGTCTTCGATAAATTTCACTCTAAACTTTGCTTTCATGAATTATAATAGTATTTGTCCTTATAAAATGTATATCCTCTAATTAATGCCTCCTCATTTATACGAATGTCTCGGAGATTTGAAGTACTTATGGAAATCAGTAAATGTTAAAAAAAGCAACAATTATGAAAATTAATTAAAAAAAATAGCCCAAACACTAGAAAGCTTAATTTTTTATGTCAAACGTCACTATCTAATTGCCTTTCATTGTCTATTAAATTCACATTAATTATTCGGCGCTTTGTACCGTAGTAACTACTTCAACCCGTGCAGAGTTCATAATACTGGATTCGACAGTCACTTAGTTACGATTTCTACAATTTCCAACCATTCATGTTTCACCAAATATAATATAAATAAATCCAGGCACATTGTTATACTAATTTTTAACATTGGATTGTCCCGATAGTTTTTCTATCTACATATTCAAACATTAATTATGGTTCTCATTTCTTCAACTTAAGCTCAAATATTTAGCTTACTAGGAAGTCAAATTCCATATTTAATAATCTCCATCCAACTACTTGGAATGCTTCACTATACATTTCGGTATGGTGCACCGTTGAATAGGTTTACATCATTCACTTTCATGTTACTCTTTAGTTAGATAAATACTATCAATTTTGAGGACAAAGCCATGTATTTTATATTTTTCTCCAACTAGGTCAGATTTCATTTTTGAATTTTCCAAGTTATTGCCTTCTTATACACATTTGGACCCGAAGTGCAATTTATTGATATTTGTTGGTGGCATTCAATTTTTTGCCATGCCCACTCTTTTGCCCATTGTCAACCAAACGGACCCTTATTGTCCTATAGGTTTGTTGTTCCTTTCTTGTATTGTAGTGATTTTTTTTTTTTTTTGGGGGGGGGGGGGGGGAGCATGTTCTTTGCTTATGAATTATAAAATATGGTATTTAGCCTTGTGGGGCATTCGAGTTTTCCAGATCACATATGCATTCAACATGCTATTTACCACTGCATATGTGGTTTTGATAAGCATTTTTTTTATAGATTTCTACATTGATTTGTTTTCCGGTAAATTGTACTAACATATATAAATATATCAATAAATTCGTTACTTATTCATTCTTTCAAAAATTACTCCCACTAACATTGAATTGCAAACTCATCTACAATACATAGACCACACCTTAGCTCATCACGCCGGGCTACAATATAGTAAAAGTTG
Source organism: Sambucus nigra (assembly GCA_949130495.1). Lineage (NCBI taxonomy): Eukaryota > Viridiplantae > Streptophyta > Magnoliopsida > Dipsacales > Adoxaceae > Sambucus > Sambucus nigra. The sequence goes on along the minus strand of OX422210.1, from coordinate 629,276,130 downwards.
ATTTTGACTTGCTAAAATTAAACATAGTGATGCTAAGTTTAAAACAAGAATATTATGGGTATTATTATTTTTCCCAATAACTTGATGTTAGGTTAAGTGACCATCCATATTCCCATCTCTCTCTCTCTCTCTCTCTCTCTATATATATATATATATATATATATATATATATATATATATATATATATATATATATATATATATATAATTGACAACTTAACTTTGGGAGGACATTTGTTGCATTTAGAAATTTCCATATGTCAGAATCATTATTCAACTTTACCCTTACTAATATCCCTAATTACTTCATTCTTAAATTAAACGTGCGAAGAAACAATTGAAATCTCCCTCATAATAGCTTTCATTTTTCCTTTTTCGTTTATGTGGTTCATAATTGAAAGTCGAAATGGATGTTTGGCCCACTGGTATAAGGTTTCCACTGGGGCAGTGTTAGGGGTACATTAGGTTGGGGATTAGTTGAGGTGTGAGTAAGCTGGATCTGACACCCGATGGTACGCTACCAAAAAAAAGTTGGACATCCAATTTATTCTCGAAAAGAAAGATATTAGATTCAACGTGCCTCTCAAACGTCTTGGTAAACACACTCTTCTTTCTCATCTCTTTGTATCTCTCTGTTATCTTCTCCATTAACACACTAACTCTCTGTTATCTTCTCAACTCTCTATCCCCAAAACCATATGCAAAATTGTATAATAGACTCAAAAATCCAGAGTTTGATCCCTAAAAAGTCTACGACAGTTCCAGTTCAAAAGGGAAACCCTTTGGGTGGTTTTATGATCTAACGATTCAGAAGAGACACCTTTTGGGTGGCTTAATGGTCTAAAATGAATTAACAAAATGAAGCTGTCAGATTAGGGAAAATAATAGAATCGGGAGAACATCCTCCAATAATTGCAAAACCTAGAAAAAATCAATCAAAATTTATTCAATTCGGAGCCCTACTTTGCTAAGATCCATCCACTTTAATACGTAACGGGTTGTATATATACTTATTTATTCATCTAACATTAACATCTTTACAGAATGAGCACATTCAAAGTTATGCCTATTTCTCAAATTTATTCCTCTATTTTTAAAACATTCAACATTCAATTATATTGGCATTTTGATTTATCTCATTTTTCACCCAATAGTATACTTGACTTTTTCGAATTGGTGTCGCGCTTCATCAAACTTTCTTCGCTCTATCGTTGCAGGTACTTTTACCTTTTAGACACACATTTAATTTCGCCATTGATTAGTAACCTTTCCAATCCAATCTGCTATAGACTTGCTATAATCTTTCCCGGTACTAAAGAAGGGTTTCTTCTCATTGATTTATAACTATTTTTCCCTGCTATTAAAAATAATTTTCCAGTCATTCATTTGAAACCCAATATGCTATACACTTGTTATAATTTTTCCTCTTATTAAAAAAAACTTTTGTCCATTGAATATAACTTTTAAAATCCAATCTGCTATAATCTTTGATGATTGTTGTAATTTATGCTTTCTAACAATTTAAATTCATAAAAACAAAATTTTGGACATATTTTCATAACTATAAAACTCTTGGATGTTAATAAAAATATATGTTGACATGTGCTTTTAATAAGTTCTTTCATACTTTATCAATGATATATACTAGAGTCTAACTTTTGATAATTTGATTACTTATTCCAACAACTACTTTGTTTATTGTAACATTTTGACAAATATCTAATTATTAAGTCCTTAACTTAAAACATATATAAACTTTCTGATTTTGAAAAAATTCCATCCATATAGGCAACATATATAAATAAGATATCCAATTAGATATTTGTGTTATAATTTATGTTCTGGGATTTATATATACTTATAAGTGTTGTTATAATTGAAATTGAGAAGGATTTGTTTATTAAATAAAATCAACACTGATGAGTTATGTATTAATTTGTATTTAATCGTTCATGAATTCGAAATTCTATGACGTGTCTTAGTTAAAAATATATCATGTCCTACAATGCTATTCTAGCATCTTTACGATCGAAAATGCTTTATTTTCATCTACGCATATTTAGTTTACTTGTGCTTCTATGGATAACTCATTCCATCTATGTATTCCCCTCACATTTCATCCGTTTTATTATCACTTTTGTTTCATATCCATCAATCACATGTGTGCATAATATAACCACCTATTATGACCAATCACCAATGTCTCTATATAATATACATATTATGCCATAATTATTTAGGACTAACTGATTTTCACCCTAAAAAAATCCTTTAGCATAACCATGGTACTCAACTAACAAGAATATCTTTTGAAGTCACACCCCATGTTCTCTATGAGATAAATTATCAATTAAAACATTTTCCCTATTTACATAAGGAGAAATAATGGGGTTGTCAGATAAATGGTATCTAACCCGACAACGGGTTTGTTGTTCTTCATAACAGAGACTTGGATGTTACCTAAAAGACATATATTAACGTTGAGTTATGTGCTAAATCAGGTTCTATAGAGTACCTATTCAAGTATTTAGTAAGGGTGCTGACAAAGCCAAAGTTATACATTCTCTAAAAAAATATCGTTTGAAATGACAACACAAACAAGGATGATGCTATAAATTCGATGAGGTTAGATCATTTCTTGACTATAGGTATGTATCAGCCTATGAGTTTGTTTGTAGATTATTTAATTTTGACATTTAATATCAAAGCGTAGCAGTGGAGAGATTAACATTCCACTTACCCGAAGAGTAAAATATAGCATTTAAAGATTCAAAGAGATTAAAGAATGTCATCAATATGATGGATGTAGGAAAAACCATATTCACTGAGTGGATAAGGATGAATTTGGGAAATGTCGATGTCCGTGAACTTATCTGCACTCAATTCCCAATTAAATGGGTTTGGCAGAGTAACTGCAAATAGTGTAAAAGAAGATAATGCAATGATTGCATAGGTCGGATGTCCGGATCGTGTATACACATCTAGCATCCAGAGAGAGGTTCTAGTTATGAATGTTAATGAACATTGTGAGCGGCCCACATTGTTATAAGGAGATTTAAATGATAAATGGTGTTACATATCCGACATATAAGGCTATATGTATGCGTTAGGGCTATTTAGTGGAGACACAAAATGTCATGAAGCATTGTTCCATGCTTCCAATTGGTCAACTGGTTATTAGTTATGCGAATTATTTATTACAATGCTTATTTTTTGTGAAGTTTCTAATCCAATAGCTCTTTGGGAACAAAATTGGCATCTTATATCTGAAGATAATTTTTATGACGTTGAATAAATCATGCAATGCATGACATTGAATAGATCATGCATAGGAACAATAGAAGTTTGAATGATTTCTCGCTAATACCACTTATGGATGAATATTTTTAAGGAATATGGGAAACTGATTGATGCGTGAGTAGATATCTTACGATATTCTTGAAATGGATGCACAATATGAACTACTACATTAAGGCTAAAACCATGATTTAATGTTGGTGTATAATGTCATTTAATCTGTTTATGAAAACAAGGGAAGGTTATATATTTGTACAAGACGATTATTAAGCTATTCGAAGGTAAGATTGTACTTTCTCTAGCATCCTCTGGAATCACTTTATTATTGTTATTGGGTTCACATTTTGAATTCCAATTAACATTTTCAAATCATTAACGTGTGACATAACATAAGGAACCAACCTCTCTAATCTCATTCGTAAATTCTAACAAATTATTTGGACGAAGATCCTATGGATCATCATCGCATGTTTGAAGTAGTTGATAGAACATTACGTGACATCCTCCATTTTGACATTACAAAATCTAATGATAAAACGTTTGTTGGGAAAACGTCATCAATTACCATTGCGGTTATGTTTTATTATGATTAGGGTCAAGGTCAAACTTTGTCCATTGGAATTTACTTGCCAGGACTTTTTTTCCATGGATAACTTTACGTAGCCATTTAAAGGGTCACATAAAGTTTAGGTTTGAAACTACTTATTAAAAATGGGGATGACATTCCTTAAAATTACACTAAGAACATAGTGTACAATGGAATGTTCCAATAACTAGAACCGAGTAAATCAATATAAATATTTCTGCATACATTATACTCTAAATGTAACTTTTATATCGTGTGCCCATACATTAATATTTTCTAAAACATTATATCAATAATATAAAATTATTTACTTACTGCATATCAAATATGAGGCAGTCCTATGCATCCTTGGCAGATGAATATAACCTCAATCAACTATACGATCAAACTACGTGGAAAAAGAAAGTGGGAAGTCATAAATTTCAAGGAAAACAATGAGCTTCTCTTTCTTGTGCTTAGTACTGGTACATTGTGCCCTCTTATTCTTACAACTCATGAATATGAATTTCAATTTAATTACATTATCCATTTTGCCTAAATATGTTATATGCACCATTTTCTGTGACGAGCTGATAATAAAAAAACAAAAATAACACGAGCCTACTGGGCCGATAATGGTCAAATTACATAATTTGCAAACGCTATTGAATGATTATTCCGGTACAGTGTGGCCTGCTATTATAGCATTAGGGGATGGTAATGGTACAGTGGCCTACACCTCCCAATGGATTAACCTTCTTTCTTAAAACCATTCTTCGATTATAATTCTTCCCTTTAAAGAAAAATACTCATTTTTTCCTTTATTAATATTTTGTTTTTAAAATAAAAATAATAACTTCTTATTATTGATTTTTTTTGTTTTTGATTTTTAATGTTGTATATGTGGTGTTCGTTCAAATGTCATAAAGATGGGTAATTCTTTTGAACTTTTTAACTTAATGATATGATCAGGTCACAACATGTGTTTTTTATTAAAATGTCATATAAAAACTTCTCCTCCTATTAATCTTCATCATTTCTTACTTTTTTATTTCTTAACACTGTGTTTTTATGATAGTGTTAGTTGTGGATTTAATGAGGCTGAAGGACTTTATTATTTATAGGTTTGTACATTTTATTTTCAAATATAAGATATATTTTTGTTGAGTTCATCTAAACAAATTAATTGATTTATTTAACTTTATTACATTTTTCATAATAAAGTTTTAGATTCAAGTTAAATTATTCTCCTATATTAATGATAAGTCATTCTCTCTTTATTTTTATCTTCAACTACTGTTGTTGGTAAGTTACTGTTTGAGTTATGCATTTTCTCATCTTTCCATCTTTTCTTTTTAAATGGCTTTTACTGTTTTGTGTGTGACGTGAGGTCTGAATATGTGCATGTGTGAGTGAGGAATAATAAATTTGATTTCATTTATGTATGGGACTTCATAGAAGGACATAATGCAGTTTTTATTTTTTATTGTATTCCTTTGTTCTAGGTTTTGTTGCTGGTAAGGTACTCCTAAAAAAATTAAGGCATGGTTGTATTAATAAAAAGCTTCTAGCAAAAGAAAATATTTGTTGTCATATACAATGTATTCACTAGGATATTGTGTTCTCTTTCCACCTTCCCTTTTAATTACTAACCACCTATTATTAAATTAATTTGTGTGTCAATTTCAATCTTTATTAATGTGAGACTATATAACATTAATCCACATTCATCTAAACAATTTAAATAAAATTCACAATAATAATTAAATCCAAACTGTAAATTTATTAAATGCTAAACTGTTCCGAATATACTATCGGAAAAATAATACCCAAGATGAAATAAAATATAAATTGAAATAAATTGTTTGACCTAGGCAACATGCATGAATAAGGAAAGAGTCTTGAATTAGAACATAAGAATATAAATGACTAAAAAAAACTCTGCAACAATCTGCGGTTGTCGCAACTTCGGTACCTGGAAAGATGATCATGCTTGGCTTCCCTGTGGCTGGGAACCTAAAAGGTTTTGAAAATATATTTGACACGGGTCAGAGCCCAAATCCATTTGAAAATATTTTTTCAAGTAATTAAAATCCATAAATAAATATGTATCCATTTATTTATATTTAAATTGGTACCTAACTCTCTCATGAGACACTACTCACCTTTCATCTAAAGTGCGCACCTAACGTATGCATTTTAATCACCTAGTTATGATGTATGCCTAACTAATTCCCAAGTATTCATAAATTCCATACGTTATCCCACCCTGCAGTAATTTATGTATTTGGCTTCCATATTCACTAATAATTATAATTCTCAATTATAATTTATTGTAACTTTCACTAATTATTAATATTCACATTTCAATTCATCATGTCCGTATATATTTTTCTGCAAACATATATACGTATTCATTGTCACATCATGAATATATATATATATATATATATCACTATATATGTATAATCGCTATCTCTAACAACAATAATAAATTACCAGATGCGGGTCTCTACGATGTTATCATAATCAGGGGAATACTCACATCATCCTTCTACTGGGTCAGGATCATACACCAAACTGCGATAGAAAACAACAACGTTGAAGGTGATCATAAGTTCCTCGGTAGTGAGCCATAACCATACCCGTAATTAACTCACTTTGAACTTCAACCTTATCGGGCATATGCATAGCGACTATGACCTTTGGATAATACTTACCGTGCATTCGCTAGCCAGGGAAGATCACCCACTTGTGAAACCTCTGATGATATCACTAGAGAGGTATGATATTATATTCATATAATTATATCTTTCACACCGATATATAATATATATATATATGTGTGTGTGTGCACACACAATTTCTGCACATGTATATATTCCTCAATAATTTATTTAATCATGCATATCACTAATGGCACAAACGAATTGTTTTCCAATTCTCCATTATATATTGAGTTTATTAATTTATTTATTTTTCAAATACAATTTCTGAACATGTAAATGTCATCACTCATTTCTTATCTCAATATCCGAATTTCCACCACAATTATTCACACTTTATTATATTCCTTGGTTATTCTAAATTCATAATTCCGAATAAAGTCTACTTTAATCCAAGGTTCTAAGACCCATTTTATTGGATTTTTAGAAACGTAAAAATATCAATTTTGGATTTCTCATATCCTATCATTTAATTTGTCTCTAATTAAATAAAAATAGCCCAATCTGAAAATTTCTAGAAAATCGATCAGGTTCTGTTTAAAAGCAAATCGGTTATGTTTGAACCTAGAAATCTGAATCGATTCTCTCTAAAAGCGAACCAGTTCGCTACTCAGTCAGTGATCCTCTACCCCTGTTTCTTCTCTAATTCAGTCTGAATCATCCTCAAAATAATATTATACACTAGCAAATTGATATAGAGTATAAGGGGACATTTCTAAGACGATTCTAACATGTAGTAATCACTTTAGTCCAATAGATTAATCATAAATTCATGGAATTCATAACTAAAGTCCAAAATTGCATCATTCTAATAATCATGTCACATAGTCATTTCCATATCCCATTCTTCCTATCATATCAATTCAAAAATTTTAGAATTTTCAATCCATATTAATTCTTTAAAATTCATAAATTATATAATTTCTTGAATATAAATTATTTCCCAAAATATAAATTATTTTTCAAAATCCCATCGTTTATATCTAAAACCATTCCAAAAATATCATTTCCCACCTATGATATGACTACAATTTAATACACAAATTAAGTAGCAAGTTAATTACGTACCTTAAGGTTCGTAAGGGAGGCTGAATTTGATAAAGATGTTGATATTTTTCGTAGATTTTCCTCCCACTTCTTCAATCACTGAGTGTTCTTGAAACGTTCTTAAATTCCTCACTTAGACTCTTGAATTTCTTCTCAATTATCTTCACTCTCATTCTAACTTTTTTTATAAATCTTTTAAACCTTTGGATTTGTAAAAATGACCTTTCCTCAAACCCAAGCCTTTTCATAATATAAACCTAATCCCGATTTTGACTTTACATATACCATTAAGAAGTCCAAAAATCACTTAAACTAGTCCTGATTAATCTAAAAAGCCTTCGAGACTCAAATACAACCCCAGGGTACTTAATTTCGACTATTATGACCCCTTCCAAATCAACAGTGCACTCTAAATCGTCACCCCAGTCACTTAACCATATTTTTCATCTCAACATACAATGATTTAACCAACTATATCCCGGTTGAGATATTATTAAATTATATCGCCTTTACTCACTCACGACATAATATTATTTGATATTCAATATTATTTACTATATCACACTAGTAATTAGATTATCATATAAATATTAATCATTTCACTTTAAAAAATTTAATCATTTTCTCATTATTTCTTGATTTAAATAAATTATATGTCACCCACATAATTTAAATGTCCAATTAAATATGTATAAAACTACGGGGTATTACATACTTCCCCTCTTGAAAAGGAATTTCGTCCCCGAAATTCGGGTAAGCTTCGGGTAAGCCCGTACTAAAAACTTCAGATACTTACCCACATGGCATCCGAACTTACTGATAATCAACTCATTATAATATTTTGGTACCTGCACTATTCACTCGATAGTGGTATCATCTTGTCTAAAGGCCTAATCGTTACAGCCTAAGATTAGCGATAAATCTATTCAAATCATTTCATACTGGTATACTCTATCAATCGTAAGGTCTCACCTATATAATGATATGTAAAACTATCATGAATCCACTAATAGTAATCCAATAATACGAGCCTATAATCCACTGGTTCTATCATCCCAATGTTGGAAAAGGCCCCACTTCTATGTGAAGGGAGCTAAAAGCGTGGGAAAGTCTAGCAAGAAAAATAAGATTGGATGTATCGGCGTTATGTGACACCACTAGAGAATTACCCATCATGGAGACCCGTTAAATCAAGGAAATTATAACTAAGTGATAGTGGATTTAGTCAAGTCCATCAAGTCAAGTAATGTATCCCACCGGTCCAATGAATTCAAAGGAACAATGGGGGTAGCATCGAGGTCGAGGCTACTTATACCAGAGAGAAGGCAACCCTGACATGGCCAGCTGGGACAGAGACAGGGGGATTATGCAGGGAGATAATTTATATGTAGAGAGTAGTACCACATGCGTCAATCTTGTCCACAGAGAGTTAAGGTGACATGATAAGGGTGCCCAATAGGGGCAACAGTTACAGCAGTTTTGGGGAGAGTTCGGATGAGAGTCTTACATTCAAGGACCATTTAAACAACCATGGACATTGACAATTGAAAGTATAAATTTTATCCATGGGCAGATGGGATAGGCTCGATGTGATACAAGATCATCACAGTATCTGGGTTAACACTATATTTACGTGTGAGACTAGTAGATGTATCATTGGTATCGCTATTGAGTGTATATATTTTTTTATTGGGTAATGGGATTCTCTTTAGTTTCATCTTTAGGGGAGCGAATGTGGACACTAGGAGGATATGTTTTTCTCATTTAAAAGAGATGTTATATGAGTACGATATTATCCAGGGTATAGATTGTTTAGCGATGGGTTGAATGATAGTGGATTGTTATAGTAAGGCTATTATGTTTGCTATTCCAGGGAAGGATGCGTTATTTTTGCTATATTTCACCTAAAAGAGGGTCGAGTCGCGTATATATTATATTGAAATGGTGATTTTGAAGAATATAGTTGACTAATTATATTCTATTTCAGTGCGTAAGGACTATACTGAAGTGATTTAGAGGATATCGTGTTTATCGTCGGGCGGAGATATTTAGTTCATTTTTGATTTAGTGATGGAGACTTAGTGATAGTGTGAGCGTAGTGTTGTATGACTCCTTCGGAGATGTGGGAGTTAAGGATCAGACTTATATGTTCGGAATTAGGATTTTGGGTGTCCCGTTAATATTTTATGGGTCAAAGGATATTAATAGCCAACAGTGCCAAGTGATGGCGCATTGAGGAAATTCTTGGGTTGGATTTCAATTGCATGACATTCCATGCATGAACCTTAGTAAACGTCGGGAGTTAGAAAATATTGTTAGATTTCAGGGAATCAGTTTGAATGTTAATCGTGTTACATGTGGAAAAAACACTTGGATCTAAGATCTATTATACGATATGAGGTCAGTGGAACCAAGTAGTGCAGTGTAGAAAGTACAAGTAAAGCTAACAACACTAGTGGATAGGTGGGGGCAATAGAAGCGAAATTAAAAAAAAGGTAAGATGGACTGAACTGCGATTTAGGAAAGAGATAGTCCATATATATATATATATATATATATATACACACACACACACACACACACACACACACACACACACACACACACACAAAACAAGGAGAGCTATCACACTCGAGATAGGATACAAGCGAGGAATCTCTAGCAAATGGAAGATCTAACAAGTTTAGGAAAATCAAGTAAAGCCTTATTCAATCATATATAGAGGCTGGATTGGGCATAGTAGGATGTTGACTTTACAGGCGAGGAGACCCAAAAAGTGCGCAAGTTGGACAAATGCATGGGTCACGATTTTGGAAGTACCCCATGAAAGGGAGTAAAATGTACAACGTGACGTGGGATATTGATCTTGTGTATCAATATGGAGTGAGACATAGTGAATTTGTCTCCAAGTGCACTACTCATTGATGGTGGAAAAGGTTGGTCCAAGGCGATTCGCTAATAATTTTCTATAATTAATGATTCCAGTGACAAACTAGATAGGCATGCTGATAAAGTTCATTGTTAGGTTACCAATATCAGGAAACAATCAAGATTTTCTTTGGATTTGGGAAGACGGTTGGCTGAGATGGAAAATTTAATGCTAATTTGGGTGATTTACACTAATGGGCGGTGTATGATGGGAAATGTCAGGCAACGATGGGTACAAAGTTTTGTGTTGAGCAAAACAAATTATTTTAGAGAGGGAAATGACCGACACATGGTGACACCCAATATCATTATGATAAGGAAGAGATCCTCATGTCCTACCTCTGATGGGAAATGTCAGGTGACGATGGGGACAATGTTGCATGTTGAGCTAGACAAGTTACGAGTAGAACGTGGAATCAATGAGATAGATGATTAAAATGTGGATGAATGGGAAAGATGTGTATTCTGAATTTTAAGATAATGGGAAGGAGAAATTACCGTTAAAAGAATTGCAAGTAATAACTCGTATCAAGCTATCACTACACCAAATCTACCTAATTGTCATGGTCATTGGTCTCGACAAGTTCAACTTGTCAAGGTCAATGACCGTGATAATTCGGGGGAGGCAACTTTTTTTATCACGGACGTCTCACGGTCATTGAACGTGATAAGTTCGTTAGAAATGTTACGATCGTGTCAAGTTTAGTCACGATTAATAACCGTGAGAAAGCCTTGGCCCCTTTTAAGAAAATTGTCACGGTCAATGACCGTGACAAGCCCGTGACAACTCTTGTCACGGTTCTAGGCAGAATTTTAAAAAAATATGATGGGCAGTATGGCCAGTGCCACTGCCCAGCATTATATTTGTACCTATTATCAAAACATCATATATCCAAATAAACTAAAGATAATGCAAATATATATTCAAAATAGAAACAATATAAATGACGATATAATCCATAATATAATTCAAATGTACCAACTTAAAATTAATGTCACTACATGTCTGGGGTAAATGTGAGGAGGTGAGTAGGCCACACGATATACGAATTAACACACCCACTAATATACATCGTGCCACATTGTTCGCGTAACCACAATAGGGAGTTCTCCTTCCCGAGTATCACATGCGTGACGAGCACTTTGGACTCGATCTCTTGAAGCTCACGTCCATGAACTATTCCACCCTGGATGATGTTCGGGTCCCTCAACCCCCTCCCTATCCGCTGGCCATCAAATACTTCTAATATGAACACGCTCGGACAACCAAGTGTCGACATCGGTCTGTTGAAGGGCACCAAATAGGGAAGTGGATCATCGAAGTACGCACGTGTCGGTGATAAAGCAGAGAGGTCCACATCCTTGTCATCCTATGCCTCGTCCTCCCGCACCTCCTCCTCCACCGCCTTCTCCTTCCCTTTCCCCTTACGGTCTCCGCCCAACGTACACTTCATGAATGAGTACATATCTTGGACCATCACCTTCAAACGGGACAGCTTCGCGTCATGTGAATCCACCATTTGAGGCAACCCGGTGTCGCTCGTCTCCAATTCGATGATCCTATCTTTGGCCACCCGCGAGCTCACCCCCTTGTCCTCCCCTTATGATCAGAGCCAAGCACTTGGCTGAGTGCGTCTGTGGATAAAGATGCCTTGTCGACATCAGACTGCGACTCATGCACTTCCTTAAGCTTTGCCTGAAACGACAAAAAGCACATGATTAGTAAAATAAGTAAACTAAAAAATTATAACGTAATTAATAAAAAGTAAACTATCGGATTACTTACAGTCATGGCCGCGACGCTCGGGGACACCTCCTTGTCCTTCCCCTTCTTCGTCTGAAGAGCCACATAAGTATCGAGCCTATGTGGCTTACCCCCAGTGCCACTCCCTACTCCCTGAAATAAAATAAAGTAAAATTAGTATCGGCCCCGCAAAGTAAAATAATGCAGAATAATATATTTCTGTAGTTATAGAAAAATTAAATTTTACCTTCATCCTATGGTCCACCTCGGCGTAAGACGTCCATCCGGAGTAGTGCACGTCCGTCTTTTTTGCCCGATTTTCTCTCCTCGATTGGAGAGATGCCAATTGTCGCTCCCCGATCTCATTGTCAATGAACTTTTGCTATTGTGCCAATGAGATCGGCTCCCTCGGCAGGACGGATTCACGCTATTGGATAATGGACTCTCCTGTTTTTCCAAAGTACCGTGTTTGCATATTTTTCTTCCACGTCTTGTGTTGCTCCCTTAACTGCTCCAAGACAGAATCGCGGAGCATTGGATCCAAGTTGAATTGTTCATGTCCAACAAATACAATGTTAGTTGCGAATAAATATAAATATAAATTTAAAATGAAAATTAAATCGAAATTGAAATTGAAATTGAAATATTCATATTCATATAAATATATTACATGTAGTGCCGCCCAAATATCTAACTTGAGCCATATGGAACCTCCTTCCAACTCATAAACCCCGAGCCGATGACCGTCTTTAGCAGCTCGAGGGATAGCTTTGACTTGTTCTCGATGGTAATCCCAAATTTGCCATATTTGTGGAGCCTAGGGGCCGAGGAGCCCTCGTCGCCTCCGCTACTGCAGATCCCAGACGACATCATCATAACCAGCAACATCATCCTCGCCTTAATACCTGAAGGAGACATTTGCTGTAAAAAAATGTTATTAGTACAGATAAAAAAAATTAGAAGAAGACATGCAAATACGTACAATTACTACAAATAAAAATGAGCACTAATTATTAATTTACTTTCATACACCCCATCCCCACCACATACACGCACATGTACACGCACACCCCCACCACACCCCTATCACAATTAAAGCTATACAATTGTTTAGATTGTCCCACCACACACACACACACACACACCCATCACAATTAAAGCTATACAATTGTTTAGATTGTCCCACCACACACACCCACCCACCCACCCCACCCCCACCACCCCACCCCATGCCCCCCTCCCCCCGCCATACACACATGCACATACTATATATATTGTTCGATATACAAAGTAATTTTCAAAAAAATTGAAAAATCCCACCCCCATATAAACAATAATCCAGTGGTCATGCCACTTTTAAAACTAACCAACCCAACATTTACTAAACAAAATAATCCAACAGCAATGTCAACAACAAATGTGTATCCCATACTCATTCTAATACATATACTCAATTGATTCATTTCATCAATTAAACTAACAACAGCGCGTGTTTGTTGTCACGGTCAATGACCGTGACAAGGGTGGCCGGCTGAAAGGTGACAATTTGGCCATTTTGGTGTAGTGTATTATTAACGAGAAGCCTTTTGAGACTTGAGGCGGGAGGCCTTATCGCTCTCCCCATGGTTGATTAAGGGTGGAAAAATAATAAGTTTTGCGGGTCGAACATGATTTATAGTCGACCGATAGGTATTGAGATAATCATAGTTATTTTCGTATAGTTCAAGAACGTCATAAGAGTTACAGTCGTGGCCGCGACGCTCGAGGACACCTCCTCGTCCTTCCCCTTCTTCGTCTAAAGAGCCACATAAGTATCGAGCCTATGTGGCTTACCCCTAGGGCCACTCCCTACTCCCTAAAATAAAATAAAGTAAAATTAGTATCGGCCCCGCAAAGTAAAATAATGCAGAATAATATATTTCTGTAGTTATAGAAAAATTAAATTTTACCTTCATCTTATACTCCACCTCGGCGTAAGACGTTCAGACGGAGTAGTGCACGTCCGTCTTTTTTACCCGATTATCTCTCCTCGATTGGCGAGATGCCAATTGTCTCTCCCCGATCTCATTGTCAATAAACTTTTGCTATTGTGCCAATGAGATCGGCTCCTTCGGCAAGACGGATTCACGCTATTGGATAATGGACTCTCGTGTTTTTCCAAAGTACCGTGTCTGCATATTTTTCTTCCACGTCTTGTGTTGCTCCCTCAACTTCTCCAAGACAGAACCACGGAGCATTGTATCCAAGTTGAATTGTTCATGTCCAACAAATACAATGTTAGTTGCGAATAAATATAAATATAAATTTAAAATGAAATTTAAATCGAAATTGAAATTGAAATTGAAATTGAAATATTCATATAAATATAAATATATTACATGTAGTGCCGCCCAAATATCTAACTTGAGCCATATGGAACCTCCTTCCAAATCATAAACCCCGGGCCGATGACCGTCTTTAGCAGCTCGAGGGATAGCTCCGACTTGTTCTCGATGGTAATCCCAAATTTAACATATTTGTGGAGCCTAGGGGCCGAGGAGCCCTCGTCGCCTCCACTACTACTGAGCCCAGACGACATCATCATAACCAGCATCATCATCTTCGCCTTAATACCTGAAGGAGACATTTGCTGTAAAAAAATGTTATTAGTACAGATAAAAAAAAATTAGAAAAAGACATGCAAATATGTACAATTACTACAAATAAAAATGAGCACTAATTATTAATTTACTTTCATACACCCCATCCCCACCACATACACGCACACATACACGCACACCCCCACCACACCCCTATCACAATTAAAGCTATACAATTGTTTAGATTGTCCCACCACACACACACACACACCCATCACAATTAAAGCTATACAATTGTTTAGATTGTCCCACCACACACACACACACCCCCCAACCCCACCACCCCACCCCATGCCCCCCTCCCTCCTCCATACACACATGCACATACTATATATATATTGTTCGATATACAAAGTAATTTTCAAAAAAAATTGAAAAATCCCACCCCCATATGGACAATAGTCCAGTGGTCATGCCACTTTTAAAACTAACCAACCCAACATTTACTAAACAAAATAATCCAACAGCAATGTCAACAACAAGTGTGTATCCCATACTCCTTCTAATTCATATACTCAATTGATTCATTTCATCAATTAAACTAACAACAACACGTGTTTGTTGTCACGGTCAATGACCGTGACAAGGGTGGCCGGCTGAAAGGTGACAATTTGGCCATTTCGGTGTAGTGTATTATTAACGAGAAGCCTTTTGAGACTTGAGGTGGGAGGCCTTATCGCTCTCCCCGTGGTTGATTAAGGGTGGAAAAATAATAAGTTTTGCGGGTCGAACATGATTTATAGTCGACCGATAGGTATTGAGATAATCGTAGTTATTTTCGTATAGTTCAAGAACATCATAAGAGTTACAGTCGTGGCCGCGACGCTCGGGGACACCTCCTTGTCCTTCCCCTTCTTCATCTGAAGATCCACATAAGTATCGAGCCTATGTGGCTTACCCCCAGGGCGACTCCCTACTCCCTGAAATAAAATAAAGTAAAATTAGTATCGTCCCCACAAAGTAAAATAATGCAGAATAATATATTTCTGTAGTTATAGAAAATTAAATTTTACCTTCATCCTATGCTCCACCTCGGTGTAAGATGTCCAGCCGGAGTAGTGCACGTTCGTCTTTTTTGCCCTATTTTCTCTCCTCGATTGGCGAGATGCCAATTGTCGCTCCCCGATCTCATTGTCAATGAACTTTTGCTATTGTGCCAATGAGATCGGCTCCTTCGGCAGGACGGATTCACGCTATTGGATAATGGACTCTCGTGTTTTCCCAAAGTACCGTGTCTGCATATTTTTCTTCCAGGTCTTGTGTTTCTCCCTCAACTGCTCCAAGACGGAATCGCGGAGCATTGGATCCAAGTTGAATTGTTCATGTCCAACAAATACAATGTTAGTTGCGAATAAATATAAATATAAATATAAAATGAAATTTAAATCGAAATTGAAATTGAAATATTCATATAAATATAAATATATTACATGTAGTGCCGCCCAAATATCTAACTTGAGCCATATGGCACCTCCTTCCAACTCATAAACCCGGGGCGATGACCGTCTTTAGCATCTCGAGGTATAGCTCCGACTTGTTCTTGATGGTAATCCCAAACTTAACATATTTGTGGAGCCTAGGGGCCGAGGAGGCCTCGTCGCCTCCGCTACTACTGATCCTAGACGACATCATCATAACCGGCATCATCATCCTTGCCTTAATACCTGAAGGAGACATTTGCTGTAAAAAAATATTATTAGTATAGATAAAAAAAATTAGAAGAAGACATGCAAATATGTACAATTACTACAAATAAAAATGAGCACTAATTATTAATTTACTTTCATACACCCCATCCCCACCACATACATGCACACGTACACGCACCCCCCCCCCCCCCCCCCACCCCCATCACAATTAAAGCTATACAATTGTTTAGATTGTCCCACCACACACACACACACACCCATCACAATTAAAGTTATACAATTGTTTAGATTATCCCACCACACACACCCACCCACCCCACCCCCACCACCCCACCCCATGCCCCCCTCCCCCCGCCATACACACATGCACATACTATATATATATTGTTCGATATACAAAGTAATTTTTAAAAAAAATTGAAAAATCCCACTCCCATATGGACAATAATCCAGTGGTCATGCCACTTTTAAAACTAACCAACCCAACATTTACTAAACAAAATAATCCAACAGCAATGTCAACAACAAATGTATATCCCATACTCCTTCTAATTCATATACTCAATTGATTCATTTCATTAATTACACTAACAACAACGCGTGTTTGTTGTCACGGTCAATGACCGTGACAAGGGTGGCCCGCTGAAAGGTGACAATTTGGCCATTTTAGTTTAGTGTATTATTAACGAAAAGCCTTTTGAGACTTGAGGAGGGAGGCCTTATCGCTCTCCCCGTGGTTGATTAAGGGTGGAAAAATAATAAGTTTTGCGGGTCGAACATGATTTATAGTCGACCGGTAGGTATTGAGATAATCGTAGTTATATTCGTATAGTTCAAGAACGTCATAAGAGTTACATCGTCGGGAATCGAAGAGTTACAGACTGGAATTGTTGTGGGTGTATCCTTTGAAGGGAGTTATGTGATTTGGGTAAGAATGGAAGTTAGCACCTAGGGTAGTAGGACCATTTCCAACATTGGAATGATAGATCCAGTGGAGTGTAGGCTCTTCTTATTGGAGCATTGTTAACGGATTCACGATAGTTTTGCATATCATTATATAGGCGAGACCTTACAATAATTGAGTATAACAGTATGAAATGATTTGAATAGGTTTGACGTTAATCTTAGGTTGTAGAGACTAGGCCTTTAGACATGATAATACCACTAGCAGGGGAATAGTGGAGGCACCAAAATGTTATCAAGAGTTGATTATGAGTATGTTCGAATGCCATGTGGGTAAGGATCTGAAGTTTTTATTACCAGGCTTACCCGAATTTTGGTGACGAAATTCTTTTTCAAAGGGGGAAGTATGTAATACCCCATAGTTTTATATATATTTAATCGGATATTTAGATTATGCGGGTGACATATAATTTAATTAAATCAAGAAATAATGAGAAAATAATTAAATATTAATTTAAAGTGAAGTGAATCAATATTTATATGATAATTTATTTACTAGTGTGATAGAGTAAATAAAATTTAATGTTAAATAATATTATTTCATAAGCGAGTAAACACAACATAATTAAATTATGTTGTTGGGAAATATGTGGATTCAGGTTCATCGTTGCGTTCGGTTACCCATCGTCACGGGGGATTGTAGGGATTCTCGTGAGTGGTGTTAAAATTACCCATATAGGCTCCCACCGCCTTAACTTGATCTTGTAGCATAACTTTGTAGGAGGGTATTGTAGACACCCCATTCTAGTACCCCCTAAACCTCTCCTTAGGTCCCTAGTACCTCCCTTCACCACTACAAAGCTAAGTCATATCCCGAGTACTGACCTAGAGGCCATCGGACACTCCCAGGCTCCATTCAACCAAAAGTCAAACTCTTCAGCTCGACTAAGACTGAATGAATCTTCAAAGGGAACTGAAACCCCTTTCCAACGGTCCGTTTCGTGCACGATTCTGACTTACCATGCGGATGAACGACCCGTTTTCCCTTGAAACCTACCCTGGAGGTCATCGAACGCTCCCAGGCTCCGTTTGATCAAAGTCAACTCTTTAGTTTGACAAAGGGCGCTGAAACCCCTTTCCAAAGGTCTGCTCCGGCCCAATTCTGACTTATGGTACGAACGATCTGTTTTACTCCAAAAGGTCACCAAACCCTTCCAGACCCCAGTTGAACAAAGTCAACTTCCCAAACCAAGTCAAACTCTTTGAAACATTGAATTACATCTCCTAACCTTTCTAACGGTCCACCCCGTGCACGATTCTGACTTACCATGCGAATGATCAATCCGTTTGCGTTCGACAATTCCTCGTCCAAAGGACCGACGAGTGTTTCTAAGCCACATTTAACCCAAAGTCAACTTCCGAAACCAGGAGAAGTCCAAAGACTTTCGAAGGTCTCTGAAGTACCTTTCCAATGGTTCACCCCGTTCACGATTTGGATCAACGATTTGCGTTTTACGACCGTTTTTCCGAAGGAACCTGAAAGAGACTGCCAAATGGCAGGTTCCAAACCTACCAGTAGTGTGCCTAAACACACCTGTCGATTGGTAGGACCAGGACTATGCCGATTGGCAATGCCCTAGGCCTATAAAAAGGAGGGACTGGCCTCATTGCATGGATAGACACAAGATGTGAAATCCATCACTCTCAGCGAGCTCAGAAAACCCCTCTCGAAGTCAGTGTGATTTCCATATCCAAATCCCTTTCCAACCCTCACTTTTCATCAAATTTTTCACCAAACTTGGTTAATTAACTACCCTTTATCACCATCCAAGTGCAAGGGATGCTCTCCAACATTTAAGATCCAGCTCAAGATCCTCAAGAAGGTCCAACTTTCTCAACTCTCTCTTCAAATTCTCCTAAATTCGCATTAACTTATTTTATTATTTAGCACTTTTATTCTCTCATCTCACATATCCTAATATAATTTTTTATTTAATATTATTGCACATCTCTTATTTTCATATAAATAAAAACCCCAAAAAAAAAGAAAAAAAGGGTTTGTTTATAAATTCCAAATGGGAATTCTCACACTTTTCTCCCAACTAAAACACTTTTTTAAAACACACACACACACATATAAGAGAAGTTCCTGAGTGGATTTATGGGATAAATCCCACCTCTCATTTTGCATATGAACTACGTGGACTCTGATGCCTCTATAGGCTACGTAGGCATCTCGGGGTAAAACTCGAGACTCGAGTCCTATTCTTACTTTTCTCTCATTTTTTATTTTTCTATATTCTTTAAACTTAACTCTCTTAGACTCTATATACATATACATATCTTTGTTCTTAGTGGCGTATTATTCCATATGCGTTATCGTTCCATTATAACGATTAATGCTAAGATAATCGCGTAAATCCTATTTTTACTTATTACTTTTAGGAACATTCCTACGGATGACTCGCTTTATCTATTCCATGATACAAGTCGATAATTCCTATCTCCACTACCTATACACATTCACACACATCATGGGGAAATAAAGGAAAATATCAACAACCCATGAGAGATCGCAAGGGTGAAATGGGTGCCTAACACCTTCCCATTTCGTAACTTAGCCTCCGGACCGTTTTCCAATCATTTTTGGTTTCGTATGTATCAATATGGCTTTGGATGCTGTCCTTCGGGATGACTCCCTTTTTTTCTTTTGTCTATTTTGAGTAAAATAGACTGGCGACTCCATCTCTCTACATTTATCACCTCATCACTGACGCTGGCCGAAGCGCTCTCGAGTGGGATGCGTGGGACCAAGATCCTCTCGACCTAGAAGATACCCTCTTCTTCGTCTCTCCCGCCGCGAGGATCGGGGATGGCCACAATGGCGACTCCGTTGGCGATTTATTTTGAGGGATAGACTCTATTTATATGGATGTTATATTTCTTTACATTTTCCCCTATTTTTGCATGTTACCCTGTTATTATTCATGTGTACCTCATGCTTATGCTTCTATTCACACACTTGTAGAAGATTCTCCATGAACACTTCACACCACGTGCACCTAGGATCACATATGTCCAAATGTTTCACGCATCACCCATCCATACTTGGTATACCATTGGTACTTGTACTTTGCCCCCTATTGGGCATGATCAAGAAAGATACTTTCATCAAAAGATACTAATAAGAGAATCATGCATGATTCACACGACATCACTAAAATAGTATGGTTATTGACCAAATTTTGTTCAGTAAATGGGGGGTCACTTCGTGATGGGTGCTGGATCGGCAGGGCGCTGTTAGCCTAAGCGATATGACTCTCGCCTTCCATTAGCCACGTACCTTCGACGTATATCGAATGGTTCTCTCGCATCGTATCGCTTGACCGAAGTCATAATGGGAGGTATATCATAAGGAACTCGTTCACGTACGCCGAGTATATGCAATTCGCTCTCACACGTACCGTCCCCAGGAGGTATATGGTGAGGTAATTCACGTACACTCAGGTATACCAAATGGCTTGTCCACAAGTACCGATTGCCCGCAAGAGCAAGACGTATATCGTGGAAGTCATGCCAAAGGGGGGAACCCTTTCCCATTCACCCAACCAACTGCATGCCCACATATAGGTGTCAAGTCTAGGACACACGTGTTAGATTGTCGATTTCGACCCGAAACTCTGCCAAAATTCCGCGTCGACCTGTCGCCTAAAATTTTGCGCATTTTTAAAACGGGACCCTACCCGTGAGCCTGGTTACAAGTCCAACCACAAACTTTTCATATGTTACAAACCCAACTTTTTCAGGCTCGGGTCCCGTCCGTCATTTCATTTTGCATTTAGGAGAATTTAATACAAGTGAGAACATAATAATTATAATAATCATGCTGAGACCCATCTCCCAAAATAGTTCTCCTTCCTTTATCAAAAATCCAAAAACATTTTTCTTTTCTTTATCGAAAATCCAAAATAGTTCTCCTTCCTTTATCAAAAATCCAAAAACATTTTTCTTTGCTTTATCAAAAATCCAAAATATTTCTCCTTCCTTTATCAAAAATCCAAAAACATTTATGTCTTTCAATCTCGAAAAGAAAAGAAAAAAGAAAAAAAATTTCAAAAATATTTTCATCCTTTTTTGTCAAAAATAAATCCCATTTTGCACCTTCTCAGGTCGATCGCACGCCCTTGACCTGGCTCCTTATTGGCTTCGGTCTTCAGTCAAATCACCTCAGAGTTCCATCCGTTCCCCTGCTACTTCTTCCGAGTCCGAAATCCATCCGCTTTCCATGGAGAACACAGATCAAGTACCAGTTGTGCAGCCAATTCTGACGATAGTCTTAGCCCAGCTCGTGTCCAAGATTGACAACCTCCAGACTGAGGTTCAGGAGATGCAACGAAACCAGGTTCCTATTCCTCAAGAGCCTGAGGCCCTATTCCCTCATGCTATGGGTCCACCCAAGCCTATTTAGATTCCCGAAGAGTATCAGCATGCTCCACATGCCCCTCCTGCTAATGGGTCGTCGCCTGCCCAACTTCCTATGCCAAACCTTGCCCGTTATGGGGCTAACTTGACTATGATCATTGATCCAAAAGAGGAAGAGTTGAACAAGGTCAAAAAAGATCTCAAGATGCTAACTAAGATGTTCGACCAAGTTAAAACCTTTAGGAATTACATGGACTACACTCCTATGTCTCCTTATCCTACGGCAAGGTTACCCGAGAAGTTCAAGATGCCAAATATCGAGAAGTTCGAAGGAAGTGGACCCCTAATTGTTCATCTTCACAGTTATCATCATTCCATGACTCTCCTAGGGGTTTATGAAGAAGTGATGGCCCAATTATTTCAGCAAACTTTGAAGGATAGCACCCTCCAATGGTTTTTGTCTCTTAAGGAATCCAGAATTAATAGTTGGGAGGATGTAGGCCGAGAATTCATGTCATAGTACAAATACAACGAAGAGCTTGAGATCACCCACTATGATTTAGAGCTTCTCAAACAGAACTCTGGGGAATCAGTTAGTAACCTCATAGCCCGATGGAGGGAAAAAGCAGCCACCATGACCAATCGGCCATCCGAGGAAGAACAAGTCAACATAGTAAATAAGAGCTTATTACCCCATGTTCGAGAAACAATAGGAGGACAATACTATCTCCACTTTCGAGAAGCAGGAGTAGAAATCGAGGAAGGTCTTGCTAAAACAGAAGCTGAACCAAAGAAAGTGTCCGGACAGTTCACTCCCAGAAAATACGATAAGCCCTCATGTGCTGCAGTCTCAACCATCAACAACATCTCTCAAGCAATCACCTCGTGGGCACCAGAAAGCCGCCTTGTCCCTGTCCAAAAGGAATACACCGAGCTCCACGCTCCCCTCTCCAAAGTTTATCAGGTCCTATTAAGCCAAAACCTTATCAAACCCTTGGATCCCCGTCCATTGCCGAATCCACTCCTAAGAAACTTCAAGGCAGATGCCCATTGCTCCTTTCACCAAACTTCTGGCCATACCACCGACTAATGCTTTCATCTCCGAAACATAATCCAAGGTTTAATTGACCGAGGTACTATTGCCCCACCAGCCAATCCTAAGCCAAAAACTACTCACAGCCCACTCCCAAATCATGACAATGCTATCTTCCTAGAAATGAACTCGAAATTTGATCCCTCAACTCAAATCACACCCATATACTCTCCTAAATCTCTCCAAATTTGCCCATATTTCCTCCTATACCCTGTTAGCCTCGCTGATTAGGCACTGTCACTCCTCACCAGAGCATGCATCGCTGTCCCTACCCATTCTGAAAATGGAAGTATGGAATTATTAGGAGTGTTCAACCAACTCCTAGAGTTCGAGCTAAAATTGCCCTCACAGATGATCATTGATTGCCGGAAGTTCATTACGCTATTCTTGAAAGCACGAAAATGGGCCCGAGAATTAGACAGTTGGGTGGTACCAACTGATAGACATAGTTTTTCCATAGCGCGAGCGTCACCTACACGCCGATCGTTTTGAATTCGACTCACCTGAACTATACAAAAACCTAAATTATGACTACACTCAACGGGTGAGTATAGCAGTATAGTCGGGTATCGAAAATCCACAGAGGCGAGTTTCTAGAATTTATAAGGTTTAATATTCCTAAATAAAAGTGTAAAAGATGATTATACAAAAAAAGGGAAAAGATGCATAAAATGAAAATATTAATCTAAGCGAGGGAAAATACAGCTAGATTAAGAAAGCGAGTAAAAACTATAGGTTGCGTCGAATATCCCTCACCCGAGTTAATTAGTATAAAATGGTTACATGAATGCGTTTCGTTTCGACAGTTAATTAAATCAAGAGTTATCACACCCCTAAATTCGCATAAAAGTCTAATAAGATTTTGGCGTCAAAAAATACCCCAGAAATTAAGCACGCAAGGTCGTAAGCACGGAGCATACATTATATGCCCCATAAAATCTCCTAGGCATAATAACTTAGACAATGCACCCGAAATAGACCTGTAAACACCAACACCAAAGCAAAGCAACCAAATCAGCCCTAGGTGAGTTCAATCCAAGACAACCTAAACTAAATTAGCCACTAAGCATATTAAAAAGCATGTATTTAGGTGAAAGCAATAAATAAAGAAAGTCAACTAAATTAGAAAGCAAGTAAATTAACTACAAAGCAAGAAAATAAGGAAATAGAACTTAAATTAATTGGAAGGGATAATGAATATTAACCTTACAACACCCAAATGGGGAACACCCAAAGAGAGGAGAAGATGAGCTTTCAAAATCCAAACCCTAACCTATCCTATCTAAAATGAAATATATCCCCCAAATAAAAGCCCACAACATTCTATTAATACCCCAAAATAAACCCCCAACAAAACCAAGTCAAAAAACCCAAAATAAGTCATTTTTTGTCCATATCTGATGGGCCCGGTCGACCTCGCTTTTGACAACCCCCTTTTCCCTCTGAACCAATTTTGACGTGTTTCAATGAAATGACCATAACTCCCTCATACGGCGTATCAAAGGGATCAAGATGCCTACCGGAAGGACACGAGCATGATGCATCAACTCCAAGCCCATTTATACGAGCGCAACTTCGGTGGACCGCCCCCCACTTTCTTCTATGATCCCTACGATCCCAGTGCACCCGGGCCATCAAATCTGCCTCCCCAATGAAGCCCTTGTATGTGATTAGTTATTTGTGTGTTTGTGGTTGTTGTTTAAACAGTGTTGGTTGTGTATTCTTCCCTACCCTTTGTAACACAGATGTTATTTATCTATAAAAATTCTACACTTCTGTTTCATTTGTTTGTTTTATTTTCTCACACTTTTAATTCGCTTTGAGTTAGATTTTAGTCCTTTTTGCTTGAGGACAATGAAAAAGTCTAAGTGAGGGGGGGGGGGGGGGGGGGCACAAGTGCGTCTTTCTAAAACTTCACAAAATTTGAAAAATGCCCAGAAATGTCAAAAAAATCATAAAATCTTGAAAAATCCAAAAATATTTTTTTCAAAATAAATAAAAAATTGGAATTCAAATCTTTTAAAAATATCATTAAGAGTCGGTTTAAAGTCTCAAATTGTAAAAGCATAATGCACAAAGCCGAAATTGACCAAAGATGGAAATTGAGCGAACGTAGGCAACTTAACGAATAAATGTGGAGATTAACAACCCCAGTGAGATTCGAGCCTTTCATTTTTGTGAAATCTATAAATCAATCTGAGTTAATTGTTAACTCAAAGTTCTTTTCAGCGTCTAAAAAGTCATCGAAGATCTCGATCCTTTCATTTTGATCGGTTATGGAAAATGCATGTGATATTGCCTTGAAAAACATGCCAAAATAGATCTTTAAACTTAATTAATCTCGAAACGCATATTGTAACGCAATTAGTATTTTGGACAATGAAATAGGTCCTCGTTTGTCACCCAAAAATATTGGCCACAAAAAGTAGCAAAAAATCACCCCTTTTGTAAACCAAAATTGAGCAGAATAAACTTCTCCCTTTCGTTTGACAATTCGAAAAACCCCAATTGGCCCGAAATTGTGAAAAGGGATAATCCCAGAAATTAAGTTCGGAAAGTGCTGAAAAAGGGCAAGAAAAAATAGTTATGCTCAAGAAAAATAGCAAGAAAAGAAAAGCGTGAAAAATAGAAAAAAATAGAAAAAGAAGAAAAAATGAGCAAAAGCCCAGAAACGCACTAACAGACATCATAAGAAAGCTTTCCAATTCCAGATTTCCCATACCATTCTCATTTTACCCAATACACCTTTAGCCTGAAAAAAGTCCTAACCAACTCCAAAATTGGTTACCGCGTGGAGAGAAAAAACACAAAATGATAATAAAAGAGATCAAAGATACTAATTAGAGGCAATGTTCCCATTTTCTTATATCCGTAATACAATGATGAGATCCGGTTACCATAAATTTCCGACTTTCAATTTGTGTGCATGAACTTGGTTCTACTACATTTACTCTTATACATCATGAAGACCGAGAGAATAATCACACTCCGAGTGATTCGTTTGTGAGAGCATTCCGTGAGATTTTGAAATCAAAACGAATTTTTGGATAAGTAACGTAATGTTCAATCGGTGGAAATTTGCGGTTAAATTTCCGTCTTCACACACGCGCACTATGATTTGAGACTGTTGAACATGAATTGATGATGACTATTTTCTGGAAAAGTTTGAATTATATAATTTTTGCGTATTTTGAGTTTTCTTTGAGTCGAATTTTGTGGGTATATTCTATGCAAACCTTCACGAGACACAACTCGTCCTACTAGGGTAACCTAGGGGTTTAAAGGCTTGTTGAATACGCTAAATGCAATCGCTCGCCCACGAAAGAGGTATCTTATCCCATTTTCGAGTTAGACCATGTTTTGATTCTTTTACATTGCTCGGGACGATCAAAGTTCTAAGTTGGGGGGGGGGGGGTTATTATGCATAAATTCTTCCCATTTATCCCCTTAATTTAGAGGCTTTTATCTCCCCACAAAGTGTAATTCGAGTGGATTTATATCATATCATTGTTGTTGGTAAGTTTCTAATGAGTACGCCGAGTTTCGTGTTTTTTTCCATCTATTTCGTAGGTGTTCAGTGTTTTAATCCGAGTTCCGTACCAAAAGCTTCAAAGAAGTACAAGAAGGAAAAGTTTATGTAAAGGCTGTCAAGATGGAACCAAACCTAAGTGGAAAGAAAAAGAGCAAATCCCATCCTGGGAAAGTTCCTATAAATACTGTCAAGACAGAAACGAACCGAAGTGGAGAAAAAATGAACCGATCCTACTCTTAGAAAACTTCCTATGAAGAGTTAACAAGATGGAACCGAACCTAAGTAGAGGAAAAACGAACCGATCCCATGCTCGAAGAACTTTTTGTAAAGGCTGCAAAGATGGAACCGAATCGAACCCCTTAACAGGATCGGTTTTGTTCTCGATTATTCTAACTTATCCACTTGTAAAAATTAGACTCCTGCTTGGTTTAAACTCTTAGATTTCATAGATTATAAATTGTAAACTCCTCCCAACATGGAGAGGAGGATTATGATTCGTTAGGGAAGCTTTGTAATCAGATTTAAAGAATAAAACAATAAACCCTAGTTTGCTTCTAGTTTTGCAATTCAAGTAATACCATTCTAATTCATGTTTCAATTATTGCTGTAGTTACTTTTCAAATAACAATTTCATCTTTCTTCATCCTCACTCAGTAGTAAAAATGTTTTCTTTCATTCTAAACGCGTTTTCTTCAAGTTTTCATATGTCGGTCTAAGTTTTGAAGGGTTAGGGTGCATGAACCCCACCCGATGTAATTCACGATAGTGGAAATAGAGTTGGAATCAAAATATTAGATGAATTGTATCGTAGTTCGTGCGATATAACTTTATTTCAGTCTTTGCTTACATACTGTATTGGATACGATCCCTCATATGTGTAATACTTAGGAGAGATAAAGACCGAATTTTAATGCAACCTTTACTTACGTATTGTGCGGGCTACGATCCCTCATATATGTAATACTTAGGAGAATCAAAAAGTCGGATTCATTTAAAGATTTAATTCTGAACCTATTATCCTACGAAGTGAATTACTAGGGTGTGGGGGATTGTAACCCGACCTATTTTTCCCCATTCATAGTTAAAGTTTTGGTCAAGTTCTTCGAAATTCTGGAGTAGAATAATTACATTCTTAATTTCATTCGTTAATCATTTTTTTCCAAATTGCATTTAGTTGTAGCTGTTTCACCATTCAAAATCACCTTTTCCTTTTCTTTAGAGTCAAAGTTAGGTTTCCTTTGTTTGATCAACGCCGTTACGACTCCATTTGTAGTATTTCCTTGAGGATCGATACCCGACTTATCGGATTATTACTTGAGCGACAGGCTTGCACTTGAGCCTAGAGAGTACGCACTTCTGAGACACATTCTTAGTCGTGTCAAATAGCCTTATACGATTGGACCAAGAGGCTTGGTTCATTCTTAAAATTATATACAATATTCACATCATTATCTTTTAAATGATTTCACTTTGGATAAAGATACACAGACCCACTTTTGTACCATTTTCCCATACCCGGTGCATAAAAATATTATACCTTGTTGTTGTGAGTCCCATCAGGTAACAAGGTACAATCCCTTACTTGCCTTATCTTGTTAGTCGGGTACTAAAGTGAATACCAAACTGAATCGGTGTAGTGGTACTCTTTCACTTTAATTTTTCACTTCTAACGTATAACAAACACAGGGTTAATAGCTTGACTACAATAATTAATCAAATGCAGCGGGTGAGAGGGTAAAACATGAAATTTAGTATTATTATAATACCAAACCAAACATTGTAAAATGATTACCCCAAAGGTCACCCGTAATGGAAACATTATTTTTGGTAATACAAGTAATGGAGTACCTTTGATTCATGCAGGGACGTAGCTAGGATTTCTCGACAGTAGGGGCTAATCTAATGGTAATTTTCGGGGGTTCAGGGGCGAAAGCCCTAGAGCCAATTTTTTAAGGTTATTTTTGAGTATTTACCAAATAATTATTAAAATATTTATTTAATCTAATAAAAAGAGAAATAATTTTCGCAAAGATTAAACCAATATTCATCCCCCCAAATTTATATATACAATATCCCTAAAGTCAATCACAATTTAATCCTAAAACTAAATTTATAATTTAAACCAACCAATAATGACACTAAACAAAACAAATATTAACCATTTTATCTAAAATTAAACGGAGAATTACGAGTGAAAATTAGAGGGGTGAATATAATTTAATTTTTAAATAAAATTTATATGATTGACATCATAAAAATTCATTCAAAAATTAAATCAAAATCTAAAATTACAAATTAAATAGAGAATGAGAAGAGAAGTCCTTTGCTTATATATTTTTATTTATCTGAAAGAGAAGGGAAGTCCTTTCTTTATCTTTTCAAAGAGTTTTGTGGGAAGAAAAAGAATACAAGAGTTTTTTATAATTAACAAACCCCATCTTAAATTTTCAAAAACTTCATTTTGTTCCTAGAATTTTCTTTTGGTATATATGTATTTTTTTTTTTTTTGGGGGGGGGGGGGGAGGGGGGGGCTCAATCCCCCATCATGCCCCATGTGGCTCCGTCCATGGATTCATGAACTAGACTCAATAAATGTTGGTCGATGTTATAATGGGTTAGGTGTAGCTGACGAGAAAAATTAAAAATGAATTTAATAATTTAAATCTCGTTCGAACAAGCGAAGGTCTTGAACCATCTTCATATAAAACATTAAATATTGAGGATGAGGTTATGACTACAAAATAAATTAATTTTGCACCAATTTCTTTAGATAACAAAAAAAAATACTTCTGTGCGTCTCCATATTATACACACACACACACACACACACACACACACACATATATATATATATGGAAAGGTTCAAAAGTGAACCTTTAATGAACCTCAATAAAAAATACCTTAACAATCGATTAATTTTAATTCTTATGTTGTAATTGGTCTGCGTCAGTGGCAACACAAACGCGTGTGACACGCGGGTGGGGGTGGGGGGTAAGGTGTGTGTATTAAAAAAAATGCATGTCACACCCGTGTCCGTTGCCGCTGGCGCGGACCAATTACAACATATGAATTAAAATTAATGGGTTGTTAAGGTAGTTTTCGTTAAGGATCATTAAAATTTTGAACCTCTCCTTATATATATATATATATATTCCCCTTATTATTGAACATGGAATTGATCATTCTTATAATTTGCATTTGTGAAAATATGATCTATTTATGTGTCACTTTTACTTGCCCTTGAGAAATCGTGGTATATAGCTCGCTAATTAGTTTCTCGACTTGTTTACTTTTTGGGGGGTAATGATTTAATATATGTTAATTTATACAGATTGTAATATTGATAATTTATATTATAATTATATTAATTACATGTAAAATATTTGCATCTAAGAATATGAATGTCATATGCATCCATGTTTCCCAATTACTTTAACATAAAATGGAACCCAATTCCAGGATAATGTCCACAAACATATTTTTTTTAGCACAAATGTCCCTCTCTCTTCTAGCATATTCGATTTTCAGTAATATATACAATAAATTTTGTAAAGTTACATAAATTTTTTTGGAAAAAATTACAATTTGCACATAGAATTTATAATATACACACAAACATTTGTAATATGTATATGTTAAAATTGTGTATACCCTAGTTATATGTTATACGTGAAGGGTTGAATGACTTTAATATTTAAAAAATATGTAAGTGAACTAGAGCAGAAAAAAAATATTAAATACTTACCAAAAAAAAAAAACTCGTCCTACCATAGTAGAGCAAACATTCACTTGAAGGTAAGGAAAACCATACTTTATTTAAGCTTAAACTTGGTTGTAGTGCTATACGCATTATTATACCTCGGAAAATAGCTTTTAAGTCCAAAAAGTAAATAAAGGGACAAAATACAACTAGTGATAGGAAAACTCAAAACCAAATTAAGGTCCAAAATACCCATAAAGAAATTTAATATGGTAACAAAGGAGATGAAGTATAATCAATAGTCAGATAGGAGCCTCCTTTTTTTGTAGTTGGCCTTGAAGCAAGCTTGCCTCAACCTTTTTATTTTTTCTGTCATTTCTAAAGCTGGTTGCTTCTCTATCATCTTCTTGTTCTCTTCTAGCATCTCTACCTCATTTGTTAATCCCATCTCCTAATATTGCAATTAAGAAAAAAATACTTATACAAATAAGAACAACATATATTAAACTTACTTACAAAATTTTATATTCAATTCAATTCTTATAAGAGATAAATGAACTCAATTAAAAATAAAGAATTAATTCCATTTCCTGTGAACGTTTCCCCAATTTTTACATCACCATCCGAATTTTGTTTTCACGATTTAACCCCTAAACTTCTATAACGGCTTCATGTAGCCTCCTAACTTACACCGTCAATTTTTTGGACGAATTATTGGTCGCGTTCCATGCAAATGACGGTATTTATGTCCATATCAATATAAGAGTTTTAAAAAAATGAAAATTAGAGAAAAAATTTATAAAATAATTTTTTTTATAGAAAACCATTTAAAAGATTTGGAAATTATTATTTTTTTAAATCGGAAAATTACCAAAAAAAACTATTTTATAAACTACAAACAGAAACATTAAAAATTAAAAATATGAAAAATGTTAATTTTTTAAAATACGAAAATAATAGAAAAAGATTTTTTAATTTATAGAAAAACGTTTAAAAAGTTACCTAACAAATTTAGAAAACGTACATAGAAACACCACCGGGTGGTCCCTTTCTCATCATAAAGCATGGACCGACTGAACGACTTATTTTGGAAAAAACTTATAAGAATCTTGAAATAAATCTAGAAATAATACACACAACATTATAAAAGTTTGAATATTATTTAAAAAAACATTTTAAAAAGATCAAATTTTAAGGAAAAAACATATTTCTAGGAAAAAAATTGTACAAAAATAAAATATTAAGCTCTTATATATATATATATATATATAGAGAGAGAGAGAGAGAGAGAGAGAGAGATAGATAGATAGATAGATAGATAGATAGATAGAGAGAGATAGATAGATAGAGAGAGAGAGAGAGAGAGAGAGAGAGAGAGAGAGAGAGAGAGAGGTGGAACCATGATTGCACATGCCGTTATGAGAAAATGAGAAAGAGAGTATAGTGAGGTATTATCCATAATTTGGTAAAATACAATAATACCCTTTTAAAATAGTTACATGGGTGTAAATTGTGATTATCTGTCCAATAAACTAGAAGTATTATGGTTAAAAGGTTTCGCTTTCAAAGTTTAGGGGGATTAAATCCAAAAAATAAAAGTTCAGTTGGTGATGTAAAAATGAGAGTAAAGTTTAGGGGAGAAAATGTAACTAACTCTAAAAATGATGCAATATAGATTAATATATTCAAAAGGATTTAATACGCACGTATGATAATACCTTAACATTGTCAATGAGGGACTCCATACTCTTGATCTTCCGGTGCGGCCACCTTATAATATTAAGCTCTCTGCATCTTTTCTTCAGCACAGCCAACCCTACCTTCAACTCCTTGGTTGCTTTAGTTATCGGAACGTTAAAGTATTTTTTAATCTCATCCAGTTCCAATGGAGCTGATCACAACAGAGCAAAATTCAAAATTATCAGCTATACCTGAAGAGTTGGAGATTTTTGAGGCTATTAAAAAGATGAATCAGAATAGTACTGCTGGATCAGATGGCTTTAATGGTTTTTTCTATGTTAATTGCTGGGATATAATTAAAGAGGATCTCATCAAAGCTATTCAATCTTTCTTTTTGGGTTGTGATATCCCGAAATCATGGAGCTCTACTCAAATTTGCCTTATTCCTAAATCTCAAAGACATACTCAATGTAAAGACTTCAGACCTATAAGCCTGTGTAATTTCAGCTACAAGGTGATATCTAAAATCCTTTCCAATAGATTGAGTCCTATCCTTCCTTTAATCATTTCTCCCAACCAATCTGGATTTGTCCAAGGTAGAAATATTCTTGAAAATATCCTATTAGCTCAAGAGATGATCCATTATATTAATAAGAAATCTATGGGAGGCAATGTTATTTTCAAATTAGATATGGCTAAAGCCTATGATAGAGTATCTTGGCACTTCATTATTAAAACTTTAAGAGCCTTTGGTTTTTCAGAGACTTTTATTGATTTAATTTGGAGATGTATCTCTTCTCCATGGTTCTCTATTATCATTAATGGTCAATCTAAGGGATTTTTCCAACCTTCTAGAGGTCTTAGGCAAGGGGATCCAATCTCACCAAGTCTTTTCATTATAATGGCTGAAGTTTTCAGTAGAGGGCTGAACAACTTTATGACTAAAGGTATCATAAAACCTTTTTCTCACCCTAGAGGTTGTCCTCTTGTTAGCCACCTCAGTTATGCTGATGATGTTATTATTTTTTCTAGAGGATCTAAGATTAGTCTTAAAAATCTTATGAAGTTTTTGGAAGGCTTTGAAGCTGAAACTGGTCAACTCATCAGCAAAGAGAAAAGCTGTTTTTACTTGAGTCCTAAAATGTCTTCTCTTAAGAATGTAATTTCTGAAATAACAGGATTTACTTATACCTGTGGTCCTCTGAAATACCTTGGCAGCCCTCTTTTTAAAGGAAGAAGGAAATCTATTTATTTTGAACCTCTTGTCCAATCCATAGCTTCAAAAATTCTTAGTTGGAAAACCAAGTTTCTTTCTATGGGGGGGAGAATTATCCTTATCCAATCTATCCTTTCTTCTATCCCTTTATATTCTCTTTTTGCTTTAAAGCCTCCTAAGTTGATCATTAAATCCATTCATAAGATGTTCAGCTCTTTCTTTTGGGGAGTTAATCAATTTTTTGGGAAAAAATTTCACTGGTTAAATTGGGACTCCATATGTTTGCCTAAGCAAGAGGGAGGGCTTGAGATTAGGAATTTGTATTCAGTCATGGAAGCTTCCAACTTACGGTTAGCCTGGAATTTTAAGCAAGGAAAAAGTTTTTGGGATTCTTTTATGTATGCTAAGTACTCTAATATGGGTTGCAAAAATGGCTCATTGGCTTTTAAAAGGATTCAAGATGGTATGGAGATAATAGATTCCAATTCGCATTTTTCAAACGGAGAGTTGATTTGGAATCTTGCAAATAATGGAAGCTTTACTTTCAAATCTGCATATAATCAAATCAGAAATCAAACTTTATCCTCTCTAGCATTTAAATCAGTTTGGCACTCTTATATTCCTCCAAAAATGTCTGTGCTTGTTTGGAGAGCTCTCAACAATGCAGTTCCTGTGGAATCCCGGGTTCAATCAGTGGGGATTAGGTTGGTTTCAAGGTGTCAATGCTGTCATTCAGATATTGAAATAATTAATCATTTATTCATATCGGGTCCAGTTGCGAAGCAGGTTTGGAGGTTCTTTTCCAACCTTATGGGTATTACAGATTCTTGCTCTTCATTACATAGTTCTATTATTCACTGGTGGTTACAAGCGGGGAAATCCAAAATGTCAAAATGGCTTTTTCAAGTGACTCCTATCATAATCATATGGGAAATTTGGTTGAGCAGGAATAAGGCTGTGTTTGAAAATATCCCAATGAATCCAGGTTTAGTTATTCACAGAGTAGTGGCTTTAATCTCTGAGCTTACTATGCTTACTCCTTTTAAAGACCTAACTCAAGGAATAAATCAGGAAATTAGGAATGCTTTCTCTCTATCTATGCCCAATGCTTATTGGAAGAATGTTAATCATTGGAAGAATCCTGGGGTAGATCAAGTCAAAATCAATGTTGCTGCTACGTCAGAAAATCAGAAGATCAATGGTATAGGTACAGTCATTCGAGATAATCGTGGTAGTCTAATTTGGGCTTCTTCAAACTTCATAATTCATGATGTTCCTCAGTATGCTCTCCTTCAAGCTATTT
The DNA here is from genome assembly GCA_949130495.1 of Sambucus nigra. NCBI lineage: Eukaryota > Viridiplantae > Streptophyta > Magnoliopsida > Dipsacales > Adoxaceae > Sambucus > Sambucus nigra. Next base: position 629,241,686 of record OX422210.1, on the reverse strand, counting down.
CTGCTGGTTTAAAGTTTTGTTTGGAGAAGAACTTTTCAAAGGTGATGTTAGAGTTCCACTCAAGTCAGATTCTCATCTTTTTGGAGGCTAATTCAAAATCAGTTCATTGGAAAATTAGAAATAATTTCAAGGATCTACAGGAATTAATTCACAGTCTTCAGTGTCATTTATCTTGCTGTTCACCAGAAGCTAACAAGGTGGCTACTCTTCTTACTATTCATGGTGAATCGTCAAAATGTCATAAGTCATTTATCAGCTGGTCGGATCTTCCTAATATTGTAAAAGCATCTATGATGATAGATGCTTCTCCTCTTCCTTTTATAAGAAACGTCTGATGTCTTTTCATTCTTATTGTATTGCCACTTGAGAGGGCTTTTCTCTCTTATATCAATAAATTCCTAATTTTTCAAAAAAAAATAAAAAAATAAAATAAAATAAAATGGAGCCGATTTTAATTTTTTAATTTCTCGACTTTGATTTTTATTTGTGTTTGAAATCATAAATTGTCCGTGATACATTGTATTGAGCCCTTCTATTGATCTATAATCTAAATTTTTAGTATCCATAAAAATTTGTGGCTTGATATCTACAATAGCTTCTTGCCTAAAATCTGCAATATTATCATCCCAAATATTCTCAAAATCATCAAATTCCAATTGGGGAATATAACCATTTTGTTGTGAAAATTGTTATTCATTAAAACCACGTGGAATTTGATTGTGTTGTTGAGAAAATTGGTATGGATAATCAAAGAGGGTTTCATAATTTGATTGTGGGAATAATTGATCAGAATTAAAGGGATCGTCAAAAGAATTGTAATTCAAATTATTAGTGATATGTGAGTATTGCTCCAATTTTCTGCAAACACAAAAAATGGACAATTACACAAGTACACAAACATATATACTAGTTTGTAAACAATATACTTGAAAGAATAAGTGTATTAATAAGTGGGATATTGCCCTTGAGATATTTCTTCCAAATAAAGCCAATCAAGTTCATACTTGTTTTCCACCCTAAGCTGATTAGAATCCATTCTTGAAGACAATACAATCAGAGGAAGAAACTACTATTTATAATCGGAAGCTGACTTCCCATTTGCCCTCAAACCCTACAATTTCCTATTTTCTAAAACTTAAAACTCAGCCGTCGACTCTACAATTTTTATAATCCAATTATGATTTCTAATTTTTGACATCTATTCGTCTCCCACCATTAAACCTCACATTGAATGACAGCAATAAAGCTCTTCCATTTCTCATCGCCCTTTGGTCTCCAGCCATTTTTCTTTACAACAGACATACATTCATACATATATACATACATACATACATACATACATACATACATACATACATACATATATATATACAATCGTCGTAAATATTTAAATGGCAAGCTGTCCCAAGAAAGTTGATGGTTTAGGTGATGCAACTGTCAAATCTCAGTTCCACGTCGGTAATATGATGATTTGTTTCTTTTGATTGTCAAATCTCAGTTCCACCATTAAACCTCAAAGTTGATGGATATGGGTTTTCTATTACTAACTTTCTATTAAGTAAGTAAGTATGTCATTCGGGAAAGACGGAACAGAACACCTTTATGTTGGAAAATCATGTGTTCTGATCTTTTTACTACTGCTTCACTTCAATGACATTTGTTAAGGGCAAGAATGATGTGTGAAAAAATTCATAGACTTTTCCCTATTTCTTTGTTGCACGTGTGTGTAGGGGTCTGAATTTCTTGAGTAAGCGTCGACTTCATTTATAGTTATTATTTTGTGTTTGGTTTCCATTTCTATACATCTTGAAATTTATTTGTTGTTTTAGTAGTTTTATTATATATTTGAAGGTGAGGATTCCTTGGAGAATCAACATGGCCCTCTAGTTTTATTATATAATTTGTCCACTTATCTCCCGGTTTGATTCATCTCCTTCATATTTCTTCATTTTTGTTAGCCATTACATTCTATATGAATTGAATTTCTATTTAGATTGGATTTGAGGATAATTTCTCACCTTTTTTATTGGATTTCAGTTCAAGCACAATTTTTTGGGTTATTATTGTCTTAACGGTTCACTTTTCTTTTCCTTCTTTTGTAAATATTATTTTTAATATGATTAAGATTATATTAATTATAGTTGTTTCACATCAGGAGGCGCCGCCGCAATACAACTTATTGGATGAACCCAGTCCACTATGTCTTCATCTCAAAAAGAGCTTGTCTCTTTTGTTCTGAAATGTGAGGTATATAATAATAAACAATATACATGTTAAATATTTTGTTTTGAAACGTGAGGTATATAATCATGATGGCCCAAAGGACAAAATACACTACAAGAAAAATGCCTTTTTATGACCCTTTAAAAAATGACTTTATGACAGTTTTAAAAAAATTATCATTAAAAGTATAATACTATTATTTATATGACATATTAATTATAAAGTGTCATTATAAGAATAATAATATTAATGTACATGACAATTTCAATATAATAGTCATATTAAATGGTACATATTATGACCCTTTTTAATAAAACTCCCCAATGCATACGCGTGAGATAACACAATACGACAGTTTCAATTTTTGCTCAAAAATGTTTGACACGCGACTCTTTCCCTCCATCTCACTTTCGATCACTTTTCCCCAAACCCAAATTCGTCTCCTTCCCTCATTTTTCCATCAGCTTCTCCTTCCCTCAGTTACACAGGTACTCTCTCTCACTCACATACAAGGCAAAAGCAAGGTTGCCTTCAATGCCACTCTTAGTGATAGGGATGTCGAGTTGGTGGATTTCGGGGACGAATAACCGCATGGACGTAACTTCACCGCGTTCATGGCTAGTCATGTTAGTACATCGAGTACACCTCACGCCGATGAGGAAGTTACTAAACATGATGACCTCGACAGTGAGTCTAGTCATTCCAGAGAGAATGAGGGATATGACATTTTGAGTGAGGGAGAGAATGACCTTCAATGTGCTTAAGCTAAACTTTACACTGCGTCCTTTAAAACGAAAAAGAAAAACAAAGGTTTAGCGCTTTGAGTTTTATATTTAAAGAAGGAGTTGGGTTAGTCGAGAGAGAGCGAGTCCTCGATTAGAGTTTCTTTAGGAGAGAGAGTCGATTTAGTGGAGAGGAAAAATGGTGACTTGACCAACAAAATGGCTAGTCTTACGAGAGATCTTCAAGCATCCATAAAGACTCGTGAAAAACCTGAAGCCCTTGTATCCCAACTCGGGAAAGATCTTGAACATGCCCGGGAGGTCAAAGTTACTATAGAGGATACATCAAAGAAGGTTGGAATGATGCTCCTCGGTCCTGCTTTAGGCTTTAGAGAGAGATGAGGAATAGATTATGACAGTGAATCAACTTCACATGCCGTACCGGAATCGGTTCCTAAATTTATGGTAGATCCTTATGGGCCTCAACCTAAACCCCAAAAGAGAGTTAAACCTAAGGGAGAGAACCAAGGTAGACCTAAACATATATATGTTTTCACCAATTGAAAAGGGAGAGGTTACCTTAGGGAATTTTTCTACAAGTTAGGAAGAACTCAACATACATATACTCTCGCGCACCACTACAGCGACTTTGCTAGTCTTAGAGAGCAAGTTGTGTTCCTAGTCGTGACTACACAAAACTTAATGGAGGAATTTCAACGGATGTTTATGCCATTTGAGAACACTTTTAATGCTACAAATAGAGACAACTACAGTAAGGGAAAATAAAAAGTTACCTCCAATTGGGTACCGAAGAAAGACAACAAAGCTCTTGTTGTTCACATTTCTCTTAAGGTTTAAAATATTTTCCAATGGTATTTTGATAGTGGGTGATCTAGACACATGACCGGTGAAATATCATTTTTTACCAACCATGTGGATTCTAAGGAAGGAAAAGTCTCCTTTCGAGATGGGATTAGGTCTAGTATTTTAGGATGTGGATGTGTTGAGATACCTGGATTTTCTAAACTAGACAATGTGTTGTACATAAAAGGGTTGAATGTGAACTTAATAAGCATAAGCCAATTGTGCGACGAAAAATTTATAGTAAATTTTAATCGGTCCGAATTTAATTATAATGATTAATTCAGTGAACTTTTACTACAAGGAGTGAGGACCAAAGATAATTGTTATGGTATCTTTTCCATGTCCTCCTTTGTGTGCAGAAATGCCACGGTCTCCTCTATGGACCTTTGGCATCAACGACTAGGTCATGGGAACTTTATAGATCTTGAGAGATTATTGAGAAAGGAATTATTTTGTGTTTTATCGTCATTTGGGAAACCAACTTCCTCGATTTATGGACCTTGCCAGTAAGGAAAACAAATTTGAAGTCCCCATCAAAAGTTGAATACCATTACCACCACACGTGTTTTTGAGTTAATTCACATGGATCTTATGGGTCCTATTTGCTCGAAGAATTTGGGTGGTAAGAGATACATTCTTATGATGGTCGAGGACTTTTCAAGATATTCTATCGTGGGGTTTCTTAGGGAAAAGTCCGACGCGGTTGAGTTCCTAGCAATCAAGTGTCGTGTCCTACAAAACCAACACGGTGTCACTATTAATCTTATGCATAGTGATAACGACACTGAATTTAAAGAATCCAAAGTGGATAGATATAATGATGGAGTGGGATTCAAACACGAGTTTTCGGTCGTTCGTACTCCTCAACAAAATGGAATAGTTAAGAGGAAGAGTCGAACAATTGAAAAGATGGATAGATTCATACTTCTTGAGAGAAAGTGCCTAGACTCTTTTGGGCTGAAGCGGTGAGTATCACATGCCATATGGTGAATAAGGTATATCTTCATCCACATACGTTACATACACCTTATGAGTTATGGACAGGGAAGAAACCTAACCTATCGTATTTTCGTGTCTTTGGTAGTACTTGCTACATATTGAGAGATAAAGAGAAACTAGGAAATTTTGACTCCCAAAGTGAAGAGGGGATGTTATTAGGTTATTCATAGTATAGTAGGGCTTATAGGGTGTTTAACCCTACAATCTCTAAGGTTATGGAGCCAATAAACATCATGATTAAAGACAATTATCCATCGGCGTCTATTGACCCTAACCCCGAGTGTGAGGAAGATGCACCCCCAGGTGATGATCCTATCCTTCCTCATACTACCCTAGTGAACCCCACTTTTGATTTAGAGGATCCACCTTCTTGGGATCGAAATATTCATGACCTTACCGCTATACCCTATACTAGGTGTCAAGACTCGCGCTCTACTTGGGAATGTGGTTAGGTACCTTTGTTATACCTCCTTAGTCGATCCCAAGAATGTGAAATAAACATTCAAGGATAAGCATTCGATGTCCTTTGTGCAAGATGAGTTACTTCAGTTTCACAAGAATGATGTCTGGGAGGTAGTACCCCAACCTAGCGAGACAAATATGATTAGTACCAAGTGGATCTATAAGAATAAGATGGATGGAAATGGTACCATAGTTCGCAATAAGTCTAGGTTGGTCGCTCAAGAATACACACAGGTTGATGGTGTTGACTTTGAAGAGACATTCACTCCCGTTGCTAGGCTTAAGTCCGTCCACTTACTACTCGCCATAGCATGTCATCTACGCTTCAAGTTATATCAAATGGATGTCAAGAGTGCCTTCCTTAATGACATTCTATAGGAGGAAGTGTACATGGAATAACAAAAAGGGTTCGAAGATGCAAAGCACCCGGTACACATCTATTATCTTAATAAGTCCTTGTGTCGTTTAAAGCAAGCACCCCGTGCTTGGTATGAGAGGCTCACTTCTTACCTATTATCTAATGGCTTCAAGAGGAGGGAGTGGATAAGACGTTATTTGTGAGGAGAGAGAGTGGTGATATAATGGTTGCCCAAGTCTATGTAGGCGACATAGTATTTGAATCCACGTGCTCCCGATATGCTTACACTTTTGAGGAGGAGATGAACAGAGAATTTGAGATGATCATGGTTGTTGAGCTTATGTTCTTCTTAGATCTCCATGTGCGTTAAATTGAGGATGGAATCTTCATATCTCAATCCAAATATGCCAGAGATGTTTGGTTTAGACTCCACTAACCATTCATGCACCCCTATGAGTTCATCGATTAAGCTTAACAAAGACATTTTTGGCAAGTACGTAGAGAAAAACCTTTATAGGAGCATGATAGGTAGTCTTCTCTACTGAACCGCTAGTCATTTCGACATTGCCTTTAACATTGGAGTATGTGCGTGTTAGCAAGTGTCCCTGAAAGAGTCTCACTTGCTTGCACTTAAACGTATCATCAAATACGTGAATGTAACTCTTTCCTATAGTATTTGGTATTCCTTTGACACCGATGACCGTTTATCTGCCTATTCGTATGCCGATTGGGCTGGGTATGTTGTTGGTTATAGGAGCACGTCGGGTGGGTGTTTTTACTTTGGGAGTGCTCTTATCTCTTAGTTGAGCACGAAGCAAAACTCCATATCTATGTCTATGGCAGAGGCTTCGTATATAGTCACTAGCACTGGGAGTTGTTGCACGCAACTCTTACGGATGAAGAAAATATTGGAAGCTTATGGGATTTTCTAAGGCAGAATGACTATTTTATGTGATAATACGTGTGCAATTCATATATCCTTTAATTCGGTCTAACTTTCCCATACAAAGCACATTAGGATATGTGAGCATTTTATTCGTGATCTCATTGAGGATAAGGTCATATCCTTGAGTTTTATGATCACTGAACGTCAATTAGCCGATATTTTGATTAAACCTTTACATGCACTTAGATTCGAGAATCTTAGAAAGTCATTGGAGTTTGGGTATTTTATCTAGTATAAAGTGCTTATCATGTTCATATCTTATACCCCAATTTCTAGATTGTATTTCTTTGTATTTATCTGCCTTCTCTTTTAATATATTTTAAAATATCCAAGGATATTTTCGGTTTCTAAGAAAAAGTTTGAAAATTTGGAAAAAAAAATTATTTTTTGATAAATTTTTTGAAAAAAAGACAATTTTTGTATTTTTGTTTTTCACCCTATATGGATGTACATTTAAGATATATGGATCACCCCTTCATTCCATCCATTCATGTGACTTTTGCATGGTGTTTTGAGACATGTCTCTGTTTCATTAATATACTTAATAATGCATGGCTAGAATTTCATTATTCATTGATGATTACTTTCTTCATGCTAGACTCTTTATCACCTTTATTGCACACATGCACATAATTTTTGAAAATTGTACTTACTTGTCATATGTTGAATACGGTGTTCTCATCTCAATCGTAGTTAATAACAAACCAAATGTAAAAGAGATAAGTTGTACTTATAAGAACCATTGCCCGAATTTTGTTTCCCATAAAATGTTGATATGAATGGAAAGGAGTTATGAAAGAGTAAAATTCTTTTTGCATTAAAATCCACCATTTGTAAAAAGAGCTAAAAATATTAACGACACACAAAAATAGAAGTGCCAAAGCCTTTATCTATTACGAATAAAGGGGTTATGGGGGATTTTCTTAACCCTTTATCTATTACGGATAAAAAGAGGGAGAAAATAAATTGAGGGGGAGTCTATTTATCTTTCAACTCGTATTCATCACGGTATTCTTTTACTTCATGTGTGTAGGTCTCTTCCTCCTTGATGATGATCACATGGACCACACAGGGTGAATAATTTCAGTTGAAGGCAAGTTTCGAATGACGTTCCATTCTTGAGTTTGGGAGGGCATTAGGATACATTGTCTTAGGGGTTTTCTTGTAATTTGGTTTCAATTTTTTTTGTACCGAAATAGCAAAATGGGGAAATTTGTAAGAGCAAGATTTTATAATTCCTCAAAGCTTAGGCTCTTTAGAATTTTGGCATATACCGTTACAAACCATTGCTAAAAATCGAATACTACATCCACGTTTGCCTCCATGATCATTTGAAGATGTTTTAGTGATCGAGCTTCATGTCCATGTTTTAAGTCAATGGAATTGTCACATACTTCATGGAGGTATATGACTTGTGGTTTTTATTTCTCATACGAATTATATTTTGGGATGTTTATTTCTTAAATCGAGGCATTTTGTTTAAAACATATTTCGAAAATAATTTTTTTTGTATCTCGTTACAATGAAATTATCTTTTCGTTAGAACGAGCTTCGAATGGCATCAAATGAGAATCATCTGCCTAACAAGTGAAATTAAAAAAAAAAGTCATTAGAATGTATGTTCGAACGAAAATGAGTTGTCGTTCGAATGAGACCAAATCAAGTTAGAAGGAAACTGGTTTTTTCATTCGAACAAGATGCCAGTTTCGTTCAAACAACTTTGCCGCCTCGAAATTTGTGTTTTTTCCATAAAAAAACTATTTTGAACAGTTTTTCTCAAGACTTTTGACAAAAACGAATTCCCAATATCTGAACCAAAAGTTCTCACCTTTATGTTTTAGAAAAACACTTTTCTTATCCAAATTATTCATCTCATATATGACTTATTGAGTTTGTTCAAAACCAAATCTCCATAAACGACATCAAACCCTTGTAGAGTTTACTCTACTGCTAATTGTTGAGGCTCTACTGAAGAAGATAAGATAGTGCATCCCGGGCTGATCGGTGGATACCAAGGGAGGACTGTCTTCTGTGGACGGTGCTGGACTGTACGGTATTATGTATAAGATTTAAAGACCTACTTAGTAGAGCTAAGTAATCTATAAGTCGATTGTGTCTATCAAACTCTTTACAATGTTGAATACTAGGTTTTGCCCGAAAGGGATTTTTCCTCAATTTTATTCTTTGCATGTTTGATTGATTGCTTGGTTTGGCTATTAATTTGGACCTAAATTTGCATGCACGCCTAATTATTAATCAAGATAAAATTTGGTTAAAATTTGAATATGTGTGTGGTTAGCCTAAGATACGAATAAATCCGTAGAAAACCCCATCTTGTTTTCTCATATTTCATGTTATAATTAATTTAATCGATGAAATTAAATTACATGTAGATGACATGTAAATTAATAATAACGTGTTAATATATTTTTATGTTGCGATTTAGTACCTTAATTTATTTTTATGTTGCAATTTAGTACCGTTGAACTGGGTTCTAAGGAGTACAGAGACCTGGAGAGGTGTTTTTAGTATGTTAGTTAGGGCCCCAAGGGTATGTACCTATTGGGGCTATATTTTTGGAGTGTTTTGATAACATTCTAGGCTTATTTAGAGGTCTTATGTTAGGCCCATAGTTAACCCGAGGGATATAAGGTTTAAACAAGACTTAACCTTCATTAAATACTCACTTTACACCTAACACAAACTTTATGCAAAATAGAAAACTTTTAGAGAACTTAAGAAGAAGATTTTTTTTAGGAAAACTAGAGGAAGCACCAAGCGGAATCAATAAAGTGACTTCAATCTTCTATATTTAGGAAATAACTTTTTTACTACGTCTTTTATGAAACTTATTTACGATTAATTTTCTTCTTCATGTATCTTCGAATTAGAAACATGTTAGGATTGAATATGGTGCATTGTTAAGTTATATCTTGGTTGTTATGAGGATTTTATGGTGAAAAACTAAATTTGATTCAGTAATGGGTTCAATTTTAGTCATTATGATTAATATATGCTTAGAACTTGTTTAGATTTATTATAAATCTGATTGGGATTGAAAAATCATGTATTAAAATTGATTATGATGATTAAAGACACATTTTATTGATTAAACTTGAAATTGAAATAAACCATACATTCATATTAAAATACACTCGTAAGCTTTGTGACCCTTACCCTCTCACTCATAAAATTTCTCTTCATCTTTCTTAGGGTAATCCTTCTTTCATTTTCAAAACTTTTCTTGCCCAATTTATATTTTTTGTCTTTATCAAACTTTTATTTTCTTTGGAAGTATTTTCTTTTCTAAGTTTGAGAAATTTTTTGATTTTTTTTGCAAAAAAGGAAAGATCATCAAGATCAAAATCATACTCGGAGTCAGAAGAAACCTCTTTCTTTTTAGATTGAACTTTTAAAGAAATTCCCTTTTCTTTTAATTTAACAGTTTTGGTAAACATGTCGATCTCATAAGTTTGAAGGTTTCCTACGAGTTCTTCTAACCTAAGTGTTTTTAAAATTCCCAACAAATTAAGGACAGTAACCATAGGAATAAATCGGGATGGAAGGGATCTCAAAATCCTTTTAACTACGCACATCTTAGGAATTTTGTCACCCAAATTAAAACTAGATTTAATGATATCAAACAATCGTGCATAAAATTCATCAAAAGACTCAATCTCTAGCATGGTAATAGTCTCAAACTGTGTGGTGAGGTTTTGAAGCTTAGAAGCTTTCACAACATTGGTACCCTTATGAGTGACATGGAGGGTATTCCAAGCTTCTTTAGACGTGGTGCACGTTATGATGCGGTGAAACTCAACAGGGGTGATAGCCCTATAAATCGCACTTAAATAGTGTGATTTAAATTGAATCCATTTTAGTTCATCAGTCGTCCAAACACTAACGGTTTTAGGAACTATGACATCGCCATTGGTCACAGTGGGTGGTGTCCACCCTCTTACGTACACACGCCAAACGTTCTCGCCAACTATTTTCAAAGCCGACCTCATTTGAGCTTTCCAGTAAGCATAATTATACCCATTAAAAACAGCTAGCCTATTATACAAATTATCCATAAAAACCTAAATTTTAAAGGATCACACAAAAACGTAGTGCAATAGGCTCTGATACCAATTTGAGAAAACAAGATAGGGTTTTCTATGAATTTATTTGTATCTTAGGATAACCACAAACAAATTCAAAATTTAACCAAATTTTATCTTGATTAATAATTAGGTTTGCACGAAAATTTAGGTCCAAATTAAATATCCAAACAAGGCAATCAATCAAACATGCAAAGAAGAAAACTGAGGAAAAATCCATTTCGTGCAAAAACTAGTATTCATCACTATAAAGAGTTTGACATACACAATCGGCTTACAGACTAATTAGCTCCACTAAGTATAATGTGTAGGGTTTTTAATACTTCTACAAAATACGATGCAGTCCAGTACCGCCCAAAAGAAGCGGTCTTCCCTCGAAATCCACCGATCAGCCTGAGGATGCATGATTCTATCTTCTTCAGTAGTAGAGCCTTGGCTCCACAAATCAGTATTAGAGTAAATTCTACAAGGGTTTTATATCTTGTATGGAAACTTGGGTTTGAACAAACTCAACAAATCACACATGGGATAAATGATTTGGAAAAGAAAAGTGTTTTCTAAAACATAAAAGTGAGAACTTTTAGTTCAGATATTGGGAATTCATTTTCGAAAAAAAGTCTTGAGAAAATTGCTTAAAATAGGTTTTTATAGAAAAAACACAAATTTCGAGGCGACGAAGTTGTTTGAACAAAAATGGCATCTCGTTCGAACGAAAACACCAGTTTCTTTTTAACGAGATTTGGTCTCATTCAAACGACAACTCATTTTCATTCGGACAGATTTCTAACGACTTTCTAACGAGATTGCACCTGTTAAACAGAGGATTCTTGTTTGATGGAATTTGATGATCATTCTAATAAAAAGATAATTTCGTTCTAACGAGATCTAATCTTATTTGAACAAGATAAAAAAACTATTTTTAAAATACATTTTAAACAAAATGCCTCAATTTAAAAAATAAACATCCCAAAATATAACTCGTATGAGAAATGAAAAACCATGTGTCATATACCTCCATAAAGTATGTAATGATTCCAACTGTTTGATACACGGACATGAAGCTCGATCACTAAAACATGTTCAAATGATCGTGGAGGCAAACACATATGTAGTGTTTGATTTGTAGCAATGAGTTGTAACGGGATATGCCAAAATACTAAAAAGCCTAAGCTATGATCAATTATAAAATCTTTCTCTTATAAAATAAATTAAACAAAATTAATAATTCTAATAAATTACCCAACGAGCCAAAATTTGAAATCATCACTAAATAACCATTTATTTTATTAAATAAAAGTACAGGGCATTACATTCTCCCCCCCCCCCCCCCCCCCAATAATGATTTTTTCCTCAGAATTTGACTCATTCCCAATTCAAAAGTCTTAAATTCAACTCACACATGTCTCTCTCTACCATGTAACTCATATCATGATGAAATATATCTCGCCCAAGTTGATATGCTAATATAAAATTATCATATCTTAAGAAACATCTAGAGATAAACTCCACACGGTTGAACCTCATGCTTACTCTGCACAATCCTCCTACTATCCTAAATAAGGGTCACGACTTATTAGGTTCCATTAAATCTATCTCAAATAACTTGTTCTCCTTTACCTTATGTCAAAAAAATGAGGAAACAATAAGGACACCCATCCAATACCTCAAAGGTGCCATGCAAAAAGTGTGATATCTTATTCATGTTGAACACAAACAACGCCATGTCCCTCTTCATGTTTATCATCAATACTTGTGCCTTATATCCAATTACGTCTTATCCCCCATCGCAATATATTTAAAATATGGACATGTGTGCCTCTACCAAGATGGCTCACAGAAAACACTATTTATTACCACTATCTCTATCCAACTACATTTACCAAGATACTAACCATGATCATGATGTCTCAACTCATCAAAACACCACATCATCCTTTAACTTATCATCAGAATTAGACTTTGTGCATGGGACATTAAAATCCAAACAAGGAAACCACCCTGACACACTTATAGGTGCTGAAATTACAACCTCAATAACATAAGCTCTTCACACCCATATGATACCTTACCACGGCTACCCAGTGGAGGGTTCATCGATTTTAAAAGTGATACCAAAAATCCAAGGGTCTAATTAATCCATGAAGGATTGCAAACACCATGCACTTAAAACATCTTATAGAGCATAACCCTATCCATCCAGAATATAGTAGAGAATCTCAACCACTCATTACATCCAAACAACCAACCAATCTAGTAAGGCCTACTATCATAAGCCACCTTAACAACACCACTAATTATTTATTGTATTATCATAACATGTTACCATACATAACTTTATAACAATACACGCGAGGCCATCCCTAGCAACTTAGTTCTCTAAACAACTAAATTCCTCATATTATAAATACTTACTATCGCGCGCATCCTCACGCACTAAGATAAATTCATCTTTATATAAACAAACCATATAGTCATCTTACCAAGTATTCAACCACTAGCATATCACCAACCTAAGTACTCCCAAATCATAGCCAAAATCGATAGGAACACTAATGCCATAAGTATAAAATAATAACACATATACCACATGAATCTACATTGGGGAACCATCAAGACCAACAAATATGTAAGATACCAAAATATATAGGTTATTCATATGGTCCACCAATCATCAATGCTAAGGCACTCCTACAGCCCACAAGAAAATATCATAACATATGGGACACTCACACAGTCTATAAATAACATACCATATATAAAGAACTCATATGAAATCCATAAAGTAAGAAATGGTAGGCTATTTGTTATAGATATTAACTCCTAGTAGGAACTCATAGATCAGGAAAATAATCCAAACACACAAAACATGTATATACTCATACCCTATCTACTTCAGCATTGGTCCCAATAGCTTACTAAATCTCTACACACATACCAAGCCTCACATTCACTTCCATATGGAATGATGCCACTCACTGCGAAAGCCATATCATAGTGAATAACACAAGTCATAATGGTGTGATCGCATCAATAACCAATCCACACATAAAGATAACCTTTGAAAAATCAACCATGACCAATGAAATTGAATCATTAGCTAGTACACACACAATGTTTAGATATAATGAATTATATGCTTCATTATATCCCTAATGAAATAATTGAGTCAGTATCAAATCCATCATCCCAACAAGCCATGGGTTCTCATTCGACCCATCCATCAACAAATAATAGTACAAAATAAGAATACTCTAGTCCCATATATCCACACAATAGCTACACACATCAAGCTATGTCTTGCCCCATATATATATATATATATATATATATATATATATATATATATATATATATATATATATAATAAGGAGTAAGGGTGTTTTCACTGTTCAATAAGATGATAATATAATTAAGGGATGAGATTGAATGTTGGGATTTGAATCTAATGGTTTTACATGAAGCCACATGGGTGAGATTTGAAGCCAATATCATTTCACCTTTCTCTACGTCTGAAAATCTGCCCACTAGCCCACTTTATTGAACACAAGGCTCAAGAAGCGTATTATGCCAGAGCGCAAGGCTCGAGAAAAAAGCACGGTTAATCTCTCTCTCTCTCACTCTAAACCTTAAACTCATCTGATGTATTTTTACTCTCTCTACCACAATCCAAATTCACCCCACCGGCATAAAACCTCCACCCATCTCCGTCAAAGAAACTATTCGAACAAAAAGTCCGGTGTGTTAAATAGAGGAAAGAAGCGAGAACGCCCACAACAGTGATATCTGATGTCGTTGATTTTGCTTGGGTTTTGATGTCCACAACTACCAAGTATCTTGGGTTTTGATTTTTCTTCCTCTCTCTCTCTCTCTCTCTCTCTCTCTCACAAACTAATTTCTTCACCTGATCCCTCGCACTCCCTCCTCTCCGCCTTTGATAAGAGAGAGAGTATGATACCTTCCAACAAACTTGAGCGAGGGCATGCAAGTTCATTGAAAGATGTATTTTTTTTTCAACTTTGGATGTGTCACAGGTACAAGACCTCTCTTTATCTCTCTCAAACCCTCATTACATTGAATACCCTTAAACCCTTATCTATGGGTTCTTTCTTTTATCTTTTTTTTTTCTTTCGATAAGGGTTTTCTGTTTTTGTTTCTTCAATGTGAAATTTGAGAATGGGGATTTTGACTTTCGTCAAAGATGGAGAGAAATTTATTTCAGGGGCAAAATCCTAATCACTGAAATTGAACAGCCAGATGGTGTCGTTGTCAGATCGGGATGTTACCGAATGCGTCAGTGACAGTGAGTCCCAGTTGGGTTAGGTTTTGAAGAGTCAACGTTGCCTCCAGTACCATGAACCAGTTATCTTCTTCATATGAGATCTAATGGGAGTTTGCTTCTCTTTCTTTAATTCTCAAAAACCATTTTCAATCTCTCCTCGATTCTTCCATACTTATTATAATCAATTTTCCCCTCTCTCCAAGCTCCATCGAGGTCACAAATTAAGGTATATTTTTTTTTCTCCATATGCTTGAGCTGAGGTGGGTCTTTATAATTTTATATTTATGTTTCATTGAGCTAAAGTCGGTCATTATCTCCTCACAGGATCTACACGCCCAGCTACGTTGTCATTGATTTTTTAGATTTGAGACCAAGGTTTTATCAATCAGAGTGCTCAAAAATCATATTAGTGTTAATTGCTTTTTTATGGTCAAGTTTTACAATCTTTTTTTTATGTTTTTTAACGAAGCCCAGGTAAATGGCCAAGTCTGGTGTTTTTTTTCTTATCACAATGCTATAAATAGTAACAATAATTCACTGTTAGCATCTGTACATAACTCCGACCACATAGGGGTTGTTTCTTATTCTATGCCCATTCTCAAGTCTTTCTTACAATAATGTCAAATTTGTACTTATTTCTTCCAGGTCAACACGTAAAATATGTCATATGGGAGCTGGGGCATGTTGGTTTCAACATTTGTAAAATGAAACCAACATGAAAGTTTCATGAAATGGAAAGGAAGCTGAACCAGCTTTAAAGGGTTTTGGAAGAACTATCGAATTGATGAAGGGAAAGAAGGAAATCTTCTCACGCTAACATCTCATGAAGTATCATGTTATTTTCTATGGTGTGCAAATGGGTATTAATTTGAACTGTCGAATTTATTTATTTTCTGTTTTTCAGATCTGGGTTTTTGTATAAAGTACCATATCTTCTGGGTTTTGGGGGTAAAAAATATGTTTTTGTTTCTTATCATTTCATTAGTTTTTGGTGTACACAGTTTTGTATAGGCATTTGGTGTACTTGGGGAGCATTCTATTCATTATCGAGTGAGCATTCTATTCATCTTGGTGTATATTCTCTCATAAGTGTTTTTTTTATTGCTTGCATCCAAAGAGGATTTGTAGGCCATGTTTTTGATAAAACGCAAATGGGTGTTCATTACGGAAAGCCTTAAAAATTTCTGTAGTGTGTGGGTTATGACTGATTTGCGTAGTTTTTTTTTATATTTTTTTTTTTGCGTTTTCATCAGCTATTTTCCTCCCATTGGATATTTGACAAATAATTTTTTAAAAGTTTTCATTTTTCATCCGCTTCCTTTTTAGCATTTTAATTAAAATTAAAATTTTATTTGAAAACACCTAAATAATCAAAATTGGTATTTAGACCCCGATAATATAGGAACATAATGGGTGGTTGATATGATTTAATTATCAATATTTCTGTAATGGGGGTGGTTGAGATGGTTTAGTTATCAATACTTTTGAAATGATTGAACTGGGTTTAAAAGAGTTCTAAAGTATAATAATACATGATGTTTAATGGGGATTAAAAAATAGTTTTTTTTTTGGTGTGTTGACCACATGATGTGGGGAGAAGATGGAGGAGAGGGTTTTTGGTGAAATGTGGTGGTGATAGGGTTGGAGTCTTGGTATGTGTACTTTGCTGGCAAAGTGGTAGCATGATCCGTGTGATAATATTTTTTATGGCATAATAAATGTTCTATGATAAAAATATTAGAATTATTTGATAACATTAATTTTTTATATGATAATACTGATATGTTTGATGGAATTAATAATAAAAGATGTAAATAAATTGCTATATAAAAATGAATTTTTAACAAAAAAGCAATAAATTGCTATTTATGTTTATAAAGAAGGGCAATTTAGATAGCGTGTGAAAGAAAGTAACGGGTTTGTAACGTCGTTAGACATTTTGAGCACTAAATACTTATGTGGCAAAAGTGATATTAAATTTAAAAAATAGTCACAATAAAAATAATTAAGAACATGAATTATTGAATCTTTAAAAAGTCCAAAGTCTACTATTTAATATAAAAATAAAATAAAAATTATGTGTGTTTGTAATGCATTGGTTTATGTAATATACATTTTGTGGTTAGTAAATTGAAATGGTGCAAATGCACGCTTTGGAACCGAACATTATATGATCATGTATATTTGTTGCCAATAACAGAATAAAAAAATGAGTGCTCTAATTTTATTGTTGGAGTATTTTTTATTTCTTAAATATGGTGGATAGTTCTATAAATAGAGGAAATTTGATCCAATTTTTATAAATTATCGTCGTACCTTCAAGGTGGATAGTCCTAGAAACAAATGAGATTATGAACATTTTTTTAAATTACGCTATGTTTTATTAGAGAACGAATTTTTTTGTCGTTTTGCAAATATGTACATTGGAAATTTTTGTCGTTTTACAATAACATACTTTGAAAATTTTCTTCGTGCCTTCAGGCACGAGAATTCCGCTAGAAGGTGGCGCTAAAGAGTTGTCACATTCGTTATCACATTAGTTACATATTGGGTGCAATTATAAGGTAGCTATCTGGGGGGATGAAGAACTTGGCACCCTCATCAAGGGATCCATAACTGGTGGTGGAGTTATACCCCACGTCCTCAAGTCTCTTATCAACAAATCTTTAAAGGAGTAGTTTGTTCCACGCATAATTTGTTTGTATACGTGAGATGGGGGTTAGTTAATTTGTATTTTTTCTTTGCTGAGAGGACTGTATGTGAAGACAATTGCATTAGTTGCATGTGATGTGAGGAATGTATGGCCCCTTATCCTTTCTTTATTGTGACAATATATACTCCTTGGTGGTATTTTGTTATGTGACCTTCAGTATGGTTGGTCATTAATATATTGATTATTTATGTGCCTCAAAAAATATATTTTTTGTATTATTTTGAATTTTGTGTCTACATAAAAAATTTCGGTTGGTGGGGAGAACTTGCTGCTGTAAAGTCTTTTATGAATTTGCTAAACGATTCATACTTGGGAGAATTGTCATCGTGCCTTCAGGCACGGGCATACCCTAGTATATATATATATATATATATATATATATATATATATATATATATATATATATATATATATATATATCATAAGTTTGTATCTCAACCTACTCAATAATAGATACTCCAACCCACTTAACGACATCATGATGTGGATTTGAAAATACTCCCACACCCTATCCCAAGATGAAATTTAATATTTCAACCTAGGTTAGCATAAAACCTAGACGAACACTTAACCCCCCTATAGCACGAGTGTTAAGAATAAAAAATAGATGATAACTTTAACAAGACACACAAATTTTAAGTATACTTTAAACCACATACAAATGCACCAGCTCTCAACAAGGTGTTACACAACCACAAAATCATTCGAAACCTATGCTACCTCCTGGATGCCGATGGTAACATCAATGCCGATAATTTATATGCATCATCCTAACCATCAATTATTCTTGCCCATACTACCCTGAATCCACATTCTTACACCTATTAACTAACTATTTATACATTAAGCGCTCATAATAAAATTATTAAATTATTCTTGAAGCTCTACCTCTTATATCCTCTCGCTATCTCGTAGAATTATGTAATTTTTTCTACCACTATCTCTAATAGGGATACTTTCAATCTTACTCTTGTGGATACAATCCTTAATCAAATTGTGCTCCTACCTTTATATTTTAGAACTATGTATCTCCTTAACCTTTTACATAAAAAAATGCATCCACTATTCACGCCCATGACATGAAGGCAAAACTATTCTTTTAAAACCCGCTCAAAGAGCCAATCAATAAATCATCCCTCCTCTTATTTCTAGTTCTAACTTCCATAGGTGCACTTACAAATAATTTTAGCTATATCCAGCTCATACTCTGCAATTATGCGGCGACTCCGCTCCAATGTTAGAAGTTCTCTTATGATTGTTACCCTAAAAAAATACGAGCTCTACCAAATATCCAAACTTTACTCATATTTGAGTGTAACATAAATTTATCCACTCACCAAAATTAACCATTTATTCTCATCACCACAGCACTCATGTCCTACTAGACATAACAATACATTGATTTACTTTTCTAGTGTACTCATTCATATGAATGAAAATTACTAACCTTAATTGCTATTCCAACCCCTAATAATATATGTAAAACGCAAAACTCTAATAGTCTCCTTCAAAACTTTGAACTCTCTTATGTCTCTAATTCAACCCAATGTGAGGCACACAAACTACTTCTTCATGCAAAAAACTCCAAATTGTATATCTTACTCCTACCACGACATTGACCTAATCATCTTCACAACTATAGTGAACATATTTTCCTAACCACTCGTTGCATCCTTTATTACTTATTAATAAAGGTATTCATCGTCTTTATCTTCTATGATATACTGCTATTCGAGTCTCGCTAACTCCCAAGCGGTAACGAACGATGTCTACACATGCTTCATTACAACATAAGAGTACAAAACCCTATGGAAGGACCTAAATGTATCAAAGAAAGCTCGGCATAAAATATAATAGATGCATACGTACACTAGGACCATATACAATTCTCTAATACCAACTATAACACCCATATTTTTCACACATAGGGTGGCCAAACCTCAATGCCAAAGATAGGGGACGTCGAAAAATTTATATCATTCTAAGAATTCATGATTAACTCGGTAAACTAAAACCATCCAAAACAAGATGTAAAACATGTGAATGAAACAAAACATAGATAAACGTATCCAACATATGAATCAATAAGAATGAATATAACTAGATAATTGAATAACGTTAAAATCCATAATACATATTCTAAATAAGAGTTGATGATACAAATGTCTCTAAATAATAAACCAAAAGGTACAAATCTCGATAATATAATAAATATAGTGAAAAATAACTCCACTTTTCTTAATAAAATAATTGGATAAGGATGACCATGCAATTGGTCCGCTCATTTATGCACCTATAAAACTGAATAGTTGAAAAATAGTTTTTAAGAAATAACGTGGATTAGATCCCACAAAAAAGCAAGAAATATCTTACCTTTCGTAATAGTACTAAATGCAACTCATTTACGTCTCATGTCATCCTACTGAAACTCAC